>CAMZMU010000060.1:20435277-21035277 GCA_947311845.1 Poa pratensis
CCTCTGACGTTTGGGGCTACGGGCTCTGCGGCGCCCGTGACTCCTCTGACATGCCTCGATACTTGCTGCTAACCTCGGCTGGCCGGTCACTTATACGTCGGGCCACGCTTCATCTTGGCTCGGGATACTCCGGATCCTATACCTCGGTAGATAACACCTTGTCCTTGTGGTAACTAGTTGACTGCCCCAAGGTTCATACCTCGGAGGCTATACCTCGGATGATTCCTCCGACGTTCACCTTACGTCGGATGACGCCTCCTGCGTCTTTGCTTAATTGCTACCTCGGACGGCTTACAGCCTTAACCTTACATGTCTTTACCTCATCTTTAGCCTACCCGGGGGTAACCCCCCGACAGTAGTCCCCGAAGCTGATGTGGTCTTGCAGCCTCGGATGAAAGGCCGCATCAGGTTCAACCCGAAACCACATGCGCTACAATGTTTTGCAGGTTGACCAACCAATACTCGAGAAATCCATCGGTCTGTTCCTCGGGCCATACTGCTTTTCCGAAGTATCCGCCGAGATCTCGGACGTCAACCCCTCGATTTCTGCATCCTTACTGACTTCGGTCAGAGAACACTGTTCACGTGTCCCATCCGTCACTTCCTGGTCCACGATAGTCAAAGCACTCGAGTGCTTTCCACCACGCGGCCCACGTCAGCGGAGGTTTCCCGCTGCGCCGCTTCACGCTCCAGTAACCGCGCCGCACGACGGTTTGCCTCCTGCAACCGATCCTGTGGCCTGCTTGTCCACCGCTATCTTCGTGCCACGTGGGCATTTGTGCACAAACGATCCCACTCGCCGCTCCGATAACCGCGCGGTAGTGCGCAGTTACCGCCCGCGGTTATAAATACGGGCCCAGGGCAGTGCTTCCCTCTTCTTCCTCATTCACTCGCCGTCTCGCCTCCATCGCAACCAGCGCCGCCGCTTCCGTTGAGAAGAAACGCGTTCCCGCCGCCGCCGACGAGCAGTTCCTTCTCGCCGCTGCGACCGCGTCACCGGCGCCGCTCCTCAGCACCTCGTTTTCACGGTATGTACTCCCTTTCTTGATACCCTAGGCATTGCTCTAGGTTTCTTCCTCTTCGCGCTTTGGTTCTTCATATGTTCTTGAATAAAACTCTATTTACCCCTCCGGCAGATCTTACTCGCATACTCTTTTGGGTAGAAATGGTTTCATGCCTCGGATAGATGTTCGCCTAGCATAGATATGCCTCTATGCACATAAGATAGCCACCAAACTCCTCCTGAGTTAGCCAAATATTGTACTAGATTCCAGATTCCCTTTTTCCTTTGCTAAACTTCTGCGCATTCTCTGCAGATTGACTCTGCCGAGATGTCTCCTCCTGAGACTTCGGAACAAACCGAGGTTCCAGACCTCGAACTGGAGGTCGGAGAACGAGCCGGCTGGGAAGGTTCGGATGTAACTCCGGACGAAATCCAGTGGCTCAGGGCGACTCGGCGGATTCCCGCCGGGGTAGAGTGTCGCCTGCCAGAGGGCGAACTCGAGCCTCAAGTCAGCAAGGGGAACGGGTGGTCTTCGTCGCGCACTTCCAGCGCGGCTTCGGACTGCCCGTTAGTAACTTTTCGGAGCTTCTCGACAAGTTCGGACTCCAGGTTCATCACCTCCCCGCCAACGCCATCACCACCCTCTCTTGCATTGTTTCCTTCTCTGAGGGATACCTCGGCCTCGAAGCCACGGTAGACCTCTTTTCTCGCTACTTCCAACTCAAGCGGCAAGTGATCCCGGATCCAAAGAACAAGGATCTGCCCAAGCAATTAACCGCCTGCGGAGCTGCCACCATAGCTCCTCGCCGAAACTCCATCTTCCCACGTATCACTACTCCGGACACCGTTCGCAAGTGGCTCCGGACGTGGTTTTACGTGAAGAACTCCGGCGAAGAGGACCTCCTCAACCTGCCGGCGTTTAACCTCAGCCCTCCTACAGAACAGCTCAACTGGGACTACACTCCCCCTCACACCGGCGAACTCAAGTCCATCCATGGGTATATTGCGAAATGGCAGGACGAAGACCCCGGGAACGACGGGAAAGTCCTGACGGCCGACGACCTGGCCTGCACATTCGTGAAGCGCAGGGTCTCCCTCTTCAGGCGAGGTCTCACAAGATCTGCCACATGAGCGGTCTTTATGACCCCACCCGTCATACGCACGTTGCACTGGACAACGCCGCGGTAGCTCGGCGAGTCCGAGCTATCACCAAGTCCAAGATCTCGACGCTTGGACATGGGGAAGGGAACCCCACTACCGGACCAATCCAGCGAAACAGGTACGCTATTCCGACGTTTTCTTCGATACTTCTTTACCACCGAGGTCTTGCTACCGACGTTCACCTTGACAATTTTTCTTCCTAACTTTTTCATATGTCTGCCATACAGCTGTTCGCCCGCCAGACCGCCGAGGATGGAGTCCATCCTGCGGACCACTTCGGCAAGGATCTCCCTGTCGAGGACCCACCATCCAACGTGGACCCTGACGACGAGGATTATATGCCCATTGCCTCGGCCCGCATCACCACCGCGGGTAAGCCTCAAGCACAAGCTTCAGTTCAAGAGATTTCGGATGACGAGGAGGGGTTCCTCGTCATGGAACCAATAAACGCGGTACCTCTCTCCCGCCTTCCTCACCTTCCGAACTTTACTCCAGCAACCAGCCGGAAACGCGCTGGTGCCGCAACTTCGGCCGCCCGAACCATCCGCCACTGGAGCCTCCGGACCCACTGAGGCTCCGGTCAAGAGACGCCGGCTGAAGAAGTCCGGACTTCCTCCTCATGCCCGGGGGGGCAAGAGGTTTCCTACCTCGGATGGGTAATGCTTTGCTTCTATAGCCAACAATGTTTGTTGTTTAAACATATTATCTCGGTATTAACACTTGACCTTCCTCTTTTCGTTGCAGTGCCCCCATAGACGTGGATCAGGAGGTATCCTCCATGACTGCACCCGTTGGTGCCTCTGAAGCCACGACCACCCCGACGAACTCTCGCCCAGGATCTCCACCGAGGTCTGGCCCGGCCTTGGGGAAATCTGCCCCCACCCGGGTCAGACTTCTCCGCGTCCTCAAACGGATGCCAATCGCGCCAGAACTCCGGCTACCGCCTTGCCGGAGCCTCGACTCTCCCCCCGCAGCCAGACTGCCCGCAACCAACAAGCAGCAACAGCAGAAGCAACAGCCCAAGCAGCAGCCCCAAAAACCAGTTCGCCAGACTACCTTGCCGTTGGAGAAGGGCAAGGAGAAAGAAAAAGAGACGGTGAAGTCTAAGGTCACCCCCAAACCAACATCTGGGTCTGGCACCCTGACTTTCTTCTCCCTCAAGGATGCAACCGAGGTCTCCTCCCCCGGCGACACGCCGAATTCCTCCATTCGCCGCACCCATTGATGAGACTGCCCCTCCGGCCGAAGAATATGCTCGGAGGGCATCTCTTATATTGGATAACCGGCCTGCTTCAAGCTCCGAGGCTACTTTGGCCTTGGAGGCCTCGGTTAGGGGCATCGAGCAGGGCGGACCGTGGGGATTTCCTCCTCTGCGCACTGATAGTGACCAGAGCCTCGGCTCCTTGGAACACTACAATGCAGACTGGAATTCTGCAGACATGGACGAGGTCTCTTCTGCCTCCTTGACCGCCCAAGGGGACGAGCATCCTGCGGGGAGCAGCACCTGCGCCGACGCATGCTTGAAATGCAAACTTCTGCTTTGCTTGCTACTCGAGCTGTCAACGTAAGTTCCACTTTCTTTACTTTCATGCAGTATCTCTCTAATATCCACCATCTCCAGTCCCCGAGATTCGAGGTAAACTATTGACGCTCCGCCGGAGTTAAAATTGTTTGGCTTGAATCTTAACTCTCCATTTTCATCCGACGTATCCAATCCATTTTTATCTCACTTTAGCATGCACCTCGGGTACGAGTCCCCGAGACTCCTGTCGAGGCATACCCCGGCAACATTTTCCCAAAGAGTTGACTCCGAGTCCCCGAGACTCTTGTCGAGGTATAGCCTTTCTAACCGAGCTATATTTTTCTTCCTTGCAGAATGCTATGAACGTTCGCACGGATATCTTCCATACCCTCCTGTTTGACCACAAGAAACTCCACGACGAGCACAAGGCCGTCCTTGCAGCGAAGAAAACTTCGGATGACCAGCTAGCGCAAGAGAAAGCCGAGGTAGCTCGTCTGGTAAAGGAACTGAAGCGCATCACTGAGCTGCGGACGTCTGAAAAGAGCAGCTGCAGGCGGAAAAGGCCAGTGTTGTTGAAACAGAGAAGAAACTTCGGGAGGATGCCGCCAAGGAACATGAGAATGCGCTCCAGTTAGCCGAGGCCCGCGCCACCTCGGCCACCGAGGCTTATGAAGCCCTTCAAGCTTCGGTTAACCAGCTCCTCCCGACGCTGGAACGCATCAACCAAGAAATGGACAGTAAGCTTCTTGCCCCCCTTATCCTTGCTTTGTCCTCAACGTTACTGGCTCTTTGCCGAACTGTTTCTTTCATTATTAACAGGCTATCCTTCTGCAGAGCACTTCACCTACACCCAAATCTCGGCCCGCAATATCACTGCTCAGCACAGGAAGAGGCGTAACGAGACGAACCCCGACTGGACCGTTGAGGACCACATCGTGGCCATCAAAGCTCGGATCCATCCCTTGCAAACCATTGGGTCCGAACTCCTCGACGCAGGTCTGTCTGCTTTCCGAGCCTTATGGCCTCTTGCCGATGCTCCCAATACTACGCCCGAGCTCGCCGCCAAGCTTCGTGAAGCCGAACAAAGACTCCGAGAGTGGCGTTCATCTTCAGCTCGCGCTGGAGCTGATGCCGCTCTCAAATTCATCATGACTTGGTGCGAGAAGATGACCTCGAAAAGATGGACACTCTTCGCCGAGGCTCGCCCTGGTCCTCGGACCCAATTCTCATCAAGCGCCGCGAAAAGATGGCTGCCTTCTTCGCTGGATATGCCAACACAAGAACTTGAGCGAAGGAGACACCTACTCCGACGCCGAGGATACGAGCCAGAAGACGAGGAATACGAAACAGAATCCGACGTCGAGGCCGAGCAAGGTGACGACGGTGAAACCCGCGAAGCAGAAACCGAGGCTTCTCCACAACCTGACGCCGAGGTTACTGCCGACGTTGCCAGCACTTCCCAGGCTACCTCGGCTCCGGACGAAATCCCTGCTGCCTCGGCTGTTGCCGACGTAATTCCTGATGCCTCGACCTGAACTTATGCTTGGCCAAAAAACTTCATTAAATCCCCGGTATGCCGGGACGCAGATGTAATCAAACTTAAGTAGTTCCTTTGCTACCTCTATTACTATTATGCTCATCCGAACCATGCTTTTCTAAGCTTTATGTCGAATCCTTTTGAATGATTGCTCGAGTTTACTTTCGTGTTTACTATATTTGGCATTCTTTGCTCTTGTCTGCCATTCTGGCGTTCGACAGTCGAGTCACAAGATTGTTGTTCATAGCATACAGTACTTGGTAAATTCCGAGGTATGTTTCAAAGTCATCCGACATAAAAAAGAAGTAAAAACAGGGGTTAGTAAACGACATATGCCGAACTGTCTTTTTGGACCGAGTCCCCGAGTTCATTTTCATGTTTCCCATGTTCTTTCGTCTTTGCTCTTGACTGCCATGCTGGCGTTCGTCAGTCGAGTCACAAGATTAGTTACATAGCATACAGTACTTGAAGTTTGAGACGAGGTTCAAAATAGTTCGGCATACGAACGAAGAAAGAGTACGAACAAAGAAACATGCAATCATAAGAGCGAGGCAGTCCCCGAGCTCACTCTCGAGGTGCCGAAGTTTTTATTAAAGATCAGCCGAGGTACATACATTATATTCTTCAACAGTAGAAGGGTCGGAGTAGAGCTACATTCCATGGACGCTGAAGCTCCGAATCGGGTCTATCCAGCCCATCTCCCCTTGGTTCCTGTGCATCTATAAGATAGTATGAATCATTGTGCAGAGCTCGGCTCACAATGTACGGTCCCTCCCATGGAGGTGACAACTTGTGCCGCCTTTACTGCGCTGCACAAGCCTCAGCACTAGGTCTCCTTCATTAAACTTTCGGGGTTTTACATGCCGGCTTTGATAGCGTCGGAGACCCTGCTGATATATTGCTGACCGAGATAAGGCCAATTCTCTTGCTTCCTCAAGCAAATCTACAGCATCTTCCCGAGCTTCTTTAGCCTCGGCTTCTGTGTACATTGCCACTCTGGGCGCATCATATTCAATGTCGGTTGGCAGCATTGCCTCGGCCCCATAGACCATGAAAAATGGCGTATAGCCAGTTGATCTGTTCGGTGTGGTCCTTAGACCCCACAGAACTGCTGGTATCTCATCGATCCAACACCCCGGTGTTTTCAACAGTGGTTCTATTAGCCGAGCTTTGATTCCGGCCAATACCAATGCATTTGACCTTTCTACTTGCCCATTAGCCTGTGGATGAGCCACCGAGGCTACATCAAGTCGAATTCCCTTACTCATGCAGAACCGAGCAAACTCTCCGACAGCAAAGTTCGTGCCGTTGTCTGTAATGATACTATGAGGATATCCATATCTCAGGATTATTTCCTTCAAAAAGGTCACTGCCGTATGACCATCCACCTTTCGGATTGGCTTCACCTCGATCCACTTAGTGAATTTGTCCACCATCACCAGTATGTGAGTCATATTGCCTCGGGCTGGCTTGAATTCTCCCACCATGTCCAGACACCAAACTGCAAAGGGCCACGTGATAGGAATGGTTTTGAGCGCCGAAGCTGGCATGTGCTGCTGCTTGGCGAACCTTTGGCACCCTTCACATTTCCGAACTATATCTTCTGCATCGGCATTGGCGGTGGGCCAATAGAACCCGTGCCGGAACACCTTGGCCACCAGAGCTCTTGTGCTGCAATGATGTCCACATTCTCCTTGGTGGATCTCTAAAAGCATCTCCTTGCCTTCAGCTGGTTCGACACACCTTTGCAACACCTCGGTCACACTTCTCTTGTATAGCTCCTTGTTGATGATGGTGTATCCCTTAGCTCTCCTCTGGATTCTCCTTGCCTCGGTTGTATCACTTGGCAAACTTCCATCGGCTATGAAGTTCATGATCTGCTCCGCCCACTCCGGCACTGGATGCAGAGGAAAAAGCCTCTCATCTATCTCCATTGGTTCGGTCGCCATGATCTCCTTCATGATTTCCTCCACCATTGCTCGGCCAGTCCCCGAGTGTTGGTGCGAAGTCCCCGGGTCAGACCCGAAGTTCCCACCATCTATCTCCATAGGAAAGGCTCTATCATTCCTCGGATACTGCGAAGCAGTCCCCGAGTCCGGCCAAACGCATCCGACGTCTACCTCCATAGGAATGGGCTCAGACTCCGAACTTGGCGGTAAGAAAATTGACTCAGAGTCAGGCGAGGGCTTGATTGAAGGAGTTCTCAAATGGTTCAGTGCTATCCCCGGTGGCACCGGTTCTTTGGATGAACCGAGCTTAGACAATACGGCGGCTTCATTCTCTCCCGAGGTATGTGCTTGTACTCACATCCTTCGAAGAACCCAGACACCTTTTGCACATGAAACCGATACAACTCCATGTTCGCATCCAATGCATCCCAAGTGCCGTGGATTGATGCACCACCAAAGCTGAATCGCCGAAGCATTCTATACGCCGGACGCCTATCTCCTTTGCCACCTTGAGCCCATGGATCAGGGCCTCATACTCCGCCACGTTGTTCGACGCCGAGAAATGGATTTGCAGCACATACTTCAACTGGTCTTGCTTCGGCGAGGTTAGGACTATGCCAGCACCTAATCCGACCTTGGTCTTGGACCCATCAAAGTGCATCTTCCAATAATTATAGTCCGGCAAGGGCGGCTCATATTGCATCTCGGCCCAATCGCATAAAAAGTCCGGTAGCGCCTGCGACTTGATTGCATCTCGCCTTTCATAATGCGGAGTATATGGAGATACCTCGATCGCCCATTTGGCAACTCGCCCAGTTGCGTCCTTGCATCCGATGATCTCCGAGATTGGAGCATCACATACCACCGTCATGGGATGCTCTTGGAAGTAATGCTTCAGTTTCTTAACCGCCAGGTATACTCCGTACGTCATCTTCTGGTAGTGGGGTAGTTTTGCTTCGACGTGGATATCACCTCGCTCAGGTAGTAGATTGGTCTCTGCACCGATTTGCCTCCTTCGTCTCGCTCCACCACCACTGCAACACTTACGACCCGGTTTGTAGCCGCAATGTATATCAACATCGGTTCATTCTGCAAAGGGGACGCCAACACCGGAGCAGTGGACAACATCTTCTTCAGCTCATTGAACGCCGCGTCCGCCTGCGGGGTCCAAGTGAAACTGGTACTTTTCTTCATAAGTTGATACAATGGTAAGGCTTTTTCTCCTAGCCGACTTACAAACCGACTTAAAGATGCAAGGCATCCCGTGAACTTCTGCACATCTTTTAAACAGTTCGGCAACTTCATTCTTTCGATAGCTCGGATCTTAGCCGGGTTAACTTCTATACCTCGGCTCGATACGAGGAAACCGAGCAATTTTCCAGCCGGGACACCAAAGGTGCACTTGTCCGGGTTAAGTTTCAACCGATACTTTCTTAAGTTTGCAAATGTCTCTTCGAGGTCTTCGATGAGAGTATGCTTCTTTTTAGTTTTGATAACAATGTCATCAACATACACTTGCACATTCTTGCCCATTTGAGAGTGTAAGCACTTCTGCATACACCTTTGATAAGTTGCCCCGGCATTTCTCAAACCGAAACACATGACACGATAGCAATACGCCCCATACGGGGTAATAAAGGCAGTCTTTATTTGATCATCAGTGTTCAGTGGATCTGGTGAAAACCAGAATATGCATCCATAAAAGACAACAGCTCACATCCAGCCGTAGAATCGATCACTTGATCAATCCGAGGTAAAGGAAAGGGATCCTTCGGGCACGCCTTGTTCAGGTTGGTGAAGTCAATGCACATGCGCCACACCTTGACTATCGCCGGTTCGTCCTTCTTTTTCTCCACGAGGACTGGATTAGATATCCAGTCCGGATGCAGCACTTCCATGATGAAGCCTGCAGCCAGTAACTTCGCCAATTCTTCGAGTACCACCTTTCTTCGGTCATCTGAGAGCCGCCGCGTCGGTTGACGCACTGGTTTCACCTCTGGCCGAACAAACAAAGAGTGCTCTGCCAACTCCCTCGGAACACCTGGCAGGTCTTTAGCCGACCATGCAAAAATGTCCCGATTCTCACGGAGGAAGTGACAGAGCGCGCTTTCCTATTTCTCGTCCATGCCAGCACCAATGATGGCGAAACGCTCCGGGTTCTCCGAGTCCAGCGGGATTTTCTTGGTCTCCTTGGGCACCTCGAATGAAGCGCTCATGTCCGGAGTAATTAGTCCGGACATGCCGAGCTGAGTAGACTGCGCCATTGCCACCACCTTCTGAAGTTGCTTCTTCTCCGCCGCGATCACCAAGGACTCGGCTAGGGCTGGACTAACGAGCTGCTCGGCTCGTTAAGGCTCGGCTCGTTAAGACTCGTGATCGTTAAGGCTCGAATCGTTAAGCTCGTTAAGGCTAACGAGCTAAATATAAAACTCGGCTCGGTTCGTTAAGTGTTCGCGAGCGCTCGCGAGCAGCTCGTTAAGAAAATAAATCTGAATATAGAGATGACGAGGTAATTGACGATTAACAGGAAGTAAAAGGGATTCAATGTTTCCTACATTGGTTGACCATAGATCTCGGTTGTGATATGTGCTTGCTAAAAAAAAGTTGAGTCGTCACTTGTTAGGTTGCTAGTTAGATGAGACCTACCTTTAAAAAGACATGGGATTCAAATTAACGAGCTTAACGATCTGCTCGCGAGCCTCGTTAGCTCGCTCGTTTAGCTCATTAGCAATAACGAGCCAAAATCATTGCTCAGCTCTGTTCGTTAGCATAACGAGCCGAGCTAAACGAGTCGACCAAACGAGTGCTCGTTGAGCTTGTCGAGCATCGAGCTTTATGTCCAGCCCTAGACTCGGCTAAACTGGATCCCGCCGAGGCACATTGTATAGCCTTCTTGTAGTCACATGAAATGGTTATTATTCCCTTGGGCCCCGGCATTTTCATCTTCAGGTAAGCCACATGAGTGGAGATCATGAACTTGGCCAAGGCTGGCCTTCCCAGCAAGGCATGGTAAGGGCTCTGCAAGTCCACAACCTCGAACTCAAGACTTTCAACTCGGCTGTTATCTCGGGTACCAAAACCCACGTCGACCCAAACCTTTCCCATAGGTGCACAAGAGACCCCGGGCACAATACCGTGAAACGTACAGCTGCTAGTCTGCAACTGGTTCGGTGAGTATCCCAGCTTGACCATGGTATCTCGGTACATGATATTTATGGCACTCCCATTGTCCACCAAGACTCGGGTGAATCTCACATTGTTGGTTGGCCCACAGAACGTCGGATCCACCACCAGTGCATAGTTTCCAGGGCTCGGCATGATCCGAGGTGTATCTTGCCTGCTCCAAGTGATCTCTTGCTTGGACCAATTCATGTATTTCACCACTGCTGGAGTTACTGCATTCACCTCTTTGGCACGCCTCAGCATACTCTTCTTATCAGTTGACTCAGTCACAAACACCACGTAACTCTGATGTACTTCCCTATAATCATTACCGGGGTTCTCATACCTCTGATTCTCAAAGGACCACGTTTGGCTTTGACCGGCACCACCGTTGTTGTTGTTGCCCTGGGCACTCACTGCATTCACCGGTTTCGCCTGCACCATCTTCTGGTTTTGGGCCGCATGCACCGGGGTGAATTTGCTCCGGTTAAGCTCTGATTCTGCGCCGCTATGGTCGGCTTATGCTGCTGCTGCGCGTTCTGATATTGAGGTCTACGCCATTGGTTCGGTGGCCCACTCCAGTTTGTCCCAGCTTTCGCCCCTTCTGCAGCGGTTCGGTGATGGAAACTACACTGCAGAGTGGTATGGTTGGGTGTTTTGCCATTCCTGCCATGATAGATACATGGCCCATTCACCAATGACTCATAAGTTACAGGTGGTCCGGCCTCTTGCCATTGCTTCGCACCACCGCCCTGACTCTGGTTCTGGTTCGGAGTCCATGCCTGACCCTCAGTCTTCGGTTATCAAACCTCGGTCCGTTGTTGCGATTGTTCATCGGATTCCTCCTGTTCTGGGCATTCCCATCCATCAGAGGCTGCATCGGATCGCCAAGGGCATAGGAATCAGCTATCCGAATCGTCTCGGCCAGAGTCTTTGGCATATCTCTCTGGAGCCTCTGCCACAACATGCTACCATACCGACATCCATCAGCGAACCACGCTATAGCCTGTGCTTCGATAACTCCTTCACATGAGTTCCGAACATTGCTCCACCGAGTTAAGAATTCTCGGTCAGTCTCATTGTCCTCCTGCTTGCACGCCTGCAAAAGCTGAGGTCGGTTTGGCCTCTTGTAAGTGCTAGCGAAGTTGCTATTGAATGCCTCCTCTAAATCCAGCCAGCAATTGATGCTATTCTCCGGCAAATTGTTCAGCCAGATCCGAGCAGGACCTTCCAACATGTGCGGGAGATACCGGACCGCCCATCGGCGATTGCCCCCCGCAATGTATACTGCTGAACATAATCAGCTAGCCAATCTTGCGGCTTGGTGCTCCCATTGTACGGCCTGGTACTCCGACCCAACTGAAACTGAGACACTGGTGGAGGTGGGTCCCTCATGATCCGAGGTCCAAAACACGCCGGACCAGGAGGACCTTCCTCTTCCAACCTCTCGGACTTGTAAATCCGATCTAGCTTGTATCGCGCGTCACCTGTAGGCAACGTCCGAGCTCCGATACGCTCTCCCAATGCACCATCCACTCTATAGAATCCAGCCCGCTCCATGGATGAATTTCCATCATCGTATCGGTCGCCACCTCGACCGACGCTCTTCGGCTGCGGAACATACTCTGGCTCTTGCTGATACTGCCTGCGGCCGGGGTTGCTGCTGATGCCTCGGGGGCTGAGGTGGTTTACCTCGGCCAGCCGACGCTGCTTGCCCACCATTCTGATTTCCCTGAGCTGAACGGCCTTTAGCTCGGCTAGCATTACCTGGGCCGGGGTCTCCATTAGCTCGGCTAGCGTCACCGACCTTTTGCTTTCCAGCTAACACCGGATCGTACACTTGCAGCTGCATCTCCTTGTTCCGACCTGAAGTGACACTCCGGGCACGTTCGGCTCCTCCGATGTGTGGAGACGAGGCTTGCCCCTTGGACCCCTGGCTAACTGGCCTAATCGAATGGACCGCCTGCGAACCGCCAAGCCCGGCCTTGCGGAGGGCTTCATTTTGCTTGCTGGCCACATGCACTAACTCATTGAGCCGCTTCTGCTGTTCACGCCATGCATCTCTGGTCAACTCGATAGCCCGGCCCTTACTGCTTCGGCTGCCCTAAGGTTCTTGGCTGGTGAACTATACACCGGCCTACCAGTAGCCGACCTGCTACTTGTTGCCTTAGTCGAGCTCGAGACTGCAGCCCTAACCATCTCCTCATAGAGGTCCTTGCCTCGGTTGAACAGAGCAGCTTTCTTACGCCGCACAACCGGAGTAAAACCATCCTCTATACCATGTGCAGCATTGTACTCCTTTTGCTCCATATCAACTACTGCCTAGCCTCGGCCAGCAACCGAGCTTCTCTCATCACTCTCTGGCGCTCTGCCTCTAACCCGGCCACTGTATGCTCCACACTTGCATCTACTGCGAGTGGCCGAGCTAACCTATCAACAATAGATTCTAAGGGAAACTCTTCCCTTGGCATGCCCAACTGCTCATTCTGACTAGGTTTCTCGTACGGAAACTTCGCCGCCCGACCTGATTTCTCAGGCAGCGCAGTTGGTGTCGCCTCCACCTCGGCTAGCGCGACTTTGCCAGCATCCGCCTTGCTAGCTGCGGGCTGGGTACCAGCCACCATCACCTCCACACACCTCGGAGGGCGAGTAACACGTTGGCCCAAAGCCGCCAGGAGTGGAGTTTCGTCGTCCACGAGCACCTGCTCCGGGTACTCGCGAACCACCTCGACAGCGACATATGTGGGGAAACTGCCGAGCATCATGAGGAAACCACCGGTGGGAAAAGGCTTGCCGGCGAAGCACCCCGCATTGTCACTCACAAAGGCAAACTCGCCGATCTTGGCAACAAGGCCAGAAAGAACACGCTCAGAGGAGCCCGTCCGGATGGAAACTCCACCCAACGCCTCAATGAGCCCCACGGTGGGCGCCAACTGTCGTGGTGGGATCACGGCAGATGCTATGGGTATGGCTTAGTTGGGGCCGAACGGTCGTTGGGGGAATCCGGGGAGGGTTTATGCACTCAAGATGTGCACAAGAAGAACATGCAAGAAACCTCAAGAACATGAACAAGAAGCCAAGAAAGCCAAGAACACAAGACACCACGATGTACCCAGGTTCGGGGCCTTCGTGAGGAAGTAAAACCCTACTCCTGCCTTTCCTCTCTCAATATATCAGTGTAGTTCTCGGGTACAAGGTGCTCCTCGAGCTGTATGATGCTGCTCAAGTGAGAGCTCTAGATGGAAGATGAAACTATGAAGGGGGAAATGAGCTAGGGTTTCGCCGTCCTCCTCCCTGGAGGTAGAGATGCCGCATATATACACATGCCGAAGTACATTTTTACCCCTGCCCACAACTGACAATGGCATGGCCAAAAGGTAGAAGACAAGCCTCTGCCTCCTGCCAGCTCAACGGCCGAACTGTCAGGCCAGCCAGGCCTAGCTTTCCTCTTCCGGTCATACTTCAGTAGCCTGCCGAGGTCTAGCCTGTAGACCTTTCCCGAAATAGCCAAGTCAGCTCCTAGGCCCCGAGCTTCCGGGAAACCCGTGGACGGACCTCGCCGTCCTCTGACGTTTGGGGCTACGGGCTCTGCGGCGCCCGTGACTCCTCTGACATGCCTCGATACTTGCTGCTAACCCCGGCTGGCCGGTCACTTATACGTCGGGCCACGCTTCATCTTGGCTCGGATACTCCGGATCCTATACCTCGGTAGATAACACCTTGTCCTTGTGGTAACTAGTTGACTGCCCCAAGGTTCATACCTCGGAGGCTATACTTCGGATGATTCCTCCGACGTTCACCTTACGTCGGATGACGCCTCCTGCATCTTTGCTTAATTGCTACCTCGGACGGCTTACAGCCTTAACCTTACATGTCTTTACCTCATCTTTAGCCTACCCGGGGGTAGCCCCCCGACAGGCGGCGTGTGCGTGCTTGTGTGCGTGCGGGTGGGTGACCACGCGGCCGCACGGCGACGTGTCCGTGCACGACACCGGCGAGGTTACGGCGGATGGCCGTGCTTCATCCCGCACGGCGGCGAGGCACAGAGCAGGGGGAGGGAAGATGGGGATGTCCAGGAGGACAGAGAGCTCAACACAAGTGCGTGCGTGTGCTCGGGGAGGCTGGGGATGGACGGCGGCGACGCATTGGTCCACGGCGGCGCTCGAACGGCAGCGGAGAAGACGGTGCGGGTGCGGACGATTCCAGGCGGCGCGACTCAATTCCTTTGGCGTGGGGGAGCAGCACGGCGAGGCGGAGCGGGTGGTGGTCGGCGATGTACTCGGAGCGGCCTCATGCGACGGCGACGCGGCGTCAACGGGGAGCTCGGGCGCGGCTCCGCGGAGAGGATGAGAGAAGAGGGGAACGGGGAGAAAAACGAGGGAGGGAGCAGGTGGGGGCTCGTGGGGCTCGTCTTCTTCGCAGGGGAGAGGGTAGAGGGGCCCCGGGCGCGATGCGTGCATGCGGGTGCGACGCGAGCGGCGTTCTTCGGTCGCTACAGGAAGAAGATGACCCCGACCGGATAATCCGGTGGTCGATCGGGCCGGATAATCCGGTCTTCCTCTTTCTGTTTTTAACTTTAAAACCTGTTCCTTTGCTGGTTTTAATTAGGGCACTTGCACTGCTCCAAAAATTATGGAAAAATTTGGGATGCTCCCCTTAACCTGGAGGAACTCCACAAATTTTGGTGTCTCAAAATAAATTAGTTTGGTCCACATTTGTTCATAGGGTTTGAAATGGGCATTTTGCTCAATTTCCAAATGTTCTTACTTCAGGAATTTTGAACCAAAGGCAAAATATTATTTCAAACTTTTGGAACTTCCTTGACAGATATGGAGAAGTTATTTGGAGAACTTTTGTCACAAACAAACTCACTTGAGTTAAACTTGTTTGACAACAACTGTGACTTTTGTTTCCCCTTGTTTCATTTGTTTCCAAAAGTTTTGTTTCAACTTGCACACTCAAACCAAATGAGGGCATGATGCATGAATGAGATGCAAAAAGTGAAAATTTGGTTCACAAATTTGGGTTCACAGGTTTTGGGCTGTTACACCACCCCCACACACCTCATGACTCCACGTCGTGTCAGTTTCCATGTCCCTGAAGCAACGCCCCCACCTACCCTAGCATTTTTCGCGTCATGCTACCCACAATGCTAAATAACACCTTATTGTCTTGCCCTTTTTTCCCGGGCAGTGTGTGCGACACTGTGTTGCCCTCTTGAAGTTGATTGGGTAGTTGCGCCTTCCCACGTGGAGGAAGCAGCATGGCATCATCAATCAATCACGGAGTTATGTCCTTTGACAGACGCTACAACGACGGGTTTCTCCGATGAGTGTGATGACGGCGGTGAGCTTGACATCATTCGGTAGGAACATTGACGAGTTGGTGGTTCAGGCGAGCGGGAGGCGGCGGACATAATGGACGAGCCTGAGGGTCGATGCGAATGAAGGACTGTAGTGCATTGGACTAGTTGGACTGTTGAAGGGTGGGACAAGGGTGCTCATGTTGGGGGTTTTGTTGATTTAGCTTCGATGTGGGGGTTTGGTGATTTAGGGTCAGTGCCACATTTTGTCCACAGTGGCGTTTTTTCCTCCAATTTGACAGGATATGAACTTTTGAAAAAGTTTTAGGATGAAAAGTAAAATCTCTCAAGAGTTCCAGGTAGAAAAGTGGAGTTTCTTTATTGAAGTTTGTCGTGCATTAGGTAGGATTTGAGTTGATGCTACCAAATATCTTTTGAGATTCTTCCATGAACATTTGCATAATGTTTAGGAGGAAGCACTAGATACATTTGAGCCTTGGATCAGCCAAAGAAAAAAGGAACCAACCCTAGTGAATACTCCATATCTTGAGTATATGGAAAAAAGGTAACAAAGATTTGTTATTCGTCTTAAATTATTTTCAGTAATTGTCTAAGCCATAAAGAGGCGCTCCATATCTTGTTCAAAAGGATAGTACAACACGATCGGAAAAAATAGGCTACATACAAGATTGCAAAGACAGCTTACATATATCACAACTTTACAAGCATCATTTTTCTTAACTATACATGTAAATGGTTTGTAAGACAAGTGTGCATTGATCAACACTTCCTCCCTCGGTATATCCCCTACGGTAGCTAACGCCCTCCACTCAACATACAACTGGAGATGATAACACTGAAATTTACACTCTTATGTACCATGTTCAACAATACAACAGCAGCTCTGATGGGGGGTGAACACTCATAGAGAGCTCCTTTCCAGTCAAAAATATACAAGGAACCAAGATCATGCATCGGTTGGTTCACTCTAGTCCGAACATTCTACACCTAGTTCATCGAATCAAAGCTGTGAAAGCATATGAAGCACCCACAGTTCGAACCTGAGTACCCAATATGTATATTGTATGTCTGAAGGCTTTGTCGAAACCCTCACAGCATGTGTATCATCCACAGCTTGAATTTGCGTACGTATAGATAGACGATGCACGGTCCGATCAGATCTGTCTCAGATAAACGTTTGCAGAGTTTCATATACGATTCCAGGTTGCCGGATTCCTGTATGTTTCTCCGCAGTGCGGTCAGTACAGCAGCTCTGTCCAGGTAATCAGGACATAACCCCATATCGAGCATCCGCATTAGTGTTTCCGAGGCATCCAGATGGAAACCACCTTTGAGGTAGCCTCGCAGGAGCCATGACATCGACTTCTTCCTTCTTCCTGCACTGGTTGACTCGACTCCTGCAAGCAATCTTCGAACAGCAGCAGCCTCCCCTTGAGAAGCACAGATGGCCAAAACAACATCATAGAGTTGTGTATCAGGTTCCCTACCAATAAGCTTCAGTTCCCAAAGTTGGCGCTCGGCTTCTAAGCCACAACCAGCGCAAGTGTACAATGAAAGGAGCCTCTCGTGCACAAGTCCTAGAACCTCACTGCTGCCTTCCTGAACTGCCCAATTTGAAAAGAACACCATTCCCTAATAGTTCTGACTGATACTTCTCGATGCTGCGCATGCTCTTAGTATTCAGATTGGCAATTGAGCCATCCTTCACTGATAAATTCAATTTACGCAATGCCTTTGAGAATTCCTTTTGCTCTTTAACCAAGGCAGTCAGCCCAACAAGATAACTATACACTTCAGGTTTAAGTCCACTCTCTTTGAATTCAATGACCAATTTAATAGCATCCATGTAGTCCCCGTCCATCTATCAGAATAAAAGTAACACGGAACATCAAAAACTGGAGCCAAGACATATGAGACTGGTATCAGAGACAGAACCAGCATGTAATGGTGTTTACAGAGCAGCTAGGATACGTTGAGTGCTTAAGCTATCACACAGGTGCCAGGACAGAACAAATGGGTGTGTGGAAGTTGGTAAAATTATCCTCTAAAACTTCTATTTGTATCACTACATCAATCCAGTCTGAAATGTACATACCAATACCATAGTTCCAAGCTATCCAAACCAAAATGTATCACTAATTCTGAAATCTAGAGCCCCATTGATATACCAAGAAAAGACAAAGCATAACAGAATTATAGGATGCTAACTGTCTACTACTCCAGTATCAAAATGTTCTATCGATGCATATGACAGTCTTTGGCTTGTACTGTATGTTTTAAACGAAGCCCATAGATTTCAAGGATAAGGATCAAAGAAAAAAATCAGTTAGCAAGTATAGAACAAATACATGATCTGAGTAGCCTTGGTTAATGTTTTGGAGCAACTAGCTGTGATGGTTCTTCACTGGTCTCTTTCAGATTTGGTGGTGTTTTGCAATCAAAGGTCTCTTTCAGATTTTGTGGTGATTTGCAATCAAATTTGTCAATGTTAATATAATGATTAAGTGTTTTGGAAGAATATATACCGGAAACAAAAACAAATTTACAACCACTTATTAGCAACAAAATTTTCTTTCACAGAGGATTTCGCAACCAAAATCATTAAACATTTGGTAACCAAAAGTTTATCAAGATTCTTTAGATAGTGATGTAATCAAATTACACGGGCTGAGCCAAATACCTGAAGCCAACCAAATCAGCCAATGATTGGGGCATGAGTTGAATGGCCAAAATTTGTTATGGCAAGACCGACAACAAAAAGGAATAGTGCGAGGTGATTAATCATGTGTTTAAAGTTTAAAGCAATATAAAACCAAATAGATTACTAAACATACAGACATGTGATCAGCGTGGGAGTCAGGCCTTAGTCTATACCTGAAGCATGCGGTTGCAATGAAATAATCCAAGGCATGTTATTCTAATAAGATACAATAAGAGCATGACACGAGATGAATAAACCTACAAGCAGAATTCAATGATGATCATCTTAAAGTAATACACATGTGTTTGATTAAATAAGGGAGGCAAGACAGTTGTCATCCCAACAACCTATCCAACAAGGCAACAACGCAGCTGAGTGGTGAGCACAAAGCGATGCGAACAACCTATCCAACACAGAAGTTCCCATCACACATAGAGCAAGTGACATTGAACAAATCAACCTGGCCGCATCAGTACAGATCATGTCAAAATCCAGAACTACAGAAATCTAAGCTGGTTTTCAACAGGCAGTTCCAACTTCTAAGAATCATATGAAACAGTACCGAGAAGGAATGTGAACAATCAAGAGGGGCCTCAACAATCAATCGCATAAACGACAGGGACAAGCAAGCAGGAAATTACAGGAGGGGGGATAGAGCCAATTACCATCATCTTCCAGGCGAGGTAACCGACGGGGCCTCCACGCTCGCCGTCGTACTCCGCTCCGGCGCCCACGCTCCCCCTCCTGAGCACGTCCCTGACGAACTCGACAGCGCGCGCCCTCTCGCTGCGGTCCCAGTAGAGCGCGACGGTCTTCTCGACGAGGCTGAACCCGGGGCGGAGTCCGACGCAGTCCATCTCCCCGAGAAGCGCGGAGACGTCGGAGACGTCGCCGCCCGCCCCCACGAGGCGCTCGATCCAGCCGCAGGCGATGGCCGTCATGAGCTCCATGGTCTCGCCGTCGACGCGGTCGGCGCGGCGCAGCCAGTCGAAGACCTCGAGCGCGCAGTAGGCGTCGCGGCCCTCCTGCGCGAAGTAGACGAGCACGAGCTGGAGCTCCCGCGGGGAGAGCTCGGCGAGCGGGGCCTTGTCGTCGGCGTCGGGCTCGCGCTCGAGGTGCTCGATGGCAGCGGCCAGGAGCCCGCCGGCGCCGAGGGTGAGCTCGGCGGCGTCGGCGGGGATGACGTGGTCGAGGCGCACCGAGCGCGGGGGAGGCGGGGGGCGGAGGGAGACGGCGGCCGGGCGCGGGCGCGGGGAGGGGAGGGAGACGTGCGGGAAGGCGGCGGCAGCGCGGGAGGAGAGGGCCATGGGTGGGTGGTTAGGGTCGGGAGGGCATGGAGAGCGGGGAGGAGAGGAGGAGAGGGGGAGACGTGGCCGGACCGAAGGGGGAAGGAGACGAGCCGGCGATGGAGATGGTAATTGGGGAACGAATGAGTCGATGAACGTGTGGGGCAGTGGATAGGTGCACCAGCGGCGGGAGTGTCGCGTGATGGTGACGGGGAGGCGGAAGCGGTTGCCGGAAGAAATCACCGCCACTGGTCTCAGCGATTTTTCTGTAGCTTCGTTTCGTTTACATCGAATGGTTGTAATTCCAATTTGATTAAATCTACCATTTTTTCTCGAAAAGGGAACGAAATCTGCATCGAAATTCTGCACACAGCTCTTTTATTTAAAGATCAGAAATACACAAGTAAACAAACTTGAAATCACACGCCTCACGACAGTTAGCTCGAGCAATATGTAGGCCATCGTAAAAGAAAATGAAATCTCTATTTGTATGTTAAAAAATGAAACAAAAATTCTAGATGAAAATAATGTTGATATCTACCGGTGTGATTTTTTTAATGAGAAAGTTTGTTCTACTTTGGCCTGGACAAACAAGACATATCTGGCAAGAAGAAAAAGTTACGGGTGCCTTGGTGATGACGGGTGGAGCTTCGGATTTTCATCTCTAAAGAACGAAATGTCAGCCACCAACTTTAGTAGGGGGCACGACGCAAGCACACGTCAATATTGCTAGATGTTTTTATTGACCTGGGCTACATTGTTGCTGACGCTTCTACCATCATCATCTCTCCGGCTAGTGACATATCTCTAAACAGATGTTGGATGAGAAACTGGAAATCGACGACGCCTCATATCGCCACGCCAACAGCCACCGTCACACCACCTTCGATGAACAGATACAAACATGACTTGACACCGTGGAGGAAACAACATAGCACCTGACAGGACCAAACATGACTTGACGCCCTGTACGCACTGGGGGCGCTACATGTAGACAATACTAGGTCATGGCCCACCCTTTTTTTTGACTATTACTCCCTTCGTTCGGAAAAGCCATTTTTGTGACATTCTTTTCCGAACGGAGGGAGTACATATAACTCTGTTATTATTTCAGCCCACTAGCACGAAACAGCCTAATATTTGTGTTGATTTGGCCCACTTCTGCCAAACCGGCTCATCCTTACTTTTCTTGCATGCTCCGCCGCTGCTTGTACGAGACGATGCCCACCACCGCCGGCTAGGCATGACTTGACACTGATAACCCATAAGTATAGGGGATCGCAACCGTCTTTGAGGGAAGTAAAACCCAAATTTATTGATTTGACACAAGGGGAGACAAAGAATACTTATAAGCCGTAGCAGCGCAGTTGTCAATTCCACCACACCTGAGAAAGTACTAGTAACAAACGTGATGTGAAAGCAGCAGTAATATGAGAGCAACAGTAGCAGTAACACAGAAGCAATGGCACCAGAAAATAGTTGCTTGCGTGGAGTTGACGGGAAAGCAATGATGATTACAGATGGACCGGGGTTCCCAGCTATCTACACTAGAGGTAACTCTCCAAGAACAAGTGTTTGGGTGAATAATTACAGTTGGGCAATTGATAGAATTGAAATAGCATTAAGACAGAACATCAGTCTATTAATCATGTAGGCATGTTTTCCATATATAGTCATACGTGCTCGCAATGAGAAACTTGCATAACATCTTTTGTCCTACCAGCCCGTTTGCAGCGGGCCTCAAGAAAAACTACTGGTAATTAAGGTACTCTTTTTAATAGAGCACCGGAGCAAAGCATTAGCACTTGGTGAAAACATGTGATCCTCATATCAAAACCATCCCCTCTGGTTATCCCAGTTGCTGTCACTCCGGGGCCTCGGGTTCCGGACAAAGACATGTGCAAACAACTTGTAGATACAATCTAAGCAATAATTATAGAGCTTAAATCTAAGATCATGCCACTCGTGCACTAGTAACAAGCATTAAACACAACAAGATTGCAGCAACAATAACTCACAAACCTTAATGGATAGACTGATCATAATGTAACAATTCATCGGATCCCAATAAACACAACACCGATTACATCATATGGATCTCAATCATGTAAGGCAGCTGATGAGATCATTCTATTGAAGTACATGGGAGAGAGAATACCAACTAGCTACAACTAGAACCCGTAGTCCATGGGGGAACTACTCATGGAGCATGGTGAAGGCGGTGGCGTCGATGGAGAAGGCTCCGGGGTCAATCCCCGTCCCGGTAGGGCGCCGAAACGAGATCTTCTGACCCCCGAAACTAGGTTTCGATGGCGGCGGAGCTCTGGAACTTTTTGTGGAATATGACTCTGGTGTTAGGGTTTTCTCCGCGGGGGCAATATATAGTCCGAAGGGTGGCGGCAGAGGGAACCCGGGGGGCCCACGCCACCCATGGGCGCGACCAGAGGTGGGGCCGCGCCGAGCCCTGGCGTGGAGGCCTCCTGGCTCCTCTTGGTCTCCCCTTTGGACTCCGTGGTCGTGTCGGTGAAAAACTGGGGCACGTTGATTTTCATCCAATTCCGAGAATATTTCCTTAACAGGTTTTCTGAGAAGGAAAAACAGCAGAAAAACAGGAACTGGCACTGTGGCATCTTGTTAATAGGTTAGTCCCAGAAAATGCATAAAATGCTATGAAGTGTATATAAACATGTAGCAATTGGTATAATATCAACATGAAACATCAAAAATTACAGATACGTTTGAGACGTATCAGCATCCCCAAGCTTAGTTCCTACTCGTCCTCGAGTAGGTAAACGATAAAACAATATAATTTTTGAAGTGACATGCTACCAACACAATCTTGATCATATAGTATTGTAAATCACATGTAAATGAATGAATCGATCCAAGACAATGGTCTATGGTTTGCTACCAAATAAGCAATGAGTAAACAACTGAATCATATGAACAAAACTTTTCATGAATAGTACTTTAGAGACATTGTAGCCACAAGTTTGCATAAGAGTTAACTCAAAAAGCAATAGATTCTAAGTAAAAGGTATTTAACCAACACAAAGGAAGATTTCAGCTTCAGCATTTGCTTCAACCTCAACTATTTATCTCATGGATATTGTCAATGCAAAGCAGTATAATAAGTCCAATATATAGCATATAACAATTGTTGTACCAAAGTTGACACTAGTGTTTGCTTGTGGAGATAGAAAGAAGTAGGAAAACTGACTCAACATAAAAGTAAAAGAAAGACCCTTCGCAGAGGGAAGCAGGGATTAAATCATGTGCTAGAACTTTTTAGTTTTTGAAATCATATAGAGAGTAAAAATTAAGTTTTGAGAGGTGTGTGTTAATTGGTCAACGAATCAGTAGTAGAAAGTACGATATTACCCTTGCCAACCAGACTTTTTAAGAGCGGCTCCCATGAAGGACGTTATTTCTACCAGCAAGGCAGATCATCTCTCTTTCTCTTTTGTTTACACATGCAGATGTTTCACTGAGTATTCAGTTGACAAAATGTGAAGAGATTAAGCGGTTAAAGTTGTAATTAATTGGGACTGGGCATCCGTTGCCAGCTCTTTTTGCAAAATTAAATAGATAAGCGGATGTATATGCCGCTAATCTGGAGGTAAGTCTGTTTGACAAGTGAAATAAAGACATCCACCACGTCCTCATGAGCTTGGTAAACATTGACACAAAAAGGAGTAGTAACAATTTTGAATAGTTTAAAGGTAGCACATGAAAAAATTTACTTGGAGTGGCAGGAAAATACCACGTATAGATAATTATGGTGGACACAGATGGCATGGATTTTGGCTCAAAGTTTTGGATGCACAAGCAGCATTCCCGCTTAGTACAGAGTTTAGGCTAGCAAGGTTATTTAAGCAAACACAGACTATCAACCGGTACACCAAGAACTTATACGACAAACATATTGCAAAGATTATAAAACTACACACTGTCTTCCTTGTTAACCAAACCCTTTTACTAGAAAATATCTAGACCTTAGAATTACCACTTATGCAAACAAAATTTCAACAAGCTTTACGGTAGTTCTCCACTAATGGGCTTTACTTACATGATGCAAAAGTTTAAACATAACCTACTTGGTAACTCAAAACAATTGACAAGTATCAAATTATCCAAGATAGTGATCTACAAGAGTATGTAAGCCTTTTCCATTATACCATTTACCACATGCAACATTTTTTGTTCCAACCAAACACCAATCAACTTATTTAAACAACTCTCCAAACAAATATAAGTGAAGCAAGAGAGTACTTTATTTAAAAGAACTAATAGCTCTGACAAGAGATACATGAAAACAAGAGCTAAAAGCTAAACAGTGCGAAAACTGAATACTCAACAGATATAAGTGAAGAACAAGAGTATTCCAAGAAAAAGCGGAGCGTGTCTCTCTCCCAAACAAGATAGCTAGGATCCAACATTGATATGATCAGAGAACAAAACAAACACAAAACATAAATAAAACACACAAGACGCTCCAAGAATAGCACATAATATGTGAAGAAATTAAAAATATAGTTTCACTAGAGATGACCTGATAATTGTCGATGAAGAAGGGGATGCCTTGGGCATCCCCGAGCTTAGATGCTTGTGACTTCTTGAATATTTCCTTGGGGTGCAGGGCATCCCCAAGCTTAAGCTTTTATCCCTTCTTAATCATATTTCATCATCCTCCCTCTTGACACTTGAAAACTTCCTTCACGCACAACTTCTCATAAACTTCATTAGAGGGGTTAGTACTCAAAAACATTAATCCACTTTGGTTCTGTAGTGACACATTGCAAGAACTCATAAAACATTAGCTACAGCCATCCATGTCTGGAGAGCCTTGCTTAAAGCCCACAAGAGACAATGCAAAAACAGGGACAGAATCTGTCCAACAGAACAACCAGTAAAGATGAATTTTTTTGAGGCACTTCCGTTGCTCAAATCAGAAAACTCAAAACTAATGAAATGCAGAAAAAACTAAGATGCTTGCTGTCAAAATTTACAGCTCCAGATCACGTTCTGTGATTTTTTAGAATTTCGTATGGTGACGAACAGAAATCTGTTTCTGGACAACAAGACACAAAATTTTACTTTCTCTCATTAGATACTACTCGTGACACACAAAAACGAAAATAAAAAGATACAAAGGATATTTTACAGAGGTAACAACATCCTTGACTCAACAAAAGAAAATAACAGAAAATAAAATGGGTTGCCTCCCATAAGCGCTTTTCTTTAATGCCTTTTAGCTAGGCTTGATAGTTTTAATGATGCTCACATAAAAATAGAAAATGAAGCAAAAGGAGCATCAAGAAGAAAATTCGAAACACATTTAATTCTAACCCACTTCCTATGCATAGGAATCTTGTATATAAATAAATTCATAAAGAACAAAGTGACAAGCATAGGAAGATAAAGCAACTTCAGAACTTTCAGCATGAGAGGTGTTTTAGTAGCTTGGCAATTTATAAAACCATATTTGCCTCTCTCATAATAATTTTCAGTAGCATCATGAACAAACTCAACAATATAACTACCACATAAAGCATGCTTTTTTATGATCTACAAACACATAATTTTTATCAAACTCCAAAATAGTGGGATTAAAACTTCCAAACCCACTTTTAACAATTTTATAACAAGATGATTGATCATTCTCAAGAGGTATGGGACTCCATCTAGATAAAGTCAAGGCCTCTCCAATCCCATTTTCAATAGTAGAATACATAATATTATCAAGCAATATAGGACCATCATCTAGAGCTTTATCATAAACATTTTCTAAACAAACCTCCTTATTACCATGCATTTCGATATCAGGCACAAATAAAGGATTATCATAAGATTTATCAAAATAGCATGGATTATCATAAATAACAGTAGCATAATTATTCTCACAAGTTTTACTCATAGGGAATATTTCAAGAGAATCCGCGGGAACATAACATTCATCCTCCTTTGGTAAGCATGGAGGGTGATCAAATAGTGTAAGAGATAAGAGTTACTCTCATTAGAAGGTAGGCATGGGTAGCTAATCCATTCTTCCTCCTTTTGTTCATCACTCTCCTCCTCTTTTTCATCCAATGAGATTTCAGATTCAACAATTTCTTCTTCCACGGGTTCCTGCAAATTGTGAGTACATTCTTGTGCATGAATGAGTCTCTCTTTATAATCAATGATATAACAATTATTGCTGAAATTTTCTAGGCAATAATCAAGGATAAAAGAGATCGTATCTTTAAGTTTATTACAAGCAACACAAGTTTCATAGTTTTTAGCCATGAAGGAATCTATTTCAGAAGCTCCCATAAATAAAACAAATTGTTCTACTTCTTCAACTCCAAGATGAATATAGTTATTTCAATGATAGTTCATAATTAAAAACTTCTTCACTAAAGCCACATTGGAATTTAAGATGTTTAGTATCCTGTTCAGAGCAACAATTTATATCATGGCGTTCAAGCAAAATTTCAGCAATTTGATTTAACTTTTTTAACATGCCTCTCATGATTTTACCCTCTCTTGATTCTCTAGACTTTATATATAATTCTTTAGCTTTCATAAACATAGAGGTTCTAGCATGTTCTTCCATAGCAACAATTTTTTAGATTTTTTAGTTTTTAAATTTTTATGGATTTTCGGGTATATAAGAAAAACAAAACTAAACAAAAATAAACTAGACAAAAGTAAACTAGGATAAAATAAATTAAACAAAAGTAAACTAAGCAAAATAATACTAGACAAAACAAAATAAAATAAAAACAGAGAGAGAGAGGTAGAGTGCACTCCCCAAGTGAACTTATGAGTAGAGCTATGCTCCCCGGCAACGGCGCCAGAAAATAGTCTTGATAACCCACAAGTATAGGAGATCGCAACAGTCTTCGAGGGAAGTAAAACCCAAATTTATTGATTCGACACAAGGGGAGACAAAGAATACTTATAAGCCTTAGCAGCGGAGTTGTCAATTCCACCACACCTGAGAAAGCACTAGTAACAAACGTGACGTGAAAGCAGCAGTAATATGAGAGCAACAGTAGCAGTAACACAGAAGCAATGGCACCAGAAAATAGTTACTTGCGTGGAGTTGACGGGAAAGCAATGATGATTACAGATGGACCGGGGTTCCCAGCTATCTACACTAGAGGTAACTCTCCAAGAACAAGTGTTGGGCGAACAAATTACAGTTGGGCAATTGATAGAATTGAAATAGCATTAAGACAGAACATCCAGTCTATTAATCATGTAGGCATGTTTTCCATATATAGTCATACGTGCTCGCAATGAGAAACTTGCATAACATCTTTTGTCCTACCAGCCCATTTGCAGCGGGGCCTAAAGGGAAACTACTAGTAATTAAGGTACTCCTTTTAATAGAGCACCAGAGCAAAGCATTAGCACTTGGTGAAAACATGTGATCCTCATATCAAAACCATCCCCTCTGGTTATCCCAGTTGCTGTCACTCCGGGGCCTCGGGTTCCGGACAAAGACATGTGCAAACAACTTGTAGATACAATCTAAGCAACAATTATATAGCTTAAATCTAAGATCATGCCACTCGTGCACTAGTGACAAACATTAAACACAACAAGATTGCAGCAACAATAACTCACAAACCTTAATGGATAGACTGATCATAATGTAACAATTCATCGGATCCCAACAAACACAACACCGATTACATCATATGGATCTCAATCAAGTAAGGTAGCTCATGAGATCATTCTATTGAAGTACATGGGATAGAGAATACCAACTAGCTACAGCTAGAACCCGTAGTCCATGGGGGAACTACTCACGGAGCATGGTGGAGGCGGTGGCGTCGATGGAGAAGGCTCCGGGGGACAATCCCCGTCCCGGCAGGGCACCGAAACGAGATCTTCTGACCCCCGAAACTAGGTTTCGATGGCGGCGGAGCTCTGGAACTTTTTATGGAATATGACTTTAGTGTTAGGGTTTTCTACGCGGGGGCAACATATAGTCCGAAGGGCGGCGACAGAGGGCACCCGGGGGGCACATGCCACCCCTGGGTGCGGCTAGATGTGGGGCCACGCCGAGCCCTGGCGTGGAGGCCTCCTGGCTCCTCTTCGTCTCCCCTTTGGACTCCGTGGTCGTGTCGGTGAAAAACTGGGGCACGTTGATTTTCATCCAATTCCGAGAATATTTCCTTAACATGTTTTTTGAAAAGGAAAAACAGCAGAAAAACAGGAACTGGCACTGTGGCATCTTGTTATAGGTTAGTCCCAGAAAATGCATAAAATGCTATGAAGTGTATATAAAACATGTAGCAATTGGTATAATATCAACATGGAACATCAAAAATTATAGATACGTTTGAGACGTATGATGACTCCCAAGTGCAGGAGATCAATTGTAGTACCTTTCAAATAGAAAAGGTTGTCGAACCCACGAGGAGCTGAAGGTATTGGTTAGTAAGATTGATAAACAAAGCAATGAAAGATGCAAATGTTTTTGGTATTTTCGGTTGTATAATTCCAATGCAGCAAGTAACAGTAGCAAGTGAAAGCTCTCAAAGAGAGAAAGCCCAATCCTCTTATGTGCAAGAGGACAAGCTCAAGTGATGTGTAACTTATATGTGGAAACGTTCCCGAGGGCGGCATGGATATGCTAGGCATAGAGATTTATTAAACAACACGTTGAATATCTTGTCAAGTTTTAATCTTTTTGGACGGAGCCATAATTAGGTATAGCTAAATAAATAAACTACACCCCTTATGATGGATCATGTGGCCAAGTAAATGACTGCACAAGAATTATTAAGACATAAAGTCCCACCATAGCATTACACTCTAAGGTCCCCGATACTAATACCCTCATATATAACTTCAGATTCTCTCAGGTTTACGTGTCCTCCCAAGTCTCCTCAATTCATTATACTACGGTGTTCTCCTATGAGCCCATATAGGTGAAGTGTTGTGCAGTCGACGTTCGCACAACACCATCATAGAATCACATAAAAGATAAACTCTTGACAAAATACCAACACATGTCATATATAAATCATTGCCAATTCATCCTATGCCCTCAGGAACATACGGGAACTACTCACAACGTGCAAACATGATCATATCAGTGGCATAAGTGGTACAACACAATCTGAAATTATAACTTCACCACCAAATAATGACAAGTACTCAATCACAAACATGAATAGTAGCACAAGACAAGTATCTAGGGTATAGCAACTCTCAAACTGCGAGGGGAACGGAGTGGATCACGGTGATGATGATGGAGATGGTGCTGGTCTTGATGGGGTGATGATGTAGAGGCCTCCTCCCACGCCAAGGAGGAGAGGTGATGATGATGACGATGATTTCCCCCTTCTCCGGAGTCCGGAGCAGCAGGATCTGACCCCCCTCGGAAGGGATCAGGAGTTTCGCCGCCGCCGCGACCTCGGATGGACTTGGAAAAATTAGGGCGTTACTTTTCGGGCGAGACGAAGGCGTCGATAAAAAGCCCCAGGCGAGGAGGTGCCCGAGGCCACTTTTGGTGGGCCCACGCGGCCAGGTTGGGCCGCGTGGGCCACCCCATTTGGCCCTCGTGGCTCTCCTCTCTTCGGTCTTCTTCCCTCTGCCTTTCTCCCGATGAAAAACTGACGTGTATTTTTCCTTTTATTATTTGGGTTCCTGTAGCTCCTGAAACATTAAAACAAGAAAAGGGGTTTTCTGCCTCCCAGAAATTAAATACCAAAAATAGGGACTTTGTATGAAAGTCCCCAAAATCATCTAAAACATGTAAAACAATCATATAATCATGCAAATAACATTCTAGTATGATACTAAAAGTTATATAAATGATGATATAAAATGCACGTATCAACTCCCCCAAGCTTAAACCTTTACTCGTCCTCGAGTAAGTAAGGACATAGATCATTACATGCATCAATGGACTTATGGTTGATAAATAAATACGGCATTGTATCATCATCATATTCAATTGCAAGATAAGATTAATGATAAAACTCATACATATGAGGGCAACATAAGTAGAACTCTAGCAATCACCCCTTACTTTTGAAAGCAAATAACCATTGTATGTTGGACAATCGAATCATATTTTTCACATGCTTTTGCTCTTCATGGCAAGCATTATAATCTTTTATACTTTGCTGAAATTTAAAGACAAGATAAACTCTCATTGGATAACAAGTTCAAAGAAGACAAATGAAAAGATAGATATAAAAATTGTTATCACCTTGCTTCTCTAGTAACTAGTGCAAACTTTAGTCATGGATATCTCAATCAAGTTCCATGCTCTACAACCTTTTCTTACACTTTCCATGGCTAGCTGAAATTTCAGGTGCCTTCCTTTCATTCACATTCAAGAGCATAAGTATTGAAATATCCATGATCATTAATTTGCTCAAAAGATACTAGGTGTAACAAGAGTGTTTTATATCCTTTTCATTATCTTCTCAACTTTTATCCTACAAGACATATCTCAACCTCAAACTATTAATTCAAGTCAAGTCTTTTACTTATTTTATATGAGATAATTCTACAATTGTCCAACATACTCAAGTTAATTAATTTCAAGGCAAGATGTGATTGAAATTCTAAATATGCCACGCTCATTTGCATGAGTGTTACCCATAAATCCCCAAACAAGAGAATCATGGATGACACCATACTTTAATATTCATTGATAAACCATAAGATAGGATACATGATAATGCTCCATGAGCTCACACACGCCTAAGAGATATTGATAACTAATCGATAAAAGCAAAGCACACCATGACTAGATAGATATGATAGATTGATAAAGAGAAAGACTAGATGGAACTCCCCCAAGCTTGGCGTTCCTCCAGATTCTCCTTTGCTGCAGCCTCCTCCTTCTCATATTCTTCCTCCCATTCAGCCATCTTCCATGGGAAAGGCCTTCCATCACGGAAAGATGTAGGTGGATCATTGTACCTGAGGGTGGCGGCTGCTGCAATCTTCTTGAAGCGTTCTTCATATTCGCAGTTCTGGTTCTCTACATCCCACATGAAGCATTGGAACTTCTCCCACTTGTTGATGACGTCCTTGTACCTATCTTCCAGATCTTCAAGCCTTTTCTTGTACTCTTCAACCTTCTTCTCCAGCTCCAGGTTCATGAAGTGGTGAGCATCAAGGCTGCGGTAAACCACAGTGCCATACCTGAAGGTCTTGTCCTCTCTCATCCAGCCTTTCCTCCACCGTGCCGGTGGCCTTGGGAGCCTTCACCTCCTCCACGAGCATCACGCCCTCCTTGAAGCACACGGTCTTCGGTGGTGTCATCACGGAGTTGAGGTAGCGGTTCACAACACCTTCCTTGGGAGAGCTCTCCCCCTCTTGGTTGGATCCGGAGCAAGACATGGCTAAAACCTGACAGACAGAAACAGCAGAAACAAAGATCGCTCGAGAACGCTCGGTGCGAGATTAGATCGGCAGAGAGGAGTATATATTGAGGGTTTTTAGGTCAAGACGAAGCGTCGGGATCGAAAACGAGACGAAAAGGGACTCCGAGGTGGAAAAGGAGTGGGCCCACGCGGCCAGGTACATGGGCCGCGTGGGACCCCTCTTTCCTTCCTCGGGTCTCCGCTTCGTCCAGTTTTCTTGTCCCACACGTTAATTTCCATAAAAAATGACTTCCGTAAAATATTATGCAATTCCGAGAAACTTTCCAACAGTAAGTTACCTTCTATTGATTTGGGTTTCTGAAACTGCACGGTTTCTCTCAATTACCTCCTCCGGTGTTTGTAAATTCAACTTCCACCTTCCGATGAAGCTTTTCCTGCAATATAAGGTTTAAGGCGTTGTCCATTGACTACATGAGGTTTACCTTTCATGTCACCGTGAAGACGGATAGCTCCTGAACGGTACACCTCCTGTATCACTAATGGTCCCTGCCACTTTGAAGCTAACTTCCCTGCAGAAAACTTGAAACGAGAGTTGTATAAAAACTTGATCACCTACTTTGAATTCCTTTTTCTTAATTTTCTTGTCATGCCAAATCTTAACTTTTTCTTTAAACATCCTGGCACTTTCATAAGCTTCATTTCTCCATTCATCAAGTAGGTTTAGGTCAAGAATTCTCTTTCTCCCGCAGTTTTAAAATCAAAGTTCAGTTGTTTAATAGCCCATCTAGCTTTATGTTCTAGTTCAACAGGTAAGTGACAAGCTTTTCCATAAACCATTTTATAAGGAGACATTCCCATAGGATTTTTAAAAGCAGTTCTATAAGCCCACAAAGCATCATTAATTTAATTGGCCAATCAGATCTAGACTTATTCACTGTCTTTTCCAAAATGAGTTTAATTTCCCTATTGCTTAATTCAACTTGTCCACTTGTTTGAGGATGATAAGGAGATGCAATTCTATGGTTAACATCATATTTTGCCAAAGTTTTTCTAAGAACACCATGCAAGAAATGAGAACCACCATCAGTAATTAAAACCTAGGAACACCAAACCTGGGGAAAATGATGTCCTTGAGCATCTTCATTGCTGTGGCATGATCTGCACTTTTGGTTGGAATTGCTTCCACCCACTTTGTAACATAGTCAACTGCAACCAAAATGTGAGTATGCTTTGTCTTTGATTCTGGGAAAGGACCCATAAAGTCAAAACCCCACACATCAAATGGTTCAAGTGGCAAATAATTCATAGGCATTTCATTCTCCTACCAATATTTCCTACTCTTTGACATTTATCACAAGATTTAACATATTCAGCACATCCTTAAATAAAGTAGGCCAATAGAAACCAGATTGTAATACCTTTGCTCCTGTGCGATCTCCTGCATGATGCCCTCCATAGGGACTGTCATGACAATCTCTTATAATAGCCTGTTGTTCATGCTCAGGTACACAACGTCTAATAATACCATCCACACTTTTCTTATAAGAAAAGGATCATCCCAAAAATAATGTCTAAGATCATAAAAGAATTTCTTTCTTTGTTGAGAAGTGAAGTGTGGAGGTAAAACTTTACCAACAATAAAATTTGCATAGTTGGCAAACCAAGGAGATGCAACTTTAGCACTAGAAACATTAACAATTGCAAGTTGTTCATTAACAAAGCTATCATTAATAGGAATAGGATCATCAGGTATATTTTCCATCCTAGAGAGATGATCAGCTACTTGATTATCTTCCCCTTTCCTATCAACAATATGTAAATCAAATTCTTGCAATAAAGTACCCATCTTATTAATCTAGGCTTAGCATCTTTCTTATTCATCAAGTATTTAATAGCAGAATGATCAGTATGTATGTGACTTTTGAATCAGTAATATAAGGTCTAAACTTGTCACAAGCAAACAGTACTGCTAAAAATTCTTTCTCAGTTGTAGCATAATTCTTTGAGCAGCATCAAGTGTTCTACTAGCATAATAAATAACATTCAGTTTCTTATCAACACGTTGGCCCAAAACAGCCCCAACTGCATAATCACTAGCATCACACATAATTTCAAAAGGCAATTTCCAATCAGGAGGTTGAATAATAGGAGCACTTATTAAAGCATTCTTCAAAATATTAAAGGACTCAATGCAATCATCATTAAAAGAGAAAGGAACATCCTTTTGCAAAGATTGGTTAGAGGTTTTGATATTTTGGAGAAATCTTAATGAACCTACGGTAAAAACCTGCATGCCCAAGAAAACTTCTTATACCTTTGATGTCCCTTGGTATGGTAGTTTTTCAATAGCTTCTATCTTTGCTGGATCAACTTCTATTCCTTTCCAGAAATCTTATGCCCAAGAACAATACCTTCAGTAACCATGAAGTGACACTTCTCCCAATTAAGAACAAGTGTTGGTCTTCACAACGCTGCAAAACTTTGTTAAGGTTGAACAAGCAATTATCGAAGGAAGTACCATACACAGAAAAATCATCCATAAAACTTCCATTATCTTTTCAATATAATCAGCAAATATAGCATTCATGCATCTTTGAAAAGTAGCAGGAGCATTACATAAACCGAATGGCATTCTCCTATAAGCAAAAGTACCATATGGGCAAGTAAAAGTGGTCTTTTCTTGATCATCCTTATGGACAGGAATTTGTGAGAAACCTGAATAACCATCTAGATAGCAAAAGTGAGAGTGTTTAGATAACCTTTCTAACATTTGATCAATAAATGGCAATGGATAATGATCTTTTCGAGTTGCTTTTTTAATTTCTGAAATCAATACACATCCTATAACCAACAACAGTACGTTGAGCCACAAGTTCATCCTCATCATTTGGAACAACAGTCATTCCACCCTTTTTAGGAACACAATGAACAGGACTAACCCACTTACTATCAGCTATAGGATAAATGATACCAGCTTCAATAAGTCTTATTACCTCTTTTCTTACCACTTCTTTCATTTTTGGATGGAGACGGCGTTGATAATCAACAACAGGTTTTGCATCTTCTCCAGATTAATTTTATGCATACATAGAGCTGGGCTTATACCTTTAAGATCATCAAGAGAGTATCCAATGGCTGGTCGGTGAGCTTTTAGCACATCAAGTAATTTCTCTTCTTCTTCAGCTGAAAGGTTAGCACTAATAATGACAGGATATATGCTCTTCTCATCCAAATATGCATATTTCAGATTTGCAGGCAAAGGTTTAATTCAAAACTAGGATCCCCTTTAGGTGGTGGTAGCACTCCTAAATTATCAGGTGGGATATGCAATTGTAATTGTGGTGGTTGTTGCCATAATATTTGTTCAAAGCCTCTTTTTCCTCATCATTAAATGGTTCATCTTGATTAAGCATATAACGTTCTACAACATCAGTTGAAGCTACAGCTATATGAGCAAGAGTTTCAATTAAATCTTCAGAAATTGGCTCTTTCAACATGTTTATCAGCAAATTTAAAAGTTGAATTCAAGTTTCTCACCAACATTTAATAAACACTTTCTCTTTAGGCAAATTAATTTCAGCACCAACAGTATGTAAGAAAGGTCTACCAAAAATGATAGGACAAAATGAATCTTGAGGACAACCAAGCACAATAAAATCAGCAGGATATTTTATTTTGCCAACCAATACTTCAACATCTCTAACAATTCCAAATGGACTAATATATCTTTATTAGCAAGTTGAATTGTCATACCTGTCTCTTCCATAACAATGGATCAATATCAGGCTTGATTCAAGATAAAGAGAATATGGAATGACACTAATACTTGCTCCAATATCACATAGACCATGATAACTTGAAGTCCCAATAGAGCATGATATAACAGGTTTCCCAACTTGGCCGAATTACCTTTGATGACTTTAGTAGCATCTTCACATAGATAAACATCACAGGTCTTCTTCATTTAGTTGCTTGATAACAGAAATTTGAGTGTTGACTTCCACCTGTTCATAAGGCTGAGAACATTTCTGTTACTTTGTTAGTAACAGCAATAAGTAAATTCTCTTAACTTGGTTTGGATAGGGTGGTGTTCAACATACTCCTCAATTGTCACAGATGACACGGTTCAACCTGTTTAATAACTTTAGGAACAACAATAGATTGTTTAACAGGTTCAACATAAACTTCAAATCCACTTTTTGGAACACAGATATGATCAGCAAAATTTAGCTATTCAATTATAACATAAGGATCAAGAAAAGTATCACTCATATTTTTAAACAAGATAGAAGTAGAGAATTCTCTACACATGAATATCATAATCAAAATAGGCTCATTACCTTTATCAAGATCCCAATGCAGTATTTTCAGAAATAGTCTCCAATAAATTCCATGCTTCTTCTTCAGTATTGTTTGTAAAACTCCACCAGATGAATTATCCAGAATTCCTTGTGCTTCATAGGTACCTCACATAAAAGTTTATCAATATAAGTTTCCTTGTAAGATCATGACATGGATTCTTGCGAAGGAGTTCCTTTAACCTCCCCCAAGCTTGAGTAATACTCTCTCCCAGATGTGGCCAGAAATTGAATATGTAGCAGCGGTTCTCATAAGCTTCTTTAGGAGTAAAATATTTAAGAAAGAAAACCTTCCTCAAGATATTCCATTCAATAGACCTCTTCATCCAGAGACCTGTACCAATCACGAGCATTACCAGATAAAGACAAATATATAACTTCCTTTTTACCTGATCCTCTGAATACCAGGAAGTCTAAATAACCACATATGTCTTCAAACTCCATGTGTTCGCGTGCAGACTTAGTTCCATCCCTGTAAATGGATTTTTCATAACTCTTTTAACATGACCCATGGGAATTTTAAATCCCACTTTAGGTATCTCAGGCACAGTAGTTTCAACCACCTTTGCAGTAGTGGCATAAGCACTTTCATATAGAGCAAGATGCAGCGAGGCACGATTCATAAATGCCATAGTAACAATGAGATAAAACAGCTTTCAAGTTTCCTTACCAAACTTCTTACCAATAGCGCTACGCTCCCCGGCAACGGCGCCAGAAAAGTATCTTGATGACTCCCAAGTGCAGGAGATCAATTGTAGTACCTTTCAATTAGAAAAGGTTGTCGAACCCACGAGGAGCTGAAGGTATTGGTTAGTAAGATTGATAAAAAAACAATAAAAGATGCAAGTGTTTTTGGTATTTTCGGTTGTATAGTTGCAATGCAGCAAGTAACAGTAGCAAGTGAAAGCTCTCAAAGAGAGAAAGCCCAATCCTCTTATGTGCAAGAGGACAAGCTCAAGTGATGTGTAACTTATATGTGGAAAACGTTCCCGAGGGCGGCATGGATATGCTAGGCATAGAGATTTATTAAACAACACGTTGAATATCTTGTCAAGTTTTAATCTTTTTGGACGGAGCCATAATTAGGTATAGCTAAATAAATAAACTACAACCCCTTATGATGGATCATGTGGCCAAGTAAATGACTGCACAAGAATTATTAAGACATAAAGTCCCACCATAGCATTACACTCTAAGGTCCCCGATACTAATACCCTCATAATATAACTTCATGATTCTCTCAGGTTTACGTGTCCTCCCAAGTCTCCTCAATTCATTATACTACGGTGTTCTCCTATGAGCCCATATAGGTGAAGTGTTGTGCAGTCGACGTTCGCACAACACCATCATAGAATCACATAAAAGATAAACTCTTGACAAAATACCAACACATGTCATATATAAATCATTGCCAATTCATCCTATGCCCTCAGGAACATACGGGAACTACTCACAACGTGCAAACATGATCATATTCAGTGGCATAAGTGGTACAACACAATCTGAAATTATAACTTCACCACCAAATAATGACAAGTACTCAATCACAAACATGAATAGTAGCACAAGACAAGTATCTAGGGTATAGCAACTCTCAAACTGCGAGGGGAACGGAGTGGATCACGGTGATGATGATGGAGATGGTGCTGGTCTTGATGGGGGTGATGATGTAGAGGCCTCCTCCCACGCCAAGGAGGAGAGGTGATGATGATGACGATGATTTCCCCCTTCTCCGGAGCTCCGGAGCAGCAGGATCTGACCCCCTCGGAAGGGATCAGGAGTTTCGCCGCCGCCGCGACCTCGGATGGACTTGGAAAAATTAGGGCGTTACTTTTCGGGCGAGACGAAGGCGTCGATAAAAAGCCCCAGGCGAGGAGGTGCCCGAGGCCACTTTTAGTGGGCCCCACGGCCAGGTTGGGCCGTGGGCCCACCCCTTTTGGGCCTCGTGGCTCTCCTCTCTTCGGTCTTCTTCCCTCTGCCTTTCTCCCGATGAAAAACTGACGTGGTATTTTTCCTTTTATTATTTGGGTTCCTGAAACTCCTGAAAAATAAAAACAAGAAAAGGGGTTTTCTGCCTCCCAGATATTAAATACCAAAAATGGGACTTTGTGTGAAAGTCCCCAAAATCATCTAAAACATGTAAAACAATCATATAATCATGCAAATAACATTCTAGTATGATACTAAAAGTTATATAAATGATAATATAAAATGCACGTATCAACGTATCAGACACTTCCGTCGAAACTGTCATGTTTAGCACCTACTGCCAATCGAACCTGATCTCGAAATGGATGGTGTCCCCCTACCGCCACCTGCCAGTGAATACCAAACATGTAGGCCCAACACGTTGAAATATACAAGCTGGCCGGATGAAATTGGAGGCCTCTATGACTATGTTGTCCTCGTCATCGAGGAACAGTATGAGTCGGACGAAAGCACTGGAAGTTCCTTCGGCAAGCGCATGGCCGAGGTCCTCAAGACCAATCCCACTGACACCCATGCTGAGGGTGAAAGGGCCGACACTAGCCACTGAGGTTGCCGCCAAAGAAAAGGTGCCGCTGAGGCCACTAACAAATAAAATGCGGGCACTGAGGCTACCAAAAAAAGATAAGAAGGATGAAAACCTGCCTAAGTCATATGTCCTTAGATAAGGGATAATCATGCGTATGCCATCTAGGGTGGCTAATCAGAGGTGTGGGGTAAGGCGACATGAAAAATTCACGAAGGGGTCGACACACACGAGTTTAAGTAGGTTCGACCCTCAACGAGGTGAGGTGACAACCTACTTCTGCTAGCCTAAAATAATATGTATCAGGTTGCAAGGTGTGACAAAAGCGATGTTCGAGAGAGAGTAGATGGCTCTAGCGTGGCCGCGTGGGTGGTGTAAAACAATGAGATCGTTCTTATAGGAACCAGATCCAAGATCATCATGTTCGGCTTGGGTGACATCAGTAAGAGAAACCGAGAAAGGTAGCGTATGACGGTTTTACACGGACAATACGTCCGAAAATGAAAACAAGTAGGGAAAATTTGCTACTGGACACCGTTATTTCGTGTCCTTTGCTAAAACACACTAAACTTATGTGTCTTTGCTTAGTACCATTACAATTTCATGGCCATTTGCTATAACACACCGCATGTACTAAAACAGAAAGATTGACCTATTGTGCGGCAAGCACGGCGGCTACCGGCGAGCTTCGAGATAGCTGCGGCGCCATGAACGGCACACACCACCCGAGCTGAAAAGATCCGGAATCTACAGGATGCTGAAGATACGATCATACGAAGGAGCAGCTCTGCGGGAAGCTTGGTCTAGTCACAGTCCGCGACTGACGCCAGAGCTTCCCGGCGACAACGACGGCAGCTTGCTAGATGGATTGCACGCAGTTCAGATGGTTACATACGTCGGGAGATGCTAAGCTGCTAAGGAAACAGAGGAGGGATTGCGAACATGGTTGCCACGAAGATAGAGTAAAGCTCGTATTGCACGGAAATTCCTTTTTTCTGGTCTGCTTCGTTATACGCGATGCCTGACCACATGGCATGGCCGACCGGACTACATTTTCTAACATCCGTTCAAGTCTGGTGAACCGAGTCGCTGCTGGATTGATCTAAGTTTGATGACTGATGAGCTGCTAGGGCAAAGAGGTTAATCTTTCCGTTTCAGTATACACAGTGTGTTACGGCAAATGACCACGAAATTATAATGGTATTGAGCCAAGGCACGAAAGTTTAGTGTGCCTCGGCAAAGGACACAAAATAACGGTGTCCAGTGACAAATTTTCCCAAACAAGTATCTGTTGCGGAGTCCATTGGAGAAAAGCAAATCAAAGAAAACGCGTACGACGGGTTTACACGGACATCAACTGACTCAAATAGTTGGTCAACATCCTAATCAGTACAATACCACCTAATTGTATGCCACATGAGCTCGAAAATCACTAAAGGGAGTGATGTGGTAAATCATATTTGAGGGTAACAAAACTGCATTCAGAGGATTATTGCTCCGCTCAAATACATTTGAGGGTGAAACATAATATGCCGGTTCTCATGGTCTTTGGCGGTCCAAAAGCTGACCGCCAGTGGGTCCGAGTTAATTCAGGAGGCAAGCTCGAAATGGGTAAGGCTTTTTTTACGTTCGGCTGAAGCGAAATATAGCCCAAGAAGCCCGGCCACCAGTTGTCTGTTGCTAAAAAAAAAAAAAAAAACAAACAGATCGTCTCCGGCTCCCGTCGAACTGTCGAAGAGGAACGGACGCAACAACGGCCCTGCTCAGCTATTGAGCTCTTCTCCCTCGATCCCCCGACCTCCTCTCTCCCTTCAGCCCGGCTCCTACACCGGGCCCTACCTCCACCGCCTTGCCGTACCGTACCGTCGCCGCCGACGCCTCAATCACACGGCCCCTACCCCAACGCACCTGCCTCTCACGCGTCGCCGTCATCGCCGTTTCAGTTCTTCCTCGTCGGGGCATCGAGATTCTGCCGCCTCCACCCCGTCCGCAAGTCTCTGGTGAGTTATTTTCTTCTGATACAGCGATTGGTTAAATCCCACTGACCTCCACAATTTCTGGGTGTGCCGGGGCACACCCAGCACACCATCTAGATCCGCCCCGCGCCTCTGTTTTGGGTTCTAAGCATAATCAAAATACAATGATATCCAAATGGTACACATACATGTATCTGGGCTTCTGTCTAGCACTGTTTTTATTTCTTGCCAAATCTAGATTAATGTAGTCGCAGACTGGCTTAAGCACCATTCATCTGTATCTGATGTGCTACTTCAAACAGGATTAGAAGATAGATAAAGGATGGCTGCACGTGACACTCCTATGACCTCGGAAGATGACTACGAGGTATGCCATTTGTTGGTTTTTATAGAGCATTTTTACTGCCCTAAATTGAACTTTCACAACAAATATGTTGCACAATACTACTTTGTTCATATTTACAGGATTGCAATCACAGGAAATGTGTTTTAGTACGAATCCGATGGTAACAATTTGTGTCACATGAATTGCATATTATCGGCTTAATTCATGCTGAAAGTTCAACTTAGGATGGTCAACCACACCTTACAGAGACCAATAGACTAAGAAAGAGAATCATCTGGGTTATTGGTTTAATTACTGCTATACTTCACCACTATTCCGCTGGAACCCTGTTTGCACTGGTTCGAACTCGTGCGAGAGTGGCTGCGTAGTTTACCAGTGCTAGAAGCACATACTACATTTTGAAGTACTGCAATCTTCAATTGTTAAATTGATTAGAACGGATTCTAGTATGTTTTAATTGTTGGACCAATTCATCTTGCATTTTTTCTCTTAATTGAACCAGATTTCAGTGATAATTGATATTGATACATCATTTGTCCGTAAGGATTGAAACTTCCTATGAATGTTCTTGAGTTTTTTCTGTTGGTGTGAGCTATATGCCTGTGTTTTGCAGACTCAACAGAAGAAGCAAGCTGCTGCAGATGTCCTTTTTCACTATTCGCAGTTTGCTATGGTGTGCATTGGTGAGGGAGTTCGCCCGACTGATCTCCGATTGCATCTTATGAAGGTATATTTCTTATTTTGTATCTAATGCAGTTTCTAACTGTTGCACATATATTACCACCATTTTTAATGCATGTCCTAAGCATATGAGTTCTTGTTCTTGTCATAAAGTCTTCTTTGGGTGCTTGTGATTAATTTTCCCAGGAATTCATAGGTCAAGGCCTTTACATACTCAACAGTCGACATATTAGTTTTATCTTGTAATCAAATTTTCCACTACAGTATTTTGTTCCTTCAGCTTTCACTAGAAAAGTTTTGATAATACTTCAAAAGGAATTAAAGCGAAGCTGAGCTAACAGTTCTTTATTTTTTTAAATAGGTCTAATACACCTTAAAAATTATTAGTGCGTATGTATTTCAGTATTCTTAAGTCAAATGGATGAATTATTAGGGCAACACAATTTACCCTGAGCCAAGTAAATCAACCTATTTGGTACCTTGCACTGATTTCTTATTCCTGGAGGGCACCTTTATGTTCAGGAATTCTGGATCATTAATTCGATTTATCATTTGTGTATCGTGGTTTACTTGAGACATTACTTTATCTAGTAAATCGGACAAGCATATTTGCTAGAGTTTTGTCATGTGTGGCAACCAAACATGGGAGTGTTCTAAAAATTCCAGAACTTTGTGCATTTTATCTTTCATTTCGGTTTTCATGTGGAAATCAGTTGTCTTGTATTTTGCACCCTATAATGTAGATTAATGCCCTTCCATTAAGCAGCTACAAAAGGACATTTGTTATGATGCAATTGTAATCTTTTTTTTAATTGGGTGCAAAAGCTTTGCCCCAGTCAATTAACTAATGAAGTGTGTTTTGACAAATACAAAAGAAAGATAAGATAACACCAAAGCCTACTCTCCTGGTACAGTTTCACTAAAACTTGGCAACCACTGTGACCCAAAAGCTAGCCTCTTCTTTTTATTTTTGCGAGGAGGACAAAAGGTGTGGCATGCTTGTTGTGGAAAACGCGAGCATTGCATTCATTTCAAATTTCCCGTGAGACTAGGCGCATGAGGGAAGCCAAGGCGTTGTGGTTAGCGGTCGCTCCGTCCGTCATTTTGTGCCACCAATTTTCGTTGGATAGCATCGCCCATTGTTGAAGATCAAGGGAATGTAGGCCAATCCAATCTTGATGAAGCCCCATAGCCTAAGGGTGAAACGGCACTTGACAAAGAGTTGTGCGACCAATCCCGGCACCCTCTTGCAAAGAGGGCACACACCACAATTCGGCCACCCTCTTTTTCCTAAGCCGTCGGCCGTCCAAAGCCGGTTATGTAATTGTAATCGGACTTGCAATTATTAACTTTTGTCACTCTTGAGTCTTGAACCCTCCGGGTTTCTGTTTGAAGTGTGTGCAACTGTTCTACCCACATGTGTTTGATGCAAATTTGCTATGATATTAAAACTGTCAGGACAGTGACGGAGCTGCAGAAAATGTACTGGGTGGGTCAGATTGAAGAATGATCGTAGATTGGGCTTCTGATGGAGTGGGCTTTGCCAATTTATAGACATTAGTTTTTTTTCTGGCACCTGGGCTGGGCGGGCCACAACCTAGTTTTGCCCCCAATGTAGCTCTGTGACGGTCTCAGGATATTTCACTTGAACAAGTTAACATGTTTCTGGTGCAATTAAGAATTTAGTTAGCTCCATTCTCGTTTTAGTATGTGGCTATGGGGCTGTCAGGGCTAGCTATTTCAAATCTGCACTTTCTCATCATTTATCTTGTTCAAAACAAGAAATAAGATGGTCAAGCCTTGAACTCTAAGCTGTTCAAACTAAGCCGCTGTAGTCATTGAATATGTGAGATGGACCAACTCTAATATTCAAAAGCAAAACTATTGCTGCCAAAAAAATAGTTGATAAACACAGTACAAGGACGGTATGCATAGTGGACAGGTTAATTTGGCTTGGAATACATTCTTTGTAATAATACCCTTTCTCAATTTACTTCCATCTGGTGTCTAACGAGCATCAACTCGCTGAAGGTTCTTTCCATTGGCCTTTATAGTGCTTCTTGAAGTGGCCTCAGATCAGATTAGCCATTCCAAAGACATGCTTTATTCGTTGATTTTAAAATGCGTCAGATAGGATTGGCCATTTCGATAATGTGACTTTTTTCACTGCTTTAAACCTTTTAGCTTCAAGTTCATATCTTCTTACTGCCACAGGTCAAAATTGTCCGGCAGCCCAGCATATAACTCAAATAGACTTGTGAAATTTATGTTAAATGATATTTTACCAGGAAACACAGGTTTCAGCGAGTACAATGGCTGTAAAGGCAGTAGGGACAGTTGACACCTGGCAATTCATGCTATTAGCTATGCGTATCATTACATACTCTGATGCTATTTCTTCTCTCTGTGATTTTATCCGGCTGATAGGGTGCTAACCCAGATATTTTGTCTCCCCTACCTGGCAGGAAATTTCAGGGATGCCCGCCTCTTTGAAGGAAGAGCCACAGCAGGCAGCTGCCTCTCCAGAATCTAGCGGTGAACCATCATCCTCTGGGACAATGAAAGAAGACAGGAACGAAATCCCCTAAAGCTTCAGCTGCATCTTGCAGTGAATGAGGGCACTCAGAAATGATAGGCACTGATTTCTGAACATAGAGATGTAAATAAGTAGCATGCTTGCGGTGGGTGCTGCGGCAAACACGTTTTCTTGACAATTGTAAAGTTTGTGACATCCCTTTGAAGACTCATTTACTTGTGTTTGTATTTTCTGTTATATGAACATATTGCCTGTAACTGCAGAACGATATAGTTCATCGTTTCTGCTCAACATGGTTGATTGGAGGTTATGGTTTGTGATTTCGGGGTAGGCGGGCTAGTGATTTCGTGGTTGTTGAATGCATCATGTTTAATGTATACTCAATCACCAGATATATTTGTTGAAACCACCACTTTCAACTCTTTAATAAAACTTCATTCCCATTCCCTTAATTGGTTTTAGGGTTACTATATGCATGCAGACCAAAAAGAACACAAGTACGACACTATTGGTAGCATTTTGCAGGTAAATTTCCATGCTATCGAAGGAGTGGGATCGACTTTAACATGAAGGAGTCAGCATGGCACCATCTGTTCACGTTGGTATTAGAACAAAAGCTAGAGGTAGATGTGCTAGATAGCATCATGATTTAACAGAAGAAAGCCGTAACACACCAGGTACTAGTAGTCTAGTAAGCAAACAAACTGGTTCAGATTGCCTGATAACACAACTCAATATTCAAAATTAGTATGGTAATCTCGTCACTGGTGATCAGTTAGAACTGAGCAGCACATGTAAAATTAAGTCACATCATAGCATCATGTAAAATTATGTAGCCTGCACTTTTATTCATGTCAACATAGTTATGACAATAGTGACCTGGCCTGCAAAAACTAAGTACTTCCAAAAGCAGTGATGATTGTTGAGTACAGTACTAAATAGCACCCCAACCTGACAGAGAAACACCTTTTGCACCTTCCACAAGCAGTATTTTTTATCATTCGCACCAACCAGAAAGAACTCATCATGCACCAGAACATCCACACACACTTTCATTTTTCGCTATGCAAAGGAAAGGATATGTACAAAAGAGAAAAGTCGGTGCATCAGTTTATCATCCACTGACCACTAACTTTCAGACTTGAGTAACTCAGCGACAAAAGAGCAAAGTCGGTGCATCAGTTCCAAGGATATATGTACAAAAGTGACATCACATGGGGGTTCAAGCCAGCACCATAGATGAGCACAAGTTACCATGTCAAAACCAGAGTGTCGACGCAGTACTCTGAAGAAGCAATTAGGTAAATGCAGGACAAAACAGGTACGATCACATCTACACCCCCGATTGTTGGGGTTATGCTGCACCAATTCGCCCTTGTGTTGAAAGAAAAATAACAGAGGACAGCAAACAATTTGACATCACTTATATCACTAATTTGTGATGCTATTACGATAATGCTTCATATCTCTGATGCAGACTTTCTCTATTTCTTTTCTCCTTTTCTGTGTAGGGGATACCCCAGCCTGCAAAGACGAAAAAGTTGAACTTTAATCAGAACTTGAGACGAGGAAGAAACAAGACATGAATATGGAAACACTTCTTATATAACTGCATTGACACACGGGGAAATAGTCTAGCAGGTTTCAGAAGTCGGAACAACTATTTGTTGGTGCATTGCTGATAGTTTTAACAAACTTGCCTGGCTTCACAGCAACCGTCTGGCATGGTTGAATTCGAAGACCTAGGTCCTCTTCTCAGATGCCTCAAGATCCCAGCTCCGAGACCAAGAATCAGTATTGCCACAGCCAGTCGGTACCAGGCTCAAGCTACCAGTTGCACGCCCTGAGGACATCGGTAACACCACTGTAGTGGAACGGCTGTCTGAGCGTCCACTCCAGGTGCTGGAAAGTGAAGCCAAGTAAGAGCGCGGTCACCCGCGAGAGCCCCCAACAGCCTCTACCTCCTCGCCAGACTGCTTCTGAACGCCATTCGAATCAATGCCAAGGTGGTCCATGTTGTCTAGTCTCCCGCTTTTGGTAGTATGCTGTGAGGACACCGGCACTACCACTGCAGTTGCATGGTTGCTGGAGCAACCCCTCCATCTGCCTGAAAGTCTGTCCAGTGAAGATCGCAACCACCCACGAGAACCCCCCACAGCCTCTATCACCTCCTCTCCAGGCGGAGCTGGCACTATCATCATGGCCTCGATGTCATACTGATCTGAGCTATAGACTGGGGCGAGGCTGGTCTTGCCAGAGCAGGGGGTGGTGATGGGAGTATCACAGAATGGGCATGAATCTGCGGGCCTGCGAATCCATGCGACAATGCACAATTGATGGAACTTATGTGAGCACACCGGAAGGGCCACGATCATATCAGTAGGCACAAAGACTTGGCCGCAGAAGCAGCAGAACATGCTGCTCCCCGGCTGCACCAGCACTGGGGATTGCGAGAGCAACTCCATAATCATCCGCTCCCCCTCTGGTAGACAGGGCGCAGACGACACATGAACCTCCAACCCAGACAAACACACTTCTGCATTCTTCGGAAATGAAGCATTGACCCTTATCGAAGCACCAACAGCTGCTGCTGCAGCACAACTCATTTCAGATTCTGCTGATAACGAGGCCTTTGGTGAGATACTTATGCGACAGGAAAATGAGGATCCGGACATGCGACGGCGGCGGGAACTAAGGCGAAGGATCACAATGACACATGTGAAGATAGCCGCGGCAATAATAATGACAGCAATAATGGCGATGCTGGCGCCTATGGACGAAGACGGCGTCACTGAGGGTGACAAGCTCGGTGCAGAGGAACCTCCCATGAGAACCGGAGGTGGAGGCGGCGAAAGACCTGGAAGCATATCTGGAGAAGCGAAACAACTGAACTTAGCCCAAATCTGCACTAATTCACTAAAATTGACTTAGCAGAGATCACATGCAGAATGTTACAATCATAAAATCAATCAGATCAAACAAGTTTCTTCTGATCATAACACAACAATCGAACTAATACAGCAAGCAACCTGAATCCCCCATTCCTGGCATAGCTCAAAAATTTCTCAATGAAAAATTCATTAAAAAACACAACACACATCTATTTGTGAAGCTAAATCCATTAGTCAGGTGTGGGACGACTGCACCTTCCTTGATGTTCAAAATACAAAAGACAAAACAGCACTGGGTACATTCAACAGGCAACACTAGGGGAGGAAAGGCCTCAGGGTGTTTTATTTTTTTTGAAGGAGGTAGTAAGCACTGCTTCAAATTTATTAAGAGAAAACCGGGATAAATACCGGCAGAGTTTAGGTTACAGGAGGCATAAGGATATGCAAAAACAGTAGACTACTAAAACTATTTACAAGCAGGCAGGAAGGTTGGCTGTGATGTCTTTTCCATGCACAGCAGAAAAAACAAGATAGTAGGACTACTCGCCAGCCGGCCACGACGATTTGAGGATACCAGCAGAACGCCAGTCATTTAGTTCGGTCATAATCTTGTCGACGAGTACGGAAGAGACTCTTGCTTTGTTATTGAAAATCCTGTTGTTGCGTTCTTTCCATAAGAACCACCAGGTGAGGAGTGCTACAGGCTGCCATCTGTTTCTGGTTTGGGGCTGCAGTCCTTGAAGAGATTTGGTCCACCAGGTATTCAAGGAGGCCTGTGGTGTAGTTGTCAAAGTCACTTGCAAATTCAGTTTCGAAGTGACCTGGAGCCAGACAACCTGACTGTAGCTGCAGCTAGTGAAGAGATGTTGGGCTGTCTCTGGTTCTGAATTGCAAAGCTTGCATAGAGGGTCATGTGGCCATCCTCTCTTGGCTAAATTATCAGCTGTAAGGGCACGATTCCTCAGGATAATCCAAGCATGGAGCTTGCACTTAGGTGTTGCTTTGATCTTCCATAATTCGCTTAGTTGTGTGCAGGGTGTTTTATTTCAGACCATTGCACAAACAGGAGCTAGCAAGACAAGTTAGGCTCGCTCGACGCCAATAATTTCCACCAAACAGAGAACAGGCAAGATCTAATATCATTTGCACCAAACAATCCAAAAGTCAAGAAAAAAAAAAGTCAAGTGTCCATCTGCAATGACCAGCAACAAGAGAAACATCCAAGCAAAATCAAGTTTCAAACATTATTTTTTCACAAGCAAGAGGCAACAGATCTGGTGGTGCATCATGTGAAATCCATCATTGGCTAATAGAACAGCTCAACACTGATATACTATGCGCTGACCATTGTGAATCACTGAGAACTGAGCAGCACGGGATCATGTAAACTTTCACAATCTATCAGAAGCCTGCACTTTTGTTTGAAGTAAAAACACAGTGATATTTTCATATCAACATAGCTAATACGTAACACATTTATCTGTCCTGTAAGAGCTGAGACAGTTCGACAGCAGTGGCAATTGTGGGAAACTAGATAGCGTCGTGATTTCACAGAAGAAAGCAGTGCAAGCAACACACCAGACAGTAAGCAAGCAACCTGGCTCAGATTCTCTGATAAGACAACTCAATACTGAAACTATATGGTAATTTCGTCACTGGTGATCAGTTAGAACTGAGCCGCACGTGTAAAATTAAGTCACATGATCCTAGTATCATATAAATTTTTGCAATCCATCATCATCCTGCACTTTTTTATTTCATATCAACTAATCAACATAGTTATGACAGATCTTATGACAATTGACATACTGCCTCTGCAAAAACTCAGATACTTTCACAAGCAGTACGAAATAGCACCGCAACTTGACAGACGGACAAACACCAGGTGCGCCAGATCGGAAGAAAACAAAATTGGCCTAAGCTTACCTGCTGTATCGGCGACGGAGAGGATGACGAGACTAGGCCGGCGCGCGACCCAGTGGTGGTGCTGCGGCCCGAATCCGGAGCCTCCTTCGTGGTACCTGGAGCTGGCGGCGGAGGATGAGGCTAGGGTTAGGTTTCACGGCGTCGAGGGGGCGGCGGGTGGAGGAATCGGAGCGCGCCCGTGAGGGCGATATACATTCCTTACCTCGGGGGCGCGGCGGGGGCGGGAGGAGGCGGAGGGGACGGAGGGGAGCACCGCGCCGGTCGGCGGTGCTGGAGCTTCCGCTGGCGGGGGTCGCGCGGAGGAGGCGGTGGGGATGGGAGAGGAAAGCCGAGGAGGGGGTTTGCGGGGGTTTGGGAATGGCGCCTGCGCGGGAGGAGACAGCTATAGCAGAGGATTCTGGCGAAAAGCAGTTGCAGGACAGGGCCCACATGTCAGTGTTACAAAAAGTGGGCTGCTCAGTTCGGTGGAAAATGCTACGATTGGCTCATTACAGAAGCTTGATTTTTGTCTTAAAAAATAAGCTTGACTTTTGTCTAAGAAAGATAAGGACGCGCCTAGCGCTCGGTCGACCGAGACCTAGCATATTGCTCGGTCATCTTCCTCCTTGGCTTACTTCCTCTCCTCCGGTGAACCCCCTGCATCCGCCAGCCTAACTGCCGTCCGTGGCCGGCGCGGTGCCATGACGCCTCGCCGTCCCGCCCTGTCCCAAGCTCCTCCTCCGCCGGTTTGTCGTCACCCCTAGCCATCCCTCTAAATTCGGTGATTCTCCGGCAACGCCCCCCCCCCCCCCCCCCCCAAGTAAAGTTTCTTACTCAACTCCACCACCTCCGCGCGGCTGCGTCGTCGGTGGCTCCGGCTCGCTCCATCCCTCGCCGTCGTCGTCCCCGCCGAGGAGCCGCGCCTCCTCTCTCTCTCCCCATCTAGATTTGTAGGGCGCAGGAATCGACCGAGCCTTAGCAAAAGCGAAAAGATAAGCTTGATTTCCCACGAAAACTCGATTTTATTTTATGTTTTGATGCATTGATAGAAAATAAAGGTCATTTACATGCTCAAAAGAGAGGAGACACGATACCATACAACATAACTTCTCGGCAAGTGAACCGACCCGACAAATCTCGCAAAGAATGACTACTGAACACACATAACCTCTCGGCACAGCCACGGTAGAGAACTACGGGCATCTCTCCACGGGAATAGTTAGTACAAGTCGAGATACAGTTGTCATAGTCACTCTGTCTGCCGGATCTTGCAAGAGTCCACTGATCATGAGACCCAGAATCTCTCCTATCTAAAAAAAGAAACTAGTTATATTTTGCGCGGCAACACGCCGCGCGCTTGGTGAGAATATTTATTGTGATAATTTGTCTATTCTTTTTAATTGTGTTATATCTATTGTAAGGAAAGGTGATAGTTGTAGTTAGTGTAATGTACTTAGTTTAAATTCAATTTGGAATCATTCTGTAATTAGAGGGAACAAATTTATTGCCTGGAAATATTTATGTAGTCAAGCAATTTTTTCTTCTTTTTTTTTGAAATGTGAGTATTGCAGCATGTAGTAGTTTGTGGAATTTGTTTAAATGCCTTTTTTTTTGCATCTTCTGTATGAAAATTTATGGTGGTTGTAGAATTATGGGAAATTTGACATATTTTGTGCATTATTTCGAACACTACAATAGAACACATATTCTATTTTTAGTTAATTTGATACCTTCGTAGTATTATTATTTTTGGACCATAGAATTAAAGGGAATTTTTTCCGTTTATTTTCTATAATTTTGGACTATCTTCATATTGTTCATTTTTCTTTTATGACATAAATAGGTTGCATATTTTATCTAATTTGGAAATCTCAAAATCCGTTGGAAGCTGACGCTGAATTTATCCAAATCTTTAGTCTTTTTGAAATATTTAGTTTTTTTTTGTTGCCACAAATGGGTTGCACTTTTTGTTTATAAGAAATATGAACCATTTTTTTTCAATTAGTAGTTCAGAAGGTGTTAATTTTAGGACATTTATTATTTGTCTGTATATTGTTTAAGGAAATTGGGTTGGCATTCGGGAAATTTTAATTTTAAATTCGATATGCGACGATATGCCATAATTAGTTGACGATTTTATTTTTTCCATTTTTGTGTTCACGAATTGCTGCTATTATTTTTGTGAGTACTACGGTGTAGAAAATTCAATTTTTCAGATGGACACATTGAAAAGTTGTTTAAAAACCCGACAAATGGGCCGCATCTGTGAAATTACAAATAATTTATGAAAATAGCTGGAACTGCTGAATTGTCATTTTTTTACCGTGCATTTCGTATGTATGGGTGTGATTGTTGTAATTAGTAAAATTAAAGTATTGGATTTGTGTGTATTTTCTGAAATATTTTTTTGAAACCTATAAATTAATCGAATATTTTAGAGGGAAGTAATGGCTTGGGGAAATACTTTTTTTTTCTCTAAAATTGTGTGGAATGTTCACATTTCGAATGGAAAATATGAAATGTCCGTATTTTAAAGCAGTGTGAATTTGAAAATTTTGGAAATTCTGTTTGAAAAGTTGTAGGAAATTTGGGAAAAGAAAATCAGGGAAAAGGGGAGAAAAAACAGAAGAAAAAATATGAAGGGCCGGCCCAGCTGCATAGTGGCCAGGACGGCCCAATTAGTGGCCCATCTAGAGCCCTGGCCCGCGTAGACGTCGCCGTAAAAAAAAATTTGCTGACACGCGGGACCATCATGACGTCAGCACTGACGTAAGGGTGGCCAAATCTGTCCGCGGCGGCATCGTGGTCGCCGGCGGCGCGCCGGCGCGTTCTGGCACGCGCGGCTGGCCGCGCCCGACGCGTCTCGTCGCGGATGCTTGACGATCACGGCCGGCGGATTGAAGTCGCATGCCCGACAGATTCAAGTGGCGACGCTCAGATGTCCAATGTATTCAACACACGACAACAACTCATCTATTACGATCTACGATCTCGCGACGCCACGAGAGACGAGACCAGGCAGAAACCTGTTTTTCTTTTTGCGGGATATCAAGGACAGGAGGCGATCGACATGCCAGGGACTTGCAGATCGCCGGTTATCACGCTAGACGAGCAGTTGCCTGCAGTGGCTGGAGCCTCCAGTGGCAGCGGCCCTAGGTGCAAGGTGAACGTCCACGATGAACAGCACAAACGAGACCACGGTGAGATGCACAAGCTAGCAGCCAGATCAATCCCTGCTCGATCACGTCTGCCTAGATAGAGTATGCAACGCAAAGTCCTGAACGTAACACTAGACTGTGGTGATTATTAAATACTGATACACCGTCTTGGCGCAATCAGGCGCAGCGTTGATAATTGCTTCACTTATCTGCCTTCACTATTTAATTGATTCAGTCGGAAAAGAATCTTCCTCCCCGTCGCCTCTCTCCATAATCTTCATCTGATGACAACGATTGGCAGAAGTTTGTGGGAAGTAATGGCTTGGGGAAATACATTTTTTTCTCTAAAATTGTGTGGAATGTTCACATTTCGAATGGAAAATATGAAATGTCCGTATTTTAAAGCAGTGTGAATTTGAAAATTTTGGAAATTCTGTTTGAAAACTTGTAGGAAATTTGGGAAAAGAAAATCAGGGAAAAGGGGAGAAAAAACAGAAGAAAAAATATGAAGGGCCGGCCCAGCTGCATAGTGGCCAGGACGGCCCAATTAGTGGCCCATCTGGAGCCCTGGCCCGTGTAGACGTCGCCGTAAAAAAAAAATTTTGCTGACACGCGGGACCACCATGACGTCAGCACTGACGTAAGGGTGGCCAAATCTGTCCGCGACGGCGCCGTGGTCGCCGGCGGCGCGCCGGCGCGTTCTGGCACGCGCGGCTGGCCGCGCCCGACGCGTCTCGTCGCGGCCGACCCGTAGGTGGCGGCGCCGCCCCATTTGGGTCGCCGTAGCGGCGGCGATTCCCGCGACGGCGAGACGCCCCGGCACGCGAGCTTCGGCGGGGAGGAAGAGGCGACGACGGCGGAGGCCGGCGTGTCCGTAGATCTAAAGGAGAAGGGCTGCGGCGCACCGGTGCGCCGCGTCGGCGGCGCCGGTGGTCTCCGGTCGCGCGCGAGAGAGAAGCTGCGGGAGGAGGAGTTGTGGCGTTTTTGCAAAAAGGGTCCTCAACTTTGATGTAATTGCAAAATGGTCCTTCTTGCCGTTAAGCTGTGGATTACGGGTTGGTTTGCTCGATTTGTGGAGGTTGTTTTTGCAAAACCATCATGGACACGTCTGGATAACCGCGCGATCGTCGACGGACGGCGGCGATCGTTTAACTGTTCAACACTGTAGATGCTACAGTGACCTGGGGGCCTGAGGGAGCGAGACTTTGCGCAGCTTTCATATAGTTATGCGCCGCGTCGGCGGCGCCGGTGGTCTCCGGTCGCGCGCGAGAGAGAAGCTGCGGGAGGAGGAGTTGTGGCGTTTTTGCAAAAAGGGTCCTCAACTTTGATGTAATTGCAAAATGGTCCTTCTTGCCGTTAAACTGTGGATTACGGGTTGGTTTGCTCGATTTGTGGAGGTTGTTTTTGCAAAACCGTCATGGACACGTCTGGATAACCGCGCGATCGTCGACGGACAGCGGCGATCGTTTAACTGTTCAACACTGTAGATGCTACAGTGACCTGGGGGCCTGAGGGAGCGAGACTTTGCGCAGCTTTCATATAGTTAGTACATATTGGTTCCTCTCGTACGTCGTTTCGCTTCGTCCAACTCTTCGTCCCACATGGTCATCGTCCTACGTCGCCCGCTCGCACTCGCTTCGTCGATGGGCCAGGCCCACGCTCGCGAGTCCCTCTGCCGCTCCCATACGCTGCCTCCCCATCCCATGTCGCACCATGGTCAGCCCCCGCCGCCACCCTCACGCCTCTGATCTGCGTCGGCGACGATATCCTGGGCGAGGGAGGCGCCGGATCTGTGTCCGCCGGCGCTGGATCTGCGTGCGCCATGGGGCAGCTGGGAGAGGACGCCATGGAGCAGAGGCAAGAGGACGCCACGATACGTGCTAAGGCGAGGACAGGTGCTATGCTCCACCTGCTCCCGCTCTCCCTCTCCGCCAAGTGCCGGTGCGGCGGTCCGCTTTTGCGCCGCCGACTCGTCGAGCGCGGCTCGCCGTCCCAGAGAACCGGGCCAGAGCTCCTCGGGAACGGAGTTCGCGTCAGACTCCGGAGGCGGGCGCTCGGCGGCGGGACCGACGTCCAGCCGGACACCCCGTCGTCTCGCCGGGATGGGGATGAGCTGCAGCACGAGGATGCCGGGCAGGAGGACGACGGCGATGGCGCAGGCTCCTGGAGTCCGTAAAGAAGCTGCTGCTGCTGCTGGAAGACACAGCGCCAGGGAGGAAGAGGACCATGGTCAGTTCAGTCAGGTGCCTCTTCTTGTTTCCCCTTCCCGTGCAGCGTCCACCATTAGAGACAACAATTCTTCCTCCTTTTTTCTTGCGAAATCAGTGTATGAGGTCGTGTGGTTTCTTGTCAGTCATGTAGTTTGTCAGTCAGTCAGTGGTGCTGCTGTCAAATGTGTTGTTCATTCCAATGAAGGAAAACAAGAGAAAGGCTCTCCATCTTGCAATTCTGCATGAAGGTGCTGCTCTTAGACATTGTTCAGAATTTTCTTTTTTCTTTGTTTCTATGGATTGAATTAGTGCTTGGTCAGGGAAAATAATAAGTAAATTGTTGGGTAGCTCAAATAGCAAAGCTACCGTATGTACATCTATGGAATTGTTTGACGGGTCGATTTGTCATCACCATGAATGAATGAAAATCAATGGACAAAAATAAGGAGACAGAACACGAATCTGTCTTGTCCATCACCATGGTTTCGATGTGTCAATTTATCATCATCCTCTACTCTTCTTGTGTATGATGTTCGTTCCTTCATCTCTGTCTCCCTTCCTGGTACTTTGCCACTCACTGATAAACATTGCTTAAATAAACTATTCCTAATAAACTTTGCTTAAAAAACATGCTTGTAAATTGCAGTAGTTAGTGGTGAACCAAATTGTGTGCACTTCTTCTCAGTAATTTTTTTATCCTACTCCTAATACAAAATGCAGGATTGTTTCTTCTTGTAAAATGCATTATTGTTAAATGAAGTATTGTTTGTGCTTGTCAAATGGAGTAGTGCTTGCTTCTACTCCATTAGGAGTATCTGTACTGCTCCATTAGTACTCCATTAGGGGTATCTATACTGCACTTAGTTCAAAAATTATCTCCCGGGACAAGGAGTACTTTGCTGAACTTGCAGTTGATGCTGCCTAAGGCTTAAGGTAAAAATGCTTGAGTAACATGCTTGAGTAAAATGCAGGGGTAACATGCTTGAGAAATTTGTTCCTGTAGCTTGCTTGAGAAATTTGGTCGAGTAGTTGTGTATTTTCTTTTGCTCATGTTTGTGGAAACATTATAATGCCCTCCACTTGCTTGGAGGGACAATATTGTACCTACATCCTCGTCGACATGATGATCGATGCCCTCCTCTTCTTCGGGATGATCAACATTGCCTCCTCCAGGTATGTTATTATCTTCTTCGGGATGATCGATGCGGACGCCGCCGACGAAATCTTCGTCTCCACCGCCTCCTCCGACACAGACGAAGAGGTCATGCGCATCCGCGGCCATCGTGGAATCCACCCTGTAGGATCAGATCCCCTCTGCCATTGCCGATGGTGTGCTCGATGTGGCCGTCCTCTCGACGAGGATTACGGGACAAGGAAGCACAAGCTCCAATCCGCCCTCGCGCTGTTAGACGATCAGCATGCACATCCCCACCCCCACCCTGGAATACATCTCTCCCTAACCACACATGGTTTGCAGACTGGTATGGCTTTTATCTTCACAGAACATTTGGGTATTTGCAGCTGAAGACATATCAGGACACCGACTAGAGCAAGAGGAAATAGCTACCGCCGTCTTAGGAGCAGAGCAGCAGTGCCGAAAGCTGATGGGGATGCAGGCAGCAATGTCCGAATACCACTGCCTCCTCATGTTGCACCACCCTATCCCCTGCGTCTTTATGTTGCTCATATTGACTCTATTGTGCATGTAAATGATCTTGCTGGTGCGGATTTGGCAAGGATGAGGTAGTTTGGGGTCATTTTCCCATGGCATGAGTTCCATTCCTTGCACTCAACGACTCCACCTTGCTCATTCAACGGGTTCGACGTTGTTGACACTGGTTGAGGTTCGTCTCCGAGCATCATATCTTCTTCATTACCAATCTTTTCCATTTCCATTGTCAGAGAGACCCACATGAATAAGTAGTGCATTTGCGATTTATTGGGATTAAGGACTGAATCTGGACACTTTGTTTGAGATAAAAGAGTTAACTCTGAAATAATTCAGCTAGGAACAATTGTTATCTTCCGTATGTTTAGTTGCCTATATCCTTTGCTGGCTTATTTCCTAATGAATATTTTTAGAAACTACATCTCACTGCAATGTGCTCATATCTACAGTTTTTTTTTCAGGAGCATAGAAGCGAGAGTGCGACACAATATCACCTCATCCCGCCCTCCAACAAGTAATTCAGTGGCTGCTAGGCTCTGGATTTGACTTCGAAAAGGAAAATGACAAGGTATTTATACAACTCTTACTGTTCATGTGCATAACATACATGTAATGTACTAATGTACCATGTATATTGACGTTGTGAGGAAATGAAGACCGAGGGTATATATGAGTAGCCTGGTCTTATTGGAATTGGAGTTTAGATCTGCTAATGCACATGTTGACATGATAATTGAGATATACATGGAGATTTATTAATATTAATTTGAGGTATTAATCCGTTGCAGTTGTTCTTTTATGGTGTGTGGGAGGCACTGCAGTCTATCAAGTAGCTGTCCGAGTTTCCTTTTTTTTCTGTGGCTTCTATACTTTCTTTAAAAATGGTTCTATATTTTTCACTCTTGGTAACATGAATTATCTATGAAAGAAAGCACACTAAGAGTTCCCCAGTTTTCTAGATAAGTTTTTTAATGGAAACAGTTCAGGAAAATAGGTTAATGGTAGTTAAAACAATCAGGAGGATATGTCAAAACAATGTCCACACTAAATGTCACAAAACCTGACATTTTTTGTAAGATGCTTCATCCTCCGTTGATCATAGTATTTTCCTTTCCTTCTTTTTTTGTAAGATCTAGCTAGCTTGCTGCTATGGAATAAGGGGGGATATTGTTTTCTATAAATTCCATTTGTTTGAATGCAATGTGGAGAGTTAAAATTCTGCATGCAGCTAATTTAGGATTATAGTTACGATGTTTGGTAATTTACAAATTGATGAGACCTATTTGCCCTCCGATGAAGTTCATTTTCTAGGTTCTTTTTTGCTTCTCCAAATGCGGTGGTGGTGGGTTATTTCTTGAAGAAGCAGATGCGGGCGTGGCATTGCTGCAATTAGTGCATGAGCTGCAAAAGGCTATGCATCGCTACTTCCACATGAAGTGCACGGAAACTGCAAATTTTTGAAATCGTTAAACTGAAAATGTAGTGTCGAACATATGGTGATAGCTTGAGCGATTTTTTTGCGGACCAATGCAGAATTTTCCAGTGTGTCTCATGTAATTAGTGAGAATTTCTTCCAGTTGTTTTATCGAATTCGTGTTGGGACCCAGGGTGAGTACATAGCTGAACATGAACTATATGTATAACATAATATAGTCAGAAATCTTTGCATAAGAAAGTATGTCTCTATCGTGCATGTAGATGGTAAGAAATCCACATTCAAGATATGATTAATGCGAACTTGTGATTACATTACCACTTGATACTTCTGAATGTGGTGGGCACAAATTCATCCATGTACTTCAAAATTGCAAAACTAATTATATGCATCAATCATGCTACGTTCTCCAATCCAGTTTCATCTTTTAAACATGACCCCTTATAAAAATCAACTTGTGGCCCATCTTGGGCTTGGCATAATGAGATTAAAAGAAATCGATGAATTGTTATTATATGTCCTTGGATTTAAAAGATCATACTTTTTGTGATGCACCAAAATTGTGAGTGTGCGTTTTGCTTCAAAAGCCTACTATGAAAAAATATTATTTAAGCATTTGCTCAAAACTGGACAATGAGCTTGATGTACACGAGAATCTTAAAATTACATGTTTGACACGATTAGTGTGCAGTCATTAGAATATTTATGTTCCGTTGCAACGCACGGGCATTTAACTAGTGCAAATATAATTTTGTCAGGAGACCAACTGTAGCCTGTTTCGTTAATGACTAAAGAGGATTTCTCTTGTTCTGAAAAAACAATACGAGACAAAGAATAAGGCCACCCCACAAAGTTATGAACTACACATAAGAACCGTCCTCTCCTCTCTTTTTTAACACAGAACCGTTCTCTCCTCTCAGGGATGCACATGCCAGTATACATGGATAATTCGATCATTTTGGCTAAATCGCCACAAGTTAATTGGAGCGGTTGTACCCGAAAAAAAATAACATGACAGTTAGCTAGAGTGGCAATGCTAGTCGTGAGTTTCTGGCTTTCTTGTAGCAAGAGGGATACATCAAGAGAAGGATGAGTGCTAGGCGAAGTTCATTATACTCCAGATCAGTTAGGCCTGAGTACGGAAGCAAATCACAACGTGCCTTTTGATATGATGCATCATGCATGTCAAAAGGAGGGTAGCCTTTACTATCTCCAAGACCTGTCTGCTCGGAGTTAAGAACAGCTCCATCCAGCAATCCATCTGGACCACTTGATTCAACAAGAAATATGAATCTGTTTTAGCGTGTGTTGCTCTCTTGGAGAACTGGGGTGGCGTTCCATAGTTGAAGGAACCTAAAAATCAGGTCTACGGGAATTAGAAAGCAAAGAACACAAAGACGGACCAGGAAATTATGCTATTAGGCCGTCAATAACATAAAGTTTCTTCAAAAACAAAACAAAGAAAGAAAAGACATTGACTTACCACCACATTGGCATGGTCAAACGGTACATAAAAAACTTCAGCCTGAAACATGTCTTTTGGCATAATTTGCTTAGCTTGGTAGATTCTGCAAGGCATCCAAGCTTCTGCCAATTCGTTCTTCTGTCCAGGCAAGTCTCCTCTCAAGTTTTAGCACACTAGCATGCATAATCCTAACATCAACTTCTGCAAGCTTTGCAAATGCACGTATCAACATGTAATAATCAGCATGTCCAACACAAACAAGACTACCAGTTACTGTCTTCCTTCTATAGTGAAGATAACCATCTGATCTTATCCCCTTCCTTGGTGGCATATAACAAAATCCACGATCTTCCATTTCTGACTTAATCCTTTGTATCCCTGACGATGAAGAAAAGCACCTTTCACCAACAAAAGTTCCATCCCGGACGCGTTTATTCACTCCATTTGTGGTTCGTGTTTCCTCCATGTGTGCTTTTGGATTCCCATCCTACAATGCAACAGGTTTAGCCATCAAAATCAACAACAATCACCCTGAAAAGACGTGTGGGTAATCCTCAACGTGCTACATCTGTACTGGCTTGAAGTTCAAATCAATATGTGCGGAGAGTAAACTAGAGAACTTTCTTGTTTTCATCTTTTAAGTTTCCAACTTAGCAGTTCCTAACAAAATCCTTTAAATCATTTGTGTTTGGTTTCTGAGATCATTTACGTTTTCTTTTCGTGTTGATTTTGTTCCAGAATTAATATCCATAAATACAACCTCGTTAATGGTTTGAACTCAAGGTTCAGAAAGGCTACATCAGTAGAAAGTTGACATTCAAAATCAATATGTGGTGAGACTAAAATAGAGAACTTTTTATGAATAGAAACTTTCTTGTACTTCATCTTTTCAGCTGGTCAATACCTGGTTGGCCGTCTAGAGTCTAGACCGCCACCTAGTGCCAAGGATAGTCGTTCAGTTCTCGACTAGTGCTTATATGCATCTAGGAGAAACACAACTTTTTGACCTTCTGTAACTACATATTGAGTTTATCAAAATTCCAGTATAGTGAATAACGTCAAAGCAAACTGATTTAGCCCATGAGAGGGAAAACAATAAATTAGAGCAAGACAAAATATGACAGCGGTGAGAATTTGAGGAGTCAAGTAAGACAAGCAGTAATACACGATGGACACGATCTTCGAAACACTGCAATTTACCACTTGATGCAAAAAAGAACAAGAGTTGACATCAAGTCAAGTTGGGTACATTACTTCTTGTCCTTTGTAAATGTCCTGAAAGATCTCTATTAAGTGCTCCTCATCGGCTGAACATGCAATCCCCGGAAAAATGATATCCTTGCAGTATTTGAGATAAGAGTGAAGGTCCTTCGAATAGTCTGTACAATCAGAAAACTAATGATCAATTTTGTACCACTGCTAAGTATTTGATCCAGTCACAAAAGTGCCACCCCAGAATGCCTTCAGTCAAAACATTATAATTTTGAATAAACATATCACTGTGAACATCTATATTAGATAAATGAGAATGGCATGCACACACCTTTTATCCAGTATACTTTGACATTATTGTACTTCTATACTTTCTTAAGATTTAAGATAATATATTGGTCATGGCAATGACATACAAAAAAAAAGATAATATATTGGTCTAAATAGAAATCCAGTTACAATGTTATACACTGAGCGACATCCGTACAAAATGAATGGAGGAGTGCAGCTTTGTGTTAGTTGAAAATTTCAAATGTAATGAGTAGTTCTAGAATGTTCTCTATCAGAATTCCCTGTTTGTGTAAGTAAGTATGAGAATATGCTTATTAGATAATCAAGGTACTCACGAAAACAAGTATTTTGGATGACACTTTAGCATTCTTTGTTAATTTTTTGTAATGCCTGGTGCACAGGCCCCATAAACGCTGAAGTCTAGTGTTAGTCACTAACAAGCATTATGGAGCTCCCTATTTATAATTGGGTAAGTTGAGATCCAGGAAATGTGAAAAGTTATACATCACAAAGAACAAAGCCACAAACTGCATGTCTGCATGCATACATCAATGTATTAGTCTCTCGGTTTCTCGATTACAAAAGGTACACGTTATTCTAGCCTTGACAATTTATTACTCAATAAATGTTCTTCTAAAATTTTGAGGCCCAGCAATTGAAGATAAAAACTAGAATGACATGTAGATTTAGTAACATAGGAGGTAAGTTTTTTAACCCACTAATGGACAGCATAAGCATGAGTCCTGACGTATGTACATTACAAGAAAAAAAATGACATGGATGGAAGGCAATGGTCACTGAAAGTTACCGTGTGCAACGTCAATTTTATCGTAGGCATGTGCAAGAGTGCATAACAATTCTCTTGTGCCGAACTCCTCACTATTGTCGCCATTAGGCTCCATAGATGGTGGTAAATTTGCATCAGGGTCAGACCAACCTGTATTTCTTCTGCCTCACAAATCTCCTGAAGAAAAAAACAATGTTCAGTTTATCATATTTAAGACAGATCGTACATGACTTAAGAGAGTGATCCTATATGGCATACACACCTCCCATATGCCTTGACCATTGATGTTATACAGAACCCTTAGAGATACTATTAGTATAGCCATTACACAGACCCGTGTAGGGACCCTAGCTGGATTACTAGACAACCATAGTTCTGCAGGCATTGTCCACTCATAGATGCGGCAAGCATGAGGGAGGATTCTTTCTATCGGCAGAGACAACTCATTCAAGTAGCGTTGAGCAATAGCATAGAAATTAACTGAAGGGAGCTTCAGCCCTATTCTTTGTGCAATGGACCCCGCTGCAGCTTCCAGTTGCCATATTCCAATCACTCGGACTGGCCTGAATAGTTGTCTTGCACTCAAAGGGCAGTGTTTTAGAGGGCTCCCAAGAAGCTTGTCCACTTCGGTAAATGCTGCCACATAAGGAAGCTTGCCCTCCATTGCCCACCTATATATGTCAGTCGGTAGGATGGCTTCCCGGGCAACATGACAGGCTAGGAAACAAACAGACAATGTTGAGTACACTGGCAACATCATCCTCAATGAGCGCAGAAAGATGAACTCAACCCTTCTCCTGTCTCTTCCAGGCAATGCTTCATCATCCGCCCATTCATATTTCACCTCTTGAGATTTCCGTTCGCCTGCACACAAAAGATATATATGCTCAAGTGTATTCCGGTCTTCTCAATGGCAATAACTGAACAAGGGCGTAAGCTGACACCTCCATGGGCAGAGTGCTTCAGCCTCTGTGCAGCCTCGTCCTCAGCGAGCACCTTCCGCGCCCACATTTCGTCGAACACCTTGGAGGTGGCCACCCACCGCAACCAGACAGTTCCGGCCACGCCGCAGACAAGCGCGCCCACCCGGTACCTCTCGACCAGCACTTCCAGCTGGCGCTGCAGGATCACCTGTAGCCCCTGCACGTAGCGCGACCGGACGCGGCTCGCCAGCTCCTCCGGGTCGCCCCAAGCCTCGGCGCCGGGCACGAAGTCGCGCGGCTCGCTTGGCTCGTCGAAGCCATTGAGTGCGGGGGCGGGGGAGCGACGGGGCCGTGGAGAGGGGTTTTGTAGGGCGCGGGGGTGCGGGGTTTGGCGGATTGGCTAACTCGATGGTAGGACATGGTGCCGGGCATTTGGAAATCCTCGGTGTCGACGGCGATATCCTGGTTGTAGATGTGGACAGCGGAGCACTGGCGGCACGAGTAGAAGCCGTCCTCGGCGTCGTCGGGGGTGTACTCGTCCGTGAAGCCGCAGCTGTCGCAGGTCAGCTTCAAGTTTCCTCCGCCGCCGCCGCCGCCGCCGCCGCCGCCGCCGCCGCCGTAGTGCGCCGGGGAGCCGCCGCCGTCGTAATCCATGGGAGCAGCGAGGCAACCAGGACTCTTGAAGTGGAGGAGCAAGACTTCAAGCGTGTGAGCTGGGTGGCGGGAGGGCGTGGCGGCGCGCCGCGCGCTGGTGTCTTGGCCGGTTGGGTCGCTAGGTGAGGTGAGACTTGAGGGTTGACGGCACGGAGGTGGGGAGCTCCTAGTTCACGCGTTCCGCGGCAAGAAACTTCGTTCCGCGTACCCCTTCTGCAAATTGGGCTCGGCCCAGATTCGTCTACGGGACGAAACATGAATGGTTCTACTGTTTCATTCCATGTGCTTCCTTCCGTCGCTGATTATCAGGCTATTTTTTTTTAATAATGCATTTTTTTAATTAAATTCGGAAAATATTACGCAAAATGACGAAATTCTAAAAATAATACACCTTCGGCCAGGTCTGGGCCGATAAGTGCCTATCTGCCAGGGCTGGGCCGAAAAGACCTCGTCGGCTCTGGCTTAGCCGATTGCTTTGCATGGCGGGCCAGGCCTGCGGCCGACGGGTCTTTCTGCGTCACGTGGTCACTAATCGGCCAGGTCTCCGCCGACGAGCCTCTAATCGGACCAAGCCTGGCCGACAGGGCGCAGAATAAGGATCGGGCGAGGCTTCTTCTTCCTCGCGTGCTCTCTCTTCCTTTCTTCTTCCTTTCTTCTTCCAGCAGCTCCCTGCGCGCCGATCTGTCCATCCAGCCAGCAAATCTTCCTGCACGTAGTGTTAGAGAGTTAAGACAGCTTAGATATACATATGGGTTAGGTTTTGTGCAATTTCGTGTTGTTTGGTTAGAGCAATGGTGTAGTTTAGGTGAAGGTTAGTGTAGGGTGGTGGTGGTGCAGCGTGGTGGTGGTGGTGCAGCGTGGTGGTGACGGTGGTTGTCCATTGAATCGGCACGCTTCAAGGGTATGCATTTTTTGGCTAATTAGGATTTACTGTTAATTATGTATGCATTAGTGTTAAGGTGGTAGTGTGATATTGATATTGCTAGGTATTTATTATGCTACTAATATTAAGTACATAGATGTTGTCGGTTATAACAGTAAATTGGTGTCACATTAGTGTGCAACCTTCAATTAGTGTGGATCAATGTTTTTAAATTAGAGTATGTTCTTATCTGTCATAAGTGTGGATCAGTGTTTTAAATTTAGAGTTTGATTTCATCTGTAATTAGTCTGTAATTTAGTCTTTTAATTTAGCTGCGCGAAGATATGGAACAAGTATACTTGATCAGTCCGGATGTGGATCAAAACATATTATTATGTATGTACGAGACATATCCTTCCACATTGCATCGATACATTAATCTAACATGCAAGTACAACTCTCCGTTACAACTTCAGTAGTTCTACGTACATATATGTCTCACATATAACTCAACGATAACTAATTCTAATCACGTGGAGGTAACTGAGTACGAAAGTAATTCTAATCAACGACTTCACTTCCCTCTGCCACGTGTTCGTGATGGAGGCATGAAGTCATCATCACTATTTTCATCGACGACAGCCTTCGATGCGCCAACACTCTTAAATTTACGTCTACGGTTCCCTCGTTTAGGAGGCATGAAATCATCATCACTGTCAGCTTTGGCATTTGATATAGCCTTCTTCACGTCATCAGCATACAATGCATTCTGTGGACGGCCATCAGGACAAGCGCCAAAAAGAGCTTCCATCCAACCAAAATGAGGGATCTCTTTGTTCAGAAACTGTGCGTCTGCGGGCCAGCGCTGCACAAGAACAATAGCAGAGGAAAATATTTCAGACAAATAACATTATATTCTAACAAATAAAACTTTCGTACTCAGTTACCTCCACGTGAAATGCATAAGCCTCCCGCGAAAAATGGATTATCTTTGACTTAGAAGTCATAGGCATGTCCCGTAGACCCGCCTCGATATCTTTTAGCTCATACACTCTCTGCCGCTTCCACCGCCACCCATCAATTTCATCTAAAATTTCATCGGGGGTCATATGCGGGATTTTGTATTTTTTGGCTATAGTTTCTCCCAGCTCACGAAGGTTGCCCGTCTCACTAACTAGCTCCCTATAACAGCTCTTCGGCCTACCCTCCCTAATACTACCATCAGTCCATCTTACGGCTTCATACAGAACACACCATGACCTATTTTCCAAACTAGGACCCGAACTACCAGACATCCTTCCTATGCGACTAAGAAAATCACCACGCACCGCATGCCTCCATCACAACGTCTGCTGGGGTATATATAAGCTCACCCGGGAGAATAAGAGCGGGAGAAAAATGGCGGGAGGAAAAGGGCGGGAGAACATGGCGGGAGAAGATGGCGGGAGAAAAAGGGCGGGAGGAGAATGGACGGACAAAATGGGCGGGAGAAGATGGCGGGACAAAAATGGCGGGAAGATATGTGCCGGAACACAACGGCGGGAGACAAATTGCGGGAACGGCGGGAAAAAACATACATGCAGAAGTCGGCCCAGCTTAAGCCGACTGGGTCTGGTCGGCTGGGCCTAGGCCGACAGAAGCTTGTCGGCCCAATACTAGCCGATAGGTATCTCTAACAAGTGCAGGGGTCGGCCGACAGGCATTTCGGCCCAGCCCTGGCCGACAGGCACTTATCGGCCCAGCCCTGGCCAAAGGTGTATTATTTTTGGAATTTTGCCATTTTGCGTAATATTTTTCGAATTTAATTTTAAAAATGTATTATTAATTTTTTTTAGCGATTATCAGTTTGCAGTAGTGTCTGAATGGCTCGACTGTTTCTTTTCACATTCTTTCTTGCTGCTGGTGTTTCCGAGTGATATTCGTGGCTTTAGAATTATTGCTTGCTGCTGGGCTTTCAGAGATATTTCGTGGTGCGGCTTCGGAGTTTCCACGCTGGTTCCGAGTTTCAAACCCGCATGATAAATCGGCTGTCTCTAATCTACGCAAATATATTTCAATTTAAAATAAAATATAAACAAAAATTATGCGCGTTCACGGGATGGTTCCATTCCTGTATTCGGTTTCGTCGATCGTAACTTCTCAATTTTGAAACGATCTTCAGAACTTTTTTAGATAAATTTTGACAAATTCTTCGCACTCGGTTGAGCGTTTAAAATATCCTTTGACAAGGAGGTTAATCTCAACGTTTCCCACAAATTTCGTAATACTTTTTCTGTTTTGCGGTCATATACAAGCAGATATTGTACTACAGGTTTGAGCGTGTTTACACTCCGCTCAGTGTACGTGTCTTCTCCTACCTATGGCGCCGCAGCTCGCTGTAGTTAACTCCGCGATCGTCGCTGCACCACGGCCGTCCCGCGACGCCACCGTCCTGCAACGCTGTCGTTGCACCCTTGTGCACATCAAACGCATTCTATTGTTTCTAAGCTGGGTTTTGAACGATTTTTAAAACCCGCTGAACGAAATCTGGGTTTTGAACGATTTTGGAAACGAGGTGAACGGAATCTGGATTTTGAACGATTTTGGAAACGAGGTGAACGTTGAACTGAATGTAGGTTTGAACGATTTTGAAAACCCCGGTGAATGAAATATAGGTTTGAACGGAATTGGAAACCCCGGTGAACAGAATATGGTTTTGAACCATTTGGAAAGCCCGATGAGTTTGAACGATTTGGAAAAAACCATTGAACAAAATTTGGGTTTGAACGTACTTTGAAAAACCGTTGAACGGAATCTGGGTTTGAACGGATTTGAACAACCCGTTGAACGGAATTTGGATTTGAAAGGTTTAAAAAACTCGTTGAACGGAATGTAGGTTTGAACAAATTTTGAAAAACTAGGTGAAACAGAATCTGGGTTTTGAACGATTTGGAAAAATCGGGTGAACGGGATGTAGGTTTGAATGGATTTTGGAAACCCTAGTGAACGAAATGTAGGTTTGAACGGAATTAGAAACCCCGGTGAACAGAATCTGGTTTTGAACAATTTGGAAACCTAGTGAACATAATTTGGGTTTGAACGATTGATAACCCCCAATAGCAAGGGATCACTGTAGCACCTCTCAATGTGAAAGTAAGGTATCGATCCGCAGGAGCAAGAAGGAAAAGTTATCTATTCCCTACAACTAAAGTGTCACAAGTTTTAGTTGATTATACACTAAACAAGTTTAAAGAACAAGGTGGTTGATTTTAATGGATGGAAGTTTTAATGTATCCAAACAAGAATGCAGAAGTGTCCCAATCCTCTTCAATGCAAGAGGACAAGACAAAGGTTTTCTCTTCTAGGAACAATGGACATGGATTCATGGTTCACTTAATCCTCTCTCTCTCATCTATGGTGATTATCATGTTATAGATAAAGTACACACAATTGTCATGTTTTAATGGTAGCTTTTATGACGGCTATATGTCCTAAAACACATAGTTGAAAGAAATGCTCATTTGTGTTGCTAGGTCACCCTCGTAAGGCTAGCGTGGTTTCTCTCACTCCCACATCATACTCTTTCTTTTTACCCCCAGATAAAGGATGTTGGGCGGTACTGTGTCACTCAATACCTATGCCGTGTCACATCGGCCATCCCGTACCCACATACATCATACTTCAAAGTATGACAAATCACAAAAGCTCCAACACAACGGTAAATACATAACAAATCATCTCACACCACAATATTCACCACAAAGGTATTACATAGATGACCGTAATCATGTTTGGCAGCTCATACGGTACTAATTAGTGAAGCTCAAGAGAGAGGAGAGGTACAAAAGTTACCACCACAAACCCTAGTCCAGGGGGTGGACTACTCCCCCTTCATCATGGTGATGATGGTGGAGAAGTTCTTGCTGTAGATGTTGATGATGAACACGCCGGAGGGAGGTGGAGCCCTCCGGAGGCGATTCCGGCGGCGTTTCCCCCCTCCGATCTTCTCCGGCGGCAGCCTTTTGTCTCTCTGTTTCGTGGTTTTGTGTTTCTACGCCACCCCTTCCAGAGAACGTTGGGGGACCTTTTTTATAGGCGTTTTTAGGTCAATACGGAGTTTGTGGAGGAAAGATCGACGACAACGGAGCCACGAGGGCCAAAAGAGTGGGCCCCACGTGACCAGGTACTGTGGCCGCGTGGGCCACCCCCTTTTGGGCCTCAGGCCTCCGTTTGCTTGCTTCCTTCGCTCATAGGTCTTCTTCCTTCCAAAAAATGACGCCCCTAAATTTGCAGGTGATTTGGACGACGTTTGGGTCCCTGAAACATTAAAATACAAAACTAGTGTTTTCTGCCTCTGTAGGGTTAATTCCATAAAAATAGGAAATCATTAAGATATTTCCAAAATCATGATAAAACTTTGATATAACCCTTATATGATGCAAATATGATTGGAATATGAGTAAATAAAGTGCAAAGTTCATGTATGCATTTTACATGCATCAACGATTTAAAAACCCATTGAACAGAATCTAGGTTTGAACGATTTTGAAAACCAGGTGAACGAAATAGGTTTTTGAACCATTTTTAAAGCCTGGTTAGTTTGAACGATTTGGCAAAAACCATTGAACAGAATTTGGGTTTGAACGTAGTTTGAAAAACCCGTTGAATGAAATCTGGGTTTGAACAGATTTGAACAACCCGTTGAACGGAATTTGGATTTGAAAGATTTGAAAAACTCGTTGAACGGGAATGTAGGTTTGAACAAATGTTGGAAAACTAGGTGAAACAGGAACTGGGTTTTGAATGATTTGGGAAAATCGGGTGAACGGGATGTAGGTTTGAACGGATTTTGGAATCCCCGGTGAACGAAATGTAGGTTTGAACGGAATTGGAAACCCGGTGAACAGAATCTGGTATTGAACGATTTAGAAACCTAGTGAACAGAATCTGGGTTTGAACGATTTAAAAACCCATTGAACAGAATCTGGGTTTGGCCGATTTTGAAAACCAGGTGAATGAAATAGGGTTTTGAACCATTTGGAAAGCCCGGTGAGTTTGAACGATTTGGAAAAAACCATTGAACGAAATTTGGGTTTGAACGCACTTTGAAAAACCGTTGAACGAAATCTGGGTTTGAACAACCCGCTGAACGGAATTTGGATTTGAAAGATTTGAAGAACTCGTTGAACGGAATGTAGGTTTGAACAATTTTGGAAAACATGTGAAACAGAATCTGGGTTTTGAACGATTTGGAAAAATCGGGTGAACAGGATGTAGGTTTGAACGGATTTTGGAAACCCTGGTTAACGAAATGTAGGTTTGAACGGAATTGGAAACCCCGTTGAACAGAATCTGGTTTTGAACGATTTGGAAACCCAGTGAACATAATCTGGGTTTGAACGATTTAAAAACCCGTTGAATGATTTTGAAAACCAAGTGAACGGAACAGGGTTTTGAACCATTTGGAAAGCCCAGTGAGTTTGAACAATTTGGAAAAAACCATTGAACGGAATCTGGGTTTGAACGTACTTTGAAAAACCGTTGAACAGAATCTGCGTTTGAACGGATTTGAACAACCCGTTGAACGGAATTTGGATTTGAAAAGATTTGAAAAACTTGTTGAACGGAATGTAGGTTTGAACAAATTTTGAAAAACTAGGTGAAACGGAATCTTGGTTTTGAACGATTTGGAGAAATCGGGTGAACGTGATGTAGGTTTGAGCGGATTTTGGAAACCTCGGTGAACGGAATGAAGGTTTGAACAGATTTGGAACACCCGGTGAATGGAATGTAGCTTTAAATGATTTGAAAAAGGAGGTGAATGAAATATGGGTTTTGAACATTTTGAAAACCCGTTGAACGGATTCTGGTTTTGAAAAACCCGGAACAGGATCTAGGTTTGAACGATTTTGAAAAAACTAGTTGAACCGAATACCCGGTGAACGGAATGTTTGTTTGAACGGATTTGGAAAACCCTCATGAACGTAAACTGGGTTTGAACTTTTTTGGAAAACCTGGTGAACAGAATGTTTGTTTGAACGGATTTGGAAATCCATGTGAACTTAAACTAGGTTTGAAGGGATTTGGAAAACCAGGTGAAAGAAATGTATGTTTGAACATTTTGAAAAATCCGTTGAAGAAAATCTGGGATTGAACGTTTTGAAAAAGTAAGTGAACTTAATCTGGATTTGAACGATTTGAAATACTAGGAGTACGAGGTTTGAATGATTTTGAAAAACTAGGTGAACCGTATCTGGGTTTTGAACGATTCTGAAAAATGAGGTGAACAGAATGTGAGTTCCAAAGATTTGGAAAAGTCGATAAAGGCATATAGGTTTGAACGAATTCGAAATATAAGGGCCTTTTTTTTAAGTTGAATAGAAAGTATGTTTGAACCGTTTGAAATCCAAAGTCCAAGTACCATATAAGATGAACATAAACTAAATTTGAACCATTTATATCAACGGGTAGAAGAAAAAATGTAGGTGAACATAAGAATAACTTTTGAACAATTTTCACAAAGCCAATTTACGTAAAAAAGATTTAAACAATTTCGAGCTAATAGAAAGCATATGAGATCTAGGGTCAAAATAACGTATAATATGAACAGAAAAAATTGAACAATTTATATCAGGGTACAACAAAAAATAGGTGAACATAAAACAAATTTCGAGCGATGAACAAAAAAAGATTAAGTTCAACAGAAAGTATGTTTTGAACGGCACGAGATCCAAAAGTGAAAACAAAATATAAGATGAAAATAAACTAAAGTTGAACGATTTATACCACGGGTGAAAAAAAATGTAGGTGAAACGGAAACTAAGTTTTGAAATATTTTCAAGTTTGAACAGTAAGTATGTTTGAACGATTTGAGATCCGAGGTCAAAACAACATATAAGATGAACAAGTACTAATTTTGTCTTTTCGAAAATTCAATCCTACTAACCAGTAAATGGTACTCCCAAGTCCCAACAAAAAGATATTTATTCTAGGAGGGGATTCTACATCTCTAAAAACTTCAGGATCATTGCTATGCAGAACAAAGAAAGGGCAGTGCCAGATTGAAACCAAAACACTTTGACAACAATAGCCCTATTAAAAATATCAGATTTTTTTGTCTTCGTGCTTGAAAAAATATGGAACTTTGCCACCAAATAAAGTGTGGTCGACTACGACTGCAGCAGGTGCAAAAAAAAAAAAATCAAAACTATTCTGGTAGCTACAACAAATGTGACATGCTGCCTTTTGAGATAAAACATATTTTGCTTAAACTTTCTTTACAACTTTGCGAAAACCTTAGGGTTAAGAATCTATGCTTAAAAAGTAGGTACTGATTGCAGAACTACCTCTAGCATATTAAATTGTACTCCATCTGTTCCAATTTAATTGACTTGCTATGCACCACATGTGGATGTATCTAGATGTGTTACATGCCTAGATACATCCACATGTGGTGCATAGTAAGTCAATTAAATTGGAACAGAGGGAGTACAAAAGAAAGAAGGCAAAAATTCTGTAATGAAGCAAAATAATAATATGCTACTCAAACATGGAAAACATGCTGGCCTTTTGGCTTTGACAACAAAAAAGTGGTTATTCGTTTGCAAGCATAATCTTGTCTCGACATTAAGGTACTTCGTGATACTGATATACAAGGAAAACATCTTATCCAAACTACAAGGCTAGCAGTACATAACAGGTCATCACAAAGAAAAAGCATATGTCCTATCGCACCTACAACCTCTTCTGAATCTTAATCTTGTCGTATATTTCGACTTCGGTTTCATTCTGCGCCGAGTAGAACATACTGTAGGCTTTCAGCATCCTGTATTTTGGTATTATGTCCTATAAAACACAAAAAAGTAACAGATTATCCTGTGAAAAAAGGCATCAGAAAACTAAAAATTGGAGAAATCAGTAGAACTTAAAAAATAACTGGTAGCCAAAACTTACCTGACTGAAATTGCACATGACTATGAAGCAGTAAATTGATAAACCTATAGACCAAAATAATAGCAGTACTATGCATACTGATAACCAAACAACCCAATGAGCCAAGTGGCTACCAAAATCGTTTCACAGACCAGGTGATCAACTAGGAAAAACTATATAAATCTATCAGCTATAGCCCCCCTCCTAGATCTATCAGCTACAGACCCGAATGGCTGCCAAAAATCACTTCACATGTCATTATAGAACACTAGGAAAAAATCATAAAACCTAGATGAGCTACATAACTGGAGAAGAACTAGGTCACCCTACTACATAATCTGAGAAAAACCCTAGAAAAAGTGGAGTGTCGGGACGGAGGGTGCTAAGAAAAGTAGCAACTACCTAGATCCCGAAAAAAAACCTAGAAACATGGGGGGTTCGCCGCGCGGGGCGCGTGGGGGCACGGAAGATGAGCACCTACCTTGCTCTGCCATCAACGGCGGCGAGGATAGACGACCACAATGCGACACGAGCGGATCTGGAATCGCAGAACCAGGGAAGGGCACACTCTTTTTTTTTGACTTTTAAACCACACTTTATTAAGCTAGCAAGCCGCCTAATTAAAAATCTTTCCAGTCCCGTTAGGTACCCTAGCAAGGAAAAGAGTGCGTCTGAAACTTGCTGCTTCAACCAACATCAGTAGTTACATCGTTTAACAGGCTGCTAAGCAAGAAGCTAGGTGGATCATCGTCCTAGGTACAATTAACTTTATCAATAAAACACTTCCTAGCTATGTCGTGTGCCACCATATTTGCTTCCCTTGGAATATGTTTGAACTCTATCATGTCAATGTTTGAAGCTAAATCCACAATATCTGCAAAGATAGTAGACGAATCACTCCACCAAGTATCCACTCCGGTGCAAGAATCAATTGTTTCCAACGAATCAGATTCAGCAACGATGGCATTACATCCGAGTCTACATGCAAGGGCTAGACCTTCTCTCATTGCAACAACCTCTGCCATAGCTACAGAAAATATGTTAGGGACATAAGAGCAGCTTGCAGCAATAAAATGGCCGTGGAAATCATGTATCACAGCTCCTGTTGCACCTGCGGCAGCATCAACATGAAACGATGCGTCGACATTCAGCTTAACCTGTTGAGGCTCCGGTCTTGACCATCTAGCTGCCACGCCTTGCACTATAGGTTTTGAAACTTTTGCCGAATTAGCCACCATAGTAAGAATAGAGAGCTTGCAATTGTGAAGAGGGGGTACTGCTTCGTCGTGAGTTCGACGCGCATCTTCTTATCCACCATAAATACCAATAAGATATGGAGACAATTTCTTTAAGCCCAATATTGTCCAAACCATTTATCACATTTTCGGAATGGCGCAGGAGTACTTCTAAGATACCAGAGCCATCCCTGTCCTCCTGCGATGCTTCCTCAATTATATCAGCAATCCCTAGCGAATTCCAGAGTTCTTTCGCTGTATGACACTGAAAAAGAAGGTGGCGTACATCTTCCGGTTTTGTTCGACAAATAGGGCATTCGCCTGTAGTGCCAATATGTCTATTTGCCAATATACATTTTAGAGGGATAATTCCGTGCAGGGCACGCCAAATAAAAATCTTCACTTTACTTTGAACTTTAAGTTGCCATAGCGACTTCCACACCGGATTCAGAGCCGAGCTGCCTGGAAGGGCGAGTTGGTTCGAAGAACTACCAAACTGATGTCTCCATTGCATATGATATCCAGATCAGACCGTGTACCTCCCATGTGTTGTACCACTCCAGGCAATGAAATCATCAAATCCTTGGTTGTGTAATGGGATACTAAGGATTCGACTCACATCAATTGACAAGAACGTCTCTCTAAGGAGGACTTCATTCCAACCGCCAGTATGAGGATCAATAAGCTCACTTACTTTGCCAACTGTTGCTATTCCACGTTGAGAAATAACCCGTCTAGTGGGGGCTTGAGGGTATCCAAGGATCTCGCCAAATATCGATTTTTTTCTCCACTTCCAATCCGCCAAATATAACCTCTTTTTAAAGTTGTTAAGCCAGTGAGAACACTTTGCCATGTGAAAGAAGACCCAGCCTTCGGTCCCGCTTTCATGATATCGCCATTTGGGTAATATTTGGCCCGCAGAACTTTGGCGCATAGAGAATCTGGATCATTGATGAGTCTCCACCCCTGTTTCGCTAGCATAGCAAGGTTGAAGGAGTGAAAATCTCTGAAACCCATACCCCCCTCAATCTTAGGATAACAAAGTTTCCACCAAGCATACCAATGCATTTTGTTACTGTTTTCATCATCCCCCCACCAGAATTTTGCTATAGCATCCATCATACCTTTACACACACCTTTAGGAATCAGGAAAACAGACATAGCATAAACCGGAATGGCCTGAGCCACAGCTTTAAGAAGTATCTCCTTCCACCAATGGATAGCTGCTTTTCCTTCCAACCATTAATTCTCTGAATAATCCTTTCAATAAAATGCTCAAAACAATCACTTCTATCAGCTCCCACCAGGGCCGGGAGCCCAAGGTATTTGTCAGAAAGCGCTTCATTATCAATGTGTAAGGTCTCACAAATTTCAGCACGAATAAGAGCATTGGTATTTGGAGAAAAGAAAATACTAGACTTGGCCAAACTTACTAGTTGTCCCGAGTTTGCACAGTAGGTATCCAGAACTTGTTGCAGGGAAGTTGCATTATTCAAATCCGCTTTCATGAGAATAAGGGCACACTCGATTTAGCTCTGTCGGGAGAGGAACGAAGAAAGAATAGGAAGAAGGAGGCAACTAAGGGAAACTGGGCCTGGCCCAAATAGACGCGAAGGGGTACGCGGAGCGCAATCCCATCAGCGTTATGCGGCAAATAGGATTTGCCACGGAGGTGGGCTGTGTAGCTAATTAACGGGAAACGGAGGGCCACACCGGCCTAATGGGCCATGGCGCCGGGAAGAAGCACAAGTGGCCTAAACATGTTTTTTTTGTATTCTTAAAAATAACAATGCATTCTTAAAAAAACATGTTTTTAGTTTTCGTCATAAATCCGTGGGTCCATCAAAAGTAGCATACCATTCGGACAGTCGACTCAAAACTTAGCGCAAGAGCCAGGAAGAAACACAGACGGAACTGCCGTTCAACAAAACAATCAACATGCCAACACCAGAAAACAGATTGTGTAGTAAAAAGTGTGAAGCTTTGGTAAGGGCGTTATGAATTGTGACGGTCTCACGGATGGCGTGCTTGTGATAAGCATGTAGATCAATTTTATTCTTTCATGAGCTTTGTCACGCCACCACAACCATATGTAATCATGAAAGATAAACAAGTCGATGATCTTTAAAAATTCTATTGTCCGACGACCGAGATGTGAGCCCTTTTTTTAGAATGTTGACCCTTCATCGTCATAAAAACATTGTTACAAATAGATTCCTTAGTTCACTAGAGGGTCACACAAAGAAAATGTGAGAGTTGTGAAAGCTCACTCGATCTAGCAAGATTATGTGCGTCACAGTTAACATGGATAAAATAAATGGATAAACAATTGGATGATGGGGTTAATGACGACGAAAGAGCTTCTAATGAAGGAGACCTATGCGTCCTACTACAGACTCCAGTGAGAGGCTGAAGGGAAGAAGGCCAAGGAGAGGTTGAAGAGAGAAGATGATGTTGGTGCCATGAAGGGTAAGTTTGATAATGAAAGGAAGGATACAGCGGTGAAAACTCTTCATGCAAAGATGGAGTTGGTTGGGCCAAAAATGATACGGAGAAGTGCCCCCCGTGGGGGCAATGGAGATAATGAAAAGTGAGGCCGAAGAGGGGGATGGTGGTGTAGGAGACCCCGCGTGGAAGCGCGCAAGATTGCCTTCGAGAAGTCTAGGTTTACCCTCAAGGAGATGAAACTGAATCAAGAGGTAGATAATGAACTGAGCAAGAAGGTAGCCCAGGAAAATATGATCACAAATGATGGAACCGAGTGAGATGGATGAGAATGCAAGAACCTTATGGAGATTACTCATAGGGAGATCTTGAATGATGTTTTGGGTTAAAACACAATTTGATGGAGGGATTGGAGCACAATTTGGTGTAGGGCGCAATTTGTTGGAGGGAGTAGTGGTGACAACGACAATGACAATGGTGATGTGTAATGCTCATAGCATTGGACAGTGTCATGAACTTTATTCTTTCATGATAATTGTGGTGGATGCTTTTTATTTTTCATTACCTTTGGAATGATATGATACATATTTGATCATTTTATTGCGTAAAATTTGAATGTAAGTTTTGCCAGTTGGTTCAAACTTGAAATATTAGTTTTCGATCGGAGTTTATATGGAATTTATATTATCAAAGAGAAAAAATGCAAAATAAAGAATCTTAGCGAGCCCATCGATTATGGAATAATGATCAAATCCTAGAGACTCCTCGATGGTGGAGTTGCGGGATATGCAGGACACCCAAGAGCAACGTGGATAATTTTACCGGAGCTATTACCTACTGGCACGTTATCCAAAGTTGATTCGTGCCCTAAGATTTGCGCCCAAATGAAGCAAGTATGAATAAAAAAATTCATAGATATCTCATCCAGGGCAGGAATTTTAGGGCATGAATCAACAAGCACAGACGGAGCCAGGGATGGGGACCATGGGTCCCACCATAATCTTGCAATTGTTGTTATATGTACACATTTATTGAGAAAAATAATTTCATTTTCTCCCATTTGGCCCCTTCATTAAGTAGATAACAGGGAAGAACTTAATTGGCCCCATCCGTGTGTAATTCCTAGCTCTGTCCCTGTCAAGAGTGAAACATGTGCCGGTAGGTAACGGTTCCGGTAAAAATGCATTATGCCCATCGAAGAGTCTCATTTTTTTATGGTCCTCCAAAATCATTCTAGAATATCCCTTCTCTAGGGGTTCTTAGTATTTTTCAGAGGTTGGAGATAACTTTTTTTTAGGTCAACAAAAAAAGAGAGGCAAAGCTTTTGCAATTTCGCTAAAAGGATCACATAGGAACCCAAAACGTGGCTCTGTCGTTGAACAGAGCAATCATCAGTCTGCAAATCCCACAGCCACAAACAAACTGCTGCTATGTCGTCCTCCAACGAGGCCCCCGTCAGCCCTCGATCCCAGGTATACATCAATCAAGCCTGCCCGAATCCTCCCAATCCCGTCTCGCGATTTGACTGACGATTTCCCTCTCACTCTCCTCTCCCTGCTGCTGCTGCGCGCGCGCAGCTCGCTCTGAGCTGCTTCGAGGAGCTCCTCGACCTCGCAGTGGCGGACGTGGCGTCCGAGTGCCACCGCATCGCGCGCCTCGGCCTCGACCGCAGCGTCGACGCCGAGGAGGAGGAGCTCCGCGTCTGGGCCGCGCGCGTCGCCGGCGACCACCCCGGCGCCGAGGACGGAGCCACCCGCGGGACCGGGGGAGGAGGAGGGGGGAACAAGGGCGCGCCCGACGTGTTCGGGCAGACGCACCCCGCCATCGCCGCCGATCTCGTCGACTGCCTGAACTGCGGCCGCCAAGTCGGCGCCGGCCGCTTCGCCCCGCACCTCGAGAAGTGCATGGGCAAGGTAAACCCGCCATCTATGTTGGGCACCTGCTGTCGAAACTGCTGTCTCAAATCTCAGTTGTCTGTTCCCCTTTATTGGATCTCAGTCTCAGTGGTGTTTAGCATCACAAGTGATGGTTCTGGGCTTCTTGCATACAACTGACCGTGTATGCCGTTTAATTGTTGTGGATAGGCTAGCCGGTATCTGTGTTGATCTGAATTAGGGAGGAGTACTAAACAACCTTATTATGTTCAGTTTGGCTATTCATTTATTACCAATGGTTGTTTTGGGCCCCCTAACTCTGATAAATGTTCAGTTAAACATTTAAAATTATTGATAAACTTGGGTTGATCCTCTAGTACGAGTTAAATAACCTATTGTTCTAGTGTACTTTTATGTGTCTAGGTAATCAATTACTTCTCTATACGGGTATCTTCCTCTGGTAATTTTTCTATGGTCTACTAACTCACTAAATGAAAGTTAAAAAATTGTTTGGTTTTGCATCTTTAAAGCAACTTCAGAGGTAACAGGAGTACATTACTTCACAGAAGAAGAAATTAATGCTATATCAACCATTTCATGTAATTTATATCTCAAACCAAGCACTTCAAATTCAAAAAATTAATAATGTCAAAGAATTTGTTCACTAATTGATAGCTCTGTTAGTTGTTAATTAATTTTTGGTAGTCTTCAGCACATGATAATTACAGTTCACAATCATTGTGTTTTGCGGATTTGCCACTATGGAAAAACCATTAGTCCCACTCGAAGGAATTTGGCAATGCCTTAGACTCCAGACAGTGCTTGTTCCAAAATATTCAATATGGTTGTAGAGGTGGATCAAAATGCTAATGTTTCTGCTTACATTGGTATGTCTTCACTTATTTAAAAACAACTAGCAGTTAAGCCTGGTTTGCAAATACAAATGCAATGTCAACTCGCCGTAACTGTTATTTATGTTATCTTAGGAACTTGTTAGGTTTTGCACTCAGTTCGACTCTTATTGATTGTTGAGAGATTTGATTCATCAGGAAGTTCATGTAATGTTAGTCTCATAGTTCTGGGGATTTGTCATGTATTGCTGATGCAAAATTAATTATTCTCGGATCTTCCATTGTTTGGTGCAGATGTAGAATTTTAAAATTTTCACATCATGACATTATCTAAAACGACATGTGTGTATGATAATTAGCCTCATGCCTAGTGAGTAGTCCCTGAAATCTGCAATCTCTAAATGTCCTGCTGTTCTCCAGGCATCTAAATTGCCAAATGATTCTTTGTGGGAGGATGTTGAGTTCTTTTGCAGTATGTGTACAAACCTTGAATTCAGTAAAAAAACTGGGTCTGCGGCTTAGGTTTTACAATGCCCTGTGAATCTAAAGAAAATGCTAAATTAGAACAATAAGCTAATTGAACTCATGATTTTGGAAATGCTATGGCTAAAGGAGTTATGGATCCTTGTTAACCGTAAACTAGTTGCATATTGAGGGGTCATTTATGTTTCTGTTCCAACTGGTCCACAGGCGCATGACAAAGGTGGTCTTGTGGTATTTGTGATGTTCTTTACGCTAATTGGATGCAAATGATTGGTGTTCTTCTCCTGATAAATTTCTCATCTGCCTTTATGTTGAATGCAATCTGCATCTTGACCATATCCAGCTCCTGGTGTTCAATAACAAATTGATTTAATTGTTTAATATTTGATGAGAGATTCATTTATAACTAGTATTTCTGTCACTTTTGCTGGCTATCATTATGTGTTTTCTCCATGTAGTCGCTGGATGGATCAAATATTTGTTGCATGATATAAAAGGATTCTGCGTGCAACAAAGTAATACTACACTGCAACATAGTACCACAAAAGGATGCTATTCACCTTCAGCTTTTTTCTGGTCATTTGCTCTTTCAGGGTCGCAAAGCTCGTCCAAAGGCCACGCGGAGTAGTACAGCTGGACGAAACAGAAACAGCAACGGTAACATAAGTTTTTTCTATTCTCCACACTCTTATCAAAATAACACCAACAGAGCAAGCGTTTCGAACGGTGTAACTTATGGTGGCAGTGGTGGTGCAGGGGAGGAGCAGAGTAACCATACATTCCAGGATTCCTGAATGCGGAGCTGTGTTACTGCCATGTTTTCGGTGCTTGGACGTCATACTGAGGGCCGAAACACATTGCCTTGATACATGTTGTTTGCATGCTATCTGTTACCTCGAGTCCTCTGTATATTCAGGCTTAGATTGGATTGTTCGTTTTTCTGTCTAGCTTGTTCCTGCCAGTAATACAGTTCGATCCAGCTAGAACTTTGTTCTGTTGTATTGTCTTATGCCTTATGTTGCCATATCACCCTATAAAAACTGGACATGCGAGGCGACTGGTTCACCCGTTCTGGTGTGTAGTTACATTTATGGCGTGCCACATTGTACATCTGCAATCCGCTAATGCGCGAGCGGCTCATGGAGAAGGTATTGTCTGTCAGCGTCAAACGCGAGCAAAACTGGCAGATGCACTTGTTCCAATTGCTAATACGTATTAGATTGTTATTAATTAACTGGTCGGGCCATAATAATTTCAGCACGCAGGATGTTTATGGTACACTTCATAAGTTGTAGATACGCATATGCAAAATCCATCTGAGGGACAATGCAAACTGTCGTCTGAAGTTGGCGTCAGGCCGACAGTTCACAGAAGGAAAAGAAGAGGATGTTTTCCCGCCCATTTTGGCGCCAATGTTTTGCTCACGCGCGCCAATGAAGGGAGAAAAAGGCCACACTTCCATATCCTCGCCATCGCCCCCTCCCCATCCTCACCAGTCGCCATAGCAAACACCGTACAATCTCTCTCCTCCCGGCTCCCTCAACCCTAAAAACCCCAATACGCCGCCGCCTCCAGTTCTCCTCGCTCCATTCCCCACAGCAAGTGCCAGGTGAGATCATTGTCCTGCTTTCTCGCTCACAAGGTAGATCTAACCAATATGATACCCCTCCTTTTTTTTCTGGTGCTTAATCAACCACCCATTCCAAAGATTAGTTGGTGCTCCTTTAACCTAACATTAGTGATGCTCACGATTCTCTTGGAAAAAGATCTTAGATAATCTCCTTTTGTTGTTATATCGCTTAAGTTGTATTGTACGAAATGGCTTCCCTTGGTCTGGAATCCCGGATCTGTGTTGATTAGCTGCAAGAAATTGCTTGATGAATCTGTTAGGTTGTTCGATAATGTAGTACCTCTTGTGCGGTGCAAAGCAGTTTGGTTGGCCCGTTACCAGGGGTGGCCGAAAATTGCTCTGCTTCATGACCCGCACAATTTAGATAAAAAATCGTTACAATCATGAAGATAATTAATCACTTCTGTTGCCTCGCGTGGCGGACCAACTAAACAAGTAAAACCTTTATAGTGAAGCAACACGGGTAGTTTTGATATCATTGAGTTCCTTAGGTCCTCTGTATTAAGTGTGTAAAGTGTTTAATATGTCTATGCGTGACAGGTGTTTGAGGTAAGGACTCTGAGGTCGGGTTGCTATGAAGCCAGCTGATGAGGATCCCATGGAGTTTATACGCCTTAATTCTAAAGATTTTAAGGGTTGGAAGGTCGAAAAGTTTGCTCGTATGGTTGACAACCGATTGCTCGTCCGTTCAAATGTAGACTTGCACACATTCCAACTACATTGGGATGAGCAATTTTCCCTGAATTGGCAAGGATGTCAGAAGGTGGATGAAGTATGCAGTGAATCATAATGTTAAAGTGCTTGATGTGATCCTTGGTGATTATGATAAGAGTCATTTACCTCCTTGCATCTTCACCTGCCGTTCACTTCAAGAGCTGAATATACAGTGGGGAGAAGCTCCTGAGGATGATCTTGAATATACTAAACTTATAATGCCAGATAAAATCATCCTTCCTTCTCTCAGGAAGCTGACTCTGCGTGATGTGCTAATGGACCAGCTTTTTATAGACTGTTTCATTGCTCACAGCTCTGACCTAGAAGAAATGCATTTGATAGATTTTCTTTATGCTATCTTGACCTCATAGCCTCCAAGGTGTTAAAAAGGCTGACCATTGATGGCTCCATGGATATGCCCAAGGGTTTGCAATTTCTGCCCCCCATTTGATTAGCTTTCAGTGCATGGGTTATGCACTTAAAGATATTTCCTGGAGAGATCAGCCCACTCTAGAGAGTGCACACATAGATACTCGTGGGAGTACGTTTGATGGTGAATCTAAGTTTACTGAAATTCTTCTGCATGCCAAGAAACTTGCCTTAATTGGTTTCGACATAAAGGTATGCCTATGTATTCTTTTTTTTAGTTCTGTTTCACTAAAACATCAACCCTGTTAATTCTTTCCGAAAACTGGATGAATAAAACTACCATACTAATTATGTAAACGTTTGGTTAATTTCTTATATACTATTTAGTGGTTGCTAGCTGGTAGACATTTATATGTGAACATTATCATGTTTCTGAAAACAAATTGAAAGCCAACATATCAGTTCTAGTTAAAACTTAACAGAAAGGAATATGAAAACTAATTAACTAATTATCTACAGGGTGTTACATAGCAATGATACTGTTAATTCTTGGTTGATTTACCACCTCCAAAGCCATGAACATTGATTCTCCAGTTACATTTTCTCAGATAATGTTCAGAAAATAGTTCTGTACACAGGGGTCTATTTTAAATGGATGCCAAGCAAACTATAGCATCATATGGATTGTTTATTTCCTAAGTTGGTAAAAAGATTTTGTTTGCTAAGTTCAAGGTGCAGCTCTTTTAAAGTATAGAGCATCGTTGCTACTTGTTAAAAGCATGATGGGTGTTTGTACCTGTAGATGGTTCACATAGTGATTTTGGCCAGATTTAGAAAAATAATCATGCAAGTGGCTGTAAGGAAAACACAGAGAGTTGGTACCATTTTATATGCTGAGGACATGGAACAATGTCTATCCCGAAAACTGTAACTTAAATCTCATACCATATCTGTACTTGACTGCTTGTTGTTATTTGTGATAAAATCTGCAATAGTAAATGGTAAATTAGCTAATTCAGTAGTGAGAAGTGGACATATCAAATATCTCCCTACTTCTTTGAACCAAAGTTTGTGTTGCTATGCTTTCATTATATATTTTATGATAAGTTCTATTTAATAGCTGTCCCTTTTTGTTTCGAAAGCTACATACACTTACTGTACTTGGAACTTCCATGATATCTTTGTCGTATGTATAAGTTATATAACTTGCTATCCCTCTCAATGCAAGGTTATGTTGGACAAGGAGTTGCCAACATGTTCAGTGTTTCAGAGCCTTGTAACCCTGGAGATTGGCGAATGGTGTTTGACTGAAGACTTGTACGCTGTGCTCCGCTTCCTGCAGCTTTCACCAAAGCTAGAAAAGCTCAAGTTGATAAATGAATCAGTATGTCATATGATGCATGTAAGATTGTTGCATTGGTTTGATAAGATTCACTGAAAGGTACCTTTTTTCTTTATTCCTTGGTTGTCTCCAGGTTGACAGGGCTGGAGAAGGAGCAGAAACAAAGGATCTGGCAGTTGATGGAATGACCTTTCAATGCCCACTCCTTGAAAGTGTCACGATACAATGCTCTGAGGGTGATGAAGGGATCGATAAGCTGGGGAACGTTCTGGTGGCGAACGGGGTCAGCCTGGACAAGATACATGTTACCATTCTGGTGACTAACAAGTACAGGACGGACGAGGTACATGTTACTTTCTATGAATATATCAAGAAGAGGGCCCTAGAGGAGAAGACATGTGCCAGTGAAGAACATGTGAAGAAGGCAAGGCTCTGAGCATCGTCGGGAAGATGACAAAGGAAAGTCCAGAGTGGGAGGAGGCCCCGGAGAGTGATGGATATGACAGTCCTGGTGACTTTTGAGGAGGTTGGCGCACAAATCACAACCATCAACTGTGATGATTTTGAGAGCTCTGAAGGGTATATTAGTGTTTACCGAGCCACCCCCATCCTTTTGTTTGTTGAACTTCTTTAATCTTTGGTCTTTCCTTTTGTTTTGTCTTCTGAGACCCGTGACTTCTAGATTATGGAGAAACAAGTTGTATATATATGCTTCAGTGATTTAATCCCTGCAGTTCTACTGGTCTAGCTTATTTAAGGACCGTTCAAATTGTTTCACATCACGTCGTTGGTGTATATAGTGTGCCAGTAGCCAGGTAATAGAATGTCTTGGTCAAACACATCGATTGGCCATAAGTACGTGCAATAGTGTCTTTGAAGAGTTGCAATTTGATGTGCTCTCTGCCTTCTTAAAGGTAGTGTAATGATGGTAAGCTTAATTATTTGTGTTGTCCTGATCTGATCCTCTTGGGGGTATATATAGAGTATTAACGTGGAACAGATATTTACTCACATGGTTGACGTATCGGGCTCTGCTTTTCCTGGCCAAAAATTGTTGCCAGGTAAGCTCTATCTGAAGTTGTTGCCCGGCTAACATTATAAGATTATATTGAGTTCTTAACATTCTAACATTTCAGCCTACACTTTTTTTAGAAACGATTTCAGCCTACACTTGCATTTTCGTAAGAAACAAGTTCCTGTGGATCGAGCGCGCGAGAAAACACACTGATAATTCCGAGCCACGATTACACGCGTTTTGGCCCCTGTTGCTGTAATAGTTGACTGGCAGTGAGCATCTCTTGGATAATCCTCTGCATTGTGTGGCTTCGGTTCCACCTGGCAATGACACTGAAGTAGTTTCAGATTAGCAAGCAATGCTGTTGCATGAGTCATGAGCAACAAACGTAAGCTTTCATAGCTCCCGCACAAACTGAATTAAGCCTAGGGTGGCAACCATCTTGGATTTGGTAAGTAGCAGACTAGTACGTAGAGCAAACCTGAGAGTTCTATTTTTCAGCAAAAAAATACTCCCTCCGACCCGAATTACTGTTCGCGGCGGTAATTTTACGAAAACCCCCCGTATTTTTTCACCTGAAGCTTTCCGTCGTGGACACATCCTCTCTCCCCGTCTGCCGCACACTCGTCCCTTCCCCCGACGGCGCCGCCTGCTCCGCCCCTCCCCTGGACCACGCCGCCTGCTCCGCCCCTCCCTCACCGGCCGCCTGGTATCCCCTCCTTCCCCCGCCTTTCACCAGCCAAAAGCCAACGAGGAGGGAGATCGATGATGAAAGATCCCCTTTTTTCCCCAAAAGTCTGACTTTGCCGGGAGCAGGGAGCACCTCTGGATGTGGCGCCCCTTCCGCGCGCCGGTGGCTCTCGTCCGCCTCCTCCCTCCTCTTCCACGACACCTAGGAGCAGGTAGCAAAGCCCGCCCCGCCGAGACCCTCGAATTCCCCATTCCGCCACCGCGTGCAGTGTCTGGCCTGCGATTTTGCGTTCCCGCGGTCCTTGTTCTGCAGTTGAAGGAGAGCGTGCATGGGTTTGCGCAGGAGCACATCGCGCCGCACGCCGCCGCCATCGACTCCTCCAACTATTTTCCCAAGGTACGGCGGAGTTTCGGCTTCTCAGGCCGTTGGTTTTTCCATTCGAGTTCCGGTATTCACTAGTTTGGTCCGTGCTTGCAGGAGGTGAATCTGTGGAAGCTCATGGGGGACTTCATCCTGCACGGCCTCACCTTGCCAGGTACAATTCCTCCCTGTGCTTGCAGGAGTAAGAAATCTCGAAGACACATCCTAGAAGGTGCTAGGCAGGAGGGTAGGTTAAGGAATAGATTGAGTAACACGGGTGGTAATCTAGTGAAACGTTCTGTAGGTGGTGGTTCTGTCCAAATGGCTTATGCAATCTCAGAAAAGGATGCAACAAAGGCTTCTCAAGTTTCAGAAGGCGAAGATTCATACAGAACTGTAATAAGGAAGACAGCCATCGTTTAGGAAGTTGGTACAAGGCAGTGTCCACTGCAGATGTTGCGCACAGGTTAGGCCTTGTAAATTCATGTTTGTGGTCGGTGTGTATTCTGACGGAGTTGGAAATACACATATGGGAGGCCTTGTTAATTCATGTTTGTGCGCGCACAGATGACTAGTACTCCCTGTGCTCATATGCATCATACTTTGATACCTGTCCACTGTTAAAGCTTAATGTGTGGCTAAGGTTTTTCCCCTCTTGTGATTCAAGTTATTCAACAAAATGCTGTCAAATGCAGGTTAGAATGAATGACCAACTCGATAAAATGCATTGCTGTAATATTGCATACCTGAAACGGGATGTTAATTTTCCTCAAAGTTCAATGAAGAGGTTTCAAGATTCTTTAATTCTATCACTAGGTGGTTGACTGCCTTTAGTCTGTAAATGAACTTGCACTTTGTCACTCAAGATTGTGCTCGAATCCCATCGATAAGCTGAATTGTTCTCACTTGTCGATATCACTAGGTGGCTGACCCTCATCATATTGGCTTTCCAACAAAATAAAATTCAGAGTAGGTTGTTAGGCTCCTCGCCGATGGTAATATACATGCCATTTGTTTACTGCTGGCAACAAGATGATGCACCAGTCTTTTCTAAAACCATTATATGCACCAAAGGATATAAAACCAAAGCTTCGTATATGGAGGTTCCCTTTTTTTGCAAAGACAAGACATGGCATAATCCTGAACAGTTCAGATGTGCACCATTCTTTTTATCCCTTCACCCTGCATGACTTATGATGTATTTGCTTCGCTTGAAAGTACTGTAGTCACTTCTGGCCATGGCCTAAAATTTGCTCTCTCTCAAGGACCTGTCATTTACTCATTATTATGGCATGAAAATGTTTATCGTAATCTTTGTTTCTTACAGGTCAACAAGGTTTTGCATTCTTGTCTGGCAACACTCTAGATGCTGCAGTGTTTGCTTCTTCCACGCCTTGTGTCAAGCTATTGATTTAGGTATATATGCATCAATTATCGTAAATATTGGTGCTTGTGTCAACAGATACTGTTCTCAAGGGATTTTCAAAGTTCTATTTTCGTTTGGTATTCAGGAGACAATTGTTTGAGCTCTTCCCAGATTCTGTTTGGGAATAGGAATGAACACCCGCACACACACAAACACAGATGGTCTAGTACACCCGCACCGCACACCCGCAAACACAGATGGTTAATTACTCCTTCAATTTCTACCTTCATTTACTGTGTACTGATCAATAGCATATTAGACATTTCATTGTTGCTGGCTAGGCTTACTGTTGTTGCTTTAGCTGTTATGTAGTCATCTATATGTCTGAGCGTGTACAGCTACTCTGGTTTTGGCATTTCTACTTCAATCTGACATTACCATTCTGTTGGTAGGTGATGTACCAACATGCAGACATGCTATATAATCTGTTATTTCCATGGCTGCAGTACGTGTACGATTTATTTCTGAAGGTGGGCAATTGCTGTATTTTTGTGTTGCCTGACCTCTAAGGTGGGCAATTGCATTATAGGTTGGAGATGAAGATTCTTATATGTCTGTAGTTCTTTCATCTCTAAGTATCTTGCCTATTCATTCAGTTTTGCTAAGAAGGTAAATAGCCTGGCTTGATCTAGTTCCGTCTAAGTATCTTGCCTATTCATTCAGTTTTGCTAAGAAGGTAAATAGCCTGGCTTGATCTAGTTCCGTCTAAGTAATTTCTTGTTGATTTCATTCAGTTTTGAAGAATTAGTATGGTGGGGTACAGAAGAGATACTCCTGGGTATTTTTCTTGTTTACAGAGAATTGAAGTGACAGTACAAATATGCCTTGAGTAGATGGGAAAATATTATACAGCGACCATCTCAAATACTCCTTCACTGCAGTGGTGACAGACTGATGATATCATTCAAGTGTTCTGATCTATAGAATGAAACAGAAAGCACATCATACTGAAGTTACAGAGTTCAGTCAGTTGGCAAGAACAGGTCGAGGCGGAGGTCTGGGCGGAGGAAATTATTGCGAGCTCGCCATGGAAGAGATTCTGAGCTCCGGCTTGGTCGTCGACGAGGAAGAGACGGCCGAGGGCGAACCCCGTGGCCGCTAGCCTCCGTCACCTTGCTCCAGACCTCCCTCGGCCGGGCCGGAACAGGGCGAGCTCGCCCCGCGGAGGAGCACACCGCTCAGGAGCTCCGGCGGCGTCGTCGACGAGGAAGAGACGAAGGGGACGAGGGAGGCGAGCACGAGCGGAACGCCGGCAGCGAGACGCGCGGGAGTGCAGCGGCGAGATGCGCGGGAGGCCGGCGGCGAGAGGCTAGGGAGGGAAGCAGACGGCCGGAGGCGCGGGAGGGCAGCACGAGGACGCCGGCGCGAAACGCGGGAGGCTGCCGGCCCGCCGGCGCGAGCACGGGAGTCCGGCCGGCACCCGGCAGCTAGCTGATGCGAACGATTGGGGGCTGGAACGTATCTATTTCTAAATACCAAGGGTCTAAGTGTAAAAAACGGTTTGTACTACACTCGGCCCACTAATTCGGGTCGGAGGGAGTAACATAAAAGAAAGAACTCAGAGTTTCTTGTAGCCAAATGCGCCGAGGGTTGTGATGCCGCTCTCCAGCAATGACCAGAAGACGGCGAACTCGTTCATCATGTTGGTGATCAGAGCCTTATGGCTGGAGCGCAATGCTCGTGTGTTCGAAGCCCAAGCTTCGCCAGCGACTAGGGTTACAGACGCAATCGAGGAGGAGTGGAGGCTGTGGGCAGCCGCTAGGTGTGTGTTAGATGGAGGTTAAAGCCTTTTTCTGTTTGTAGATGCCGAGGCCAAAGAAGCTCTCGGCTTAGTGGCCCTGGACGGCAACGGCGCTTGCTGTTGATGCCTCCCTGTAATCGCTGAACTTTGTTCCTTGTCAACTTAATACAAAAACGCGCAGATCTCCCGCGGATTCTCTAAAAAAAAAACTGAACCACATTACAATGAAGATGGTGAGCGCCAGGTCAGCAACCGAGCTTGGAGCAGGAAATTGATTTTGAGCTGATCAGCATACAGAAAGGTTACAGTGTGAACTGACCAGTATAGAACCACGGCATCATTGGCAAAAACTTCTAAATTGTTGTCACTGGTAAGTTTTTTACATGTGTAGTACAATGTTGGGACGAGAGATGGTTTTCCGCTGCGTATCATCCCCTTGTGCTATGCACTCATCTGCAAATTCCCAACTGAACTTGCATGTGCATAGCATCGAACGTACGACACTATATACACTTAATAATTCTGCAAAAAATAGCTGCTTTTCATGAGGCAGCTCGCCGGAAAGCAAGATCGATCTTGCTCGCTGATCCAAGATCGATCTTGCTCGCTGATCCAAGATCGAATCGGTCGATCCACATGACATGCAAATTGATCTATACAATCCATCGAGCAAGCTAAGCTGCAATATATATGTTGCCGATCGAGGCTACATATGCAGATTGATCTAGTCTCATCGATCGATCTCGTTGCATCGTATTCATGGGATTAACCCAAAAGAGGAAGCACGTACTCGATCGAATCCAATCCTTCACGTGAGGCATGTGGGAAGCAAGTTACGGCCATGCTTCCTTGCCTGCATGCAGCCTGCTGCTGTTGCTGCTGCCCTGCAGGCTACGTATCTTAGCTAGGTTGGTTGAAAAGCTTGCTGCTGTATCTATCCCTTCGTCGAGAGTTTTCCCAATATGCGTTCAAACCACGGTACTGCGTTCAGGCTTGTTTTCTTAAATTTATACCTATGCTTTCAGACCACGGAACAGATTTGTTGTTGCACACGTGCTCCCTCCGTTCCAAATTATAAAATGTTTTGACCACTTCAATATGAACTAAATACAAACTGAAATGAGTAAATAAACACACTAAAATACGTCCAGATACGTACGAATTAAGAAAAAACTAAAAAAGCTAATATTTAGAAACGGGGACAGTATTTACTAAAGGTTAGAGCATGTCCAACATGATCCTCCATTGTGTTCATATTTGTCGAATCCCCCCCCCCCACCCATATTTCTGGTGGTACCCGAGTTACAACCCGTATTTTATTTGGAAATGAGAGTGTCTGGGCGTGGCCGGTAGTTGGCTGTGACCAACCCTAGACGATTTTATCCTTTTTTTTTGTCTCTCTCCACATTCTGACAGAACAATTTGGGAGTCACGACTACGCACACAAACAAATGAGGGTTCAAAGTGGACACGCTCGGACGTGTCCACGGACAAATGAGTGGCCATATTAGTCCAGTCATGTTAGATATGCCCTTAGCATACTTGAATTTTCTTTTCCACCCATAGACTTCTTTTAAGAGCTGATTTCTTTTTTTTCTCTAGAGTGGATTGATTTAAATCAATCTTTTTTTTGCACATGTGCAAAGAATATATTTGTAATGTGCAATTATTTTATTTGTTCCCTTGCTTGTATTTTTGGTAGGTTACACTTTAGGTATATTAACTAGTTGCACGTCACCAAAAGGTGCTAAAGTGTAATAATTATTTTTACTGAACAAAACATTTCGAATGTATATGTGTATGTGATTTTATTTTACTTGTTTGTTGAGTGTTTTTCAAAAAACACACGGCAAAGTCGGTCCCGCCGACCGTCCACTGCCGACCGCAGTTAGAATAGACACATGTCCAAGATTCTAACACTCGAAATATCACAAATATGCCGAGTATTTTTTGCCGACTTTTTTTACCACGATGTTTCTTGCCTCCACTGCTCGCCAACCCCTCGCCTTGAGTAATCACCTTCTACTCACCGACGAGACACTACCCGGACGATATAGGGCCGAGTTGAGTGTTTTGAGCCGAGCCTAAAAAAAAGTGAATCATCAATCCATATTGTTTGTCGTAGAAAGCTCCTAGAGTAGGGGTCATTACTCGCGACATTATCTTCACAATTCTACCATAGCCCATGACAAGTAAACCGAAAAAATGAAACAAACACGTTTGAGAAAGCATACAAACTAGTGAGGTCCAAGAGAGGCCACTAATGTGGTGCATGCCCTTTGAAATAGTACTAGTAATTAATAAGACATTGCATAACGGTGTCGAGACATGGCAAACATTTTTTCTCTTAAGAATGTGATCTGCTTTTCTCTCTTTTTGAAGTACACCAAAGTTCAAACAAATAACAAGATGTAGTGCACGCTAGACTATGATATGGATATTTAGAAGAGTTCTGCATTGCTATTTTTTCATCAATGCATGCATGCATGCTCAACTGAAGAGACTCTCATCAATCCATTCGTGCATGCTCAATTGAACAGACTCGTCATTTTTCTGGTTCCTTGGTCTCAAAGGAAGAAGGCGAGAAGTCTATCTACTTGGTGGCGTAATACACTGACCACACTGTGCAGAGGCACGCTTCCGTTTCAGTGGCATCATCGTCACAAGACCAGCCAGTGTAGCTAGCTGCAGCAGTGATACTCTGCGCAACTTGATGCTTGCAGTTAACCCCATGCATGCCACTTCAAGCATGCAAGGCATAAACAGCAGCCGTTTAATGGTATCATGTAGCACATGATATATTTTATGTTAGACTAGTCATAATGGGGAGTGACATAGGAGTAACATCAGTGTCACATAGGCAAAAAATCTGATGTGGCGGGTAATTAATGAGGAGAGAGATGGTTGTGGTAACTAGCTATGTTACCATAACATCACACATTTCAAGACAAGATGAGTGTGATAGTAACTTAGAGTAGTAACATATGCATGTTACTAGTCTAAGTTACTCATAGTGCATAGTAACTTAGAGTAGCTTCATAGTGCATAGTAACATATGTATAGTATCATGTATATAGTGCATTTATTAAATTTGTAAATTTATTGTGCATTGAAATACGTTATGTTATGGTATCTACCTATGATACCACCACCTCCTCTCTCATCATTAACTATAGTGTCACATCAATTTTTACATGCATGGAATGCATGATACCACCTATGATCCTACTATGGGTAGTCTTATAATTTCTCTAAGGTACAACAGTATCACTAGCTAGCTTTTCTCTAAGGTACAACAGTATCACTAGCTAGCTGGTACTAGAGCCAGCATCTCGCTTGTACATAATTACATATACATCCACATGTTTCTTCTACTCCATGAATGCAGAGAAAAAAGGGTTAACATATTTTCTCGGTGCAAAAATGTAGCACTATGATGTTCTCGGAGGCATAATCTGAAACATTAGCCAAATTCTCTAACGGTTATCTTTGATTACATCTGGGATCAACTATAATTCTATGCTGATGAACAATGATTAATTATAGAATTTTACCAACTTTCATTCGGGTCAGCCGATCTCAGTGAAGTATGGCATGTCAAAACAGATAAACTCATTGTTTTCAATACATTAAGTTTTTTTATTGAAACGGGAGCAAAAGTTTTGTCCCAATTAAGAAGAGAATTGATCGGTTAATTAACGGAAAACCGAACTAAAACCGTTACAATAAACCCACATGTGAACTACTCCTAAAGCATGTGACTCTCTGATCGTGAAGTCAGACCAAACAACTCTAGCTTGTGGTTGTTGGCGCAGCTCGTGGTACGAGGAGCTCCAACAGGAGGCGGACGGGGAGCAGTTCGATGAATACATACTTTAGCTTTCTGACCGAAATGGCGACAATTGTTGCATTTCATCGGCTCTCTGCAGGTGGATGTCTAGTGCCCCTCCGCATGGCATCGATGACACCTGCCATTAAGCCACACAGGATGACATGAGTGAACTCAAAACTCCTGAGGTGTGACATCTCCGCGGCGCGGACCACGACGTCGTTGAACGAGCTGCCAAGGCGCCTCCTCATGCTCCACGCACTTAGTTTAATATTCTTGGTCCTTACCGGAACTATTTTTTTCGAAATTTAACGTTAGGGCAACTCCAACGCGTCAACCCATTTGGTTCGTTTGTGTCTGTTTCTGTCCGATTTAATGGCCCAACGTGCCGACGCATTTGGCGTGGCATCTGTTTTTCTGTCCGCGCGGATCCATTTCCGGCCCAAATTTGAGCTGGCTTTGCATCGCCGCGGACAAGCGCGCTCGACCGCGCTCGACAGCTGGCCTTGTCGCCCTGGCCCGCCCGCCAGCCACACGAAAGCTCACTTCTGTCTTTTCCACTCCCGCTCACTCCCAGCTCCCACGCGCGAAAACCCTATGGCCGACGATGGAGCCGCCGCCGCCCAAGCATGATGAGGGTGCCGCCTTGTTGAAGCCTAAGAAGGAGCTCACCCGGACTAGAAGAAAAGGGAGGTGGAGACGCCCAAGAATCAAAGGCACAACTTGAAGAACAAGAACGCCGCCGCGCAGTTGGAGGCCTCCATGGCCGCGGAGGCCGCTGCATGGGCTTCCGCCGACACAGAAGCCATAGCCGCCAAAGCCACCACAGTCGCCCTCATCATGCTTGGGCTCGGCCGCGCCTAGTCCCCCGCCCCCACGGTCGCGGCTGCTAGCTTGGTGTCATCGCCCAAACCACTAAGGAGGCCGTCTCCACGACGCCCTAGCCCACATATGGGTTCTTGCCCGATGTGTCACCCGACACTGCCCCGATCGGCAAGTCTTTCCTTTCCGCTTCACCGGCAATGGGCGATTCCACACGGAGCGAGCCGGTGATGCCTCCGCTCGACCTCAACGATGCCCTTCCTGTCGGTGGAACCATTGTGCCGACAAGGAAGGCGCTACGGGTGATCCCTACGGTCAACCTGCCCGACGTCCGCAACCTGCTCGACGAAATGACGCCCTGCCAGCTGGACGACGCTAGGTACTACGACGAGGACAATGGTGACGCGTTCATGGACGGCATGATCTTCAATGGTGGCATACCTATCGAAGATCAAGAGACCCAATACCCGACCGGAGGTCAGGAGACCCTTGATCAGACCCAAGGCCAGGAGTCGCTTGATCCAACTCAAGTCTTTGATGGCGTCTACATCGACGAGATGCCATTGTTTGAGGCGGAGCTCACTCAGCTTGCCGGTCAACAAAGGAGGCGCCGAAGCGTGAGTACACAAGCATACTCCATGGATGAGGACAAGATGCTTTGCGAAGCATGGATGGAGATGGGGCAAAACGCAATCTTGGGGGCTGAGAAAAAGGGATGGCCTTTTGGAAGAGGGTTCATGATCACTTTCATGAGCAATGGTGCTATGAGCCCCATAAGTTTGATAGTGACCGCAATGAATTGTCACTCCAAAAGAGGTGGTCCTTCATCCAAGCGGAGTGTAGCAAGTTCGTTGGCGCCTATGAAGATGTTGAGCGCCCGCCCGTGAGTGGAATTGGGATCAAGGACTTGGTATGACGCTCATCCCCGGAATTTTGTCCCATCTTTTTTATGCATGTATGAATACCCTCTTTGTTTCATTGCATATGTAGTCCTTTCAAGCTTTGGAGACCTTTTTGACGAACCTAGGCGGGGAGTTCCCACATTGCATTATAGAAGAAAGAATTGATCCAGTTTAGAAAGGGAAACTGGACCCAAACCCCGTACATTGCACGGTTTATTTACAACCGTAAAAAACCACTCACACCCTAAAAGGGATTATGGCACATCATCAGAGCCGGAAACCAGAGTCCCTAGGCCCAAAACCTTCGGAAACACCTCACAGCCGGCAACTCCAAGCAACACAACCCTGAGAGAACTCACACAACGAAAGGAGAAAACACGCCTAGCTTAGGAGACCTTCAAGGCCCAAAATTTGGGCAAACCATTCACCTTGATCCATTGTTGGCGCGAGATCAAGGACTGCCCCAAGTGGAAGGAGCTCATGGCGTCCATGAAAAGAGGTGGGGGCGCGCCTGCCGTGGGCAAGGAGGAGCCAAGTGACAAGATGCCAAGGGGGAGGACCAACACCAAGACAGAGGCCAAGAGAGATGTGCAAACCATTGCTTTGCAAGATACCGTGAAGGGGTTTATCTCCCAAAAGGACAAGTCAACCGTGAAGAGGGAGGAGAGGGATGAGAGGAAGCGTCGGGAGAGAGAAGAGAACTCCAAGAACTTCTTTGAAATACAAAAGAGGAAGCTCGAGATTGAGGAGGAGAATGCCCGCTCTGGGGCCATTGAGGTGAAGGCCAAGGCTAGGGAGGTTGAGCGGGTGAATAGCTCCTATGCGACGTCGTTGAGGGGAATTGTCCAGGACGTGACGTCGTTGGCTAAAATGGCTCTCGTGCGGCGCATCTCGTGGTTTGAATAGCTCCTATGCGACAGTAGGGCTTAACCGCAAGGGACAGGTTAGGGATTGGAATTATGTGTGCCTGGTGGGACCCCCAACTTATCCACATCAGCAGAGGACCCACATGAGCACCTATGAGCGTGGGACCCACCTCACCAGCTGATAGAAAACAGAGCCATGCCCGGGAGCTTTCCGACCGTTGCATCCTCTCGTCCCCCTTCTTCTCCGGCGACAGCCCAGCAACGCCGGCGGTGGAGCTCGCAGCGGTGAGCAGGAATCAGCCGAGCGGGAGACGGGGTTGGAGGCGGCCACACGCAGAGGCGGCGACCCCTGTTGGTAGTAAGGTGCTGGGCGCGGGTGACCGAGAGGACGGCGTCGACGGGGAGCGCCGCCGACGGTCGAAATATTGCTGTGGAGGACGCAGCCATGTGCTACAGATACAGGGGCCGTGCGCGGAGGCGTTGAGATCCCTTTCTGCTCCGGGCAGTCGTTAATCGAGCTCCATGTCGTCTTCTAGCTCCCGCGCCACCTCGCGGATCGAGATTCCGGTGATGCCGGTCGATCTTCCTCGGTCTCTTTTTTTTCGAGAAAAATAAAAGGTTTCACGAATGGGCCAACTCCATCCAATTAGGCCCAGTAAGTGTAGGAGCCATTTCAGCCAAAGACGTCGCTTTCTGTCCTGTAAGTGTAGGAGCCATTTCATCCAATTAGGCCCAGTAAGTGTAGGAGCCATTTCATCCAATTAGGCACAGTTAGTGCATGACTTGGTTTAGGGTTTAAAAATGCATGTTTGTACTGAATTTTGCGTCTCTATCACAAGGTCAAATCATCAAGCATAATCACGACAAAGAAAAACACACAAGGTCAAACGCATCTTTGGGCACACATAATTGATCTTTGGGCACGGACATTTTTCAACACACATAATGACTTAGATAAATAAGATGCAAACTAGTGCCACAATTACATAGATAGGATACGACACGACACGACAAAGAAAAACACGGAAAACAAAATAAACACGATAAAAGTAAAACATAGATAAGTCTTCTTCATCTTGAACTTTCTTCCACCTTGGCCGCCTCTTCACCACCGTCTTGAACTTCAGTCCTCCTCGTAGGGGAGGGAGTGCATATGGTTTGGGTGGAGGAAGATGCTCTCGAAGTTTGTAAAGACGTTCCAGGTGGTGAAGAAGATTGACTCGCAGTCGCACCAAGAAACTTGACCGAGGAGATGCTGCGCGTCGAACGGGTTGGTGAAGGTGACCGTGATCATCTTGATGCCGAAGTTATCCCTAGTGATGTCGAGCTCGTACATCACCGGCGAGCCCGGTGGGAGATGGACAAAGCCGGCGTCGAGAAAGGCGCGCCCACTAGTACAGAATGACACATCGGAAACGGGCCAAAAACCCCTTCGGAAACGGAGAAAGGGTCCGTGTCCCCGACCCTGTCACTGATGTGAAGACCTTCATCGGTAACGGAGGCAAAAAACCATTTCCGATGAGGTCTCCATTTGGCAACAGTTGTGCGCAGACCTCTGTTGATTTAGTTTTCCTTCATCAGATACGGAGTTTTCCATCTACCCGTTTGCATTGAGCTTTTCTCTTATTTCGCTTATATGCCATAATACATGAAAGGCTGATTGCACAATGCACTAAAATGTTATTTAATTCATAACATAGAACAAATGCCATCATTACATTGGTATACAATAATATCACCGTTTTTTTACAATTTGACTACAATCATATCTAGCATACATTGGCATAATGTAATATCACCTATTACACTTTGACTACAATCATGAACTCTAAACCTATAAGCAACTAACCTAACAAGATGGAAGGCTGCTTAATTAAGCCAGCCTTCCATCTTTGACTTGGAGCTCACCTACAATGAGCTCTCGGTCGTCGCTGTACCCGCTCCAAGACCAGCATCCCTGAAGTTTCCGTGCCTCAAGGTTTCTGGTTCTCGGAATGGCACGTTGGTACTTTTATGCAGTGTTGCCGAAATAAACTCTGTGTGAAAGAAAAAAATATTAGCGAAATGTACAAAATACATCTGGATATTAAAAAAAGGTGGCTATTTTCCAGCAACTGCTTTGTTCGGTTGCCATTTTCGAGAAACTGCTAAGATCGACGGCAAATATCCAGGAACTGCTCTGTTCGGTGGCAGACAGTTCGCATTCCTTCCTTCTCTTCTTCCTCGTTCCACCCCAATCCCCCACCCGCCATGGACGACCGCAACAGAATAACAGAGACAACTACCGTCCGTACCCACGGCACCGTTCTGGAGGTGGTGTACACGAACGAGGAGCATACCGTGGAGCGGATCCTCGACAAGTACGAGGAATGGCTAGCAGAGGAGAAGCATCGGTTCATCGGCCTTGACATCGAGTACACCCGTAATCGTCGGCACATGTCTGTCCTGCAACTCGCCATGCGCCAGCATGTCCTCGTGTTCCACTGGTGCAAGTCCAAGAAGAATTGTCCAGAGTTGGGCAAATTCTTTGAATGCAAGAATATCACCTTCGCAAGCGTGGACATCACCAACGACAGCAAGGTGCTTTCTTCTGCCGGCTTCCACATTCCACCGGAGTACTACGTGGACATCCAACTCGTATACAAAATCAAGGGTGGAGACGAGAGGGACGGAATGGGTGATCTAGCGGCAGACCTCATCGACAAATCATACGCCAACATGAAGGAGTTCCATCCAACCAGCACAATTTTTGGGAGTGGATGCCGCTACACAAAGTTAACCTCGACTACGCAGCAATAGATGGGTACGTGACCTACGAGTTGTATCGCACGATCCTAACCTTGAAGGACAGGCTACGTCCAACATGGCAGGAAATGCTCTGCCCTAGGTGCAAGAATGCCCTAGGTGAATTGCAATAGGCTTTGGATGTCGGTGTTTAACTAGTTTGTACAGTTGGTGCTTTAACAATAAGTGTTTGTAATTATCAGAACATGTATGTGTGAATTTGCACTAGGAATTTGTTTATGTGATGAAATGCTCATACGTAGAACCTAGTTCATCGGCATCACAGCCGGTCACAGAAAGATTTATACCTTTCACCCGGCGGGAGAGAGGTGCAGGCCTCTGCCAGATGCGCTGAGATGCTACCAGCGCGCTGCGACGCAATCACCTCCTCCTCCTTCGTCGACATCCACCTCCTCCTCCTTCTCCAGATCAGACACCACCTACAGATCCTCCACCACCTCCAGATCGGCCACTTCCTCCTCCAGATGGGTTTCTGCTGGTAGATCCGCCGGAGGTGCTGCACCACCACCTCATGAATGACCTCCTCCACATCGGCCTGGCTCAGAAGAAGCCGGCATCACCGGAGGAGGAGGGCGTCAGATGGTGGCGCTGCCGCATCATTAGCGGACGCATGGCCGCCTCCAGATCGACCTTCCCCTCACGAAGGGCTGCCGCTAGAACGGTGCTGCCGCGGCGGCTAGAGCCGCGGCGTGATGGCCGGATCTAGAAGCGCCGACAGAGGAAGCCATTAGAGAGAGTGAGGAGAGTTGAAAGCCACAGTGTGCGGCGGCTAGGGTTGGAAGAGAGACAGTGAGAGAGTGATAATGAGACCGATAATTTGCTAGAGCCGGCAGTATATATAAGCACCACATTGGCAACGGACATTTTATATAACCGTTTCCATTGCTTTTACACCAGCGAGAGAGTAAACTTACTAACAGGTACTCTAAATTACATATGAACGCAGAGACCACTTAGGAAACGGTAATGAACCACATAGGATACATATATTAATAATAAAGATGACTAAACTACATACGGACTTGATAATGAAGTAAACGATTACATATATGCTACTACTAGCTAATGCTACTACTAGCAGCTGCTGATGAAGACTCAGGCTCGTCGTCGCTGTACACGAGTGCGTCCCTCCGGCATAAGGTACCGTCGAAGATCTTGATGAAGAACCCGTTGTCGCCGTCGAACTCGAAGCACAAAAAGTGCCCCTGCTCAAGCTTGTACGCTTGGGCGAATGACTTCCATCCCTGGCCGAGGTACAAATTCCCCCCGGCACTCACGGCCGTCTTCACCGCCCAACTGCCATTCTCGCAGTCCTCCATCTTCAGATGCATGGTACCTGCCACCATGCCTTGGAGCTTCTGTGCGAACGCCCTCGGGAGCCTCAGGCGGCTCTCGATGCCCTTGTACAGGATAACCAAGAACTCGAAGCCGCGCAGCTCTGGGGACATGTCTTCAGAGGGCGGTGAGGGCAACATCGACGGCGTGGCATTGCGGCTGCGCCCCCTACCATGGCCGCGCCCTCGTCCACGGCCGCGACCGCTGACGGTACCTCTCGCCGGGGACATGTCTTCAGAGGACGGTGAGGGCGACACCGACGGCATGGCATTGCCGCTGCGCCCCCTACCACGGCCTCGCCCTCATCCACGGCCGCGACCGTTGCTGGTACCTCTCGCCATGGATTTGGACGGAGGGGATCTGGCGAAGTTTGAATAACTGGAGGTGATGGACTGGGGCTTCAAAGAGACTGCTGCTGGTACCTCTCGTCATTTATACTCGCGGGTCTGCTCCGCCTACCTCCCCATCTGCCCATTCGCTAGCCTCCACATATCAACATTTTCAACGGTTGGAAAATTCTATCCGTTACCATAGAGGCAAATATTGGAAACGGACAATTTTATTAACCATTGCCAATATAATAAGTGACGGAGATTGGAAAGGGTCCGTTGCCAATGTAGGCGGGCCAGGTCAGGTTTGTACACACCGGCTGCGTGGAAAGCGCGATTCTCCGTTGCCTAACTCCTGCCGTTTCCATAGAGGGGTATCGGATGTGTCGTTCTGTACTAGTGGCGCGAGCATTTCGGCCCCCTGTACCCGGACTGCGCCCACACACGGAGCGTGCTCTCAACGCGGACGCCCGGCGGGTGGCGCCGCTCCTGCACGGTAGTCCATTGAACTGCAACTTGGATGGGAGAGGAAAAGGGTGGAGAGCTCGCTTGGATGCGTGGTGTGGCTCTGGCTTGGGTGGGAGAGGAAGAGGGGGTGCGTGTTGTGCTTAAATAGGCTAGAACGGTGCTTAGGGTTTCCAATGGAATGAGGAGGCGCGTGTGTATCCATGGCTTGTATCTGTTGCCGTTTCACATTGCAACGAAGGGGCGTGGCATCTGAATCACTGCAGCATCTGAATCAAGCGTGTTTAATGGCTCTGAATCAAGCGGTTCATCTGAATCGGTGTGGCGAGTCAAGGAGGCGCGCATGCATGCAAACGCCGTCGTTTCCCGCGCATGCGTGCCAACGTGCTCGCATCCCGGGCCCACTTGGAATTGACACGGCCCAACAGTCCATCTACCGTGCCCACTCGGGACCCAATCCGTGTTCAGGAAAAAATAGTCCAGCCAATCAGATTGCAGTATGAGGCCTCTCGCGGATCGCGGAGATTCCTTCTAGAATGTTGAATCGGACAGCTGCAGTTACCTTCTAGAAGGCTTGGGTTAGATCGGACGGTGCCCGCAGATTCCTTCTAGAAGGTTTGACCAAATTTTGAAATGAGCATAACAAATTCAAAAAAAATCAAAAAATGAAAAAACCTGCGCACATAGTCTCCTTATGACATATACTAACCATTCAATTTGATAAACAAGGTCTGCATATATTCAAACGAAGAAATGCACATAACCAGTGTGATATCTCACACTATGTCGTATGAAATCAAGAGTAAAATGATGTGGTTTTGGATTTGCAACATGAAATTTTCCAAAAAACTCACCAAAGCTTCATTTTGGAGTGACTAAGAAGGATCCATGCTTAGTTTTTCATTTTCATGTTTTAAACTTGTTTAAATGTTGGTCAAACTTAGGTTTGACCAATTTCAAAATAAGCATAAAAAATTCAAAAAAATCAAAAAAAATGGAAAACCTGTGCACATAGTCTTAGTACGTCATATACTAACAACTCAAATTGATAAACAAGTGATTGCGTGGATCACACGTTCGTTGGGAGACCCCAAGAGGAAGGTATGATGCAGTGTAGCAGCAGTTTTCTCTCAGTATGAAACCAATGTTTAATCGAACCAGTAGGTGTAAGAAATCACTTCTGAAGGTTGTCAGTGGCGCGCTGACGTGGAACCTGCACACAGCACAATCAAACTATTTTGCCCCAACGAAACAGTGAGGTTGTCAATTTCACCGGCTTGCTGAAAACAAAGGATTAAACGTATGGTGTAGAAAACAGTAGTAAATTGCAGAGAATGAAAAGGAACAGTGTTTGCAGTTGGTTGTATTATCAGTGTAAAAGAAAGGACCGGGGTCCACAGTTCACTAGTGGTGTCTCTCCATAAAAGATAACTAACATGCTGGGTGAACAAATTACAGCTGGGCAATTGACAAAATATTGAGCGCATGACATTGCATATATATGACATGATGATTACTATGATATTCATGTGGGCATTACGACAAAATACATAGACCGTTATCCAACAACGTCTATGACTAATAATCCACCGCCAGGTTGTCATACCGAGTTCCCCGTTGATATTAAGTTGCAAGCAACGGATAATTGCATTAAGTAATGTGCGTAATGTAAACAAATGCATTAGACCTAACGGCGCACCCTTAAGCTAAGCATCGGTTATTTTATCCCTAGTGTCAACAGCACATCCACAATCTTATAAGTTATTATCACTCTCCCAGATTACCGGAGGCATGAACCCACTATCTACCATAAATACTCACTCTTGGAGTTAGAAGCATCTACTTGGCCAAATCATCTACTAGTAACGGAAAGCATGCAAGATCATAAATAACATATAAGGTAGATTGATAATCAACTTGACATAGTATTCAATATTCATCGGATCACAGCAAACACAACATGTAGCATTACAATAAGATGATCTTGATCATGATAGGCAGCTCAGAAGATCTAAACATGATAGCATAAAGTGGAGAGACAATCATCTAGCTACTGCCATGGACCCGTAGTCCAAGGATGAACTACTCACGCATCACTCCAGAGGCAGGCATGGTGATGTAGAGCCCTCCGGTGATGATTCCCCTCTCCGGCATGGTGCCGAGAAGAGCTTCTGAACCCTCCCAAGCTAGGGTTGACGGCGGCAGCGTCTCTGGAACTTTTCGTGGATAATGGCTCGGGTATTTAGGGTTTTCCCGTCGGGAGGAATAAATAGGCGAAAGGGCGGCGGCTGCAGAGCCACGAGGGCCCCACACCACCCCACAGCGCGGCAGGGGGGCCCACGCGGCCCCATGGTGTGGGTGCCACGTGGCCCTCCTCCGTCTCTCCTCTGGACTCCGTCTTCGTGTTGGAAAAATAGGAGGTTCTGTCCAAGTTTCGTCCAATTCCGAGAATATTTCCAAACTAGCTTTTCTGGAATACACAGCAGAAAACAGGAACTGGCACTGTGGCATCTTGTTAATAGGTTAGTCCCGGAAAATGCATAAAAATGCTATGAAATGTATATAAAACATGTAACAATTGGTATAATATCAACATGGAACATCAGAAATTATAGATACGTTTGAGACGTATCAACAAGGTCTACATAGATTCAAAACCAAAAATGCATGTATCTAGTGTAAAATCTCAAAATTCAAACTATGAAGTCTAAGGTTGAAGAGAAGTGGTTTTGGATTTGCAACATGAAATTTTTCAAAAAATCACCAAAGCTTCATTTTGGAGTGACTAAGAAGGATCCATGCTTAGTCTTTCATTTTCATGTTTTAAACTTGTTTAAATGTTGTTCAAACTTAGGTTTGACCGATTTCAAAATAAGCATAAAAAATTCAAAAAACATAAAAAAAATGGAAAACCTGTGCACATAGTCTTAGTATGTCATATACTAACAACTCAAGGTGATAAACAAGGTCTACATAGATTCAAAACCAAAAATGTTTGGATCTAGTGTGAAATCTCAAAACTCAAACTATGAAGTCTAAGTGTGAAATACCATGTAAATTTGAATTTTGGTTCAAAGTTGAATTCAGATGAGACAAAAAATCAGAAGAAAATAAATATTAATTCAAAAAAATTGTCCCAGTGCGGCATCTTAGTAGATGGGACAACTCACTATTATAGATTTTTAATCCATAATAGTCAGTTGCCCGGCCCACGAAGCAACTGGACCGGGAATAATGTGCAACACCTAAATTGCGAGCATGGGGACTCAAACTTGGGTGGGCAAAGGGAGCCATCAACCCTTTGCCACTAGGATATGACTATGTTTGCAACAAATCTACCACCATTAGGAGGTAATAGTTAAAAATCTACCACTAGAACAATAGGAACACTAGAGTGACAAGGTGAACTTTTTTTTTACTGAAAACAGAACTGTGGACTCAAGTGTTAACTCAAGAAATTCAAATGAGCAAAAAGGTTTGACCAAAATTCAAATGAGCATAAAAAATTCAAAAAAAATCAGAAGAAGTAAAAACCAGCGCACATAGTCTCTTTATATACATAATAGATTTGTATAACAGTTATTTGGCTGATTTAGACAAGGTCGAAAATAGCTTGCTTACAAATGAGGTCATTTACCCTACCTTTGGAGCTCCTTTTTAGTACTTTTTTCATGAATATGAGTTTACTTTGCAAAAAGGCTCGGATTGACGACCAAGTTAGGTGTGATATTTACATACGGTATTACAAGACTATGTGCGCAAGTGGCATATTTTTTTTGAATTTTTTTAAATTAGTTATGCTAAACCGCAAGTGCGCAAGTTTTTTTTTGGCTGGAGTTTTATTAATGTCAAACACGCATAGGCCCAACCAACTAAGGACCAAAGGGTGTTTTTTTCTATTCTTACCGCTTCGCCCAACCAACTAAGGCCCAAACGGTATTTTTTTTTCTATTCTGACTGCCTCGCCACGGCCCAACACCACGGCCCAATACCACGGCCCAACGCCACGGCCGACCGGCTCCCGTTCCCCTACTTATCCACGCAAAGATGTCGTGCCCTAGCTATTTTCCCCACTCACTCGCTGCTCCCACTGTCGCCGCCGCTCCCACTTTCTCGCCGCCGGCGAAGAAATACACCTAAAGCTCCAGATCCAGCACCGCCTAGCGCCATGTTTAGGAGGGGTGGTTCAAACGCAGGCCACAATGGCCATTCCGGTGGCGGGAATCGCTCCACCGAGGAGCGAAAGGAGCGGAAGAAGCGGCCGGCGCCGCGCTCCTCTGACCCCCTTCGGAAGGCGCGGGTTGCTTCCGACGGCGGTAGGAAGCGAGGCGCGTGCAAGTGGACGAAGTACGACCTGACGCTGCCGCCTGCTTTCTTCCACCGCGAGGTGGAGGAGTACGACCTCCAGATGGAGATGAGGGCGGCGGCGGCTGGCAGCCGCTACGAGCATGGAAGCTCCTCCGGCGCGGGGAGCTCCTCCATCGCACGGGCACCACTGCCGCCGCCGAAGAGGGAGTAGCAGGAGCACGCACCGCGCGCCGGCCTCCTGCCCGGAGACATCGTCGATGACGAGCACCTCGACTGGATCACCGCCGAGGTGCTAGAGCGCAGCAAGGAGAGCCTGCAGCAGCTCCACGCGCGCCATCAGATGGAAGAGGAGCTGGATGAACTCCCCATAATCCTAACAATTGCGATTAAGCGCCATGTCGCAGCAGAGCAATTTGTGCTCACAGAGATGTCGTAGCAGAGCAATTTCTGCCAACGACGTCGCTGCCCATCAATTGCCGTGAAAAACGTTGCATATGAGCTATTTACCCGAGGTTGAGCACGCTCTACTCACCGAGGAGACCCGAATCAGGATGGCCGACCTTGCCATCTTGACCCCTAGGAAGAGGGTTTGGTATGAGAAGAAGCAAAAGTGGTTCATGGAGCGAGATGATTGAATCAACTCATTTGGGGTAAGTGGTTGATGGAAGTTGAACTATGGCCGGGGCATGGAAGTGGCCTCGTGTAATATTTTGGGTATACTATTCGTATGCCGACACGACATGGCATGACTTTGCTAAACTTGCTAACTATTTGTTGTTGACAGGCAAGTGAGACAATAGGCCGTAGCCCAGCGTTAAATTAATGACACGAATGGCAGAAGATACAGAGTGCTGAAAACAGCTTACAAACACCTCCACACACATAGAGCAGAGCTACAAGGAAGCTGGGTCGACGGTAACACTAGACAGACAATAGAAAAAGCTTGCAAAGCCGAAGACGCCGACCTTCAGAGAGGCAGGGTTGCGCCGCACGGACAAGTCTCCGTCGACAAAGGGACCTCTATCCCTGCTCGACAGCAGACGCCGGCGTCGATGGACTAGAGCTCACCCGAGAGCTCGAGCCGATGCACCAACGGACGCTACACCAAGCCTCGAAGGGTAGAACCCAAACTGGAGACTTTGGCTGCCAACCACCACTGTCACTGCCACCACACCACCATCGGAAGAGAATGCACCATGGATTCCAAGGCGACGCCTTCAAGAAGGGAACGACACCAAAGTTCCGCCGCCGCCTGATTCGAAGGGATCCAAGGTTTTCACCAGGAGCCTCGAGAGGAAATGCGGGAGTGTCGCGACGACGCCTTCAAGAAGGAAAACGACACCCATGGGAGTCGTCGCCGTCGGCCAAAGCAACGCCAGGCAGATTTTCACCCCGGCGCTACCCGCCTTCTCCAAACCGAGTGTGGTCGGCCGCTGAGGAAGCTACCGAACCACTTCCACTGACCGCCTCTTCGCCGAACAACACGCCGCCCACGTGGCCGTGACCGTCAGCCAGCACCAGAGCCACGACTCCCGCCTCGGCGTCGCGACTTCCACCACCTGGGGCCGCCGCCCCGGCTTCCAACCTCCACGCACATCCTAGCAGATCGAGAGGCGACGCTCGACAGAGGCACCGGCCTCTGCGCGTGCCTGAGCACAACAAGCGTCGGTTGACCCAAGCAGAAGCAGCACGCACCCAATCCCGCACGGATCTGGGTGCCAGCATCCATGGAAGGCAGTCCAGATCGAGATCTGGCGGAAGGGGAGGCAACTACCTCGGCCATCTCGAGCAAGCACAGGGCCCCAACCCTGGCCACGAGCCCGAGAGGCACCTTCCCGACGACCACGCTCCAGGAGAGCCGCCGTTGCAGAGCCCGCAACGTCGTCGCCCAACATCACCACCATGGCCGAGCCGGCCTCAAGCGTCTCGACGAGGTTGCCCCTCGACCTAGCTAGACGCGAGGAGAAGGCCCCGCCGCCACCTCCGCCGTGGGCTTGCCCGGCAGCGGTCGCCGGCGCCAGCGAGGGAGAAGTAGGTCGGGGGGAGGGACGAGCGGCGGCGCCTAGGGTTCGCCCCCGAGTCGCCCAAGGCGGACGACGCGGGGGTTGGGGATTACTTCATAGGTCGCCAAACCTTGACATGCAAGTTAATTTGCTTATTTCCTAACTTATTTGTATGAGTTTGTTTAAATGTGTGAAATGTGGTCAAGTGAGAAAAAATAGGCCAGGGGCGAACCAAATGTGTCACTGTGTTGGGTTCACTAGCCAGAAAAGGCCGAACATGGGCCGAACGCACACAAAAAAGTGTCTAAATGGGTCGATGCGTTGGAGTTGCCTTGTTATATGTAAACTTGATGAGTTATGGCCAACCATTCGAATTTAGTTGGATTTCAGTATAAACGTCCTAAATGTCTTGGTAGAAAACCCAAGTTGTTTCCCCCAAAGGTAACAACCCCTCTCTTTATCCATATATGTTTTCTTCCAATCATCAAATACTGAAGAAACATATATACTTTTGAAAAAGCTGAGTTACATTACGGGAGACATACCCTGTTAGTATAAAACTAGTCGTCAACCCGTGCGTCCGCACGGGCTAGTTTATTTTGGTGTAAGACATAAATAGTGACATTGTACTGCCATTTGGAGCTAATATTTCAAAGTTAATACTGAAATCATGTAAACTATTTTTCAATGTTATTGTATGACAAAAAAATTAAGTTCCTTAAATTAGTTCCAAACAGAAGCTTTACATGTAAGCATGTTGTGAACTATGTTACAACTCACATATTTGTAAGCATTAATATGTAGCAGTATTCATATTTGGAATTGGAATGCAGCTGGCGTGTATATCCAGGAACTCACTTGAGTGTATAAACCTAGTCTCACCTTAAGGGCTCGAATTATTGGATGATAGAGAATAGTTTCTACGGATACATGGACAATTGTGATATTCCATATTAAGCTTCACCATAGGAAGGGCAACAGATTAGCTACACGCACATGGTCGGGGTAAATGAACACCATAGCATCACTGCCCAATGCTCATTGTGAGATTGTCACACCAATCATTTGCAACCAACTCAGTGAAGCTTAGCTCAGAGATGATTTGTAGGTAATCAGGTGGAAAGAAGTGTAGTTTTTATAGTGGAAGTTCAGCTAATAATGACACACAATTGTAATAGGAAAGCTTAGAGATACTTCTGTTCAGAATAAATACTGATGTTTACTGGCAGTTTTGCGAGTAAACTGACCAAAAACAATTCAGTAAAATATATTCCATGTACAAAATAGGAAGACAACGTACCTCAGACTGAGAGATGCCTAGTATGAACTACTTACAGAAAATCATGGTGCCAAAGCTTTCTATTTGGTTGTCCTACAACAGGTTCACCATCTCTCTTTTGTCACATACAAATTGGATTACTACACCTATTTCAGAAAAAAATGAGCGAGATATATAAGTCAGCGACAAACTTAATTATATTTTAGAAACCAAGAATATTATAGAAATAGGTGGATTACAGAAATAACATCAGAAAAAACATGGCTATTTTTTCTCCTGTGATAAAATCAGTTGTAGACGCATTCTAGCTAACTTGATTATAGAAATAACTGGATTAAATTAACTCATGTCGTTAAATCAGTAGTAGACTTGTACATGATCGATACAGATGAGCTAACATGTGATCAGTCGAAACTACACACAGAGTATTTAACTCTGACATTACATACCTGAATCTGAATCTTCTATTTGGGTCAAGCAAGGAAGCAATTGACCAATTGATATGAGGTCACAACTGCTCTATATATGGAGCAGATAACATAGATGGAATTTTAGATAGCAAGGGACATAATAAAAAACCGAAAAGTTGCTATTTGAGCTACTACTATTCGCATATATCAAGTTGCTAAGTTAAACTTATCCATGCATTATCATGCTAAGGACCAAGTATCCCTGCCAAGACCAGAGCCGAGAGAAACCTGCAGAATAACACAAAGTAGTATCAATAATACCTCCGAGTAACTGAGTAATATAACCCACCATTCGTTTAGATCCTTATCCTGCATTACAATCTTTAACCAATTATAGTAAGTAGGTGGCTATTCAGCTAAACAGAAACATTTGAAAAGATGAAACCATATAAACTGAACGATGTTATCACAGATATATAAATCTGTAGGATGACATGCAGACCCTACTCAAAGCTGCAAGAACATGGATTAAACATTAGTAACAAACATGAGAATAGAAGAGTTACAGTCATCAGTTTGCAGGCCTAAATCAAAGAGAACACATGACTCATATCAAGACACAAAAGGCAGGTTAGTACTAATAGAATTTTGAACATACAAACTAAGCAAAAAAACATTAATGCTATCACCTGTGTGTATATGGCCTGATGGGTAGCAGCTGAACGACGATGCCATCAGCCTCGCCTAGCGTCACCGGACGCTGGACATCCCCACCTTGCTGTAATGCTTTAGCGCAGGCAATTCAGAAACTCTGGATACTCAATTGTCTTCCTGTTTCATCAATAATAATGACATGCATAAGCTCGGTGACCTCTGGCCCGAAGACCCGTCACTAATTAAGTACCACAGAGAAAGCAGGATCCGCCGCTACTATGCCAATGGTAGGAGGCCAAGAGGATGGCTCCGAGGATATAATGGCCGCTACTCATCCTCTTGAAACTGCCAAATCACATTAGAGTTTTTTTGATAAACATGTCTGATGAGGAGACCTGAAGTGCTACTTTTTCATCTATAGTCACATAAACAAATAAGGCCAAATCACATTTTAACCAACTATTAACAAACAATGCTGATTCGGAAATTAAAACAATGGAAAGGTTCTTTTAATCAATTCATGCCTTCCATTCCTTTAGTAAAGCAAACAACCACATCAAGTATCATGCAGAGAAAGATCTGATGGACAATGCTTATCATTGAGAAAAGTTGGTGTCCAACACACCCTCTCGGTACAAAAAATTAGACATAGCCATGAGGCCTGCATGTAATACATTCATTTATGATCAACTACAGAGACACCATTTCCCCATCTATTGAGGAGAAGCGACCTTTATTTGGATTCTCACTTTTGTATCTTAGGAATTATTCTTATTCACCCATCTGATAATTCTGAAGCTGGTATAGTAATTTGAGGATGCTATGAAACATACATTACTTGCTGAAACCTGAAAATAGAAAATCAAGACAGAGAAGAAGGCGTCCAATTAGGTTCATTATCACAGTTCGACAAATAGAACCACAAAGTATTTTGAGAATCATTAAAATCAACGTGTTTACTGCACCAAGTGGTCTCTTCCTTGAATCTTATAATGACGCATGAAACTTGTTAAGTAAACCGCCACCTTTGCTTGGCCATTTAGATGGCACTTAAGCTAATTTTCCCCTCAACCCAATGAAACTTGTGTAACCCTTGGGATGTTTCTTGAAAATGGACCTCATTCATCAATAGTATACAGAAGTATTTTTGCCTGAGTATAAAATAATATGTTTTTCGGTGCGGACAAATGCAATAATCAATATTCAATACCTAGTCTGCGTTTTTTGTCTACAGTGATATATCTCTCTTATGCATAAAAAACAGTAGTCATCTGACCAGAAGTGGATTTTAGGCCATCCGGAGTTCAGCCTAAAGGATATGCAGAGCGTGACTTTGAACATGCAGAATCTGTGTGGTGTACTGGTGTTCCCTTAAGACAAATTAGTACTGCAAGACGATATATGGAGCAATAAAAGAAGGCACACCTCGTTGAAAACCAATGCAGTATCTCATTAAAGGGTCAAGCTTCCGCAAGATGTTAGTGTGGTGCGAGCAGCAGCTTGGTTGGGCATTGGCGAAACTTCCATGATGGACGCTGGCTTCAAGGATTTTGCCTGTCGCTGTGCGTTCGCGGTGTCTTTTGGCAAGCATGCTCCGATGGTTAGACTCAACACGCTGCCGCTTGATATGACGACCGGTATGAAAGCTAGCTACATGAATCGATGAGATCGTCGACATACAGATACCTGGCAGCAAACGATATATGATGGAGTCCAAGGATTGAGTACTGGAGCAATTTAGTTGACTTCATCCCTGTTTAGATCAGCCGTGCCCAGCGCCAATTACTGAAGATGTCCTGGATATGCATAGATCAGCCGTGCGGTGCTGCTTGCTCCATAGATTGGGCATGGGGGTGGCTCACAGCAAGATAGGAAACCCTAAGAAAAACAGGGCAGAAAAACACGAGCGAGAGGTCAGAGGACCTGACAGCGAAGGCGACGACTCTTGTACGGCGTCCCGTGCTTCATCTAGCACGAATTAATTAGTTACAGATCTGGAGGATGCGTTCTTTTAGACTCGAACTCAAGCGGAGAAGGATATGTGCGAGAGGAGTCACGCGTGCGCGTTAGACAAACTACATTAATCTAACGGCTTAAGATGGATTATGGGTAGATCGGACGGACAAAATTTTCTAACCTTGAGGATTAACGTGGAGCCTTCTACAGTGCCTCCAATTAGTAAATATAAGATTGAATTGATTTGGAGTACAATACGTACTAGAAAAACGACCAAGTCCGCAATGCAAAAAATATGCAAGCAGCCAAGCAGGACTCCAGAGGGCTACGGGGCTACCCTGCATGTTTCTATCCCTGTGTCTGTCCTTTTCATCGTCAACTACACACATCTTTGCTAGTTCCCGATGCTTCTGTCGCATCATCTCTGTGAGCTTTTTGCTAGGTCCACGGAAACCAGTCACATAACTCGAAACAATCCGTTCCTTCGTTACCAACAAAACCCTGGGCCCAATTAAAAACCCGTTGGGCCCAGCCGTCCACAGTTGCGCGGGTCATCACATCAATTGGTTACTTAAAATACTCCTGTGTTTCAAATTCGTAAAATAAGAGAGTATCGGCCATCTTAGTGATTTTGTCCTAATGTTTATTGAAACGGTGACATTTCATACCAACTTGATGATTTTGAGAAGAGGATACTCTGTCCGTTCTGATTTAGTCTACATTTTGGAACAATTTCAACAATTTAGGCTAGCATTTGTTATTACTCCTCAACCAAATTTAATTAATGCCATCCTTGCAAATTGCGCACAAATACTAGCCCTGCCTGGTTATTTAGCGCCAAAACCAACAACACAAACATCACATACTCCTATCTAGACCAGCTACCAACATTGTCAAAGCCATTTTTACAACACCTATCAAATCCAGTAAAATGAAAATTCAGCCGTAACTAAAATTAAATTTTTGCAAGGAGTTAAACAGACATCTTCTATAAGTATTCCTACAACAGTATTCCATCTGTTCACAATTACCCCATGTTCTAGGTTTAGTCAAGGTCATTTTTTACTAAATATATAGAAAAATATCAACACTTACATATTATATGCATTTATATTGTAGATTTTGATATTTTTCATATATAGTTGACAAATTTTAAAAAGTTTGACTTTGACCAAACCAGTAGTGTAATTAAAAACATATGAAGTATCTGCACTAATTTATTCGGGTCAGCTGACCTTAAGAAACCAACAAACAGGGCCTTGTGGTTTAAGGTGTCTTAGATTGTTCAGTGTAGAATGACGCGTGTGTTTAGCCCACGTCCATTGTGGAGAATATTTCCCATGATGGACCCCGTCGTTACTGAGGTGCCAAAGTGGCCGATTTTCATTTAGGTCTTTTCCGTTTGTGCTCATATTTTGGAGCCTTCCTGCAGCAGTTAGAGCAAGGTATGCACCGCGCACATGTTTGACAACTTTCCTTTCCAGGATAGATACCATGCTAGTATGGTCCTTGCAGACTTAATTAAAAAAGAAAGAAAATAAACAAAATTAATACTTAAAATTCTAGTATAAAAATACTAGTAGTAGTATAAATCTCTAAGATGACAAATAGCTATATTTATTGATGACCAGTAATTATTTTTATTGATGACCAATATTTTTTTCATGCGGAGTATAAAAAAACTTCAAAATGCTAATATTTCTTATTACACTAAAAAACACCACGTTAAGTTTTTTTTTTGACGCGCATGACAGTGGGGAAGACCCCCACTGCGTCATTTTCTCATTTACAAAAAAATAAATACAGTCAGAGTCCGAAGTCAGTCCGAGAATAATTACAACATGTCTAACCAATCCTTATTTCTTATTACACTAAAAAACACCACGTTAAGTTTTTTTTTTGACGCGCATGACAGTGGGGAAGACCCCCACTGCGTCATTTTCTCATTTTCTCATTTACAAAAAAATTAAATACAGTCAGAGTCCGAAGTCAGTCCGAGAATAATTACAACATGTCTAACCAATCCTGCATACCTTGTTCTAGACTAGGTTTAACTCTATGTCGTATTAGGCCAATTGCCTCCTTAAATAAAGCAAAACAAGCATCTAAACTTCTCTGGTAATTTTCAAAGATAATATTATTCCTGTGAATCCAGAGGCTCCAACATCCAGCAATCATGGCCACCTTGAAGAATTGATTATTCGATCTGGTATTAGCATCCAAAAGCATATCAATAAACTGCATGTCCACATCCCACGTCTGTCCCAATTTCAACCAGAAATCCTGACTGAAGGAGCACGAGAAGAAGAGATGCAACATACTTTCATTTAACCCTTGCGTCACAAAGAACACAATCAGATGATTCCACATAAAAATGCTTCCTGGTCATCAGATCCTTTGTGTTTATTCTGTCTTGAATCATCAACCAGGAAAAGAATTTATGTTTTGGCAAGCAAGGCGATTTCCAAATCCATTTGAACGTTCTGGGGCTGGCTGTGTATGCCTAATGGCATTATAAACTTTTTTTGTAGAATATTTATCACTTCCCCAGGGGAAACTCCAGATGTCTGCATTCGTGGTAACACCAATAACCATGATCATTTCTCTCAATTGATTGCACTGATCATTCGCAATTAAAGAGAGTGGCAAGTGAAAGAGGTCATACATGCCATCCTCTGTCAACTCTGCCGCTGCTTTTACTGTGATAGATTTATCTTTTGCAAAGGAGTATAACTCTGGGAACTGGTTCATCAGCACTTCGCCTTGCCATTTATCATGCCAAATAAGAGAACTTTTCCCATTTGCGACTGTACAAGTAGTAAGCTCTTTAAATGTGTCTAAGAAAGACAGACAGTTTCTCCACCAGAAAGAACCTTTAGTATTAATTTTTTTCGGTACAAAATTGCCATAGTAAGCATTCCAAAGAAGATTAACCCAAGGAATATCATGATGGTTATAAAATTTGAACAAATTTTTAATCAAGAGTGCTTTGTTCTGCTCCCTTAGACTCAGAACACCCAAACCACCATCAGATTTTGGTGAACATACCTTTTCCCACTTGACTAGACATTTTCCATGTTTATCAATTTCTTTGCCATGCCATAAGAAAACCCTCATTGATTTTTCTATATGATCAGTGTGTCCGTAGTGTACTTTCAGCGCACACATTATGTAATTAGGCATAGCTGAGATAACAGATCTGATTACCTCAAGTCTGGAGCAATGTGACAGGAGGTTAGCAATTCCAGAAACTCTCTTGTCAATTTTAAGTATCACTGGCATAAGATCATCTAGTTTCGGCCTGGTAGTGCCCATAGGCAATCCTAAATAAGTAAATGGCATACTTTCTGTCTTGCATCCAAAAACAGTCGCCAAATGATTGCACCTCTCTTGTGATATGTTGATTGGGACCATAGATGACTTATGAAAGTTGATCTTCAGACCAGTTGCTTTAGTAAAATCCTGTAGCAAGCTTTTTAAATTGAGCATTTGGTTTTCATCCGCAGGCATGATCAGGAGTGTGTCGTCAGCATATTGTATAATAGGGAAACACTGTCCATATGAGTCATCCAGAGGTAAACTGAGCAAACCATTATGCCAGGCATCATTGACCACAATTTGTAAGAGCTCTGCAGTAGCTACAAAAAGTAGTGGTGACAGTGGGTCACCCTGTCTCACGCCCCTTTTACATTGTATTATTTTGCCAGGCACACCATTAAGAATCACAGAAGTCGTAGCACTGTATAGGATATTTTTAATCCAAGCTATGAATTTGTCCCCAAAACCAAGATGTTTAAGCATTGCAATGATAGCATTATATTCGACCATATCAAACGCCTTTTCAAAATCCAGCTTGATGATTACAATTTCCTTTTTAGACTTATGACAAATATGCAGGTATTCAAATGCCCAGGCAATGCAATCATGAATAGATTTTGATTTAATAAATCCATATTGGTTTTTGTGAAGCAGGGGAATAATTTCTTTCTGCACTCTATTAGCCAATAACTTCGTGATAATTTTCATGGACATACTCACCAATGAAATAGGCCTGTAATCAGATGGAGTTTCAGGAGAGGGTTTCTTCGGAATGAGTGCAATAAAAGCAGTGTTTATACTCTGAAGGTCTAAATTTCCATTATAGAAGCTGTTACAGAGATTGTAAAACTGTGGCTTGATCACATTCCAGAACTTCTTCATGAATATTCCATTAAAGCCATCAGGTCCAGGTGATTTATCTGGTGCCATATGTTTAATAATATCATCAATCTCACCATTTGAAAACGGAACTTCCAGGCTGCTCAGATCATGTGGCGTGATAAGTCTATCAAGATCAAAGGTAAAATCAGTATCAACTGATTCACCAAGTCTTCCTTTGAAAGAGTTCCATAGGATAGCAGCTTTCTGATCATGAGCAGTAATATCTCTTCCATCATCAGATTTCAAACAAGTTATAAAGTTGTGCCTATAATTTCTGGTAGCAATAGCATGGAAAAAATTGGTGTTCTCATCACCCAGCCTCGCCCATCTAATATTGGCTCTTTTCCGCCAATAGATTCTTTTAGCTTCTAAAAGTTTTGTTTGATGAGCTTTAAGAGCAGTTCTGAAGTTGCCTTCTAGCATCGACAGCTGCCTTTGCTCTTCGATTCCATCTAACATGGCAAGCACATAGCTACAATTTTCAATAGTCAGAGATAGTTGTGAAAGATTTTTGCTCCATTTCTTTGTTGCTTGTCTCATCGATTTAAATCTGGCTGTGATGTCTTGTGCAGCGTTTTTGTAAACTCCTTTGTTGTCCCAAGAGTTCTGTACCACTTCCTGTAAACCATCAAACTCAAGCCAGTATTCCTCAAATCTAAAAATTTGAGATCTTGGAATCTCTGTACCAACCTGAATCAATATAGGCACATGATCAGAACCCAGTCTTGCCATAGGAGTGGCCAGAGTATTTGGAAATTTCGTGGTCCAACTGTGAGAAGTGAAGATCCAATCTAGCTTTTCCAATAAGGGGTTATTCTGCATGTTACTCCAAGTATAAACTCTCCCTTTCAGAGGAATTTCCTCTAGATCGTGTGACTGTATGATGGAGTTGAATAATAACATGTTATTAACATTTCCGCCAGGTCTATTTCTGTCAGCAGTGCTTCTTATCATGTTAAAGTCACCCATTATCATCCATAGTTCAAAATCAGACGAGTCTAGTTGCATGAACCAGTCAACAAATTCCGTTCTCCCATCATTAGTACAAGGAGCATAAATATTGGTAATATACCAAGTCTGACCAGAAAAATTACATTTCAATTCAACTGTGATTTGAAAAGAGGATTGACTGACCACGTTTCCAGTGTAAGCAGTACCATTCCAGATAGTGATCAGACCACCCGAATTTCCCACAGAAGGTTGATAAACAAATTGATTCAATCTCCTCGGGCAGAACTTTCTGAGATATGCACTATCGAAAATTTCCCTTTTTGTTTCTTGTAAGCATATGATATTGCGATTACTTTCAGTAATTTTGTTGCCAATGTCATCCCATCTATCTTGAGAGTTTATACCCCTAACGTTCCAATCTAGAATACTCCAGTTTCTGTTTCTATTCATTTAAAACGATTGGTAGGGCGAGAGACTGATGAGCATAGATACTGTACTCATTTGTAGACATCACAAAGTTATATTCAGAACAGCAAGTAGCCCTGTTCCTGGCTATCATCTCGATCTGATCACACACCATCATTTGAACTGTCGTACTGGAGGGCAGAAGCTGACACCGCCATAGGAGGCATCTTACAGTGCTTGGTACCAATGGCTTGAAGAGTCTCAAGTGGCAGCTCAGGTGGTGGCGCTTCATATACATTAATGATAGCAGCATCAAATACAGGAGCCAGGTTGGTACCGAGCCTTTCTTTAGCAGCCTGTGCACTCTCCTGGTCTTTGAAGCCGCCCTTGAGTGCCGCAAGTCTGCCACTACGACGCACCCACTCGACAGTCCTTAAATCTTTCTTCTTCTGCCTCATAGCACGAGGTGTTGCCACGTTAGGCTGTTGAGTGATTGCCATGTTGTCGGCAGGAATTTCCTGCGTGACATTGTTATCAACATTCTCAAAGATTTCAGTAATTTCAACAGAAGAGCTGTTCTGTCCAGAAACAGGACCAGGTTTCAGGGCATAAATTTGCAGAGTACACTTGCGAACAGCTCCAGCAGGCCCAACAGAGTCAACAATGCTGCAACTAGCATCAGTGATGTGTGCACCACCCAACATTGGGAGGATTTCATTGGCATTTTCCACAAGGTTCTCAATCAGCTTCTTGAGTACTTCTATCGGGGATGCATCCTCGGTCTCCTGTGGCTGCTGTGGTGGAGTTGGTGGATCAAGGTCAACATGTTCATCTGCTGCAGGAGCACCATCATCTTGTTCTGCATTCAGTGCAGCAGGAGCATCATCTTGCTGCATATCGCACTCATAGTTTGCCCTGGCGGCAATGATCTCTTCAATGATAACTGAAGAAGGGGCAGCTGTAAGGTAGGGAGATGGTGCCGAAAGAGTAGCTGCCCTGCAAATATCGCACGTGACAGAGAAAGAGAAAGGGCCCAAAGCAGAGCCCACCTGTCTTGTAAGGCCGAAGGCATGTTCCAAGTTAATCCAGGGCGACCGGGCGCGAAGAGCAGTTGGCACTTGCCACTGAAGCAGAAGCAGAACCCCCTGTACCATGAGTTCAAAGTTTGTAGTATCCTCCCTGTAGATCAGAGGCAGTTCAAGCAGACTCTGTGAAAACCGTGTAAACTCCGTAGGCTCCGACTGTTGCGCAAGATTAACCTGGACAGGATCAAAATCAGACGCCATAATGCATTTGGTATGTGCCTGCTTCATCATCCATCCGAGGAAGGAGTTAAAGCAGGGAAGAGTAGGAACAAAGAATGACTCGTCCTGTCCCCTAGAAGAGTAGGAGTAAACACCACGTTAAGTTTATTACTCCCTTTGTCCATAATTGCACTACATTCTAGATTTAATCAAATTCAAAATTTATAAAGTTTGACAAGATGGATAGGACAAATTGTTACCTTCTATAATACCAAATGGATATAATATGAAAGTGTATTTTCTGATTATTCTAATAATATTTATTTTACATTGTAAATGTTGATATTTTTTCTTATAGTCTTGGTCAAACTTTATAAGTTTGATTTTCACTAAACCCAAAGTTCAAAGTAATTATGGACCGAGTGAGTAGATACGTAGAAAAACAACACTACACGTTAAGTTTAATAGATATTTATAATTAGTGGCATAAATATTAATTATAAAAAAGAGTTTATCGCGCACAATCATATGAAAGTGGGGTATGGAAGAACAACCTCTTGATGGGGGTGGTGGAGTTGCGGGGCATGACTCCAGCCACCATGGTTTAAATCCTGGTGCTCACATATATTGTAGGAATTTTCCTTACATACTTTCTATCAAAAAAAAGTTGTGTGCAATCAAAGGACCTAGCACGACCCCGATCGCTAACCCCCATTTCGTACGCAATGTTGTCACATCTTCATTAGCATGAGCGCTTCGTCACCAACGAGGCCGCTATTTCTAGCTCTATAAACATAATGCTATCCATTCTCTAGTCTCTAGCTCAACATCATGCCTTACTTTTGGCGGTGTCACCGCCTACCCCCACCCCTATATCACCACTACTGGAACATGAAGAGGCAGAAGGAGAAGAACGAAGTCTTTCGTAGAATAGGTAGATCACTGCCAACATAGTGGCTCTTAGAGGGTGTTTGGTTAGGCTTTTTAGTTGGCTTTTGGCTTTGGCTTATAAGCCCAAAAAGCATCTAATTAGGTGCTTTTGACTTATGTTACACTATGGTATAAGCCAAAAGTCAAAAGCCAAAAACACCTATAGCACCTATTTAGGTGCTTTTGTGGCTTATAAGCCAAAGTCAAAAGCGAAGAAAAAAACCTAACCAAACACCCTCTTAACATGCTATCGTAGGTGGTGGTAGATTGTAAGGGATAATTACGACAATACATTTAATTTTAAGTGTTGTATCTAGGTGGTGTTGCATTTAACTGATTTAGGGGTCATGCTTGCAAGGGATTGGACTATTCTCCTATATTTGTGTGCATATAGTCACGTGCAAGAGTTGTATGTTAACTAAAATACAATGTGGATATCTTTTTTTTTTAAAGTTTTTGCACTTTTCACATCTTGTTTGGGCTTTTTTTTTTTGCACAAAATCACACACCCTAACATTTGTTTGCGGAAAATACTAACGTTGGCAGTAATGACTTGCAAAAAACGTATAATTACATCGTTTGATAACTATAGTTATTCTTTTTTGTGTTATCTGCAAGGCATTATCCCAAACGTTGGTGGTTTCCGAAAAAAAATGATAAGGGCTCTTTGGTTCACAGGAATTGAAAAACATAGGAATAGGAAAACTATAGGAATAGAACGTGATGACATGTGGAATCCTACAGGAACTGAAATCGTAGGACCTGAAAACGCTAGTTGTTTCGTTGCAGCACAGAAAAACACAATAATTTTATATGGTGTTGAGTGCAAGTCATAGTTGTCATCTCATAGGAATTTTTCCATGAGGTCCAACCTCTTGTTAAAATTATTATGGTATTGTAGTGTAGGAAAGCAATCCACAAATTTTTTATAATATTCATTCCTTTAACCAAATGGATTCCAGAGGAAAAATTTCAGTGGGTTAGAATACTACTCAAAAATTTGTTTGAAAATCATTTGAACCAAATAGGCCCTAAGTTTGTGATTATGTGGAAAACAAATACCCAAGAAGTGATGAGTGTATGCCAAAGTTTTGTGGAGTGACGTCCACGGGTGATTGATGGTTAGAATCTGCAGAAACATAGGAACGTCAACATGCACAGAAGATAATTAAACCACATGCATCATGCATGCATTGGGCGAATAATTAAACCCAGCAGCGATGCAATACACCTCTCTATGCGTCAATTTCATACCTGCATGCATGCATGAGTTGAGAGCTTGACCTTTCACTGCATCGCGTGCATGTCCCGGCCTGCAGCAGTCCCTGCGCGCTGTACGCCACTCCACTGTGTACTCCTCTTTATATTTGACCACCGCCCCTCTCCACCAAGCACATCCTACTCGGCCACCATCCCCACCTCGCTCTCCCCAACGCAGGCAGACCTAGCCCTTCCTCTCTCTTCCCCATCCCTCTCCGTTCCCCAACACACGCCACGCGACGCTACCTCCTCTTATACCATGGAAACCAAACCCAACCCAGCTGCTCTTATTACCACCACCGAGGGCGAGGCGGCCGCAAGCAGCAGCGACGTCGGGAGCAGCGCCACCAGCGGCCGGAAAGGGAAGGGCGGGCCGGAGAACGCCAAGTTCAGGTACCGCGGCGTGCGCCAGCGGAGCTGGGGCAAGTGGGTGGCGGAGATTCGGGAGCCCCCCCGCGCCCACCTCAACCTCACCGCGCCGACGCCCTTGCCCCCAGGGGCCGACCACTCTCGCCCCTCTGGCTCCTCCTCCGCACCACCGCCGCTCCGGCCGCTCCTGCCGCGCCCGCCACAACACCCGGCAACCCCGTGCCCTTCCACCCCCACCACCAGTACCGATTCTTGCCGCTGCGCCCCTTGCCCACGTCGTCGCCGCCTCTGTACTACGCAAACACTGCCACGGCATCCACTGTGACCACTACGGTGGCGCTGGCGCCGCCATATGAGATCACCGCTGCCGCACCAGCAGTGGCAGCGTCTTCTGCGATGCCCGCGCAGGATAGTGCGCCCGCGGAGGGAGACGAGGCTGCGGCGGCCGGATGGGGGTACATCGCCGCCGAGGAGGACGACTACGAGGCGGCGCTGTTGTGGAACGAACCTGACCCCTTGTTCGACATCTTCTTGAAGTGATCGACATGTACCCGAGCTCCTGGCCGGCATGCATGTCCATGGCGGATCGGCGCATGCGGCATGCATGTGTGTTGCAACTTGCAAGCAAGCAAAGGTAGATAGCCTTACTATGGTTTCTGATTTTTTTCGTACTAATTAGTAATTAATGAATCTATCTCTTTAGATATATTTGAATTTTCTCATTCTTTTTTCTTCTGTATTTCTTCTTGGGTTTGGCTTTGACGATAAAGTGGTGGCATTGGGAAGATTTAGGGCTTGCAAGACCTAAGATTTAATTTAAATCCAGTCTTTTGCATCCACCAATGGATGGATGATAATTGATGACAGATAAACCAGAAGTCACATTATTCTTCATCTTGCTGTATTATCAAAATGCATGCTATATACCTTGGATCGATCTAATATTGTTATCTGAATGGGAGCTATCCACTTATATGTTCATTGGGTTTTTCTTAATTTTTCGCACTTTCCTAATCTTTTTATTGTGCAAGCAACTCTCCTAACCCTTTGTGCTATAATTTGCAACTGTCTTTTGCTAAAATTGCACAACTGCAATAGTTCAATTTTAGGCTAGGTGACGTGTGCAATTTTTTGGTGTGTGAGAGACTGAGAGCTGTACAAATCTGAGGTAATATTTAAGAAAATAATATAAGGAACTTTATTTTTAAGTTATTTTATTAGATTTCACATTTATAGCCCATGATTCTTTCTTTTCAATATCCGTACCTTTCCTCCCATCTACTCTGAAAATTCAAGCACATAATTCAGAAGTGTGTAAGCTTGAATTGTAAATTAGTTGTAGTACTCCCTCAAAAAGAGTTGTACAATTACAAAGGTATATCAATCTCAAATAATAGCTTTCACAAAAAATCAAACATGTGTGGATTTGATCAAGTTACATATACATATTGGCCATACTCTAACCAAGATCCACTAGAACTAGACTGCCATGCATGTGCAATTCCAAAAATTCTTTAGATGTACTTATATTTTTCCTCCCAAATAACCTTATGCTTAGGTGCCATATAGAGATGTTTAAATGGTCAAACATCATTTTCTATTTAGATACTCTGAATGAACAAAGTAGTAGTAATATTCATCAGGACTAGTAATTTTTAAGAATAATAATATTCTCCTGATGAGTTATATTCATGTTTTGGATTGTCAAAGGCAATTTTGGTAACTTCTTCGTCCATGAGCATCAAATATTATGTAGCATATGATTAATTTTCCTTATTTACATAGAGGTGAAGTACAACCGCATGCAATATATAGCTAATCATGTTTATGTTTTATGCAGTGATACACGCTTATTCAACTAATACTAACAGGACATATGTTTTTCTTCAGTTTTATTTCTTGATACCATATATTTATTAATTAGTTTGTGCGATTGCTAGATGAGAATGGATTATAACTATCTGGCGCACGAGTAAATTGCTCTCTAGATAACTAGCAACTTTCATCTTGACCTCAAGCTGTCGCGCCATCACAAACTAAGGCATCTTTGGAGAAACTCTGGAATAGAAAAAACAAAGAAATTTCGCAGGTTTACCATTGTAAAAAAGGTAGAGACATATGAATGATCGTTTGGATGGGACACATGAAAATACCTCAACCCTGCACGATTGATTGTTAAAAAAAGGTTGGAGTCTATGTAGAGTTTTTTATGGAAGTGAGTCATATGAATCCGATGAATATAGTTTGGCAGCATCATCTGTTTAATCCAAAGTCAACCTGTAGAAAAAAATCTAACAATTAAAATATAATCCATCGAAATTCACAGCATACAATCCAAAGAGGGCCTAATCTCTTTTTTTTCAATACCACCTAAGGTTCTGTTACTGAACCAAGCGTCGGAGCTTGTGAATGGTGATGACTTAATACCGTGTCTCTCGTGAATTGTGAATTGGTAGTAATGGTGATTCATGTAGTAATACATGTATGGACCTTGGAAAAACACAGCGCTCTTGGGAAATGGAAGCTACTCCTGTACACGCTTTAATTAAAAGGAAGCATTACTAGCCAGTGCTTTTGCCCTCTAGCTGTTGGGAGTTGGAAGTAATTTATTCAATCCGAATATACGCAAGTGCATGGCAGTCTAGACCATTTCGTCATGCAAACACAATTTTACTTTTCTGATACTAGAAAAAGAATTTAGAGAAACCACAAAGGTACGTAGTCAGGCAAAAATAAAAGTACAGTGGCATATATTGCTGATTCAGGCCAGCCGATGATCGATGGTCACGTGAAAAGCATGAATAAAGCGCCACAGTACTTCCAACCTTGTACTGCGTCGTGAAATGAAATCAAAGGAAATTCGGAGAAGTTCTGCATCATAGAAGAATAACATGAGCCGCTGACTTTCCATACCACAATCTTTTGATCTGTTTAAATATATATCTCCTTCCCAAATGGCTTTAGAGTTTAGACTTGTGGCCTCGCGGTGCAATACATTTATTGTGTGTTCCCTTCACTAGTTGGGTTTGGCTTTGAGTATGTAGCCGTGGCAGACATAGGATTTGATCGGTGGGGTGCTAACCTTAAAAAATATATTCTTGTTGTGCTTCACTAGTTTGGAGTTTAGACTTGGATTAGTCCAAATATTAGTAGGTAGAATAATTTATGCATATTTTTAGGGGGTACGATGTCACCCCACAGAATCCGCCCCTAGTATGAAGAGCCAGAAATCAATCGGATGGCCTATTTATTACGCTACTGCCATAGATAAATACCTATCATTATGATTTTGTATAAAGAAATATTTTGGCTAGCTTATTTGCTCATGGAAAATTTATTCTGTCAGAGAATTTCCCTTTGTATGTATCTTTCCAGCCATCATCTTGTATGTCAATGTGCTAGCTTCAAAATAATGCTTCTGACAACACAAGTTATTGCTGGTTCCTTATGCATACAAGAAGGCACTCTAGGTACCAACATTTATTGTTTAATTTACATATAACAATAGCATTTTTTGAGAGTTCGCTGTATAACAAATGTAACCACCATATATTCTTCATCAGTCTAGATACATTCAAAATAGTTGCATAGTATTCATGACTCATAAGTTGTATAAAAAGGTGTAGATACATGTAATATATTTAGATAACAGAATTTACAAGCATATACCTATATATGGACATAAATATTACAGTAGTAGAAGAAACATGTATTTATTCAACCTTGTGTATGTGTGTAAATATGTGTCACTTCATGGTCTAACTAAGCTGTGGGGTAGGAGGGCTCCATGGCAAGGCCGCACATGCCCTTCTTATCCGCGATGTCCTTTTCCATTCTTAGAAATCCATTCTCTCCCATGTTGTGCCCCAAGAATTTTTTAGCAACCAGTACTTTGTACCATCAGTGGTCATTCCATAACCAATGGCCGCAATCCCATGATCCAAATCCGTGCCACATGAACCGGTCATCACGCCACCAGAGTAGAATTGGAATGTCATGTCGCCTCCGTCCACGGCAACTGACACGGGCTGGCTTGCCACTGCCTTCATAAGGGCACCTTCATCATTGGTGGGCACATCCTCATAGCTCTTAATTGTCGCGGCGCTGCTGGATCCACTCTTGCATTTGCCATCTGCGGCGGAATATGGATAGGTAGACTCCTTAGTGAGGCCTCCATTTTTTATAATGAACTTGAATGCATCGTCCATGAGACCGCCCTCGCAGCCCTGATCCTCACCGTGGACATCACAATCCACCAACTCTTGCTCCGAGAGCGAGATAAGATTGCCAGTACTGAGCTTGACAATACCCTCTGTTGCAGCAACCGCAGAAAAAGCCCAACAACAACCTGCAAACGATTTGTAGCAATGTGTGCAATTATACACACCATTCTGATGTAAGAGATTCATATATAATGTAATTCACTTGTAGCCTAAATGTGTACTTACCACATTGGCCTTGATCCTTTATAGGAGTGACCGCACCCTTTGTCCTCCAGTCAACCGTGGCCGGGAGTGCATCAAGGCTCATATTCTCGTACCTGAATCCTGTAGGAACCTTCGCCTTGTTTGGAATGAACCCCTTGTTAGTCTTGGTTGCCCTAAACTCATCGTTGCTAAGGTCCGCAAATTGGTTGATGTTGAGCCAGAACTTGCGTCCACCATTGTTGAACGTCTCGATGAATCGAGCATTAGCCTTGAATATCTCGAACCTCTGAGCCTTCTCGGCAGCATCCTTGTACACGCGTCCGTACTGCACCATCCAACTCTCGTGCCTTGCCACCATGGACAAGTCATCGTTCAGCTCCCTAGCTGCAACGACAGAACTAAAGAAGCAGAGGCAGCCGAGTATGGCAAGGAGCGAAGCCCTGGGGAAGACCATGTTTGATCAGATCAGGCCCTCTTCTGAACTGCTTGCCGGTTGCCGCTAGTAGTTATGTTTTGGTTTGCATTGTTCAATTGAACTAGGAGGTATATATAGCACAGGTACTTTTATTTATGTAAGTGCAGATACATAGAGACGGTGCGTGCACGAAGCTGGACTGTGTGGAAACGGGCTTAGCTCCTGCGTAGCCGTGAAGAAGTATGGTTTGCCAGATTTCCGTAGAGTCGTAGAATACAATTAACTATTGTGCGCGAGACGTACCGTAGCTGTAACTGTGAAAACAACCTATTTTCATGCAGAAATTCACATCTTCAATATCTCCTTCGTATGGAAGAGTTAACGGAGATTCTAAGGAAATGCAGCAGCTTGTTTGAAGTTAATTGAGCTTTCTTTACAAAAATGGAAAGAAAATTGAGCTGGACTCAAGTGTGACAGACCAACACCAAGTCTGACTTGCTCATGTGTATCTGAATGCTACTACTCAGAAAACGACACTAAAAGCAGTTGATTTATGGGAGTGAGTAATACTAGCTACTAGTACTAATTTCATAAATATTCTATGTTGCCACAAAAGCTGTATTTTAGGTGTGTTTTCAAACAGGAACTATATATATTTGTCTGAAGTGGCGTTATTCCTGTAGGGAGCGCCGTCAGGATAATTGTATGATATTCTGAAACAACAGTGACCGATCACACACAAGAAACAGCTGCGATACCAAGGTCCTTCTCTGCTTCTTGCTATAGAAAGCAAGCAGTTGGCATGCATCAAAAGACCGGCTGGCTCATATTACTTCAGTTTGTGATGAACTCAGGCCCAGTCCATCTCCAATCACCCGAATCATTTAGTATTTAACTTAGTACGGAGTAAATTATCTGACCCTGACTTCATGTCTTAATCAGTAATTTTGAATTGTCAGCCATCGATGGGGACTTCCTTGGGTCAGTTGGATGACCGCGAAAGCAAAGTGCATATGCAGTTTACATAAAAACATGAATTCAACAGTAAATGTCCAATTTGTTCTTAGGCAAACATATTGAGAATCAAATTCTATCCTCAGGCCACCATGAATTACAATATCTGATAATGACAGTGTAGAGTATGTATTTACTCACTGATGGGTATTCTTGCAGTCTAAAAGGGGTCTTCAGGGGATGATTTATGTGTCTCAACTAAATGAATTATTGCATCTATCTCAGAAAAGTACTTACCATTGTGTTTACATCATAGACCAATAGTATTTCCCTTTCATATGAAGGAGATACTGAACATATGAACTCCTGCATAAACAGGGGTTGTTCTCACTGTTACAGCAACCGTACGTCTCGTGCACAATAATTATTCTGTTCCACTCAGGAGATGAGATACTCCTTCACGGCTACGCAGGATTTAGCCCCTTTCCACATAGTACAACTTCGTGCACGCACCGCACCTATGTACCTATGAGTACTATATATATCACCTAGTTCCATTGAACAATCCAAAGCCAAAACGTACTCGCTACTACGGGTGGCAAGCAATTCAGAACAAGGCCTGATCAAACATGGCCATCACCAGGGCTTCGCTCCTTGCCATCCTCGGCTGCCTCTGCTTCTTGAGTTCTGTCCTCGCAGCTCGAGAGCTGAACGATGACTTGGCCATGGTGGCAAGGCACGAGAGTTGGATGGTGCAGTACGGTCGTGTGTACAAGGATGATGCTGAAAAGGCGCAGAGGTTCGAGATATTCAAGGCTAACACTCGATTCATCGAGTCGTTCAACGCTGGAGGGCGCAAGTTCTGGCTCGGCATCAACCAGTTTGCAGACCTTAGCAATGACGAGTTTAGGGCAACCAAGACTAACAAGGGGTTTATTCAAAGCAAAGTGAAGGTTCCTACAGGGTTCAGGTATGAGAATACGAGCCTTGACGCACTACCGGCAACAGTGGACTGGATGACAAAGGGTGCAGTCACTCCAGTCAAGGATCAAGGCCAATGTGGTAAGTCCATTTCTACAAGTGAATTATCAGCATATGATTTTTTTTACACAAAAATGGTGTGTATGATTGCATATATCGTAACAAAATCATTTGCAGGTTGTTGCTGGGCCTTTTCTGCTGTTGCTGCAACAGAGGCATTGTAAAGCTAAGTACCGGCAATCTCATCTCGTTCACTGAGCAAGAATTGGTGGATTGCGATGTCCACGGCGAGGACCAAGGCTGTGAGGGCGGTCTCATGGACGACGCATTCAAGTTCATTATCAAGAATGGAGGCCTCACTAAGGAGTCCAGCTATCCATATTCCGCGGCAGACGGCAAGTGCAAGAGTGGGTCTAGCAGTGCCGCAACAATTAAGAGCTACGAGGATGTGCCTACCAATGATGAGGGTGCCCTCATGAAGGCAGTGGCAAGCCAACCCGTGTCAGTTGCTGTGGATGGAGGCGACATGACGTTTCAATTCTACTCCGGTGGCGTGATGACCGGTTCTTGTGGTACTTATTTGGATCATGGAATTGTAGCCATCGGTTACGGAACTACTAGTGATGGTACAAAGTATTGGTTGCTGAAAAATTCTTGGGGCACAACATGGGGCGAGAATGGGTTTCTAAGAATGGAAAAGGACATTGCGGATAAGAAGGGCATGTGCGGCCTTGCCATGGAGCCCTCCTACCCCACGGCTTAGTACGACCAGAAAATGCCACATACTACACACATACACATGAATGAATAAATACACGTCTCTTCTTCTAGTGTAGTATATATGTCCATACTTGTATGCTTGTAAATTGTGTTATGCAAATACATTATAAGTATATATACTTTGTATACAACTCATAGTCATGACTACTATGCAATTATGCTGAATGTTGTAAGATTGATGAAGAATACATGGTGGCTATATTTTTCGTAGCTAACAACTTACAAACTATGGTATTATTGGATGTTAATTTAGAATGCAAATATTGTTACCTAGAGTGACTTCTCGTATGCATAAGGATTTTCAAGAATAAGTTGTGTTATGAGAAGCAGCATTTCGAAGCTAGCATATTGCATAGCAATTGGAAGAAAATATACATGGCTAGTGATTTGTAGACAGTTCGTCGAGCATGTTAGTCGAGTATGGTGTTTGGTAAAGTTAACAACTACTTTCTCTGTTTCTAAACATAAGATGTTTTAGATATTTGGCATGTTGAATATATGCAGACTAAAATGAGTGAACATACACAATAAAATGGTCTAGATACATGTAGATACATGTGAACCTGTAAAAGGTTTAAACCTCTTACATTTAAAAACGGAGGGAGTAAAACTCAAACAAGGGCCTTGGCACCTACTAAAAATCTAGTTACATAATGTAAAAGATCAGGTATAGACTCATAAGAAGCAACGTTGTCAATAAGTTCACCAAATTAGTTCACTAATTCATCTAACATGTAGGTTTGAACCCCTTTGTAAAGACGGGGAGTAAAGGACATAGTAACTCTAAAAAAAAAATAACCAACAAGATGTAGGGCCAGTGAATTGCATAGAAACAATTTTAACCCATATTCGTGGACATATGTCATCCATACCAAAGTAATCTTCGAATCTAATTTGCACTAAACGAGGATTTTTACCGTCAAAGTGAGGTATACCACCATGGAGAGGGCAATCGATCGATCGCCGACATCATCAAACGAGCGAGGGACATTGACGGAGTTTGACGATGGCCGGTTGGATAACTCAGGCCGGAGTCAGTATGTTAAGGGCCCAACTAATCATTGGCAAGATTCAGCAATAAATAGTGATTGACAGTAGAGCCTTAATCATGCATAATTTATTTTTTATTATCTCCCAAAAAAATGTAAGTTCTAATTTGAAATTTCACATGTTTATAGAACACCGCCTTCTTAACATGTATTTTTTTTTCTTCAGATTTTCTGTAAAAACAACCGTAGTTCCACGGAGTTTTTTCATTGTGACTTGATTTCTGCCTGATTCTTTCTCCCCCTGTTTGGCGAGATGGTTCACATTCCGATCCCTCTTACACAATGAAAGCGATTCCCTCGCCAACTGCATCTTAATATATCGATCCAGGGATATAAAACAATAAAAATATTTTAGCCTAATAGCACATTTGGTCCTATTAGCATTTTGTGTCTGCTAACAAGAGAGGATGTGCAGATTACAACTTGCAGATTACCAACAATCGCTATGTGTTACCTAGATTTATCCGTTGAAGTCATGTGATCCAAAAGGGGCCGATTAGCCCGAAGGGGTCGTCCTCAGATGCGCCGTCAATGTACGTTTCATGCATGCTAATTCCATAGCCTCGCATATACAGTATATATCCAGCCACACAATTACTTCACGGCCACGCCGGAGTCCCTTCTACAAATAATGTACCTGGTTGCAGGCACTATATATAGAATACACCCCAGCTCCATTCATCAAACCAAACCAAAGCATATTCAGAAGCGAGCCCTGGTTAAAAATGGCCTTCCCTAAGGCTTTGCTCGTTGCCATCCTCGGCTGCCTATGCTTCTGTAGCTCTGTACTTGCAGCTCGCGATCTGAACGATGATTTGTCCATGGTGGCAAGGCACCAGGGTTGGATGGCGCAGTATGGCCGTGTCTACAAGGACGCTGCCGAGAAGGCACACCGATTCAAGGTGTTCAATGACAATGTTAGGTTCATCGAGTCCTTCAACACCGATGACCGCAAGTTCCGGCTCGGCATCAACCAGTTTGCTGACCTCACCAACGACGAGTTCAAGGCAACCAAAACCAATAAGGGGTTTATTCCAAACAAGGTGAAAAATCCTACGGGGTTCAGGTACGAAAATATAAGCTTGGATGCACTCCCAGCAACCGTGGACTGGAGGACTAAAGGTGCGGTCACTCCTATTAAAGATCAAGGGCATTGCGGTAAGTACACTTAGGCTACAATTTTTTACATCCATATCAACTTTTTACATGAAAATAGTGTCCGTGTTTAGATCACATCGGAAAAAAATATATTTGCAGGATCTTGTTGGGCATTTTCTGCTGTAGCTGCGACTGAGGGTATTGTCAAGTTAAGCACCAGCAAGCTTGTATCACTCTCGGAGCAAGAATTGGTCGACTGTGATGTCCATGGTGATGACCAGGGCTGCGAGGGAGGACTCATGGAAGGTGCATTCGAGTTCATTATTAAGAATGGAGGCCTCACCTTGGAGTCCAACTACCCATACGTGGCCGCAGACGGCAAGTGCAAGGGTGGATCCAATAGCTCAGCAACGATCAAGAGCTATGAGGAGGTGCCTGTCAATAACGAGGGTGCCCTCATGAAGGCTGTGGCAAACCAACCCGTTTCAGTTTCCGTTGATGGAGGTGACATGACATTCCAGTTCTACTCGAGTGGCATCATGAGTGGCTCCTGTGGCACTGATCTGGATCATGCTATTGTAGCCATTGGTTACGGAACTGACAATAATGGCACAAAGTATTGGCTGCTGAAAAATTCATGGGGAACAACATGGGGTGAGAATGGATACTTAAGAATGGAAAAGGATATTAGTGACAAGGAGGGAACGTGTGGCATTGCCATGGATTCCTCCTACCCCACTGCATAGTAAGCATCAAATGGCACGTACTCACACACATGCATATGTTTGAATAAATACACGTCTCTTATCCTTCCGTAGCACTTTCATATGTGCATCAAAATTGTGTTGCGTGATATTATGGATAAACTACAGTGCAATGTATATCCCATGATCCTTAACAGCGAGCCACCACCACAACCACCACATGTTTTCCACAATGTTTTAAAAAAACTACAAGTGTAGATCACGATGTCGAGATGTCTCTATGGGCATCAACATGGGTATCGAAGACACCGGGCACAAGCGCGAGCTAACCAGGTGGCATAAATTTCGGTGTTGGGCCATCCGGTGTCTAAAAAGGCACACATCATATCCAAATATAATGTAGATATGACTTTGTTCTTTTTTTTTAGATAAAGGGAGTCTTTATTACATAAAATGTTTAAGCATTACACCCAGCCTCTGCATAACAAAGATGCACACAGCCGAAACAAGTCTGAAGTACGAAAAATAACAAGGCGAATTACATATCAATGAGAAATTGTAAAACGCCTATGGTGGTGGAGGGCCGATCCGCAAATTATGCTGCCATCCATGTAGGGATAAAAAGTCTCTCGCCGTATCCTCCAGTCTTGTACAGACCTCCATAAACAGGTCTCGATGCCCCACACGTTGCAACTGAGACCACGAACGGAGTGTAGCAGTAGTCCTGTAGATAACCTGCATAAGAGAACAATTTTTATCATTAAAAACCTTGTCATTTCTACATAGCCAAAGCGACCATATTACGGCAAGCGCTGCCACCCTAATAAGTTGTTTGAACCTATTATCCACACCATTCAGCCAATTGCCAAAAATATTAGCAATGCTTGTAGGTGGGTAAATAGTAGAACCTATCTGGATGATGGACCATATAGAACTAGCAAATTTGCACTCGAAGAACAGGTGTTTGATTGTCTCGTCTTTATGACAGAAGACACACTGTTTACTCCCATGCCAATTGCGTTTTGCAAGGTTGTCTTTTGTAAGAATTACTCCTCGACGAAGATACCACGCAAAAACTTTGTTTTTAAGTGGAATTTTCATCTTCCAGATTTTCTTATTATTATCTACTGGCACTCCGGCTGAACGAGTGCTGTATACATGGAGTCCACGGAGAATTTACCACAATTGCGTAAATTCCACCGAAACTCATCGGTCCCTTGAGTCAAATTGACAGTAGCGAGTCGCTGGAGCAACTCATGCCAAGATGCCAGCCTGGGTCCAACAAGATCTCTACGGAACGTCACATTGGGATGATTATCAACCAAACTTGAGCAAGCGTATCGCTCTTGTGACGTCCTTGGACTATACCATATAACGCTGGATATTGTTCTCGGAGTGGGGTAGTACCCAACCATGTATCCTCCCAGAACCTTATCTCAGACCCATCCTTAATGGAGAAAGAGCCATATGGGAAGAAGAATTTCTTCGTCGCCATTAGGCCCGCCCAAAAATGGAATCACCTGATTTCCAAGAAACCTGTGATAACGCACTTGAGCCTATGTATTTCTCCTAAGGAGGGTTTGCCACACCCCCTCTTCCGTCACAGTTTAAACAGCCACTTACCAAGAAGAGCTCTATTCTTGACCTGAAGATCATGAATCCCAAGACCACCATGGTCCTTAGGGCGGCACACTACATCCCATTTTGCCAGCCGGTATTTTTTTTTTCATTATCCCCTTGCCAAAAGAATCTGGATCGAAAGTAATCCAATCGATGCAAGACTCCCTTTGGTAGTTGAAAGAAAGATATCATATACAGCACCATATTAGTTAGGACTGAATTTATGAGCACCAATCTTCCCCCTAAGGATAATAATTTTCCTTTCCAGCTACTTAGCCTCTTTTGTAGTCTTTCCTCAACATGTTTCCATTGAGCTATCGTTAGCCTCCTAAAGTGAATTGGGATGCCGAGATAGTTAATTGGAAACTGGCCAAGCCCACAGCCGAATAATTCGGCATATTGGGCAGCCTCCTCTTGGGCGTCGCCAAAACAAAACACTTCACTTTTATGGAAATTGATTTTTAGACCGGAAAGTTGCTCGAACGCTGATAATATTAATTTCAGGTTTCTTGCCTTCTCCATATCATGTTCCATAAAAAGAATTGTATCGTCAGCGTATTGTAGAATGGATAATCCGCCATCCACTAGATGCGGTACCACCCCAATTTGCCCATCGGATTTTGCCCGCTCAATGATTATGGCTAACATATCAGCAACTATATTAAACAATATAGGTGATAATGGATCGCCTTGCCGTAATCCCTTTTTCGTCTGGAAGTTTCTACCAACATCGTCATTGACTTTGATGGCGACACTTCCTCCGGAAACGAAATTATGAATCATTGCGCGCCACTCAGCTGAAAAACCTTTCATTCTGAGTGTTTGTTGCAAGAAAGACCACTTGACTTTATCATAAGCCTTTTCAAAGTCAATTTTTAGGATGACTCCATTAAGCTTTTTCCGATGCATCTCATGAACTGTTTCATGTAAAATCACAACTCCATCAAGATATTGCGACCTTGCATAAACACCGTCTGAGTGGGCTCACAACATGATCAGCCACCGAGTTAAGCCTAATAGTAGCGGTTTTAGTGAAAATCTTGAAGCTAACGTTAAGAAGACAGATAGGTCTATATTGCTGAATCCTTTCTGCTCCATTAACCTTTGGCAACAAAATTATCTCACCGAAATTTAGGCGAAACAACTCAAGATGTCCAGCATGTAAATCCTGAAACATCTCGAGCAAGTCCGATTGGATTATGTCCCAGAAAGTTTGATAAAACTCTGCGGGAAAACCATCCGGACCCGGTGCTTTGTTGTGTTCCATTTGGAATACCGCCTTCTTCACCTCCTCCATAGAGAAAGGAGCAGTCAGATGGGCGTTTTCCTGATCGGAAACCTGCGGGATATCATCTGTTTGGGTTTCGTCCAGCGAGAAATTATCTGCATCCGGCTCTCCAAAAAGATTTTTATAGTACTTCGTGATGTAGGATTTCAATTGCTCATGGCCTTCAATCGTACCCTCTTCCTGGATAAGGAATGAATGAGTTTCTTTCTATGTCTTCCATTAGCAAGACTATGAAAGTATCTCGTATTCGCATCTCCTTCCAGAATAAATTGGGCCTTTGATCGTTGGTACCATTTGATCTCCTCTTCACGAAGAAGACCCGCCATCTCGGCATTAGAACGATTTTTTAATTCGATCTCTTGCGATGATAGGGGTCTAACTTCCGCAGCAGCCTCTAGTTCATCTATAATAGATGACAACCGGAGCTTCTCATTTTTTAGTTGCCCAACCATATGTCTCGCCCAACCTCTCAGGTGTTTGCGCAATGCGCTTATTTTATTATTCCACCTTTGGATTGGAGTTAGACCAGGTACCGGTCTTTCCCACACCCTCTTTACCATATCGAAAGATATGACTTTGTTTTGACCATGGTCGAACACCTTCACCCGCCACATCCTTCTAAATAACACATGTTATATTTGCACCACGAAATATAGGGGAAACACAGATACTTTTGCTGGCATCCTCTACATCCCTTTCGGCTTCAGTGATGCTTCTTCGCATCGAGGTCAGAGGCCTATTTTTGGCCCCAACTTCAAGAGGATTTTATTTTTTATTGGAGTACCGTACGTGGCAGGACCTGAACATGCAATTCACTAGGGATGAGAGATGGGTGTTTGCCGCGTCAATATGGCGCGTAGCTGTAATCCCTACCGTGGCATTCTCGTGTGGATTCGAGCCATCAGGTTGACCAGGAGCCCCACGTCTGCTGTAACTCCAGGGATGTCAGGTATCCCAGTTTTTTTAAGCTCTGTATTTGCAAAAGATTTGGCCGTACTGCGTACAGGACAGCTCATCCCCCTGTCCATCGTACCTGGAATCAATCTGATCTCGTGCTTCTACGCCTGAAATTTGGGAGAATAACTTGTTTAAGTTTCTGACACATGCGATCACGCAGGAAGCTAATCCCTTGGGCCTGACGGCCTTGCTGTCTATTCCAACGGCGTCAGTTCCACACCTACTACATTTTTATCTTTACCTTCTAAAATCTACATAACCATACTTCAATTTAAAATAAAATGTACACGAAAAATATGCGAGTCGACGAGTAGGTTCCATTCCAGTATTCGGTTTCGAGTTTCGTTAACTGTAATTTTTTAAATTTTGAACCGATGCTCAGAACATTTTTAGACGAAATTTCTCAAATTCGTCGCACTCGGTTTACTGTCCAAATATAATCAGTCAGCATGCGTTTGAATATAATCCGCATTTGGTACCATGGATAAGCAGTGATGGTACTATGGTCTACAACGTTACTTGAAGATATCCACAAGTGAATTCAATAGAGAACTGTTTGGTTGTTAATCGATGAAGATATCCCCATCCGCTATCATGGATAACCGGCTATGATAAGATGTGATTCTTTGGTACATGACGAAGATATCCGCATCCGGTACCATGGGTAACCAATGATGGTACTATGGTCTACGTCGTTACTTGAAGATACCCACAAGTAAGATCACAGAGAACCTAATGGTTGTCATCGATTAAGATATCCACAAATGATATCGTGGACAACCGTGCGGTATCATGGATAACTGGCGACGGTAAGATGCAGATACCTTTGATACGTCGAAGGTATCCGCATCCGGTAACATGGATAACCGGTGATAGTACTATGTCTACGAGGTTACTTGAAGATATCCACAAGTGAGTTCTGGATGTTAACCGATGAAGATATCCCCATCCTCTACCATGGATAACCGGCGACGATAATATGTGGATTCTTTGGTGCGTGACGAAGATATCCGCATTCGGTATTATGGTCTACGGCGTTACTTGATGATATCCACAAGTGAGATCACAGAGAACCCAATGGCTGCAAAACGATGAAGATATCCACACATGATATCGTGGACAACCGTCAGATTGCCATTCCAAACATCGGTTCAAAAAATTAGAATTTCCAATCGACGAAACTCGAAACTGAGTACGTGAATGGAACCTACTAATCGACGCACATATTTTTCGTATACATATTATCTTAATTTGAAGTATGGTTATGTTGATTGGAGAACATTAAGCGAAGTAGTTTAAAGAAGGTGAGTTAAGGTACAAAGCGGTAGGACTGGATCAATGGAATAGATAGCCATGAGGTCACGATACGCGTGTACCATCCTGCATGACCTTGCGTGTTAAAATTGTAAAAAAGATTAACTACTACTAGAGGAATATAACTACTAAAGTGAGGGAGTAAGGACCACGGGCAACTGGACCATGGGCTCTGCCTGTCCATACGATTCGCTAGCCGTATTTGATTCGCGTGGGGGGCAGTAGGGTCAGGCTTAGGCGTCAAAAGCAGCTGGAGGTGGGCCTGGGCGCTGATCCCGTTGCTGTGACCAACGTCCACGATAACAGCAACGCGCGATATTGCGTTGTAATGGGACTATTCGCATTCATCCAACCGTGGAGGAGAATCCGCGAGGTACAACCCCCCCCCCCCCCCCCCCCCACACACACACCACCCAGGATCAAGTTCTTCATTTGGATGGCTTGCCAAGACCGCTGCTGGGCTGCAAAGAGACTGCCTCCTCGGGGGCTGCAGCATGAAGCGTGTCGCGTCCTTTTCGATCAGACCATGGAGACGATGGAGCACATCCTCTTCAGCTGTCTTACTCGTGGATCACTTGACACGAGGTTTTCTCCTGGATTCGCTCGACGACAAGTATATCGCCCGTTGGGGAAAGATTCACGGACTGGTGGCAGATGGCCATCCTGGTGACCCCAAGGGCGGAAGGGCACTTCCTCGTTGAAAATGCTCACGGCATGGTGGTTGTGGAAGAGGCGCAATGCGGTCATTTTTAATGGTGTGTATCTTGATCTCGGTGGCTTGCTCGACACTATAAAGGTGGAAGCTAGGTCGTGGGTGGCATCTAGGGAATCGGGTCTTCGGCGATCCTCCCTTCGGCTCCGGGTGTAGTCTCTCTAGTCTATACTACTATTAAAAGAGCAAACATGTTCTGATTGTATTTGGGATACATTAAATCTACATCGTTCAATTTTCGACCGACGATTCAGATCACTCCAATATTTGACAACTCAACACACCTTTTCGTTCTGATTGTATTTGATTATATTTACAAGGATTGCCACCGCTAGATAAAGAGACGCCGCCGTCCGGCAAGGTGCGCGTGAGAGTGGACATATGTCGTCTCCATGGCCTCCTCTACGGTTTCAGAAATCTGCAGGAGAGCAGGGGATCAGTCGGGATAGACGACGACTCTCCGCCATGGGAGGCCGAAGGGCAGCCGGGAGGGGATTCGCTTGTTCACCCGGAAGACATCCGCCCACGCACCCTCACCGCGCGTGGATTCTATGGCCGCACGGCCGTCCTCGTTGTGCTTGCAGATGGACTGCACATGGCGTTGAACGAAGGACGAGCTGGACTTGGCAAACGTGGAGGCAGCGAGCGCAGAGGTCGTCCACTGCCCGACAAGTCGCCGGCGATGACGCGGAAGCCGGGCCGTATATGAGACGGATGCGGCGTCCGTGCTGGGCTGCTCGGCCTCCAGGGCCTCTTCCGCGACAGCGCCTGAAGCCCATGTCGTCGCGCCGCCACTTGACCAGCTGAGCAGTTGGGCACTCGATTCGGAGGGCCGACACCGAAGCTGGTAATCGCGTCCTTCACGCTCGCCCGCGGTGGCATCAACATGCTCAAACAGCCGACATCACCCATCGCCGATCAGTAGTCCATGCTCTCCACTGCTGCTTATGTGTGCGGGCGTGCGCTGCTTGTGCGTGCGTATGTGCCCCATCCCCACGGATGGGTGCGAGCTAGCTGGTCGGTGCGGTGAAGGTGCTGGCGGACCATGCCGACGGCGTTTCCAGCGGTCAAGGCGTCGTGCAGGCGCCGAGCCTCGTCGAGTTTCAGTGCGTGCGCGTCGGCAACATCTGGTCGTCCTCCAAGCTCGACGCCGGCCGGCCACGCGCCCGCTGGCCTCGAAGGCGCCATGTCCAGCTACTGGTAATCAAAAATTAACTCTTACGGAGTACATTTGTTTCTGTGCAAATACATGCTATTGTATGCACCTCAACATCTCTACTGGTAATCAAAAATTAACTCTCAACTTTGTTTCTGCTCTTGAAGTGTTCGACAAAATGTCCCGTGGCTGCATTCAGTTTTTGCTCTGCAACATACCAAAAGATGTTTTACTCTTTAGATTCGATATGTTGGCTGTTCAAACACTTTGGTGATTGAGGTGCAAAAATATTACCTTATCCTTTATACTAAATTAAATGGTTGATCTTTTCAGTCTGCCGTGAGTATTTTGTATCATGCTATTCAACGCACATATCACAAAATCAGCTTTAGATTGAATTAATGTTATCTGAATAGCATAATTAAATTGATGCCCATATTTAGCAGTGATACTCTTTGGAATGGAAAACAGTATGGCGGCAATGGCGTATGAAGCACAAAATAATCTGATATGGTTTTCGTGAGAGAAAGCGTCCATATTCATTAATGATTGTTCTCATTATTGATAGGCTTCCAAAGTTTTGATATTTGTAATTGAGTTACTGAGGCACCCAGAGTTAACAGCCGATTTGAAAATATATTTTTAATCATTTTCTATTATAGGTACCAAAGTTCGTTATGTTGATTTTATAAGAGTCGTCGCGGAATGTTTTTGACCAATTATATAGACGTGCGTTGCACGTGCATGCGCACTATACTATTAAAAGAGCAAACATGTTGGGATATATTATATCTAATCCGTTCAATAACTGATCAACGATCCAGATCGCTCCAATGTTTGACAATTCAACATACCTTTTTAGTTTCATGTTAATTACACACATTGACAACTCGACCCAATCGAGTCCAGCTTTCCTATGGATTCACTTTGACCCAAGTTTCACATTGTATCAAGTTTATTTATGAGTCGTGCGTTGCACGTGCAAAGCAACTAGTATTGTAAACAACTCTTTCTATCTATGCAAGAAAACGCAAAAAACATTTGAAATTAATTTCGGTCTCTGAAATTGCCGAATAAAAGGGGCCAATCCAAGCCAAAAAAATTCCCACAACTCGGATGGCAAGGGCCATTATCCAGCCCACTCTCTTCAGCTTGTATAGTAGCATTGCCGCCGTCGCGCTCCCCTCAGGTCGACGCGTGCGGACGGCGGCGCCAGCGGAGAACTCGCCGGCAAGGGAGCAGCAGCCTATTCTTCTATCCCATCGGAGGAAGGGGGTCGACCGGAGGCAGCGACTTCATCTCCGGTAGCGCCGCCATCGGAAAACGGCGACATCGAATCCGGCAATGGCGAGTAGGTCTTACACTGAATCGATACACACCAAGGCGACCAGGTAGTTCAGGTACGGCTACATTTTCTTCTCGATTCGAAAACTTATCTCCGTCGTCGGACGGTCGGAGTCACATATCATTTTCTCCTTTTACTGTACTGCTATGCCAGTGCCCAGCTTTGGATCCGAATAAATTTTCTGTGGAAGATTACTTGCACATCTTCGAACACATATCATTTTATATGCTTAAGAAAACAAGCGAAATCAGCTCAGACATCATTTTGCCCAGAACAAGAAAACTAAAAAATGTGCAGTTGCAGTGCTCAACCTGTTAGTTAATTAGTCCGTCAGTCCGTCTGTAAATTGTTTGCTTTGCTGCTTTCCGTTGCTAATTTTGCACAAAAATAATTCCTTTCTACCTTGCTCCTCCCACACCGATGACCGATGTCAGTTTCAGTTTGATGAGTTTTATCTTGTGGAACAGGAGACTGGAGCATTGAGATTGTGTTGATTACATTTGTAGCTCGCTTGTGCTTGTAGTACCAGCATACAACAGGCAAGCTAGTGTGCTGGTACCTGTGAGTCTTGTTGCGATGAATGGTGGTAACTCCAACAAGAGAACAGTTGAAGAAGCTCCGCGGGAGGGAGTGAGCAGCGCCAAGAGGCTGAATGTATCCATGGAGGTGGATACCCTTGACTGCCCCGTCTGTTTTGAGCCCCTTAGTCCTCCAATATTCCAGGTAAAACATTGAGTTGTCTTTGAACTCAAGCTTATATTTTATTTCTGATAAAGCTCAAGATAAGATAACAGCTTTGTTGAATCTACCATGAGATGTAGTGCTATTTGGCAACAAATTGTTCTTTGTGTGCATAACATAATCGTAGCTATATACGGTAGCTGAAACAATGAAATGTATATTTGTATCGTAATAGCATATCATTTTGGTGGATACTATTGAAAAAACTGTAAAAGTTAACCTTGGGAGGAGACAACTAATCCTTTATGTTTCACAGTGTTCTGTAGGGCATTTCATATGCTCGTCTTGCAGTCACAAGCAACTGGACAAGTGCCCCTCATGCTCTGTCAAAACTTCCTTCAAGCGCTGCTTTGGGGTGGAACATATTGTTCAGGCAATCACGGTTCCTTGCTCCAATGCCAAGTATGGATGCGTCGAGAAGGTCACCTACTACCAGAAAGAAGAACACGAGAAGGCGTGCCGAAATGCCCCATGCTTCTGCCCAGAGTCTGGCTGTGGCTTCACTGGGACGGCAACGATGCTCTTGGACCATTTGACTACGAAGCACAAATGTGTGTCCACACCCCTCACATATTCCAAGTCGGTGCCCCTTTGTGTAAAACTGGGCTTACATGTCCTGCAGTGCAACGAGGTGGGCCATTTTTTCCTGCTCAGCGTGGCATCAGAGCCCTTCGGACGTGCCATCTCACTCATCTGTGTCCAACCTGCCACTATGGCACGCAGCTTCAGATGGGCTATGAATTATCAAAGCGTTGCAAATGATTATTATGAAAGTTCAGGTGGTGAGATGAGAAGCTCTTCACTCTCTGATGGGCCACCGACTGATTACGACTTTATTCAGCCCAAGGGAAAGGTTTCTGATGATCAAAATTATGTCATGCTCAGAATCACCATTCGTGACTCTGTCTCAGCACATCATAGTCTTCGAGGAGCGACCAGGGAAAGAGATAACTGATTTCTGATCGTCCTAATGAAGTGATGATGATGGGGGTGGTGGTGAAATATTTTGTATAGCCCGTCGTGGATACATGATGTAGATTTATCATGGACCTGTTCTGGCATCGTATTTTGTAGAGCCCGTCGTGGATACATGATGTAGATTTATCATGGACCTGTTCTGGCACCAGGATAGCGCTGTTGTTTCAAAGTACTCCCTCCGTTCAAAATGGTGTATCTAGACATATTTTAGTACTACATACATCCATTTTCGTGACATCCTTTTCCGAACGGAGAGAGTAGATTATGTTTTGGTGTTACCAACTCATGCCACAATTATGCGAAGCTGTTTATGAATCATCCGAAAGTACTTCTGGGTTATGAGAGCACGTGTTGCAGATTGTGGCAACATCTGGAGATCGATAAGGCTGTGACACATTATCTCCTTCATATTTTTGTCAGGATGTTGGTTGCCACCACACACACTTTTTTCGGATAGTGACATCTGGGACCTAGGTTGTATAGCTGAACAGGTGACTAGCTTATGTCCTTTGCAATGAGCACTAAAACAACAGGAGTATTGTTAAAAACATGCCCGACTTCAGCTAAATAAAAAGTCTGAACAGGACACATTAGCTCCTTCATATTTTTGTCAGCATGTTGGATACCACAGGGCGATGAGCCTCTGGTATCCCCATTGAGGTGTGCAGAGGACTTGAAAATATAGCGATGGTACGGCTAACTAAGTTTTTCAATCTCATTTTTTGGTCAAACAACATGCTCGGAAATGGAGGTGGAGTATATTAGTGCCAATCTTCGAAAACAAGGAGTTCCATAAATTCAAGCTGGTGAGCCATACAATGAAACCACGAGAGAGAGAGAGTTATTAAGTACCGATTAAGAAGATTGATGAGCGTGACCAAATATCAATTTGGTTTCATGCATGGGAGGTCTACCATGGAAGACATCTTCTTGCTACGACAACTTATGGAGAGATACAGACAGCAAAATAAGGAGCTTCGTATGGTGCTCATTGACTTGGAGAAGTCCTATGATAATATACCATGGAATATCATGTGGTGGGCCATGTAGAAACAAAAAACCCCAACAAAGTACATTTGTTGATCAATGTGGTGGGCCTTCGAGAAACATCCGAAAGGAGGTGGCGGAGGAGTTCACCCGGTTCTGGCTCCTCGTCCACCAAGGATACCCGCCTCCCACATCGGTTGCACATGAGTGAGGGAGGGATCGTCGTGCCAGCGATGCCCCCCGTTGCCTCCGCAGAGATGCGCCTTCTCATCTTCGAGAGGTGGCGTGAGCTCCCGATCAACCTCCAAAGCGACTTGAACTATGCGTTGGAGAGAGTTCTTTGGCCGGACCTCCTCGCACAACGCGAGATGTGAATCTCCCACTACTAGGGGCCGTTCCCACCAGGCCAGAAGAACATGACGGGGCGGCACACATGGTGGAGGGGACGCATCGTCGACGTGATCCCCGATGACCGCCAGCTCGTCCGCCACACGTGCCTAGGGTGTCTGCACCCTGCAGTATGGCCGTGTCTATAAGGACGCTGCCGAGAAGGCATATAGGTTCAAGATGTTCAATGACAATGTTAGGTTCATCGAGTCGTTTAACACCGAAGACCGGAATTTCTGGCTCGACATCAACCAGTTTGCTGACCCCACCAATGAGAGTTCAAGGCCACCAAAACAAATAAGGGGTTTGTTCTAAACAAGGTGAAAATTCCTATGGGATTCAGATACAAAAATATAAACTCGATCCACATATGTTTTTTTTTGAATGTTAGCAGGAGAACTGCTAAATTCAATGACTAGATAGAAGGTTGGTCCAGTTTATGAGGGAAACCGGACCCAAAAACCATACAACATACACACAACCTAGCGAGCCACGAGCCCCTTTGGCCGGATCCACCTGCAAAACGATGCCCCCAAGAGGGAACACGACGCCGAAAGGCGCCGCCATCGTCCGATCTAGAAGACTAGGTCAAGGGTTTCCCCTGGAGCACCTGAGCAACATGGTCATATGAATTCTGATTGCATTCGCTTGATCTCGTTCGTTCAGGATATATTCAACCAGAGAGGTTGGGGCATGCTAGACGATTCTTAGATGTATGGTTTTTTCCGGTTTTTTGTTGGTTGATCCATGTAGCCATTTCGAGCGATTCTTGGTTTTTGAATACTCCGTTTCGATGCACCCCATTACCCTATGGGTGCAATTGCCATAACATGTGCATTCTTCTTAGCCAGAATTTGTTGAATATATAAGCAATTTATCAATTGATTTAATTTGCGAAAACAGTAAACAGATTATGACTAGAATAACCAGAATTAAACTAATCATGTGATCTACTAAAACAGTAAATAAACAGATCAAATCTAGAACAACTACTACAAGCAGAAACTCTAGCAGTACATCAAACAGGAAGATCAAGAGTTCATACAGTGCGGCATCACCGTTGGCGTTCCCGTTGTCGCCCATGTCGTCGATGAAGAGGTTGGTGATGTCGGGGAAGAAGTCGTCGTTGGAGAAGAACTCGATGCCAGTAGTCGCACGAGTGCGCTCCCCAAAAACCTGATCGCCCCTCTCCCATACAGGATCACAAGAGGCGGGGTTCCAGAGGCCTATTGTCCCTTTAACCGGGGCACACTGGAAGACGAGATGGAAAAGACTTGGAAGACGGCGGCGTAATGTTCTGGAAGTGGAACGGTGAGAGACCATGTGTTGCGTGTGTGGCGGCTAGGGTTTTCCTCTGCATATATAGTGCGGGTCGGGTAGGACGTGGGCGCAGCCCACGATCGAGTTGGTAACGTCTCCTCGATCCAAAAGAATCAGAAACGGCAAAACAATTGACGTGTTCGTTAATTATTAATCAATGACTCAATAAATTTTCCCGGACTGCAAAAATATAGGCATCGGCTCGGCTCATTTCCGCAACCCGCGGCGTGTCGTGTCGTGACGTGACGAGACGAGCGAGCGGCGGCGGAGGAGAGGAGCGAGTGGTTTACCACTGTGGACAACTGAAAGGATCGGTATGACATCTAGAGGGGGGGTGAATAGGTGCTACTTCAATTTTAGTACCTTTTCAAATTAGGCTTGACACAAAAGGTAAATTCTCTAGATATGCAACTAAGTTGAATTTACCTATATGACAAGCTAGCAACTAAACAAGATACACGAAGTAAAGACTATAAACAAGGATAGAAGTAACCGAAGTGAAAGCACGCGGAGACACGGATGTAATCCCGAGTTCCTCCTTTTTAGGGGAGTACGTCTCGTTGGAGAGGTGTGAGCTACCACAAAGGTCAAAACTCAACCGCCACAAAGGCGTCACCTTATTCTCCGATGAACCGTACCACAAAGGTTTGGTTCACCTTCCACTATCGGAATACTTCAAGGCGGAATCCAGAGCCCTTACAACAACGATCCGGGGCACAACCCACAAGAAGATTGGGGGCTCCCGAACAGCTACAAATCTGTCACAAAGACAATCAAGTGAGTACAATATGAGGCTAGGTTTTCCCAAAGGAAATCCTAGCAAAGGTTCCCTCAAGTGAATGAGGGGGAAATGAAGAACGGCTTGGTGAAGATGTAGATCCGGGGCTTCCCCTTCAATCCTCCAAGTATCAACGAGTTTGGGTGGAGGGATAGGGAGATCTATCAAATCTTGAGCATGCAATCAATGGTGTTCTTCAATGTGTTCAAGCTACTTGTCCAAAGGTTGGTGAAGAGGTATTTATAGTCCCCTTCAAAATATGGCCGTTGAAGGGGTAAGTGACGATGCGCAGGAAGCAGGGCCGACCTTGGGGCCGGTCTGAGGGCTGGCAGGGCAGCCGAGGCAGCCGGCCTGGGCCGGCCTGGGGGCCGGGCTGGTTGGGCTGGCCGAGCCACCGATCGAACCAGCATGGGCGCCGGCCAGGGCCGGCTGGCATCCCGAGGCGACCGGCCAGGGCCGGCCTGAGGGCCGGGCGGCTGCCCGAGGCAACCAGCCTGGAGACTGGCCTGGGGGCCTGCCTCCCTGTAATGCGCTTCTCCCTTCACCTTCTAAAAAACCGACAAGATGTATTTCTTCCTTTTTGCATAGAGAGAGATACACTAGCATCCTTTTGATTTAGACATTCATAATTCCTGTGGACACTTAGCGATATGTTAAATACTTCCAAGTGTTATGATCAAACGTCAAAACAAGATTAACGGACTATGTCCTTTCAATCTCCCCCTTTTTGATGTTTGATGACAACAAAAGGATTTGCAAAAAGATATCTCATTTAAGCATGGCAAAGTTTTTTAGGGAAGCTCCCCCTTAAACTTATACGCCAACAAGGTATACAAGAATATATGCTCAAACGAGAAACATGAAGCAAGCACAAAATATAGACTATGTGAGCAAAGGATATGCGATAATTCTCACCATAGACATCATATAGTAGAGCAAATTTCTCACCATAGGCTTCAAATAGATATAGTCTTGGAAAACAATCACCTTGTAACGAACTCCAAAATAATAGAAGATAAACCGGGGAAGTCCTTACAATAACATAACGGAGGTCCATAATATCCTTACAATAACCATGGCATAAGTTCCATAGTACACCACAAATAGAGTTCTCTTAAAAACTTAAAACAAGTTCGATGCAAATGGAAAGCGGGAAACATAAAAGCGCAAATAGATGCAATGCAAATCCCCGGAGATCTCTCTCCCCCTTTGGCATCAAGACACCAAAAAGGGAGAAAGTGAAGTGAAGGTTCATGATCACTCATCCTCATCATCATCCGCATCATCCTCAGCAGCAGCTGCACCGGAGGTAGACTGACCGAGATCACCTTGCCAATATGGAGCAAGAGAGGAGGCATCATCACCAAACCAATAAGTGTACTTGTTCTGGGCCTTGTAGGTGTTCTCAGAAACTTCAGCGGAGCTAGATGAATAGTTAACACCGAGTTTATCCATGATGGCACGGTTATGACGGCTGGATGCTTTCTGCTTCTTGTAAGACTTGAACTCGGATTTGCGTTTGAGCGCAAAGAAACATTTCATCCTTTTGAGAGCTTGAACTAAGCCACCTTTCTTCTCATCCTCATCATCTTCTTCATCAGAATCTCACTCAGGAGCTTCACTAGGAGGCGGCCAAACAGGATCACCCTCGGACATAGGACGAAGACCAACAAGTTCAGGATAGAACAACTCATACTGACTAACCACATCATCAGGCAACTTGTTGTTGAAGAGAGTCTGCAGAAGCGAACCATAACAGGGAACCTTGCCTTTGACAACCATAATTTGCATTTCGTTCCAAAGAAAGTCAAGCACATCAATGTGCTTCTTCCTGAGATAAAGATCATAGATGTGATAAAGGCAATTGACCATCCGGTCACGAACCAAACCCTTCTCTCCAAACTTGATGGCAAGACAGTTTCTCAAAATTTTGTGAACAATCCTCCAGAAAGGATACATATGAACTGTGTGAGGAATCTTCCCACGAAGGCCGCTCTGAGGAGGATAACAATGGCGAATCCCCGTCTCAGCTAGAATGAGCTTAGAGAGATGGAGACGAACATAGCAAGGTGCAACGGGCAATTCCTCAAGACCAAACAGTGCCCCAAACTCAGCCAACGAAGTTGAACAAATAGTATCTGCACTCATCCATGTCAAAGTCCTCTTTCCATGCTCAGTGGTGAAAACAACAGTAGCATAAAATTGCTGAAGCAAAGCAGGAGAATATGGAGTGCAAACAGTCATGAGCTTAGAGATTTGATGAAAATCCATCATATTCATCACATCAGGCCATGTATCTCTAGCTTGGTCAAGGTTCAAATAATCCACGGGAACATGAGCATTCTTTCGGATTTCAATGCGTTGATGAAAGATTTGCTGATGCATCTTGCAATAGAATCTACTATCATCTAGGCATGTGGGCTGACCAAAGGCATAAGGGTTGAAAGACAAACGATCTTTCTTGAAGTCACTAGGTTTCACCTTGGCCCAAGACGCACGTACTGGTTCCGCGGAATTGACAGGAGGCTGAGCAGATTTCTTGAGTTTCTTGCTTGTAGGACCCTTGACCCCAGCAGTTTTCTTGAGTTTCTTGGACTTGGGCATGGAGAAAGAGTCCGCATTGAGATCATCAACAATGTCATCCAGCCCATCGAAGGTCTTGCTCTTGCCGGCCTGCTAGCTTGAGGAATCTCCTCTTCCCACTCATCATCATCCCACTGGTCCATCTTCAACCTTGAGAGGATCTTCAAGAACCACCACCACGGGAGGAGATCTCCCCAACATAGCCAGCAATGGAGAAACTAGATGGATGGGGTGGAAGATTGGGGGAATCCCCTTCAGATCTGTGGAAAGGAAGGGGTGGGGAGGTGCTCAAATGGAGTGGGGAGGGTGGAGGAGCTCAAGGTGGGGGGAGGAGCCGGCCATGGAGGAGGGTCACGCGATGGAGAAGAAGAAAAACCGTTCGGGAGGCCTCCCAGTGTGATATATGAGACGTGGGCGCGCCGGCCCTGGAGCCGGCCTCGGCCGGGCGAGGGGCAGGAACCCGAGAGGTCCGGCCCTGGCGCTGGCCTAGGCCGGGCGGACGGTCGGTCGACAGCCCGAGACAGCCGGCCCTGCAGCCGGCCAAGACCGGGCAGGAGGCCGGGCAGGGACCGGCCCTGGAACCGGCCTGGGCCGGGCGGCAGGCCGGCCAGAGCGCTGAGACGACCCCGAACGACTTCCATCTTCAGATTTTGACGAGCTTGAGCTTCCGAACACCTTGCATTTTCAAGATTACCACTGCTGAGAAATCCGCCGTCAATAAAATCCAATGAGCAACCTTGAGTAATCCGGGGAGATGCGAAACATAGAGAAAAACTTCACATATCCAATGGAAAAGATAAAAACTCCAAATAAGCAACATTGGATGATTCAAACGATGCAAAACAACGAATATGCATCAACAACTCACGGAAGAACCAACTCTTCAAGGGGAAGAGGGCGGTGGCCTAGGCCACCATATATGAGTGTGTGGTGTGACACCGCGAAGATATATCTTGGGTTCACGACCGTTACTCATCATTTAAGCTCACAATTCATAGAACGAATATAGAGATGCAAATGAATTCTTAATGTCGGCATAATGGGGGGAGGGATAGTCCAATGGATTAGGACCGCACTCCCCCTATGTCCATGCCTACACCTAAACCAAATAGATAGTCAAAATATAGGTGTGTATGCAAGATGGTCAAGTCAAGCTCCTAGAATCCACGATATTTAGCTCATGCCTCAAGAAGGTGAATCTTGCTTCATCAAGTGGCTTCGTGAAAATGTCGGCAAGTTGATCTTTGGTTGGAATATAGCCAAGCTCAATATCACCACGAGCAATATGATCCCGAATAAAATGATGACGAATCTCAATATGCTTCGTTCTTGAGTGTTGCACCGGATTGTGGCCAATCTTGATAGCACTTTCATTGTCACATAAAAGAGGCACTTTGTCACAATTGACACCGTATTCCTTTAAAGTTTGCCTCATCCATAACAATTGAGTGCATGCACTTGCGGCCGCCACATACTCGGCTTCGGCGGAAGATAGAGATATACAATTTTGCTTCTTAGAAGACCAACTCACCAAGGCCCTACCAAGAAATTGGCATGCCCCGGAAGTTGATTTCCTATCATCCTTGCAACCGGCCCAATCCGAATCCGTGTACCCGGCAAGAGAGAAATTAGTGCCCTTTGGGTACCACAAACCAAACCTTGGGGTATCAACCAAATATCGAAAGATTCTAGTGACCGCCACCATGTGGCTTTCTTTAGGAGCGGCTTGATACCTTGCACACACCCCTACACTCAACACAATATCGGGTCTAGATGCACAAAGATAAAGCAAAGAACCAATCATAGAGCGATAAAGTTTTTGGCAAACATCGATACCGTCGGGGTTAAGTTCAAGATGGCATTTGGTGTCCATGGGAAACCGCTTGCCCTTAGCATTGTGCATTTTGAACCTCTTGAGCATGTCTTGGGTATATTTGGTTTGAGAGATGAAAGTCCCTTCATTCAATTGCTTGATCTCAAAACCGAGAAAGAACTTCAACTCGCCCATCATAGACATCTCGAACCTATCGGTCATAAGCTTTGAAAATTCATCATTGAAAGCTTTGTTAGATGAGCCAAATATAATATCATCAACATAAAGTTGGCATATGAAAAGCTCCCCTTTAACCCTCTTGGTAAAAGAGTGGGATCGATTTGCCCCAATTCAAATCCACGGTCTAGCAATAGCTCTCTTAGGTGCTCATACCAAGCACGAGGTGCTTGTTTGAGACCATAGAGCGCCTTATCAAGCTTGTAGACATGGTTAGGGAATTTAGGGTCCTCGAAACCCGGTGGTTGCTTAACATATACCAACTCCTTTAAAGGACCATTAAGAAAGGCACTTTTCACATCCATTTGTTGCAATTTAAAGTTATGATGTGATGCATATGCAAGAAGGATACGGATGGACTCAAGGCGAGCCACGGGTGCATAAGTCTCTCCAAAATCAATGCCTTCAACTTGAGAGTACCCTTGTGCAACCAATCTTGCCTTGTTCCTCACAACCATTCCATGCTCATCTTGCTTATTCTTGAAAATCCACTTTGTGCCTATAACATTGCGGCAATCTTTTGGCTTCTCAACTAGATTCCACACTTTATTGCGCTTGAAGTTATTGAGTTCATCATGCATAGCTTCTAACCAATCCGGATCTTCAAGAGCTTCAAACACTTTCTTTGGTTCCACCATGGAAATATGAGCTTGATGTTCACTAAAGTTTGCCAATTGCCTTCTTGTGGTAACACCCTTCTTGTGGTCACCAAGGATGTTTTCTAGATAGTGACTCTTTCTTTCGAAGTCTTTTACAATTCTTGCTTTACGACGGGCTTTGATATCTCCATTGCATCTTGGAGGTATCTCTTGATCATCTTGATCATTTGAGTCCCCGTCTTGACCGGAATGTTGACCTTGATCATCTTGAAGCACATCTTCAACAATGGAAGGAGAGGGTTGATCTTGGTCATGACCTTGGCTAGCATCAACAATAGGAGAACTTGATTCTTGCATAGCAACTTGGTCAACATGAGGAGGGTCTTGAACTTGTTCTTGGGAAGGTGCATCATTTGCTTCCATGATAGGCGCCGTTTCAACTTGTGATGAAGAGGCCTCCACTTGAATGGAGCTTGGACTTGCTTGAGGAGACTCGTAATGAATCTCAACGGGACGATGGAAACCAATGCCCATTCTTCTTATAGCATCTTGAGGCTCTTCATTATCTACATCACAAACATGAAATTGCGCCACTTGGGAGCCGTCATTCTCATCGAACCTCACATCACAAGATTCTATGACTTTCCCAACGGTTTTGTCATAGACTCTATAGGTGTGAGATTCGGCACCGTACCCAACAAAAACACCCTCTAAAGCTTTAGATTCAAATTTAGACAAACGAACACTTTTGTTCTTATAGAAACACTTACAACCAAATACTCGGTAGTAGGAGACATTGGGCTTGTTGCCGGTGAGCATCTCATAAGGAGTAAACTTCTTGCCAACTCGAAAGAATAGCCGGTTAGATGAGTGACACACCGTGGAGATGGCCTCGGCCCAAAAGAATAGCGGAGACTTAAACTCCACCAACATAAACCTTGCCATATCCATGAGAGTCCGGTTCTTCCTTTCGGCTACACCATTTTGTTGAGGGGTATATGCAGCGGAATATTGATGACGAATCCCCTCTTCACTAAGAAACTCATTTAAGGTGTAGTTCTTGAACTCAGAGCCATTATCACTCCTAATGACCAAAATAGGGACATTGTATTGGCGTTGAACTATATTGGAAAAGTCGATGACGGCTTGTTGGGTCTCTGTAGCGTACCTGCACTTAAAATATGGCAAGGTACCTGTGTATAGTGCAAACCCCTGGATCGTTTCATTTGCACACACAGTTTAACATGTAGTATCACAACAAAGTATCATTATTACATCGAATGATCCAGACTTGGTAAAATATTCATTACAACTCGCCTAGCATATAGCTAGCTTGAAAGAGTAAAGCAGCGGAAATAAATCTTCATGGAGTCCTCATCCTTTGCATGTGCCACAGGCGAAAACATGTTGGTTGCAGACTCGAAACCCAAACGTAACCTTACTCATCGTCAGAAATTTCTGCAACAAATAAAATTTTGCAACAGAGTGGGTCAGAACCATTAAAAATGATTCTGGCAAGTGACACTATGTGGACACTTAATGGAATAACACTAATAGCCTATATGAATATTTGGCTGGTGGAGTTTCAAGGCTATTTTGCATAAAAGCTAATTTTGCCTAACACTTTGTAAAACATTTTCTTCAAAAGTTGGAGACGATATGGTACAAAACCATAGTCTCATCTACCCTTGTTCACCATCAAGTTTTACTTTCGAAAATTGGAATGATGAAGCCTCCGTTGAATCCTTCATCAGCTGCTCAAATTGTCCGTAACCGGGGACACGGCTAAGTACTTAGTTTTAACTCTGCAGAGGTTGTGCACTTTCACCATTAGACCCAACAAACCCAAACTATCCTCAAGCACACAATTTGTGCTAAGGAAAAGGAGAGAGTTGAGACGAGACTTTTCAGAAGCATTTCCTCATCCCATACCGCCTTGACGCGCTCCCATTCTAACCATTCTACCACCACCTGTCAAGTCGGGACGAGTCCACGCAACTTAATCCATCTAGCCAGAGCCCATATGACTAATGGCTGCACAGTAAGCAATCTTCACTTGGAGAAAACATTGGCCCCTTAATACCCTGGGTGGCAATCCACAAGTGAATAAACACTCAACTCTTTCAGCCTTGCAAGCCCAAATCCACCCAGGTGGTAAATTAACTTAGTAGAATTTAATCATTCAGTAAAAGAATTTGCATAGCACCAATAATTCTACTAAGTTATCATTGGGGTTCTAGACACAACTAGTGTAAGGTATGGTGGGTTTAGCATATAGCAATAATACTATCCAACACATGCATATAAAGAAATACACTAAGCAATGCATATAAAAATACTTAGGAAAATTTCATGGGGGTGTGCCACTTGCCTTGACAAACATGAGTGTTGTAGTAGCAGTTGCAACCACTTTCGTCTCTCTCCGGAATTTCTAACAAGTCAAACAAACCACAAATAAACATACAATCATAATGCAACACTTAAAAAAAAATTATGATATGCATGAGATGCAGGAAGACACAATAATTATGGTATGAAAGACATGCAAAAACAAAATAAGGAAAAGACATGAACTAACAATATCTCATTTAGCTAAAGCAAGGTTGAGCTCAAAGTAAACTTGATAAAACAACAACTTGAAAAGTTGTAAGGCTAAACCAAGTCTTCACAAGTTTGGTCTTCAATTAATCTTCAACTCCTTTATAGCTTCATTGATCTTCAAATAGCACTCTATGAACTTAGTCTTAAACACCAAGGACTTGGTCTATGTCCAAAGTGAGACAAAAATAGAAAGAAAGCAAAGATAGAAATAAAGTAGTTGGTCTTCCAAGAATCTTCTCCTTGCTTCCTTATAGCTTTCCTTGATGCGATGACTTCATTGCAATTTGTATACTTGATGGTTCTGAAGACTTGATTTTGTTGGTAGCATCCAGGTTGGTCTTGAATATAACTTAGCCACCATGAAGTCCAAGAGAAGAAGGAAGAAAGAGAGAAGGGAATGAAAGATTTAGAAAATTGTAGGGGTTTTGATCTTTATGAACTTCCTCTTGAGTTCTTCTAAATACTTTTCTTCTTGGAGATGCTTCTGGAGTCTTGTTTTCTTGCTGAGTCCTTCATTGTTCTTCTAGCTTCATGTTGAAAATTTCCTAAGGATGACAATTGCCTTCTTCATTGGTCCTTCATGATTTCTAACTTAGCCAAAACCACTAACATGCATCCTCAAAACTTCTAAGAAGGAAGTTCTGTAGGAAGTACCAAATATTACTAAGGACTTAATATGCATGTCATGCTTATGAAAATGCTCTAAGGAATTGCAAGCAAGAAAGATGGTCAAAATATAGCTAAGGACCAAGGGTCAACAACAAGTTACTAAATTATTCTAAGGAAAAGTTAACACATAAGAGGAGCTAAAAATTTCTAAGGAAAAGTGTTTGTCAAAGTACTTGTCAAATATTTTCCTAAGGCAGAGATAGTTTTGTTTTGAGAGAAAAATTATTTCTAAGTACTTTAGGTACTAAAGTCTTCAAAATACTACTAAGTTATTTTATAACTCGAATATAAGAAGAAAATAATTTTTAATACATTTTATTTATTTAAAATAACACCTGAAAAGCATTTAATCATTATTTACTCAAAAATCATTAAAAATAATTTTACAAAAATAATAGAGTATTCCTACGGCCAATACTTAGGCATAAAAAAATATAGAAAAAGAGTTTGCTCAAAAATCTATTTTTATATTCAAGTTATAATCAAAATACTATTTAAAGCACTTTTGAAAATAAACAAAATTAATTTCGACAAAACCTAGAAATAACTATGCCAAAAGTTTCTACACATTATAAGCTTTCCAAAAATATAAATTTCATAATTTTTGGATAAAGGACTAAAAATTAATAACGAATCTAAAGTCCAGGGACCTATCTGTGATGCGCAGGGACTTAAACGTAAAGAAAACTGAAAAGATCTTCGCGCTGGAGTCCTCCGTTGACGTGTCCTTCTCTGATTGGTGCGGAGCTCCCGTTGACTGGTCTTCTGCAGATCGCGGGCGACGCGGACGCGGACGGGTTGCGGACGGACGCGGACAGATGCGGCACGGCTTCGCGGATGACTTGGCGACGTGGCTTCTCCTGGTTGGCTGGTACCGCTTCGTGGATGCGATCTAATCTTCACCGTTGGATCTGGATCTGGCGGTCCTCGACCAAGCGACCGAAAACTGGCGGCGCGACTGAACGAAACTATGCCGGTGACCTAACACTACGGTGGCGCCATGGCCGGAGTTTCGCCGGAAAACAACCTAGACCTAAATACGGGTCATGGGGCGTACCGCGGCGTTCAGGGCGACGAGGCGGAGTCGATGTCATTGATGGCGTGGTCGCGGGCATCCTTCTCCTTCCCAGATCGGTCGCCGAAGTTGACGAAGACGGCCGGCTTGCTTCGGTCGCGGACGGACTCGTCGATCTGGCGTGCAAAACAAAACCGCAATGGGTCAGGGAGGTGCGCCGAGTTGCGTGGAGTCTCTGGTGACCAAAAAGGGGTGGTGCGGTTTGTTGAACTCACCGGAATCCACCAAACACGGTGGCGGCGTGGCGCTCCGGTGACGAGATTCGCGATGGCGGCGGTATCTAGGGTTAGTGTTTTTGCGGATTGGGGGCGCGGACGTCGAGGCGCTCCTTTTTATGGGGCAGGAGACGTGAGGGAGGGGCTAGGGCTGCGGCGGGCAGAGGCCGTGTCGAGCACGGACATCGATGTCGTTCGGATACGACGAGGAAGGCGCTGACGGGTGGGGCCGGGGTGGCAGCGAGGGAGAGCTCGCGGTTGGGCTGCGCTATCCATCGCTCCCGCGCGTAGGTTAGTTGGGCTCGGCCCATTTAGCTCGTTTCGCATTTTTTTTTCAGAAACTGTTTTTCTTTTCTATTTTTAAACAACTTCAAATAACTTTTGATTTATAAAACCAAATCCACTCAAACCAAATTCTATAATTTTGTAAAATCAAAACTCCTTAATTTGAAATCTTTAATAACATTTCCCAAAACATTTTGTCAACTAAATTTTTGAAAAGTGTTTAAATGAATTTTGGACATAATAATGTCATTTGAAAACTATAGGGTTTTATAGTTTCCTTTTGAAAATATATTTTAAACCAAAGCAAAATATGAGTAATATGATTTATATCACTCAATAAGATAATCTTATAAAAACTCAAACAGTTTTAAAAAGGGTTTGATAAATCAAAATGAATTCAGAACTCATTTTAGAATCCAAATAATTATTTTGTTTCAAAAGCAAAACTATAAAACTTGAAAATAGAGGATAGGTGAGTAATAGAATAAATCCCAATACATACAAATAATTCACAACCAAACACACTTTTCAAATAGAAATCATTTTGATTTCCAAACTAGGTTTTTAATAAACAATATGACACTTGATGTCCAAATTAAAATAGGTTTAAAACAATCAAAGGTGGCTTAAATAAAACTTGAATATCACAAGATAAACCTTTTGCAAATATTTATATTTCAACAAATACAATCAATTCACAAACCACATTAACAGAACAATACATAAAAGTCAAAAGAAAATTTTGGAGCATAAATGCTCTACTAATATATTTTCTTAAATATGTTTTCAAGTGGAAATTTATTTCCCACTTTTGAAATAACCAAAAGCAAACAATGCAAGATGATGATGAATGCATGCATGAATTTTCTTTTCAACGAAAAATACATAATAGTTTTCAAAAGTTTTAAATTTTTCTGATTTTTCAACTTTTTGAAAAACTTGGGATGTTACAGTCTCATCCTTCGTCTTGAAGAAATAACCCAAGTAAATCTTGAATAGTCATCAACAATCACCAAACAATATTTCTTCCCACCAAGACTTGGTTGAGGCACGGCACCAAAGAGATCAACATGAAGAAGTTCCAATATCCTCTTTGATGAAATGATGGTCTTGCTTGGATGGGGAGAATCATGCATCTTTCCTTCAACACAAGCGCTACAAAGACGATCTCTAGAAAAAGAAACATTGTCTTTTAGTCCAAGAATGTGGCCACCCTTGTGAAGACTTTGCAAAGTTCTCATGTTGACATGGGACAAGCGGCGATGCCACAACCATCCCACGTCGGCCTTTCCGAATAGGCATATTGCTTGAGTGTTGGTGGACCCCGAAAAGTCCACCACGAACAACTCATTTTCAACATACCCAACAAACATGACCTTTAGAGTCTTGCTCCACCATATCAATAGTAAAATGGACATCAAAATTCATCTTATTAAGTGCACGAACGGACATAAGATTGTAACTGAGGGACTCGACAAGCATGACATTTACAAGGGTGATATCCTTTGCAACTACCACCTTGCCGAGACCCGTTACCTCCGCTTTTGATTTATCACCATAGGAGATGGGTGCTTGATTTATATTTGGTCCCAACTCCGTCATGATCTCTTTGCTTCCGGTCATATGACTAGTGCATCCACTATCAACTACCCATTTAGACCCACAGGAAGCATAGTACTACAAGAAATCATTGCTTGGTTTTAGGTACCAATTTCTCAATGGGTCCTCTTTTGTTAGCAACAAGGGTCTTAGGAACCCAAATAGAGTAAGCAATGTAACCATCATAAGGACCAACATATTTTGCATAAACATCTCCATAATAATCAACATAAAGAATGTAGTTGAGATTGTTATGCCCCGCAAAGTCACTACGAGTGGTCTTGCCCCTAGTGGCATTACCACCCACAATGGAAGTCTCGGCTTGTGCGGGTTTGGCCTTGGTGTTGCTCTTCTTCTTCTTTGCCTTGGCCACATAACCAAGGCCCTCTTTCCCTTTGTGTGGCTTTTGCTCAAAAATTTGAGCAACAACCTTTTCTTTACCTTTAGGAATAGAGGTCTTGGTACTTTCCAGTGGCGGACCCACCATAGGGGCGAGCAGGGGCGGCCGCCCCGGGTCTCCCGTGGACGATTAAGGTACCCCCTCACTACCGTGCCACTAGCGGCCGAGCAGAGCAGCACCATGGATGGTCTGATCGAAGATTTCTGTCCAGGGAATGAGACTCGGGGAGAAGAAGATGAGGAATTGAGGATAGTGACTTGGACTAGGTGTCTGGGCTTTAACTGAAACGGCCCATCAATTGGTGTCACGCTTATGTGGCCTCATAAAAAAATGTTGAGCACATCCTGCACCTCACGCACTATTCCCGCTAAAAAAAATCCCCGTCGCACGTAGTGCTCCTTCTCAGCTTTTTTTTTACCGGGTGACGAGGGGTAGACTCATCAAGACCCATGGTTAAGGTCCCTAGGTTATGAATATGGGGGAGAGAACGTGGTAGAGCTGGAAGTATCGTCGACTGACAAGCAGGGCAAAGATTTTACCCAGGTTCAGGGCCCTCGTGTGGAGGTAACACCCCTACGTCCTGCCTGTCTGTTATTGCTGTGTGAATATGATGGTTACAAGAGTCCCGGCGAGATGTCGATCTCGCTAGGGTTTTTGGTGGTTCTGAAAGTACGTGGTCTGGTTCGATGGCCCTCCCAGTCCTTAAATAGTAGGCTGGGTCTCGGGTGTTCGTAACCGACTCGATTTACAAGTAAGGAAACTCTAAACCGACTATTGCTTCGCCAAACTTGGAGGATACTTCATCTTCGTGGGCCTCCCTTCATGGGCTTCATGTAGGCTCTGATAGTTGGGCCTATTCGATACGTGCACCAGGTACCCTCATGGTAGGGTACCCGATAGGCATACCCATGTCACCGGGCGACAATTAAAGATTTGGATTTGGAATTTTGGAGTCGTATTGTGGAAGACAACGAGCATTTCTAGCTAGAAGAGTCCATGATTGTAGTTTTTTCATGTTCTTAGTTGTATTTAACAGACCCTAAAAACCAATTTTTCGACCATTTTTTTCTTATACTGTAATTCTGTCTTAAAAATTTTGGTCTTCAAATCTTCGCCCCGGCTAAACTTAGTTCCTGGGTCCGCCACTGGTACTTTCCAAGGCCTTGTGAGCCTTGTTAAGTTTCTCCACATCCTCAAGGAGTCTAGCATTAGCAACCACAAACTCGGCTTTCTCCTTTTTAACCACTTTATATTTAGCAAAGACATGATCTCTATCCTTAATGATTTTAGCAATTATTTCATCATTTTTATCATCAAGAGACTCAATTCTTTCCTCAAGAGAGGTTCTATATTCACTCTCTTCTTCAAGAGAAGCATTCAAGGATTCTATGGAAGCATTCAAGGATGCTATGGTGAGAGAATCTTCTCTCTCAATTTTTTCCTTTGTCATCAAGGATTTCTTCGGCCGCATCAAGTTGCCTCAAGAGAGACTCAACATAAGCCTTAGCTTCACCTTGCAAGTTAGCCATAATAGTATCGGAAGCAACAAGTTCTTTCTTAATCACAAGACTAGTTTTATCATCTATTTCATGCATAGTCTTGGGAGTAGAAGATGATACCTCAGTGACGTGAGCCATGAGGCAACGAGCGGTGTTGATGGAGAGGTTCTCATTGGGGGATTCGAAGAGAGAAGGAGGTGGAGTTGATACAATGGCCAAAGTGGCCACCTCACGAGTGGGTTATTTTTCTTCTTCGGAATCCTCGGAAGGATACTCTTCTTGAGTCAACAACACAATTCTTGGTGCTTTCTTGAAGAATGGCTTCCTCTTGACAAAAGGCTTCTTTTGTGCCATGTTTGATTGGCCCTTGAGGACAAGCCTTCCACCATTTTGCTCTCTATTCTCATAAGGACAATCTTTGATGTAGTGATGCTTGTTATGACAATTGTAACAAGTCTTTATCCTATTAGCAAACTCCTTCTTCCCACTTGGATTGCTTGCATGATCAACTTGAGCCTTTGCCTTGGCCGGGTCACGCCAAAAAGTCCTTGTTGCAAGAGCTATGTGACCATGGAGGGCTTGTTCAAGATCATCGGAAGGAAGGTTGTTCGGGCATGCTTCAACTTCATCATGTTCATCAAGGCACACAACCTTGGCCTTCAAAGCAAGAGAGGGACCTTGCTTCATTCCCATGGCCCTAGCACGGTTGTCTAGAGCATTCTTGGTGGCAATCTTGGAGGCTTGTATCTCTTGCATAACTTCATTGGATGTCATCTCAAGGTAGTTGAATTTTCCTTGAAGGGCCTTCAAGTCAACGGGCTCGAAGGGCATGAGTGCATTCACATACTTCTTCTTGATCCAAGTATCATCCACATAGGTTGCCCCAACATTGAAAAAGGCTTGGGCAAGAATCTTGAGTCTTGCATACATCTCTTCATGAGTTTCACTATCAAGCATGTAGAAGCCTTCGACTTGATTGTTCAAAGCATCAAATCTATTCCTCTTCATGCTTTCATTTCCAAGAAATGCCACCTCAATGCACTTCCAAGCTTCTCTGGCGGTGGAGACGTTTTGAATGTGATGAAGACCACTTTCTCCAACGGCAAGTTCAATCATGTGGAGAGCGGAAGCATTGAGTTGTTTCTCGGCCACCTCTCTTCTTGTCAAATTGTTAGAATTCACGGCCTTGTATCCCTCTTGAATGATCCTCCAAAGCTCGATAGAGGAACTGTTGATATGAGATTTCATTAAAAGTTGCCAAGTAGCAAAAGCCAATGCATTAAGCTTAGGAGGTGGACCCAAAGGGTTTATGCGAGTATGATGGATAGGTGGGTCGGGAGAGTACGCAAAGGGAACCCCATGGTACTCCGGCTTCCCACCTTCGGGAGTGGTAGTAGAAGTGGAAGATTTCTTAGTGTCGGTTTCTTTATCTTCAACCCCTTTCTTTTCCTCTTTTCCCTCCTCGGTATCACCGTCATGGGAGGTAGCAGAGTCCTCAAGTGGGGTGGTCTCCTTAGGAACCTTGCCACTTGCGAGTTGTGTGATCAACTCACGCATCTCGGCAAATTTGGTATCCATGGACAATATCATAGATGTCTCCATCAATTTGAGATCGGCCATGGATGCCATAGTGGTTTGGTCCTCTATGGGATCACCATCACTTCGTGTCATACTTCTCTTAGGCGGTTAAGCCCAGCAAGAGAGCCGAAGCTCTGATACCAATTGAAATGATCGGTATGACACCTAGAGGGGGGGGGGGTGAATAGGTGCTACTTCAATTTTAGTACTTTTTCAAATTAGGCTTGACACAAAAGGTAAATTCTCTAGATATACAACTAAGGTGAATTTACCTATATGACAAGCTAGCAACTAAACAAGATATACGAAGTAAAGACTATAAACAAGGATAGAAGTAACCGAAGTGAAAGCACGCGGAGACACGGATGTAATCCCGAGTTCCTCCTTTTTAGGGGAGTACGTCTCGTTGGAGAGGTGTGAGCTACCACAAAGGTCAAAACTCAACCGCCACAAAGGCGTCACCTTATTCTCCGATGAACCGCACCACCAAGGTTTGGTTCACCTTCCACTATCGGAATCCTTTAAGGCGGAATCCGGAGCCCTTACAACAACGATCTGGGGCACAACCCACAAGAGGATTGGGGGCTCCCGAACAGCTACAAATCTGTCACAAAGACAATCAAGTGAGTACAATATGAGGCTAGGTTTTCCCAAAGGAAATCCTAGCAAAGGGTCCCTCAAGTGAATGAGGGGGAAATGAAGAACGGTTTGGTGAAGATGTAGATCCGGGCTTCCCCTTCAATCCTCCAAGTATCAACGAGTTTGGATGGAGGGATTGGGCGATCTATCAAATCTTGAGCTTGCAATCAATGGTGTTCTTCAATGTGTTCAAGCTACTTGTCCAAAGGTTGGTGAAGAGGTATTTATAGTCCCCTTCAAAATATGGCCATTGAAGGGGTAAGTGACGATGCGCAGGAAGCAGGGCCAACCTGGGGGCTGGCCTGGGCCGGTCTGAGGGCTGGCAGGGCAGCCGAGGCAGCCGGCCTGGGGGCCGGGCTGGCTGGGCTGGCCGAGCCACCGATCGAACCGGCCTGGGCCGGCCTGAGGGCCGGCTGGCATCCTGAGGCGATCGGCCGTGCGACCGGCCAGGGCCGGCCTGAAGGCCGGCTGGCAACCCGAGGCGAACGGCCTGGCGACCGGCCAGGGCCAGCCTGAGGGCCGGGCGGCTGCCCGAGGCAACCAGCCTGGAGACCGGCATGGGCCGGCCTGGGGGCCGGCCTCCCTGTAATGCGCTTCTCCCTTCACCTTCTAAAAAACCGACAAGATGTATTTCTTCCTTTTTGCATAGAGAGAGATACACTAGCATCCTTTTGATTTAGACATTCATAATTCATGTGGACACTTAGCGATATGTTAAATACTTCCAAGTGTTGTGATCAAACGTCAAAACAAGATTAACGGACTATGTCCTTTCAACAACTCATACCGTGGGTGTCAAACCCATCTCCCTCGATGCACTGTCTATCACATTACGTGATAAACCCTTTGTGAAGGGATCTGCCAAATTCTTAGACGTTTGGATATAATTCAACGCAATAACTCTGGAGTTCTTTAATTTTCGGACAGATTTTAATCTCCTCTTCACATGCCTTGATGACTTCAGATTATCCTTAGAACTTTATTCTTGACTATCACAGTTCATATGGATAGCGGGTATTGGTTTTTCAACCACAGGTAAGTCCATCAAAATCTCAAGATGCCACTCTGCTTCAACAGTGGTGTGTCCAATGCTGTGAGTTCTGCTTCCATAGTTGACCTCGTTAAGATGGTCTGCTTGCAAGACTTCCAGGAAACTGCGCCACCACTGAGTGTAAACACATAACCACTCGTGGCCTTAATCTCATCAGCATCAGATCCAGTTTGAATCACTATAACCCTCCAGTACCCTTGGATACCCGGAATAGTGAATTCCATAGCTCGCAGTGCCTTTTAAATAACGCATAACTCTCTCGAGAGCATGCCAATGATCATCTCCCGGATTAGAAACAAACCGGCTCAACTTGCTCATAGCAAAAGAGATGTCAGGCCTCGTGGCACAAGCCAAATACATAAGCGAGCCAATAATCTGAGAATATCTCAGCTGATCTCTAGCACTCTGTTGATTCTTTCGAAGCAACACACTAGGATCATATGGTGTCGGAGAAGGCTTGCAGTCGTCATACCCAAAGCGACTCAAGACCTTTTCCACATAGTGAGACTGAAGCAGTGTAATCCCACCATTACCATCTCTCAGCAGCTTGATGTTCAAGATAACATCAGCCACTCCTAGATCCTTCATCTCAAAACAGCGAGATAAGAAATCCTTAACCTCCTTAATCAATCAAGGTTGGTTCCAAAGATCAGTATGTCATCAACATACAGACAGAGAATAACTCCCTCGCCCCCACCATAGCGATAGTACACACACTTGTCAGATTCGTTTACAATGAATCCTGCAGCAGTTAAAGTTCTTTCAAACTTTTCATGCCATTGCTTAGGAGCTTGCTTCAGGCCATATAAAGACTTCAACAACTTGCACACCTTTGCTTCCTGACCAGGTACTACAAAACCATCGGGCTGATCCATGTAAATTTCCTCGTCTAACTCTCCATTTAGGAAAGCTGTCTTAACGTCCATTTGATGAACGAGAAGACCATGCGAGGCAGCCAATGAAAGTAGCACTCGAATCGTGGTCAGTCTAGCCACAGGTGAGTAAGTATCAAAGAAGTCTTCACCTTCTTTCTGGGTATAACCCTTGGCCACAAGCGTGCCTTGTACTTCTCAATAGTACCATCAGGCCTAAGCTTTTTCTTGAACACCCACTTACATCCTACAGGTTTACACCCATAAGGACGATCAGTGACTTCCCAGGTTCCGTTAGCCAAGATGGAATCCATCTCGCTACGGACAGCTTCCTTCCAGTAGTCAGCATCAAGAGATGCATAAGCTTCTGAAATGGTACTGGGTGTGTCATCCACAAGGTACACAATGAAATCATCACCAAAGGACTTTGCAGTCCTCTGTCTCTTGCTCCTAACAGGAACTTCATTGTCATCCTCCACAGGATTATCAGTGTGTTCTATCGAAATGGTAGGATCAGGAATATCAACCAATTCCTGACTAGATGTATTAGGTATCTCCTGATTTGATGAGCTAGGCATATCCTTCATGGGAAAGATATCCTCAAAGAAAGTCGCATCCTTCGACTCCATAATCATACCAACATTAACGTCGGATACCTCAGATTTTACTACCAAAAATCTATAACCAACGCTATGAAAAGCGTAGCCCAGAAGAACACAATCCACGGTTTTTGGTCCAAGCTTGCGCTTCTTGGGAATTGGTATATTGACTTTCGCCAAACAACCCCAAGTACGAAAGTAAGAGAGTCTCGTATTTTTCCTTTCCCATTCCTCAAATGGAGAAACATTTTCGTCTTTGTGGGAACTCGGTTTAGGACATGACAAGCTGTCAATAGAGCCTCCCCCACCATGCCTTGGAGAGACCCGAAGTGTCTAACATGGCGTTAACCAAATCAGTTAGAGTTCGGTTCTTTCTTTCAGCCACCCCATTTGACTGAGGCGAGTAGGGAGGCGTCCTCTCATGGATTATACCATGTTCCGCACAAAACGAATCAAACTCATTGGAAAAATACTCTCCACCACGATCAGACCTTAGCCATTTAATTTTCGATCAAGTTGGTTCTCTGCTTCAGCTTTATAGATTTTAAAGAAGTTTAAAGCCTCATCTTTTGATTTCAGAAGATACACATAACAATATCTAGTGGAGTCATCAATAAGCGTCATGAAATATTTCTTTCCCCTTTTGTCAACACCATTCATCTCACAGAGATCCGAATGTATAAGTTCCAGTGGTGCCAAGTCTCTTGCCTCCAGTCTATGGGACTTGCGAGGTTGCTTAGCTTGCACACACACTTGACACTTGGAACCTTTGACAGTAGTGAATTTCGGAATTAAATCCAAACTAGCTAGCCGCGTCATGCTACCAAAGTTAATATGACAAAGTCGTGAATGCCAAATATTAGACAATTTCATGGCAAAATGATTAATAACTTTAGTGCAAAATCTGACATAGATAGGGGAACAAGCCTCCGCACTCATAGCCTTTTCCAACAAATTGTCCATACTTAGATATTACAACTTTATTGGACTCGAAAACCAACTTATAACCATCTCGACATAGTAGCGATCCGCTGAGAGATTTTTATTGATGGAGGGCACATGATGAACGTTCTTCAGCGCACGGTCTTCCCGAAGTAAACTTCAGATCGACCATACAAACACCTCGAACAAAGCATGTGACCCGTTCCCCATCAGCACGGGAGAAGTCCCTGTGACCTGGTAAGAAGAAAACATGGAAGCATCAGCACAAACATGTACATTGGCACCAGTGTCAATCAACCATTCAGGAGAATGACAAACTGAAAGGATGGTAGGAAATATACCGTACCCAGATTCCTTCATCTCAACGTCTCACCAATGACAACATTGGCAGTCTTGCCGATGTTCTCATGTTCGCGCAGCTCATGGCGGTTGGGACAACGAGGAGCCCAGTGATTCGGATCACCGTAAACATGGCATGATCTCTTCCTCGGCTTCTTATTGTTGCTCTTCTTAAAGTTGGTAGGCTGTGAAGGCTTGAACCTTCCATCCGACTTGCCTTTACCCCTAGAATTGCTCTTGTTAAATTTGGGCTTGTGAGGCTGCTGGTAATTCTTCTTTTGTACCATATTGGTACTAGAACCAGCCTCGGCAACTCGAGCACATGTATCCTTCGCTCTCGCCTTCTCTTGCACATCAAGCGACCCAATGAGATCCAAACGAAAATCTTGTCTCTTGTGTTTCAGAGAATTAGCAAAGTTGCTCCACGAAGGTGGAAGCTTGGCGATAATGCCCCCGGCAACAAACTTGTCCGGCAGGTTACACTTAAAGTGCTCAAGTTCTTTTGTGAGTGACTGTATCTCATGAGCCTGTTGTACAACAGAACGCTCATCAGTCATCTTGTAGTCATAGAATTGCTCCATGACATACAACTCGCTGCCAGCATCCGAGGATCCAAATTTGGCCTTGAGCGCATCCCACATGTCCTTACCGTTATCAAACGACATGTTCGAGTCCACAATGGAGTCGTCAAGGATACTAAGGAGGGCACTCTTGAAAAGAGTATCGAGCCTCTCATATGCCTCCTGTTGTTTAGGAGTAAGCTCGCCCTCAGGCTTGCCTTTGATAGCGGCATAGCAGTTACTGTTTTGGAACCAGTAAACTGCTCTCATGCGCCACTGTTTGTAAAGCACCCCTTTGAAGGGAAACGGCTTCGTTGACGCGACAAAGCCAGGTGATGCAAATTGCTTATAATCCAGTTTTTGGATTGTTGAATATATAAGCAATTTAGCAATTGATTTAATTCATGAAAACAGTAAACAGATTATGACTAGAATAACCAGAATTAAACTAATCATGTGATCTACTAAAACAGTAGATAAACAGAGCAAATCTAGAGCAACTACTACGAGCAAAAACTCTAGCGGTACGTCAAATAGGAAGATCAAGAGTTCATACAGTGCGGCAGCAGCGCCGTTGGCATTCCCGTTGTCGCCCATGTCATCGATGAAGAGGTTGGCGATGTCGGGGAAGAAGTCATCGTTGGGGAAGAACTCGATGCCAGTAGTCATGTGAGTGTGCTCCCCAAAAACCTGATCGTCCCACGATCGAGTCGGTAATGTCTCCATGATCCAAAAGAATCAGAAATGGCAAAACAATTAACGCGTTCGTTAATTATTAATCATTGACTCAATAAATTTTCTTAGACTGCAAAAATATAGGTATCGGCTTGGCTCATTCCCGCAACCCGCGGCGTGTCGTGACGTGACGAGACGAGCGAGTGGCGGCGGAGGAGGAGGAGGAGGAGTGCGTGAGAGAGAGCCTTCTGTTCTCACATGCTTACCAAGTAGCAGAACACTCCACCTTATAAGGTGGTGCAACCAGGGCCGGTCCTGAGATTTTGGGGGCCCGGGGCGAAACTAAAATTTGTGGCCCCTAATATAGACATCATAACAATAATAATGAATATATGTATAAAAAATATGTTGCCAATATCTTGCAAATGCATCTATAAGCAGTACGTGTATCAAATAGTTTAAACATATTACCTTAATATTTTCTTCTAACGTTGCAAAGTCACTTATAATAGGGTCGAGGTCAATGTCGTCAAATAATTGATTCTCGATGCATAATGTCGCCAAACCATTAAACCTCTCTTGAGTCATTGTGCACCTCAAATAGTTTTTCAATAATTTCAACTTAAAATTTCTTTCAGCTGATGCGACAGTCACATGCACGGTGAATACATCAAATGCGGAAAATAAATTATACCGGGAGAGAGTATTGAACTATTGATTAGAAAATCGGAACATACTACTATATGTCTATATACCTCAGATGGTCGAATCGGCTAAATCGGTGAGGTCTGGAACACTGGATCGACCAACTTGCAATCTGGATTGGGTAAGTGCATAAAATACAAAATTACTTTATTAGTGGTTTTTGATATGAGAGAAAGATGGACACAGCGTACTCTGGAACAGTGGAACTCTGGATGACTGGAATCATTACCTCACGTCGTCGGGGAGAGCGCTGAGCGTTGAAGGCGCCGCCGAGCGCTTGGATGGCGGCGGCGTGGCCGCGTGCGGCGTGCGTCGATGGAAAAGAAAGACCGGAGCCAGCCGATTGGATCCATCGATCGGAAGCAGCGATGCTAATTGCCTAATTCCCGGCTCCCTGCGTGCGTCCCCTTGCCTCCCTGGACCCTGGCCACGCACCAGCCCAATAGCCCAAAGTGTTTTTATTTATTTTTTCTGCCGGGCTGACAATATATAAAGCATATAGCATACCGGCTGGGGCCCCTAGATTTTGGGGGCCCGGGCGGCCGCACCCCCTGACCCCCCATCCGGGCCGGCCCTGGGTGCAACTCTCTCCCAACTAGCAATATGGGACTAAACTTTAGTACCACTCCACACACACAGCCAATATATGAATGGGCCAATGAGAGTTTCGGAATTTTAGTTGGGCTTTGGACCAAAGGCCCACTAGCAAAATACTAGTCAAAATTCCAACAATCCCCCACAAAGTCTCATTGGTGACATCTCATCATTTTGTTCCAAAACATTGTTTTATATACCGGTGCTTAGTGGAGGACTGTTAAGTTGAACTTTCACTTAGAAACTTATGCTACACTAGATCACAATTTGAATAGTGGACTATGCCTTCAACTACAAGTTTGATGCGACCTAGATTCACACAAGCCCTTGACCAATACTGGGCTGTCGCAAGGCTTCCCCGCGGGTGGAGCTTATGCGTCATACTTCAAGACCTTTCATGAGTTTACTAGAGAGCACCCAATTCTCATAGGCTGTGACGTTTAACAGTCAGGCTCATATAGGTGTATTACTCAAGAGATGCTCTGCAGGACAACATCTTCGCTTATAAAAGTAAGCCGCTTGGAACACATTAAGATAAATATCAACCTGTCATGCAGATCCGGAGAGTATTGCATCTTCACAGAGTGGGATAGTAAAATATAAGGATACTCTCCTCTCAGTTGTCCAACAGCTTGTCACCCACTTCTACTTCACGGGATTTCCGATCACATAGAGTGGTTTACCACTGTGGACAACTCATACCGTGGGTCTCAAACCCATCTCCCTCGATGCACTGTCTATCACATTACGTGATAAACCCTTTGTGAAGGGATCTACCAAATTCTTAGACGTTTGGATATAATCCAACACAATAACTCCGGAGTTCTTTAATTTTCGGACATATTTCAATCTCCTCTTCACATGCCTTGATGATTTCAGATTATCCTTAGAACTTTTAATCTTGACTATCACAGTTTATAAGGATAGCGGGTATTGGTTTTTCAACCACAGGTAAGTCCATTAAAAGCTCACGAAGCCACTCTGCTTCAACAGTGGCTGTGTCTAATGCTGCGGCGGCGGAGGAGTGCGCGGGAGAGAGCCTTCTGTTCTCACATGCTTATCAAGTAGCAGAACACTCCACCTTATAAGTTGGTGCAACTCTCTCCCAACTAGCAATGTGGGACTAAACTTTAGTACCACTCCACTCACACAGCCAATATATGAATGGGCCAATGAGAGTTTCAGAATTTTAGTTGGGCTTTGGACCAAAGGCCCACTAGTAAAATACTAGTCAAAATTCCAACAGAATTATTGCAGTAGGATAGTGGCTAGGAGGATCTGAATTCCGAAGGAAATAAGCGGGCAGCGCCTACTGCAAGCGCTCGAGGCTTCTCTTTTTGAGACCGCCAAAGCGGAACTGGTTACCGGAACTGGGGAAAATTTTGAGTTTCGGAGGCTGGAGCTTGTACCCTTTTCGGAAAGAAAAAAACACTCCGCTCCTTATGTGCATGTACATTTGGGGCGAATAGCTCCTATGCGACGTCTTTCTCACCAAATGTATAGACAGCGACGTCGTTGGTTGTAATAGCTCAGGCGCAACATCTCTGTGAGCACTAATTGCTCTGCTGCGACATGGCCCTTAAGTGTACTTTTCCTCACGTCGGTTGATACGTTTCAAACGTATCTATAATTTTTGATGTTCCATCTTGATATTATATCAATTGTTACATGTTTTGCATCCACTTTATGTCACTTTTATACATTTTTTGGGACTAACCTATTAACAAGATGCCACAGTGCCAGTTCCTGTTTTCTGCTATTTTTGTATTCCAGAAAAGCTAGTCTGGAAATATTCTCGGAATTGGACGAAAATTTACGGAGGTCCCTATTTCATCGAGACACACACGAAGTCCAGAGGGAGACGGAGAAGAGCCAGGGAGGCCCCACACGCCCCTTGGGCGCGGCCAAGTGTGGGTCCACACCCTAGGGTGGTGTGGGCCCCTCGGGGCTCTCCAGCCGCCGCCCTTTCGCCTACTTATTCCCCCCGATGCAAAAACCCTAGATACCCGAGTCATATTCCACGAAAAGTTCCAGAGGCGCCGCCGTCGTCAACCCTAGCTCGGGAGGGTCCAGAACCTCTTCCCGGCACTCTGCCGGAGAGGGGAATCATCATCGGAGGGCTCTACATCACCATGCCCGCCTCCGGAGTGATGCGTGAGTAGTTCATCCTTGGACTACGGGTCCATAGCAGTAGCTAGATGGTTGTCTCTCCACTTTGTGCCATCATGTTTAGATCTTATGAGCTGCCTAACATGATCAAGATCATCTTATTGTAATGCTACATGTTGTGTTTGCTGGGATCCGATGAATATTGAATACTATGATCAAATTGATTATTAATCTATGATACATGTTATTTATGATCTTGTATGCTTTCCGTTACTAGTAGATGTTTTGCCCAAGTAGATGTTTGTAACTCCAAGAGAGTATTTATGCTAGATAGTGGGTTCAGTCTCCAGTAATCTGGGCGAGTGACAGCAACGCCTAAGGTTGTGGATGTGCTGTTGCTACTAGGGGTAACATAACAATGCTATATCCATGGTCATATATACTTGTTTACTTTACGCACATTGCTTAATGAGATTATCCGTTGCTTGCAACTTAATACCGATGGGGAACACGGATATCAACCTGAAGGTGGATTATTAGTCATAGATGCGATTGGATAAACGGTCTATGTATTTTGTCGTAATGCCCAATTAAATATCATGGTAGCCATCTTGTCATATATGTATGCATTGTCATGCGCTCAATATTTTATCAATTGCCCAGCTGTAATTTGTTTACCCAACATGTCATTTATCTTTATGGAGAAACACCACTAGTGAACTGTGGACCCCGGTCCATTTTTTTTACATTGATAAAACCACCAACTGCAATCATTGTTCTCTTTTATTTTCTGCAATTAAACACTGTTTTTCACACCATACGTTTAATCCTTTGTTTTTAGCAAGCCGGTGAGATTGACAACCTCACTGTTTCGTTGGGACAAAGTAGTTTCATTGTGTTGTGTGCAGGTTCCACGTCAGCGCCGGATTCCCTGGTGTTGCGCCGCGCCATATTCCGCCACTTACAACCTTCTGAAGTGCTACTGCTCCTACTGGTTCGATAACCTTGGTTTCATATTGAGGGAAACATGCTGCTGCACAGCTTCATACCTTCCTCTTGGGGTCTCCCAACGAACGTGTGTTGCTCGTCATCATCGGTCAACCCCGTTTGACCGTTACATGGATGAGTTTATTACGAGTGGGACCTCACGCGTTCAGTCAGCCAGGGGTGTGCACTGTAGCGACCCCTGCCTCTGTTCATGGTGGAACCATCTCGGTTGCCTTCCATGACCTCCTGACGACAGATATTCCCTGCCACGCGCTACATCCTGTCGTCTCGGCTTCTCCGGGCTGGAGGAAATCAATCCTGGCGAAGGCGCTAGATGGAGCGGGCGAGTCGAGCGGCGGTGCAAGAAGAGAAGCGGCAATCGGAGTCGAGCAGGCGGGCCGCGACGCAGGACTTGCGGTCGCAATCGCAGGTAACGGCGACGAGGGAGGGTGGAGGATGGGGTAGTGCGGGTCCACGGTCGCTGAGGAGACCGGCGGCCCGATTCGTGACTCGAGCAGCGGTGAGGGATCCAACCGCGATCGAGCATTGCAAGCGATACCGGATTTCGGTGAAGCAGGTGTTGAAGCAGGCGTGGCTGCGTCACGGCTACGGCGGCAAGGGTTTTCCACTTTGCCGTCATTCACCACCGAGGGCGAGACAGAGGTTTGCCTCGATGCGCAACATTGCTACGGGCGACCAGAGCAGCTCGGGCCGGAGCTCATCGAGCAGGATTTCAACATGCTTAACCCCGATTCAATTCGAGCTGAGCCTGGACTTCGAAGTAGCAGTGACCCTAGAGGATTTCAGTAAAGTTGCCGGGCTGGCGGAGGACAGATTGGTGTGCTCAGAAATTCTCTGCGAGATCAAATTGAGCTAGAAGAATCAGCTACAGAGCCAGCTGCAACAACAAAGACAGCTCCAGGGCCATGGCGTTCGGAGGGAAGATGGACGCTGGAAGAATGAGCTGCAGACTGTAGTCCGGAAGTCTGGTGAATTTTGTTAGCTGTCTGAAACTCTTTCAGGCAGTGTTTACCCAGCGCTGGGAGCGTGTGAGGGAGTACTTTTTAGAACAGGCCATGTAATTACTATGACGAACACCTTGGGGGCGTGCTCTGGACATGCCGATGTTGGTATTCGCACGTTCCGGTAGGTGAAACCTTGTCAACAAGAGGAACATCTAGCTAACTTTGTGTTATTCTTGTGTTCCTTGTTCTTGATAGTTGTGCGAGGCAACATCTAGCTACCTTTGGCGAACTGTCGAACACCTTTGGGGGCGCGCTCTGGATATGCCCGATTGTGGCATTCACACGTTCCGTCCGGTTGAAAACGAGTTAGGAAACAATATTTACATTTTTGTGCGCCACATTACATTTAGTATAACTTTGTAGTTATATGTTTCTGCTAGTTTGAACCTTGCTCTGTTGAGTTTTTGTGAAAAACCGGTCTTGTCCAAATGGCACTGCTCTGTTGATTTTTTTCTTAAGTTGAAACCTTGTCAACTAGGTAGAAGCTTATAAAAGATGTCATCTATAGAAGGTTTGACCATATTTTGATTTTTTTTGAATGTTTTATGCTCATTTCAAATATTGGTCAAACCTAAGTTTGACCAACATTTAAACAAGTTTAAAACATGAAAATGAAAAACTAAGCCTGGATCTTTCTTAGTCACTCCAAAATGAAGCTCTTGTGAGTTTTTGGAAAATTTCATGTTGCAAATCCAAAACCACTTCTCTTCACACTTGAGAGTTCATAGTTTGAGTTTTGAGATATCACACCACATTCAAGCATATTTTGTTTGAATGTATCTAGACCTTATTTATCAATTGGAATTGTTAGTATATGACAAACTAAGAACATGTGCATTGATTTTCCATTTTTTTGATTTTTTTGAATTTTTTATGCTTATTTTGAATTCGGTCAAACCTAACTTTGACCAACATTTAAACAAGTTTCAAACATGAAAATGAAAAACCAAGCCTGGATCCTTCTTAGTCACTCCAAAATGAAACTTTTGTGAGTTTTTTGAAAGTTTCAAGTTCCACACCCAAAATCACTTCTCTTCACACATGAGAGTTCATAGTTTGAGATTTGAGATTTCACACCACATTCAAGCATATTTTGTTTGAATGTACCTAGACCTTGTTTATCAATTGAAATTGTTAGTATATGACAAACTAAGAACATGTGCACTGGTTTTCCATTTTTTGATATTTTTTGAATTTTTATACTTATTTTGAAATCAGTCAAACCTAAGTTTGACCAACATTTAAACAAGTTTCAAACATGAAAATGAAAAACCAAGCTTGGATCCTTCTTAGTCACTCCAAAATGAAGCTTTTGTGAGTTTTTTGAAAGTTTCAAATTCCACACCCAAAACCACTTCTTTTCACACATGAGAGTTCATAGTTTGAGATTTGAGATTTCACACCACATTCAAGCATATTTTGTTTGAATGTATCTAGACCTTGTTTATCAATTGGAGTTGTTAGTACATGACAAACTATGAACATGTGCACTGGTTTTCCATTTTTTGATTTTTTTTGAATTTTTTATGCTTATTTTGAATTCGGTCAAACCTAAGTTTGACCAACATTTAGACAAGTTTCAAACATGAAAATGAAAAACCAATTCTGCATCCTTCTTAGTCACTCCAAAATGAAGCTTTTGTGAGTTTTTTGAAAGTTTCAAGTTCCACACCCAAAACCACTTCTCTTCACACATGAGAGTTTATAGTTTGAGATTAGAGATTTCACACCACATTCAAGCATATTTTGTTTAAATGTATCTAGACCTTGTTTATCAATTTGAGTTGTTAGTATATGACAAACTAAGAACATGTGCACTGATTTTTGATTTTTTTGAATTTTTTATGCTTATTTTGAATTCGGTCAAACCTAAATTTGAACAACATTTAAACAAGTTTCAAACATGAAAATGAAAAACCAAGTCCAGATCCTTCTTAGTCACTCTAAAATGAAGCTTTTGTGGGTTTTTTTGAAAGTTTTAAATTTCACACCCAAAACCACTTCTCTTCACACATGAGTTTCAAATGAGATCCAAAGGTAGGGTAAACAGCCCCATTTCTAAGCAAGTTTTTTGTCCACCATGTCTAAAACAGCCAAATAAATTTGAGTTGTTAGTATATGACAAACTAAGAACATGTGCACTGGTTTTCTATTTTTTTGATGTTTTTTGAATTTTTTATGCTTATTTTGAATTCGGTCAAACCTAAGTTTGACAAAGTGCTTACTGGTGTTATCTACACAAGCATGTAACTTTTAATCTTGGCATCCTAACAACATGAGGTAAAATTCTAGTGAAATTCTAGATCTAGATATTTTATTTCGAGTTAAACTGACAGACCAGAAACTGGCTAAACAGAAAAAGAACAAAACCTAGGAAAAAACGCTAACTATGCCAGATCTAGCACGGTTCTAGACCCAGCAGAAGGATTCGGCCCGCTAATGTTTTTTCGATGATTTAATTCACGGTGCGCCTTTTAACTTTGGGCCACGGCCCACCTATTAATCCCTTTCTCAGGCCACGGCCCTTTTTTTTTTCGACCGCCTCCCATTCCCCTCCCCTACTTATCCACTGAAATGTGTCGTAACCTAGCTATTCTCAATCGCTTCAGATCTGCGCCACTCTCGCCGCCGGCGACCAAAACCACGCAATCTAGCCCCGCCGCCGCAGACCAAGCCCCCGCCGTTCGACGATGATGAGGCGCGGAGGTTCCAGTTCGTGCAGCGGCCATTCCGGCGGCGGAAACCGCTCCGACGAGGAGCGGAACTGGCCGAAGCGGCGGGCGCCGGCCTCTGACCCCGAACGGGCAGCGCGGGTTGCTTCCGACGGTGGTCGGAAGCGCGGCGCGCGCAAGTACACGATGTACGGGCTCGCGGCGCCGCCTGCGTTCGCCCGGCGTGACGTGGAGGAGTACGACCGCCGGATGGAGATGGCGGCGGCGGTGCGAGGCGGCCGCTACGAGCCTGGAAGCTCCTCTGGCGCGGGGAGCTCCACCATCGCACGAGCACCGCTGCCGCCGCCGAAGAGGGAGGAGGAGGAGCAGCAGGTCTTGGCACCGCGCGCCGGGCGCGTCGGCCTTCTGCCGGGAGACTACGTCCACGACGGCGACCTCGACTGGGTCACCGCCGAGGTGATGGAGCGCTCCAAAGACGAGCAGCAGCAGCAGCTCGTCGCGCGCCGGGAGATGGAAGAGGAGCTCAACGAGTTCCGCTTCGGCCACGCTATCGAGGAATCCCGCGCTGACATGGGGTGGGGCGCCTCCGACTCCGACTGAGCGGCGCCGCCGCACCCCTGGGGCTCAGGTGAGCCCAATTTTGGATGGATCGAACTAGGGGTAGGAGCTGCGGTTGACGGACTACTCCGTCATCCTCTGTAATAGCGTAGATCTATCGAATCGAACTACTCCGTGCCCGTGTGGCTTTTGCTCCGACGAGCCCGCCATTAGAACTACTCCGTGTGTAATAGTATAATTATCTGCTATGTTTGCTGAATCATATCTGTGTGTTGTTTGAATTCGGTTGAATGTTTGTTAAATTATCTGTTATGCTTGTCTGAATCGGAACTCGCCGGCGTTGCCGTGCTTCATCGCCGGAGAAGAAGAGGGAGGATGCGCGCAGGGGAAAACGATATAACGGTCGTCGCTGCTGTCTGGGTCCCACGCTGACGTGAAAAAGTTGTGGGTCCCACCCGGCTCCCCCTAATCCTGACGGAGATTGCGCTTAAGGGTCATGTCGTGCTTGGGCTATTTGTGCTCAGAAAGATGCCGCAGTAGAGCAATTCTTGCGAATGATGTCACTTTGCAGCCAATTCGCTGGAAAGACGTCGCATAGGAGCTATTTGCCCGTACATTTGAGAAGGCTTATTCTTGGAATATGCAAAGCCGATTCTTACAATGTTTAACGGGCGACAGTGCATCAGTGTGTGTGTGTGGGTGTGTGTGCTGTTGGGTTTGCTCTTTTCTGACTGCATGCATGCCTCACCGGCGGTTTGGTGCCAGGTCCGGAGCCGGAGGTCGTTACGCGAACCGCCGTCGGTGTTAGATGAGCCGTCGAGCACGCGTCCGTCCGGCTAGCCGTTCGGAGCATCGATGGCTCACCGGCCGGCTACCCGCCGGCCGCTAGCATTTGGGCCGGCCGGTAGGCGCTCTGCAAGCACGTACCAATCCAATTGGGACGGCCGACGGACTCTGCATGGAAGCATGCAATCCGGTGATGATGCTTGTGCTTAAAATGTTTTCAGGACAAAGCAACACACACAAAACAAACACACGCCGGTTGCTTCCGTAAACCAAAATCGGTGACAACCCAACGCACGCTCCGCACCAGCAGAGACATGACTCCCCATGCAATATGGCTAGCTAGCTCTCGTAGTCTTTCCTTTCCTTTTCTGTTGTTCCGTTGTTGTTTTCGTTCGTCTTTTTTTCTCTCCAGCTATTTTTCTTTGTCATTAACTAGTTAACACTACAACCCTGTCAAAATAACTAATAAATAATTAATAGTAGCACTCTATTTCGCTTTCGCCGTTAGTAGCGTGTGCGTACCTCTTCGTATGAAACTCATAGGCGACGAGGCAACGAGGTTTCCTGCCTCCTGCCGGCGCCGCCGCCGATCCACCTACCTCTGTGGCCTTAGGCCATGATGGTGGTGTGGATCCCGGTCCTTGCCGAGCGGGAGGGCTCTGTTTTCATATATTTTTGTGTTTGGTTAGGACTTGTGTCCTGTTTAGAGAGATTAGGGTGTGGCGGCTGCTCACTGAAGATGGAATAAGTTTCTCCCGTCTAACCTCATATATCATCATAATCAGACAAGCAGGAGTAGGTCTTTACCTCACAATGAGGGCCGAACTTGAGTAAATCCTTGCTTGTCAGCCGTCCGATACTACCAGCGCGCATATCTTCTCCCTCTAAATCTACCTGGGGTACTCGACCCTAGGATTGCCGTGAGTATAACCACGTCAATTGGCGCCGTCTGTGGGAACAACGCGGGCTGGATCGCGGTTTCGGCGGCTCCATCATCGGCAAATCTTCATCGACAAAGCGACCAGATCGCATCTAGCAAAAGCGGCGGCGTCCCGTACATAGCAGATCCAATCTACGTCACATCGCAGGCAACGCGATCAAATTCATCATCAACAAGCAGCCGATAGCTTCGTCGGGTGGCAGCAGCGTTCCGTACGCGCAGCTTCTACGATCCAATCTGGCTTGCACGCGGCGGCGATCCGTGGCTAGCCGCGTACGATCCGATCTCGTCGGCTAAGCGACGGCCAAATCGCTGATAATACAGGAGCAGAAGCAGCAAGGCCGTGTGCAAACTCCATCACATGCAACCGCATGTGCATGTGCATGCATGTGCATGGGCGTGGACCCGATCTTCATTAATTAATCAATTTTATTGTGCTCTTCATGGTTAATCTGCTACTAATTGCTTTATGCTCTAAACTTATGTGTGCATGTACACGAGTCCTGATGATCGATGACCAGATGCATCTACACCACTACATGCACGAGGCAACGACGCGGCGCCAGTGCGATCTGATCAGCACCATGAGATTGCTAGCTTGCCATCACACTGGAGAACCATCACGACCCGTGCCGTGGTCGACTCCAATCCTGCCGCGCGCATCGACTTCGACTATGCGCACCTGAGAAGCCGGCGACTCGGGAAGACGGCAGCGGTCAGCTTCAGCTACGGGCACATCGGCTTTGCTTATCGCCGACACGACAAACGTGACTTCCGCCGCCAGCCTAATCAACGTCGCGACCATCGTCGACTCGTGTGCCGTGGTCGACTCCAACCTCGCTGCAATAAGATCAGATCTCCCAAAACTTCAATCTCTCTCCTTAATTGCCATATTTTAAATCTCATTAGCTAATGTTCCTTCTACATGCATGGTCTGATCGGAGGATCAAAGCAAAAAGCTGCACCGATCCAATCTAATCGGCTGCCGGCTCCAACTATTCACACGGCGATCAAGGAAACACACCACCGATCAAAACTAGAAGAAAAAGCAAAAAGCAAGCAACGTGCATGGATTTTCCGGCCAGACTGCTAATCATATGCGGGGCAAAATCTCACGTGAAGGAGGAAAGAAAAAGAGGAATAAGGAAAGAGCGATCAGCATCAATCCCTCGACGAACACATACGTGAACATCACGGACTCGCTGAATTCGCTACTGCTCGGACACGAGCGGGCGAACGAAGCCGATGAGCCGGCGAGTTCCGATTATTCACATACGTCAGACGACAAAGGAGCACTGGAGCAGCAGGACCGTCCACAGCACATGCAACGCAAGGATTCGATCTCCATCATAGACCGACCGACGACGGCGACGAATCGCCATCACAGACCGGCACCCGGAGGGCTCGACACCAGCATCGCCCTCACATGTCGCTGATCAAATACCCGATGATCTTCCATCCTCTCTACTTATTCAATTTATTATATTATTGTTTACTAATTGGTTCATCTACAAAAAGCAAATCAGATCAAGCCAAGCAAAGCTAGCATGGATATTCCAAACAGATCCGCGTACAAGGTACTCCCGATCGGCAACAACTCGATGGCCTCTGACGAGTCGACGCGCATACAAGCTACCATCAATCGAAGAAGAATCGAGTCCTACTCAAAAAAAAAATACTAATCACACGTGAAGGCAAGGACCAAAGCTGGAAACCTGTCGTGGTGGGATCATGGCAGATGCCATGAGAATGGCTTAGTTGGGGCCGAACGGTCGTTGGGGGAATCCGGGGAGGGTTTATGCACTCAAGATGTGCACAAGCAAGAACATGCAAGAAACAACAAGAACATGAACAAGAACCAAGAAAGCCAAGAACACAAAAGACACCACGATGTACCCAGGTTCGGGGCCTTCGTGAGGAAGTAAAACCCCTACTCCTGCCTTTCCTCTCTCAATATATCAGTGTAGCTCTTAGGTACAAGGTGCTCCTCGAGCTGTATGGTGCTTCTCGGGTGAGAGCTCTAGATGGGAGATGAAACTATGAAGGGGGAAATGAGCTAGGGTTTTGCCGTCCTGATGTTTCGATCTCCTTCTCTGAAGGTGGTGGTGCCACTTATATAGCTAGGCCGAAGTACGGTTCTACCCCTGCCTTTAACTGACAATGGCATGGCCAAGAGGTAGAAGACAAGCCTCTGCCTCCTGCCAGCTCAACGGCCGAACTGTCAGGCCAGCCAGGCCTAGCTTTCCTCTTCCGGTCATACTTCAGTAGCCTGCCGAGGTCTAGCCTGTAGACCTTTCCCGAAATAGCCGAGTCAGCTCCTAGGCCCCCGAGCTTCCGGGAAACCCGTGGACGGACCTCGCCGTCCTCTGACGTTTGGGGCTACGGGCTCTGCGGCGCCCGTGACTCCTCTGACATGCCTCGATACTTGCTGCTAACCTCGGCTGGCCGGTCACTTATACGTCGGGCCACGCTTCATCTTGGCTCGGGATACTCCGGATCCTATACCTCGGTAGATAACACCTTGTCCTTGTGGTAACTAGCTGACTGCCCCAAGGTTCATACCTCGGAGGCCATACCTCGGATGATTCCTCCGACGTACACCTTACGTCGGATGACGCCTCCTGCGTCTTTGCTTAATTGCTACCTCGGACGGCTTACAGCCTTAACCTTACATGTCTTTACCTCATCTTTAGCCTACCCGGGGGTAACCCCCCGACAGTAGTCCCCGAAGCTGATGTGGTCTTGCAGCCTCGGATGAAAGGCCGCATCAGGTTCAACCCGAAACCACATGTGCTACGATGTTTTGCAGGTTACCGAACCAATACTCCGAGAAATCCATCGGTCTGTTCCTCGGGCCATACTGCTTTTCCGAAGTATCCGCCGAGATCTCGGACGTCAACTCCTCGATTTCTGCATCCTTACTGACTTCGGTCAGAGAACACTGTTCACGTCCCGTCCGTCACTTCCTGGTCCACGATAGTCAAAGCACTCGAGTGCTTTCCACCACGCGGCCCACGTCAGCGGAGGTTTCCCGCTTGCGCCGCTTCGCGCTCCAGTAACCGCGCCGCGACGGTTTGCCTCCTGCAACCGATCCTGTGGCCTGCTTGTCCACCGCTATCTTCGTGCCACGTGGGCATTTGTGCACAAACGATCCCACTCGCCGCTCCGATAACCGCGCGGTAGTGCGCAGTTACCGCCCGCGGTTATAAATACGGGCCCAGGGCAGTGCTTCCCTCTTCTTCCTCATTCACTCGCCGTCTCGCCTCCATCGCAACCAGCGCCGCCGCTTCCCGTTGAGAAGAAAAGCGTTCCCGCCGCCGCCGACGAGCAGTTCCTTCGTCGCCGCTGCGACCTCGTCACCGGCGCCGCTCCTCAGCACCTCGTTTTCACGGTATGTACTCCCTTTCTTGATACCCTAGGCATTGCTCTAGGTTTCTTCCCTTCGCGCTTGGTTCTTCATATGTTCTTGAATAAAACTCTATTTACCCCCTCCGGCAGATCTTACTCGCATACTCTTTTGGGTAGAAATGGTTTCATGCCTCGGATAGATGTTCGCCTAGCATAGATATGCCTCTATGCACATAAGATAGCCACCAAACTCCTCCTGAGTTAGCCAAATATTGTACTAGATTCCAGACTCCCTTTTTCCTTTGCTAAACTTCTGCGCATTCTCTGCAGATTGACTCTGCCGAGATGTCTCCTCCTGAGACTTCGGAACAAACCGAGGTTCCAGACCTCGAACTGGAGGTCGGAGAACGAGCCGGCTGGGAAGGTTCGGATGTAACTCCGGACGAAATCCAGTGGCTCAGGGCGACTCGGCGGATTCCCGCCGGGGTAGAGTGTCGCCTGCCAGAGGGCGAACTCGAGCCTCAAGTCAGCAAGGGGAACGGGTGGTCTTCGTCGCGCACTTCCAGCGCGGCTTCGGACTGCCCGTTAGTGCTTTCTTCCGGAGCTTCCTCGACAAGTTCGGACTCCAGGTTCATCACCTCCCCGCCAACGCCATCACCACTCTCTCCTGCATCGTTTCCTTCTCTGAGGGATACCTCGGCCTCGAAGCCACGGTAGACCTCTTTTCTCGCTACTTCCAACTCAAGCGGCAAGTGATCCCGGATCCAAAGAACAAGGATCTGCCCAAGCAATTAACCGCCTGCGGAGCTGCCACCATAGCTCCTCGCCGAAACTCCATCTTCCCACGTATCACTACTCCGGACACCGTTCGCAAGTGGCTCCGGACGTGGTTTTACGTGAAGAACTCCGGCGAAGAGGACCTCCTCAACCTGCCGGCGTTCAACCTCAGCCCTCCTACAGAACAGCTCAACTGGGACTACACTCCCCCTCACACCGGCGAACTCAAGGCCATCCATGGGTACATTGCGAAATGGCAGGACCCGGAGGACCCCGGGAACGACGGGAAAGTCCTGACGGCCGACGACCTGGCCTGCACATTCGTGAAGCGCAGGGTCTCCCCTCTTCAGGCGAGGTCTCACAAGATCTGCCACATGAGCGGTCTTTATGACCCCACCCGTCATACGCACGTTGCACTGGACAACGCCGCGGTAGCTCGGCGAGTCCGAGCTATCACCAAGTCCAAGATCTCCGACGCTTGGACATGGGGAAGGGAACCCCACTACCGGACCAATCCAGCGAAACAGGTACGCTATTCCGACGTTTTCTTCGATACTTCTTACCACCGAGGTCTTGCTACCGACGTTCACCTTGACAATTTTTCTTCCTAACTCCTTTTCATATGTCTGCCATACAGCTGTTCGCCCGCCAGACCGCCGAGGATGGAGTCCATCCTGCGGACCACTTCGGCAAGGATCTCCCTGTCGAGGACCCACCATCCAACGTGGACCCTGACGACGAGGATTATATGCCCATTGCCTCGGCCCGCATCACCACCGCGGGTAAGCCTCAAGCACAAGCTTCAGTTCAAGAGATTTCGGATGACGAGGAGGGGTTCCTCGTCATGGAACCAATAAACGCGGTACCTCTCTCCCGCCTTCCTCACCTTCCGAACTTTACTCCAGCAACCAGCCGGAAACGCGCTGGTGCCGCAACTTCGGCCGCCGAACCATCCGCCACTGGAGCCTCCGGACCCACTGAGGCTCCGGTCAAGAGACGCCGGCTGAAGAAGTCCGGACTTCCTCCTCATGCCCGGGGGGGCAAGAGGTTTCCTACCTCGGATGGGTAATGCTTTGCTTCTATAGCCAACAATGTTTGTTGTTTAAACATATTATCTCGGTATTAACACTTGACCTTCCTCTTTTCGTTGCAGTGCCCCCATAGACGTGGATCAGGAGGTATCCTCCATGACTGCACCCGTTGGTGCCTCTGAAGCCACGACCACCCCGACGAACTCTCGCCCAGGATCTCCACCGAGGTCTGGCCCGGCCTTGGGGAAATCTGCCCCCACCCGGGGTCAGACTTCTCCGCGTCCTCAAACGGATGCCAATCGCGCCAGAACTCCGGCTACCGCCTTGCCGGAGCCTCGACTCTCCCCCCGCAGCCAGACTGCCCGCAACCAACAGCAGCAACAGCAGAAGCATCAGCAGAAGCAACAGCCCAAGCAGCAGCCCCAAAAACCAGTTCGCCAGACTACCTTGCCGTTGGAGAAGGGCAAGGAGAAAGAAAAAGAGACGGTGAAGTCTAAGGTCACCCCCAAACCAACATCTGGGTCTGGCACCCTGACTATCTCTTCTCCCTCAAGGATGCAACCGAGGTCTCCTCCCCCGGTGACACGCCGAATTCCTCCATTCGCCGCACCCATTGATGAGACTGCCCCTCCGGCCGAAGAATATGCTCGGAGGGCATCTCTTATATTGGATAACCGGCCTGCTTCAAGCTCCGAGGCTACTTTGGCCTTGGAGGCCTCGGTTAGGGGCATCGAGCAGGGCGGACCGTGGGGATTTCCTCCTCTGCGCACTGACAGTGACCAGAGCCTCGGCTCCTTGGAACACTACAACGCAGACTGGAATTCTGCAGACATGGACGAGGTCTCTTCTGCCTCCTTGACCACCCAAGGGGACGAGCATCCTGCTGGGAGCAGCACCTGCGCCGACGCATGCTTGAAATGCAAACTTCTGCTTTGCTTGCTACTCGAGCTGTCAACGTAAGTTCCACTTTCTTTACTTTCATGCAGTATCTCCTCTAATATCCACCATCTCCAGTCCCCGAGATTCGAGGTAAACTATTGACGCTCCGCCGGAGTTAAAATTGTTTGGCTTGAATCTTAACTCTCCATTTTCATCCGACGTATCCAATCCATTTTTATCTCACTTTAGCATGCACCTCGGGTACGAGTCCCCGAGACTCCTGTCGAGGCATACCCCGGCAACATTTTCCCAAAGAGTTGACTCCGAGTCCCCGAGACTCTTGTCGAGGTATAGCCTTTCTAACCGAGCTATATTTTTCTTCCTTGCAGAATGCTATGAACGTTCGCACGGATATCTTCCATACCCTCCTGTTTGACCACAAGAAACTCCACGACGAGCACAAGGCCGTCCTTGCAGCGAAGAAAACTTCGGATGACCAGCTAGCGCAAGAGAAAGCCGAGGTAGCTCGTCTGGTAAAGGAACTGAAGCGCATCACTGAGCTGCGGACGTCTGAAAAGAGCAGCTGCAGGCGGAAAAGGCCAGTGTTGTTGAAACAGAGAAGAAACTTCGGGAGGATGCCGCCAAGGAACATGAGAATGCGCTCCAGTTAGCCGAGGCCCGCGCCACCTCGGCCACCGAGGCTTATGAAGCCCTTCAAGCTTCGGTTAACCAGCTCCTCCCGACGCTGGAACGCATCAACCAAGAAATGGACGGTAAGCTTCTTGCCCCCCTTATCCTTGCTTTGTCCTCAACAGTACTGGCTCTTTGCCGAACTGTTTCTTTCATTATTAACAGGCTATCCTTCTGCAGAGCACTTCACCTACACCCAAATCTCGGCCCGCAATATCACTGCTCAGCACAGGAAGAGGCGTAACGAGACGAACCCCGTCTGGACCATTGAGGACCACATCGTGGCCATCAAAGCTCGGATCCATCCCTTGAAAACCATTGGGTCCGAACTCCTCGACGCAGGTGTGTCTGCTTTCCGAGCCTTGTGGCCTCTTGCCGATGCTCCCAATACTACGCCCGAGCTCGCCGCCAAGCTTCGTGAAGCCGAACAAAGACTCCGAGAGTGGCGCTCATCTTCAGCTCGCGCTGGAGCTGATGCCGCTCTCAAATTCATCATGACTTGGTGCGAGAAGATTGACCTCGAAAAGATGGACACTCTTCGCCGAGGCTCGCCCTGGTCCACGGACCCAATTCTCATCAAGCGCCGCGAAAAGATGGCTGCCTTCTTCGCTGGATATGCCAACACCAAGAACTTGAGCGAAGGAGACACCTACTCCGACGCCGAAGATGATGAGCCAGAAGAGGAGGAATACGAAACAGAATCCGACGTCGAGGCCGAGCAAGGTGACGACGGTGAAACCCGCGAAGCAGAAACCGAGGCTTCTCCACAACCTGCCGAGGTTACTGCCGACGTTGCCAGCACTTCCCAGGCTACCTCGGCTCCGGACGAAATCCCTGCTGCCTCGGCTGTTGCCGACGTAATTCCTGATGCCTCGACCTGAACTTATGCTTGGCCAAAAAACTTCATTAAATCCCCGGTATGCCGGGACGCAGATGTAATCAAACTTAAGTAGTTCCTTTGCTACCTCTATTACTATTATGCTCATCGAACCATGCTTTTCTAAGCTTTATGTCGAATCCTTTTGAATGATTGCTCGAGTTTACTTTCGTGTTTACTATATTTGGCATTCTTTGCTCTTGTCTGCCATTCTGGCGTTCGACAGTCGAGTCACAAGATTGTTGTTCATAGCATACAGTACTTGGTAAATTCCGAGGTATGTTTCAAAGTCATCCGACATAAAAAAGAAGTAAAAACAGGGGTTAGTAAACGACATATGCCGAACTGTCTTTTTGGACCGAGTCCCCGAGTTCATTTTCATGTTTCCCATGTTCTTTCGTCTTTGCTCTTGACTGCCATGCTGGCGTTCGTCAGTCGAGTCACAAGATTAGTTACATAGCATACAGTACTTGAAGTTTGAGACGAGGTTCAAAATAGTTCGGCATACGAACGAAGAAAGAGTACGAACAAAAAGAAACATGCAATCATAAGAGCGAGGCAGTCCCCGAGCTCACTCTCGAGGTGCCGAAGTTTTTATTAAAGATCAGCCGAGGTACATACATTATATTCTTCAACAGTAGAAGGGTCGGAGTAGAGCTACATTCCATGGACGCTGAAGCTCCGAATCAGGTCTATCCAGCCCATCTCCCCTTGGCTCCTGTGCATCTATAAGATAGTATGAATCATTGTGCAGAGCTCGGCTCACAATGTATGGTCCCTCCCATGGAGGTGACAACTTGTGCCGACCTTTGCTGCGCTGACAAGCCTCAGCACTAGGTCTCCTTCATTAAACTTTCGGGGTTTTACATGCCGGCTTTGATAGCGTCGGAGACCCTGCTGATATATTGCTGACCGAGATAAGGCCAATTCTCTTGCTTCCTCAAGCAATCTACTGCATCTTCCCGAGCTTCTTTAGCCTCGGCTTCTGTGTACATTGCCACTCTGGGCGCATCATATTCAATGTCGGTTGGCAGCATTGCCTCGGCCCCATAGACCATGAAAAATGGCGTATAGCCAGTTGATCTGTTCGGTGTGGTCCTTAGACCCCACAGAACTGCTGGTATCTCATCGATCCAACACCCCGGTGTTTTCAACAGTGGTTCTATTAGCCGAGCTTTGATTCCGGCCAATACCAATGCATTTGACCTTTCTACTTGCCCATTAGCCTGTGGATGAGCCACCGAGGCTACATCAAGTCGAATTCCCTTACTCATGCAGAACCGAGCAAACTCTCCGACAGCAAAGTTCGTGCCGTTGTCTGTAATGATACTATGAGGATATCCATATCTCAGGATTATTTCCTTCAAAAAGGTCACTGCCGTATGACCATCCACCTTTCGGATTGGCTTCACCTCGATCCACTTAGTGAATTTGTCCACCATCACCAGTATGTGAGTCATATTGCCTCGGGCTGGCTTGAATTCTCCCACCATGTCCAGACACCAAACTGCAAAGGGCCACGTGATAGGAATGGTCTTGAGCGCCGAAGCTGGCATGTGCTGCTGCTTGGCGAACCTTTGGCACCCTTCACATTTCCGAACTATATCTTCTGCATCGGCATTGGCGGTGGGCCAATAGAACCCGTGCCGGAACACCTTGGCCACCAGAGCTCTTGTGCTGCAATGATGTCCACATTCTCCTTGGTGGATCTCTAAAAGCATCTCCTTGCCTTCAGCTGGTTCGACACACCTGCAACACCTCGGTCACACTTCTCTTGTATAGCTCCTTGTTGATGATGGTGTATCCCTTAGCTCTCCTCTGGATTCTCCTTGCCTCGGTTGTATCACTTGGCAAACTTCCATCGGCTATGAAGTTCATGATCTGCTCCGCCCATTCCGGCACTGGATGCAGAGGAAAAAGCCTCTCATCTATCTCCATTGGTTCGGTCGCCATGATCTCCTTCATGATTTCCTCCACCATTGCTCGGCCAGTCCCCGAGTGTTGGTGCGAAGTCCCCGGGTCAGACCCGAAGTTCCCATCATCTATCTCCATAGGAAAGGCTCCATCATTCCTCGGATACTGCGAAGCAGTCCCCGAGTCCGGCCAAACGCATCCGACGTCTACCTCCATAGGAATGGGCTCAGACTCCGAACTTGGCGGTAAGAAAATTGACTCGGAGTCAGGCGAGGGCTTGATTGAAGGAGTTCTCAAATGGTTCAGTGCTATCCCCGGTGGCACCGGTTCTTTGGATGAACCGAGCTTAGACAATACGTCGGCGGCTTCATTCTCCCCGAGGTATGTGCTTGTACTCACATCCTTCGAAGAACCCAGACACCTTTTGCACATGAAACCGATACAACTCCATGTTCGCATCCAATGCATCCCAAGTGCCGTGGATTGATGCACCACCAAAGCTGAATCGCCGAAGCATTCTATACGCCGGACGCCTATCTCCTTTGCCACCTTGAGCCCATGGATCAGGGCCTCATACTCCGCCACGTTGTTCGACGCCGAGAAATGGATTTGCAGCACATACTTCAACTGGTCTTGCTTCGGCGAGGTTAGGACTATGCCGCACCTAATCCGACCTTGGTCTTGGACCCATCAAAGTGCATCTTCCAATAATTATAGTCCGGCAAGGGCGGCTCATATTGCATCTCGGCCCAATCGCATAAAAAGTCCGGTAGCGCCTGCGACTTGATTGCATCTCGCCTTTCATAATGCGGAGTATATGGAGATACCTCGATCGCCCATTTGGCAACTCGCCCAGTTGCGTCCTTGCATCCGATGATCTCCGAGATTGGAGCATCACATACCACCGTCATGGGATGCTCTTGGAAATAATGCTTCAGTTTCTTAACCGCCAGGTATACTCCGTACGTCATCTTCTGGTAGTGGGGTAGTTTTGCTTCGACGTGGATATCACCTCGCTCAGGTAGTAGATTGGTCTCTGCACCGATTTGCCTCCTTCGTCTCGCTCCACCACCACTGCAACACTTACGACCCGGTTTGTAGCCGCAATGTATATCAACATCGGTTCATTCTGCAAAGGGGACGCCAACACCGGAGCAGTGGACAACATCTTCTTCAGCTCATTGAACGCCGCGTCCGCCTGCGGGGTCCAAGTGAAACTGGTACTTTTCTTCATAAGTTGATACAATGGTAAGGCTTTTTCTCCTAGCCGACTTACAAACCGACTTAAAGATGCAAGGCATCCCGTGAACTTCTGCACATCTTTTAAACAGTTCGGCAACTTCATTCTTTCGATAGCTCGGATCTTAGCCGGGTTAACTCTATACCTCGGCTCGATACGAGGAAACCGAGCAATTTTCCAGCCGGGACACCAAAGGTGCACTTGTCCGGGTTAAGTTTCAACCGATACTTTCTTAAGTTTGCAAATGTCTCTTCGAGGTCTTCGATGAGAGTATGCTTCTTTTTAGTTTTGATAACAATGTCATCGACATACACTTGCACATTCTTGCCCATTTGAGAGTGTAAGCACTTCTGCATACACCTTTGATAAGTTGCCCCGGCATTTCTCAAACCGAAACACATGACACGATAGCAATACGCCCCGTACGGGGTAATAAAGGCAGTCTTTATTTGATCATCAGTGTTCAGTGGGATCTGGTGAAAACCAGAATATGCATCAATAAAAGACAACAGCTCACATCCAGCCGTAGAATCGATCACTTGATCAATCCGAGGTAAAGGAAAGGGATCCTTCGGGCACGCCTTGTTCAGGTTGGTGAAGTCAATGCACATGCGCCACACCTTGACTATCGCCGGTTCGTCCTTCTTTTTCTCCACGAGGACTGGATTAGATATCCAGTCCGGATGCAGCACTTCCATGATGAAGCCTGCAGCCAGTAACTTCGCCAATTCTTCGAGTACCACCTTTCTTCGGTCATCTGAGAGCCGCCGCGTCGGTTGACGCACTGGTTTCACCTCTGGCCGAACAAACAAAGAGTGCTCTGCCAACTCCCTCGGAACACCTGGCAGGTCTTTAGCCGACCATGCAAAAATGTCCCGATTCTCACGGAGGAAGTGACAGAGCGCGCTTTCCTATTTCTCGTCCATGCCAGCACCAATGATGGCGAAACGCTCCGGGTTCTCCGAGTCCAGCGGGATTTTCTTGGTCTCCTTGGGCACCTCGAATGAAGCGCTCATGTCCGGAGTAATTAGTCCGGACATGCCGAGCTGAGTAGACTGCGCCATTGCCACCACCTTCTGAAGTTGCTTCTTCTCCGCCGCGATCACCAAGGACTCGGCTAAACTGATCCCGCCGAGGCACATTGCATAGCCTTCTTGTAGTCACCTGAAATGGTTATTATTCCCTTGGGCCCCGGCATTTTCATCTTCAGGTAGGCCACATGAGTGGAGATCATGAACTTGGCCAAGGCTGGCCTTCCCAGCAAGGCATGGTAAGGGCTCTGCAAGTCCACAACCTCGAACTCAAGACTTTCAACTCGGCTGTTATCTCGGGTACCAAAACCCACGTCGACCCAAATCTTTCCCATAGGTGCACAAGAGACCCCGGGCACAATACCGTGAAATGTACAGCTGCTAGGCTGCAACTGGTTCGGTGAGTATCCCAGCTTGACCATGTGTCTCGGTACATGATATTTATGGCACTCCCATTGTCCACCAAGACTCGGGTGAATCTCACATTGTTGGTCGGCCCACAGAACGTCGGATCCACCACCAGTGCATAGTTTCCAGGGCTCGGCATGATCCGAGGTGTATCTTGCCTGCTCCAAGTGATCTCTTGCTCGGACCAGTTCATGTATTTCACCACTGCCGGAGTTACTGCATTCACCTCCTTGGCACGCCTCAGCATACTCTTCTTATCAGTTGACTCAGTCACAAACACCACGTAACTCTGATGTACTTCCCTATAATCATTACCGGGGTTCTCATACCTCTGATTCTCAAAGGACCACGTTTGGCTTTGGCCGGCACCACCGTTGTTGTTGTTGCCCTGGGCACTCACTGCATTCACCGGTTTCGCCTGCACCATCTTCTGGTTTTGGGCCGCATGCACCGGGGTTGAATTTGCTCCGGTTAAGCTCTGATTCTGCGCCGCTATGGTCGGCTTATGCTGCTGCTGCGCGTTCGGATATTGAGGTCTACGCCATTGGTTCGGTGGCCCACTCCGGTTTGTCCCAGCTTTCGCCCCTTCTGCAGCGGTTCGGTGATGAAAACTACACTGCAGAGTGGTATGGTTGGGTGTTTTGCCATTCCTGCCATGATAGATACATGGCCCATTCACCAATGACTCGTAAGTCACAGGTGGTCCGGCCTCCTGCCATGCTTCGCACCACCCCCTGACTCTGGTTCTGGTTCGGAGTCCACGCCTGACCCTCAGTCTTCGGTTTCTGGGCGCCTCCAGGTCCGGACTGACTTGGGTTTACAGCATTGACTTGGAAATCTGGTTCTCTCCTCTTCTGCCCGAACTCTTGACGGTTATCAAACCTCGGTCCGTTGTTGCGATTGTTCATCGGATTCCTCCTGTTCCGGGCATTCCCATCCAGCAGAGGCTGCATCGGATCGCCAAGGGCATAGGAATCAGCTATCCGAATCGTCTCGGCCAGAGTCTTTGGCATATCTCTCTGGAGCCTCTGCCACAACATGCTACCATACCGACATCCATCAGCAAACCACGCTATAGCCTGTGCTTCGATAACTCCTTCACAGGAGTTCCGAACATTGCTCCACCGAGTCAAGAATTCTCGGTCAGTCTCATTGTCCTCCTGCTTGCACGCCTGCAAAAGCTGAGGTCGGTTTGGCCTCTTGTAAGTGCTGGCGAAGTTGCTATTGAATGCCTCCTCTAAATCCAGCCAGCAATTGATGCTATTCTCCGGCAGATTGTTCAGCCAGATCCGAGCAGGACCTTCCAACATGTGCGGGAGATACCGGACCGCCCATCGGCGATTGCCCCCCGCAATGTATACTGCTGAAACATAATCAGCTAGCCAATCTTGCGGCTTGGTGCTCCCATTGTACGGCCTGGTACTCCGACCCAACTGAAACTGAGACACTGGTGGAGGTGGTTCCTTCATGATCCGAGGTCCAAAACACGCCGGACCAGGAGGGCCTTCCTCTTCCAACCTCTCGGACATGTAAATCCGATCTAGCTTGTATCGCGCGTCACCTGTAGGCAACGTCCGAGCTCCGATACGCTCTCCCAATGCACCATCCACTCTATAGAATCCAGCCCGCTCCATGGCTGAATTTCCATCATCATATCGGTCGCCACCTCGACCGACGTCTTCGGCTGCGGAACATACTCCGGCTCTTGCTGATACTGCTCCTGCGGCCGGGGTTGCTGCTGATGCCTCGGGGGCTGAGGTGGTTTACCTCGGCCAGCCGACGCTGCTTGCCCACCGTTCTGATTTCCCTGAGCTGAACGGCCTTTAGCTCGGCTTGCATCACCTGGGCCGGGGTCTCCATTGGCTCGGCTAGCGTCACCGACCTTTTGCTTTCCAGCTAACACCGGATCGTACACTTGCAGCTGCATCTCCTTGTTCCGACCTGAAGTGACACTCCGGGCACGATCGGCTCCTCCGACGTGTGGAGACGAGGCTTGCCCCTTGGACCCCTGGCTAACTGGCCTAATCGAATGGACCGCCTGCGAACCGCCAAGCCCGGCCTTGCGGAGGGCTTCATTTTGCTTGCTGGCCACATGCACTAACTCATTGAGCCGCTTCTGCTGCTCACGCCATGCATCTCCGGTCAACTCCGATAGCCCGGCCCTTACTGCTTCGGCTGCTCTAAGGTTCTTGGCTGGTGAACTATACACCGGCCTACCAGTAGCCGACCTGCTACTTGTTGCCTTACTCGAGCCGAGACTGCAGCCCTAACCATCTCCTCATAGAGGTCCTTGCCTCGGTTGAACAGAGCAGCTTTCTTACGCCGCACAACCGGAGTAAAACCATCCTCTATACCATGTGCAGCATTGTACTCCTTCTGCTCCATATCGAACTGCTGCTAGCCTCGGCCAGCAACCGAGCTTCTCTCATCACTCTCTGGCGCTCTGCCTCTAACCCGGCCACCGTATGCTCCACACTTGCCTCTACTGCGAGTGGCCGAGCTAACCTATCAACGATAGATTCTAAGGGAAATTCTTCCCTTGGCATGCCCAACTGCTCATTCTGACTAGGTTTCTCGTACGGAAACTTCGCCGCCCGACCTGATTTCTCAGGCAGCGCAGTTGGTGTCGCCTCCACCTCGGCTAGCGCGACTTGCCAGCATCTGCCTTGCTAGCTGCAGGCTGGTACCAGCCACCATCACCTCCACACACCTCGGAGGGCGAGTAACACGTTGGCCCAAAGCCGCCAGGAGAGGAGTTTCGTCGTCCACGAGCACCTGCTCCGGGTACTCGCGAACCACCTCGACAGCAACGTATGTGGGGAAGCTGCCGAGCATCATGAGGAAACCATTGGTGGGGAAAGGCTTGCCGGCGAAGCACCCGCATTGTCACTCACAAAGGCAAACTCGCCGATTGGCAACAAGGCCAGAAAGAACACACTCAGAGGAGCCCGTCCGGATGGAAACTCCACCCAACGCCTCAATCTGCCCCACGGTGGGCGCCAACTGTCGTGGTGGGATCACGGCAGATGCCATGGGTATGGCTTAGTTGGGGCCGAACGGTCGTTGGGGGAATCCGGGGAGGGTTTATGCACTCAAGATGTGCACAAGCAAGAACATGCAAGAAACCACAAGAACATGAACAAGAACCAAGAAAGCCAAGAACACAAAAGACACCACGATGTACCCAGGTTCGGGGCCTTCGTGAGGAAGTAAAACCCCTACTCCTGCCTTTCCTCTCTCAATATATCAGTGTAGCTCAGGTACAAGGTGCTCCTCGAGCTGTATGATGCTCTCAAGTGAGAGCTCTAGATGGAAGATGAAACTATGAAGGGGGAAATGAGCTAGGGTTTTCGCCGTCCTCCTCCCTGGAGGTGTGCCATATATACACAGGCCGAAGTACATTTTTACCCCTGCCTACAACTGACAATGGCATGGCCAAAAGGTAGAAGACAAGCCTCTGCCTCCTGCCAGCTCAACGGCCGAACTGTCAGGCCAGCCAGGCCTAGCTTTCCTCTTCCGGTCATACTTCAGTAGCCTGCCGAGGTCTAGCCTGTAGACCTTTCCCGAAATAGCCGAGTCAGCTCCTAGGCCCCCGAGCTTCCGGGAAACCCGTGGACGGACCTCGCCGTCCTCTGACGTTTGGGCTACGGGCTCTGCGGCGCCCGTGACTCCTCTGACATGCCTCGTTACTTGCTGCTAACCTCGGCTGGCCGGTCACTTATACGTCGGGCCACGCTTCATCTTGGCTAGGGATACTCCGGATCCTATACCTCGGTAGTAACACCTTGTTCTTGTGGTAACTAGCTGACTGCCCCAAGGTTCATACCTCGGAGGCCATACCTCGGATGATTCTTCCGACGTACACCTTACGTCGGATGACGCCTCCTGCGTCTATGCTTAATTGCTACCTCGGACGGCTTACAGCCTTACCCTTACATGTCTTTACCTCTTCTTTAGCCTACCGGGGGTAACCCCCGACAAAACCATCAAGCTACCCATATGCATCCACCACATGCATGGATTTTGCGGCCAGGGGGTCGAGGAAGCCGACGAGCGGCCAAAGAATCAGCAAAGGCCAAAGCCATCTACTGCACAACCTGCGCAACGGCTGGAGTGCTAATCACACATGCATGCACAAGCTCAACGTACGAGCATTGGAAAAGGAAAAGACCAAGTAGCTAGCTCTGTCTAGCTCGGCAACATCAGCGACTCGACAATTCGGGTGACAGCAAATTTCGAATCCTTCAATTTCTTCGACTTCTACAACAACAAAGTATCGACATCGACCACACCCCTACTGCGGGCAAACTTCGGCTCTCCCGACAAATCATCGACTCGGGAACAAGGCGACACCCGAGACTTCCTCGACTCCGCCTCCGACACTCGGGGGTTGGCGCTTCAACATCAACAAGCAAACAACCAACTTCATCGTTGCACCCGAAAATGCGACTCCGCGTCGCCTACTCGACAAGATAGACTCGGGGGCTGAGCATTGCAGTCGCCACCTCGACTCCCTCCGTCGCAAAACTCCGCCGCGTTGACTCCGGTCCGCCGCGTCGACCTCTTCGCCGCACAACTCCGCCGCGTCGACTCCGGTCCGCCGCGTCGACTTCTTATTCGCAACACTCCGCCGCGTCGACTCCGGTCCGCCGTGTCGACTGCCACAGCCGCAAAACTCCGCTGCGTTGACTCCGGTCCGCCGCGTTGAGTCCCTCCACCGCACAACTCCGTCGCATCGACTCCGGTCCGCCGCGTCGTCTCTTTCGGCAAAACACCGCGCGCCTCTGGACCTTACACTCGGGGGCTACGCCGCGCAAAGCCCAAACTTGTAAAGCCTTGGCCGCACCCGAAGACTCGGGGGCTGCGCCGTGCAGGTTAGCTACTTCAAAAGCCTCAGCCGCACTCGACAATCAGGAGGGCACTCGCCATCGGCTCGAGTGCTACGCACCCGACAAATGTCTACGCCAGTAGACGCAAAGATTGGAGCACTCACGAAAACAAACAGCACAATGAAGGCAAATTGAGCCTATGCCCAACTACAAATAGTTGCACATAGCCTCGGGGGCTACTCCCATCGGGAGCGCTGCCGCGCACCCGATAGAATTACGGCAAAATATCAGTCGACAAATAATTCGACTGAGTTCATAAGCAAAATCATACTCGCAAAGGTAAGACCCACCGACCAGTCGAGCTGGCTAAGGACCGCTCTAGCAGCGTTATCCTTAAGCGTTCCGTGTCAGTAGACATGATGAATAATCCCCGACGGACGCGTTGGGTTGATTCAAAATTATACTGCAGTTCGATTCCGTAAGACCTCAACGGCTGTTTCGAGTCTGTCCAGTTTGTTCCAGATTCGAGTCCGGGGACTCGAGTTTGATTGAAAGCTAGTATGGTTTTGCCACAAATGGTAGTTAACTGGCCTCGATCCGTCGTGTGTGCCGGCCTGCTAAGCTAATATCCCTTGACTATCATAAGCAAAAATCATAGTCGATGAAACACTCGACTCCAAAGCAGAATACCAGTCGACGAATTACCGACTCGGCAAGCACAATCGAGACAATCTCGACTCAAAATATACATAGTAAAATGAGCAAAGAATCAGATGGTGAAATACACCTGCAAATGAGTCCCTGCCCGATTCTTCGAATCGACCAGGCACTCGGGGGCTACTCCCATCGGAGCGCTGCCGCGCACCCGATGAATTACCGAGTCAAAAGCATCAGACAACGCAGCAACAATGCGAGAACTGAGCCCAAGTTGAGAATCTCCTTGGACAACTCGAATTTCATTCAACTACTCCCATCGGGAGCGCACTCGCCGTTGGCTCGAGTGCTATGCAACGGACTTTTCAAAGTCGGGTTCCCTATAACCTGCACGGATTTCTCAAAGTCGGGTTCCCTATAACCTGCACGGATTTCTCAAAGTCGGGTTTTCCTTACACCTGCATCTAATTTATTAATATTGGATTTCTTAAACTGGATTTCTCAAAGTCGGGTTCTCTACAGCCGCGCGGATTTTTCAAAGTCGGGTTCTCTATAGCCCGCGCGGATTTATCAAAGTCGGGTTATCTATAACCTGCACCGGATTTATTATTATTGGATTTCATATACATATACACTGGATTTCTTATAAATGATTCAACTCACGAAGAATAGATAATACAATCATCATATGATTTGAGTCTCTGCCCGATACTTCGAATCGACCAGACACTCGCGGGCTACTGACATGGTTATACCCTTCGGGTCCCCTATTATTGGTATACCTGGTGCAGCCCAGACTAAGGCCCGCCTAGCGGCCCAGCAGTTACTTCAAGCACAAGTCAAGGACTCCAAGACGTAGTCTACTAGGACTCATGTAAAACCTACCTGGCTGCATATATAAAGCCAGGCAGGGGCACCCCCAGAGGGGGGGAGGGCAGAACCAGACAGATCCAAGATAGATCAAGACTAGATCCACAACTCGCATAGGCATAACGAGACCACGTCTCACCATATCGCCGTTACGGCCACCATGTAACCTCATATATCATCATAATCAGACAAGCAGGAGTAGGTCTTTACCTCACAATGAGGGGCCGAACCTGGGTAAATCCTTGCTTGTCAGCCGTCCGATACTACCAGCGCGCATATCTTCTCCCTCTAAATCTACCTGGGGTACTTGACCCTAGGATTGCCGTGGGCATAACCACGTCAGCGTGTGGAGGTGTGTCTCCGGCGGATCTCGCCGGATTAGATCGGTGTTTGTCTTCGGTGGATCCGCTTGGATCTGGTTTTGGTTCGTGTGTCTACAGGTTGGAACCTTCCGATCTTTGCTTTTCTTCTTCGGTGACGGTTGATGTTCTGATGCGCTGGTCATGTGTGGCCTTAGTACGATTTCGCGACTGTTTACTACAAGGGTTGTCTGGCTCTGGTGATGGAGGGGCAACGCCTTCAGCTAGCTCTAGTGTTTATAGTCGTCGCTATGTGGTCTATGGATATAATTTTGTTATTTCTAGTGTTCTTTGTACTGTCATGAGAGTTGATGAATAGATCGGAAGTTCTTTCGCAAAAAGAAGAAATTGAGTTTCGTCATGCTTTATAAATAAAACCCAATAGCCGAACCGATACAAAGCGACAAGGGAACCCACTTATAAGGAGATCAAAGATAAACAAAAAAAATAGAACCAAACTCGACACTGATGACCCGGAAACAAAACTGAAAGAAACCGGAGCTTCATGAAAATGCCTCCAAATTAATAGTAGCACTGCAGACTCCATTTCTTTTCTTGCAGAAAACACACAAACTTCTTCTTTTCTCTTCCGGCCATGCTTCCGTACAGTATCTTCTAATAATGGGATGTGGAATAGGAGTACGTACGTACTCCCTCAAGGATGTCTATAAAAGGGACGGAGGGAGTAGTATTTTCTTTTGTCCCATGTGGAGTACAAACTTAATTCCATTCACTGTGCGCAAACCATCCGGTAGTACTTAACCGATTGACAACGACAGGGAAGCTCATGCTGATGCAGGACAAGATGCGAAACTAACCTGACAGCTGCCGGGTCATGCATGCGTCTTGTGATATCTGCAGCAAGAAAAGTTCGCGATGGTCCCCAACTCCAGCAGATCGAGAGAGAAACGTGAGCTCTGGCTTCCCACTTCCGACTCCTGACGTGGCTCTCAACCTTTTTGTCGCTGTTGGAACAGCGCTGAAGTTACAACAATTAACACAGAGACAATCTTCTGGTAACAAACTAATACAGTACTAGAAGAATGTAGAATACGGTCGATCCTCATACGTGAGAAACGTAAATCCTATATATAATCCTCCAAGAATATGCAACGGCGGAAGACAAAAACCGTTAAAAAGTGTAGTTCTAACGTAACACGATACCACGTGATGACAGCGGCATATATAGCGTCAAGATCTGGCATGAAGGTTGCGATCTTCTATCTGGACAATGTCGCGTACACACACCTACTGTTATAAACAATATGCAATAAAACAATGTTAACACAACGGGACACGAGATGTAATGTGGAAAACCCTTCCAACAAGGGAAAGAAAAACCAGGGTCGCCAGCCAGTAAATTTTCACTATGATCGGGTGAGATTACAACGTCGGGGATTTACAACTGTTCGACTTATCCCAACCGGCGACTTATAAGAAGTATATATAGGGTGAAAATCCTAAGTCTGCTGCAGTCCGACTCGACAACGATCCATACCGGACACATGTTTGGAACAAGGGCGCCCTTGGAACAAACAATATTACATGATGGGTTATTCTATATGAATTTTAGAGGAACAAATACAATGTCGTTTTTTTTCTCTTTTCTTGTCCATGTTTACATACCTTATTTCTTTGCGTCTATAATTCTTGTATTTTTTTCAACATTACATTTCAACAATATTTTTGAAATTGTGGAATCCTAACGAGTGCATATTGGCTACATGAGAATCTTGTAAGTTCTGCAATTGCAGTGATGCAATTAAACAAGGACAAATATGCATCTGAGAAGGATAATGATGCAATTGACAAATATACACTTGAAAGGGAAAATGATGCAATTGAAAAGGAAGTAGTTAACTGCGGTGCAGTTGACAAGGATGTATGATGCAGGTGACAATGAGGTAGTTGACACCCGTTCGGCTGACAAGGATGCAATTGACAACGGTTCAGTTGACGAGGAAATTGGTCAAGCTGACACTTGACAACATGTTTTGACCGCATCGTCTCAACTGCATCATCATCTCAAATGTGTCATGCGTCTCAACTCTATTGTGCCAGTGACATCGTGTCTCGATTGTACCATCTCAATTGTATCATCTCAATTGTATTGCATCTATGACCGTCGGTATCTATAGGAATTCAGGATACATGGTACTTTACTGTGGTTTTCATGTTCTTGTGGGTTTGATCTCCTACATTCCAAACAGGGCATTAGGCATTCTCTTATTTTCAGATTTATTGGCCGACTGAGTGAGTATCTCAGAACCGTGCAAAGCATGTCGAGAACACGTGACCCGAAACAAGGCATGACCTTCTGACACATCTTGATGTATGCCTCAGGCTAGGTGTATACAGAGTGTGACATAAGTTGTATGCAATAGATGACATCTAGAAAAATTGATAGTGTGGAGGATAAGAGAATTAAATAGCAGGTTTATAGAACAATTATACAGACAAATTTTATAGACGACTCATGAACGGTTTTTGTTGTTGTTGTGTGAATATTGTTAGTAACTTATGCTCACCGAAGACCATGACTAAAAATAGACAAGTTATATATATATGCATAATTCTGTTTGTTACGCAATGTTTTGGTCGAAGCATGTGCCGTGCTTATATCCTCTAAATTAGCCAAGGAGGACATGATTTTTTTGTGTTCTTAAGTTTATTTTTAAGAAATCTTGTTTTGAGTCCAAGATTCTCGTGTGGACTGTTTATTTTATCCAACTAAAATTGAGTAATTGCACATTTCAGAATCATCTGCAATTTTACAACAACTAACCTCAACACCTCCATTCCATCCATCAGGTGGGGACCTAGCTTCCGGTTGATTTCTTCTTGGTAAGAATAAAAATATTTCCAACAGGATATAAAACAGCAAATCTGGAACATTCACCCAAGCCGTGGCAAGATTCAGGTGCCCCTCACGGCAGCCAGCCATCCATGCCGGGGTACCGGCCGGGCGCCGAAACTGACAGCAATACGTGGGGAAAATCAAGGCGCCAACGAAACGCGCGGCAAGATATCACACCGACGGCAACAATATTTGGCAGATCGCTCCTGCTCTCTCGCCCACGGCACGTCGCACGCACTATGCGACATAAATTAAACCCCCTCGATCTCTAACCGGAAACGGCACAACCCCACAAGCCACATCACTCGAGAGAGAGAAACCGCAGCGCGCATGACTGGCGTGGCACGTCACAGCGCAGCGCAGTGTAGCCCAACCGTCCGTCGATCCCCGGCGGTTCATCACGCCAGCCATCTCATCCACGCACCACTCGCGCGGGAAGAAACCACCGCCGAGAACAAACGCCCACCGGAAACGCCCGAGACGCGAAACTGTAAAGTGCGCCCGCCCACCTAACACGCCTCCATCCCAACCGAACCGCGCGTCCCTCGATCGCCCGGCCCGTCTTTATATACACACACCACCACCCCCGCGGCACCCGCAGCCTCGATCGACGCCACACAGATGTGCGAGACCAACGTCGAAATCCAGGAGACGCCGGCGAGAATGGTGGTCCCGGGCGCCGCAGACACGCCGGTGCTAGGGGGTCGGAGCCGGACCAAGGGATCCTGGAGCCCGGAGGAGGACGAGCTCCTCCGGGACGCGGTGTCCCGCCACGGCGCCCGGAACTGGAGCGTCATCAGCGCCGAGGTGCCCGGGCGGTCGAGCAAGTCGTGCCGCCTGCGGTGGTGCAACCAGCTCAGCCCCGGGGTGCACCGCCGCCCCTTCACCCCCGAGGAGGACGCCCTCATCTTCGCCGAGCACGCCAGGGTCGGCAACCGCTGGGCCTCCATCGCCAGGAAGCTCGACGGACGCACCGACAACTCCGTCAAGAACCACTGGAACTCCACGCTGCGGCGCAACCGCAGGGCCGCGGCCAACGCCAGCGCCATCGGAGGCGGTTTCGCGCACCCCGCCGCCATGTCGTTCCAGTCGTTGGATCTCACAGAGGGGAAGACGACGAGGACAGTGACGACTCGGTGGCGGTGCCGGCGCCTCTTCCGCCCGCCAAGCGCCAGTGCGTCGCCGCCATCCCTCTCGCCATGAAGCCGAACGTCCAGACCCCGCCGCTGCATCCCGACCCGCCCACGTCCCTCTCCCTCGGCCTGCCAGGAGCCGGCGCGGGCTCCATCACCCCGCCGCCCCCACCGCCGCCGCCGCGGGACGCGTGGGTGGAGAGCGAGCGGGCGAGGCTGGAGCGCAACCCGTGGCTGAAGGCGGCGATGCGCCAGATGGTGGCCGAGGAGGTGCAGCGCCACATGGGCAGCGTCTACTCCTCCGTCGTCGCGTCCCTGGGCACCAGCGCCGGCGCAGCCCTGCCGGTGGCCAGGATGGAGCGAGCGGAAGCGTACCCGGCGGCAGGAGGTCGAGACCAACGGACGGACGGATAGACGGGAAGCAGGCAGTTGCGATGCAATGCAAGTTTCACTCTCAACTCCTTGTTTGTTGTTGCTTGCTGATCTCGAATCCCCGGCTAGGATAGCTAGCTTCTTGTTGAATTTTAGTACTTACTCTAGAAATCACAAAACAAAACAAAACAAAACAAACTTTCCGATGGATGGATTAGGCCTCTATTTTCCTGTGAGTTCGTTTGGCCGTTTTGATCGATCCATCGATCGGTGGCCACATTTGGTTTTCTGTTGGCGAGTTCGTTCGGGTTTGGTTGCGATTATCACTGAATGTGTTGTGCGTGCGTCTCGTTGGGTGGGATCGGCGTTACCCAACAGCACGCACGTCTCTCCGTTCCTCACCTAGCTCGTAACGGTTTTGCTGGCGGTTCTCAAGTTAGTAGTCCACTAACTATCAAAACAAAAGTTAGTGGTTCACACCTCCCACACGTTTCAGTTACTAGTAAGTTGCTTAAGTTAGCACTGTAATATATTTACATTTATTAGCACAAGATATGTTTACAGAACTCGTATCTTTTGGAATTAACGCGGTATAATTAATCTACTAGGGGACTAAGCGCGGACTCCGCCACTAGGGCTGGACATAAAGCTCGTTGCTCGACAAGCTCAACGAGCACTCGTTTGGTCGACTCGTTTAGCTCGGCTCGTTATGCTAACGAACAGAGCCGAGCAATGATTTTGACTCGTTATTGCTAATGAGCTAAACGAGCGAGCTAACGAGGCTCACGAGCAGATCATTAAGCTCGTTAATTTGGATCCCATGTCTGTTTAAAGGTAGATCTCATCTAACTAGCAACCTAACAAGTGACGACTCAACTTTTTTTTAGCAAGTCCATATCACAACCGAGATCTATGGTCAACCAATGTAGGAAACATCGAATCCCTTTACTTCATGTTAATCGTCAATTACCTCGTCATCTCTATATTCAGATTTATTTTCTTAACGAGCTGCTCGCGAGTGCTCGCGAACACTTAACGAACCGAGCCGAGCTTTATATTTAGCTCGTTAGACTTAACGAGCTTAACGATTCGAGACTTAACGATCACGAGTCTTAACGAGCCGAGCCTTAACGAGCCGAGCAGCTCGTTAGTCCAGCCCTATCCGCCACGCTCGTGGGCTGAAATTTTGAATTATTTAATCATAAAATTGTTGAAATTTAAAAATTGTCTAGGTTGAGAAGTTTTTCGAATTTTTGAAATGGTCAAACTGGGGAGCTATTCATACTTGAATTGTTTTCACGTTTATTAAATGCTTAGATTTTGTGGTCATGATATATTTGTAATATTTGTAAGCGTGGCCTCCGCCGCGCCCATGGACTCGAAAGAATTATAGTTTTTTTGGAGGGGTTAAATTTGAAATTTGGATTGGAAAGTTCCGGTATGGTTTTCCTTTCTTCGTATTTTTTTTAAATGTTAGGAAATCTGAATTTCTCAAATGTGCTTGTTTTCTCTTGCAAAGGTAGTTGGTTTTACATTTTTTTAAGAACTTTTTTTGTGTGTGGTAATGTTGGCACGTTTATTGTATTTGATTTTCTCCTGTTTATTAAATTTGGAAACCGTCTGAAATTTTGAATTATTCAAACGTGGAATTTGAGCATATGTTGTAGGTAGCTGTTTTTTTTGTGTCCATGTTGACATATTTGTCATATTTTGTCTATCCATTAAATTTAATCATGGAAGCGTCCGCATTTAAAAATTGAGCAGATTCGGGAATTAATGAAATGCAAATGAGGCTTTCGTTTTAAGATTGTTCGCATTTTAAAAATCGTTAAAATTCGGAAGTCGTGCAGTGTTTCAATAGTTTATCGTGCACAACGCCGCGTGTAAGGAATGGGAACATTGCCTAAACAATATCTACTTTTTTATCTTTTTTCTTTGCTTGAACAATATTCGGATTATTTCATATTTATCTAATCCATTGTAAGTCATAAAAAATGGTCGTCTAAATTAGATAAGAGCAGTTCTTATATTCCATTAGCTAGTAAAGCCCAACGTGAACGTTGTGATTCAAAATGCTAAAAATCGACGTGTTTTGTCGGCCGGAGTATTTGAATTTGAAAATGACGGAGTTGTAAAGTAGTCTAAGTTTGAAAATCAGTGAAATTCGGAAATGGTTTTGTTTGTAAAATGGTCGGATTTTACAGGGTGCTCAAATTTGGAAAGTGTTGTATCTGGGGAAAAGTTTGCGGTTTAGAAACATTTAAATTTTAAAAGTTGGTTAAAGTGGAAAATGTGAAGGGATTAATTCTTGTCATGTTCATAAAACGATCAGATTTGAAAGAATTTTAGTTTTTTTGGAGGGATTAAATTTGAAATTTGGATTGGAAAGCTCCGGTATGGTTTTTTTTTCTTAATTTTTTGCAAATGGTAGCAATTTTGAATTTCTCAAATGTGTTTGCTTTCTTTTACACAAGTAGTTGGTTTTACATTTTAAGAACTTTTTTTTGTGTGGTTATGTTGGCACTTTATTGTATTTGAATTCTTTTTGCGTTTATTAAATGCGCAGATTTGAAAATCGTCTGAAATTTTGAATCATTCGAACGTGGAATTTGATCATATGTTGTAGGTAGGTGGTTTTTTTTGTGTTCATGTTGAGGTGGACATATTTAAAATTATTGGTCTACATTATTTAGAATTTTTCCAAAATTATATGAATAATTTGGGATATTTTTTCAGGGAAAAAATCGGAAGAAACTGACAGAGTGGGCCCACTGTGACGTCGTGCTGACGTCACAGTGGCCACATCTGGACGCATCGCTCGCGGCGGCGCGCCGCCGCACCCCCGGACGCGCGCGTGGGCGTGTCGGACGCGCCTCGTCGCGGGGAGGCGGGAGGTGGCGGCGCCGCCCCCTTTTGGTCGCCGGAGTGGCCAGGGCGGCGCGCGGACGCGGCGGAGCACCGCGCGGACGGCGGCGTTGATTTCGGCGGCGTCGCGGCGTTTAGGGGGCTAATCAACGGCGAGGAGGTAGATCCGGCGAGGGCGCACCTCTCCGTGGCCGGCGATTTGACGGTGGAGCGGCGGAGCGGCGCGCCGGCGGCCGCGGCGACCACGGCGTCGCGCGGGGGAGAGGAGCTCGCTGACGCTTTTGTAGAAAAGACCCTGACTTTGTTGAAAATTGCATTTAGGTCCTTTCGGGGGGTTTCCTGCAAGTTTCGTGCGCCAAAAAACGTGCACGCGGGTCACCGGCTGGAACCGGGGCGACCGGCCGGTGACTGGGGACGCGTGTCGACCGCCCATTGGAAGAAAATCCCGTGGTACTGTAGCTAGCTACAGTGCCCCCGCGGGAGGACGACGTGGGCAAATCTGGTGCGTTGCTCGGCGCGATCAGACGGCTGGCGGACTCCGGCGACGTGGACACCCTGAAAGCAGCGATTTCTTCCATCTTTTATATATAGTAAGATAAGATATTTAGTCATGGTCGCAGGTGACAGAACAGGGCTCGGGGCTGTCGTGCTAAATCATACTCCCTCCGTTCATAGTATGTATAAGAAACTTTGGACAAAGTTGAGACATTCTTTTATGGACCGAAGGAGTAGATACCACGACAAAGCCTTGTCATAGATGCACACAACGTTCCAAAATAGCAAATGAAATGAAAATACGCCTGACAGGTAGCAATGAAGGCGTGTGCCAACTGTTGCGGCAGACCAAAATCAACAAAACGCCAAACAGTTGGGGAAACAAAGCTATAACTGACACCGCTTTATTTTAGCACAAGGGATATATGTACAGCCTTTTGAGTACACCTGGATAAATGAAGCAGCAACTCGCCTCCCTAACTTGTACAACACCAAAATAGATATGTACAGTACAGAGTAACCTATTGTACAAGGTAGGGAGGCGAATTGCACGCTGATACACAAGCTGGGGATGTGTAAGCAGGGGACATGGAGGTCTCTACAAGCTTTATCAAAACAAAAACAAAAACAAAAAAACAAAGATCTACCTGGAACCTATCAGGCCTGGTGTTAATTAAACCTGCTGGGGTTGGTGGTTATCTTGAGAAAATCACCTGTTACCTGTGCACTATATGAAGCTTTCTATGGGGGCCTATATCATGAGATTAATCTCATTGATGTCGTCCATGGGGATCTCGAGGCCCATCAAGTCGAGATCCTGGAACCCATCATCGTCGTCTATATTATTTAACCAGCCACCGAAATCACCGTCGATTCCTGGCAGCTCGAGGTTAGATAAGTCCGGTATTTCGGCATCATTTTTAGGATTTGCCGGTTCATCACGTCTAGTAGCAGCAGCAGTAGCAGCAGAGGTAATGTCCTTGCTTCTGTCTGAAGGAGTTATTTTGGTCTGCGGTTGTGGATCTCGGGGAAGAACACTGCTGCTGACAGGAGCAGATATGTTGGCTGTCCTCTGCTTTGGCTTTGTTTTATTCTTCCGTTCCCCTTTTGAATTGGACGATGGCGGCCGCCCGGATCTACTTCCCTCTCGGTTGTGGCCCTTCCCTTCCCTATCTCTCTCACTTCTCTTTCCTTTTGTATTGCTAACAAGGGGAGTCCCAATGCCCGAAGCTTTTAGAGTTCCTCCGGTTATGCTACCCACAACCTCATCAAGCAGCAATTCCCTTTGTTTTACATTATTTGTCCAGGGATCCTCCTTGGGAAATGGCATATCTGACAAGTGACTGCTCGCTCGAGAAGCATCTGATGCACTAGGCGTTTGAACCGATTTCGGTAGTGCATTATTGTCTGTGAACAAACAAGTCAACAAGATCACAAGAATGTTATAGTAAAGATAGTATTTCATGATAAACAGAAATGTTTACTTCGTTTTTACCAACCACAGAAGTATTATTTATGTTTACCAAACAGTGTGAAAGCTTTGTATTTAATATAAGGTAAAAGTGTTCTATGTTGACATACCTTGTGAAGCAGAGTCTAGGTCTCTTCGGTTAGAAGTTGCTGATACAAACATATCCTTGAAAGGGGCTCATCAAAACAGCTTGTTCCTGCCTCCTCGTAGATATGACAACGTGCAATCGCGCGTTTAAGAAAACTGAGGGCAGCATGTTTGCCACCTCTATTACCATTTTTGCTGCTTGAAGTATTTGAACCACAGAAAGCCTGTAGATTGGCAGTAATAATATTAATCATTTAAAAAATATCCGAACATAATGACCACGAGTCTACAAAGCAACCAAGGTCCTCAGCTAATAGCCAGCAAATGCTTGGTATGAAAATATAATAAATCTTGATGACTAAAAATCCAAGAATATTTCAAATATGACATCATATAAAATATATATACTAGACTCCAGAAACCTTAATAGAAAAAAAATACAAACTTATTGGTAATTAGAGACCACAAACCAGTGCACCCTAACCATTAACCCAACCCGACAAAGAAATTAAGCAGCAGCTGTATCTTGGTAATTTTGTATAATTTTACCATGTATTTCTCGTAAGCAATCAGCACAAGTTTCTCCATGGCGAGTCGCGAAAATTCCCTGGTATAGGAGAACCGTGTAGATATAAGAGCTTGACACTCATGAAATAGTTCTCCAACAAATAAGAAATGATGTACAATACCTTTGCTGAGACTCCTTCTCGGTTCTAACAATTCCATCCAACTTCGCTAGTAATTTTTTCTTCTCCGCAACCTTTTACACCATAAGAGGTATACATTTAATTTGACACTCAAAATAGTGGAACAATTCGTTCAAGGGATGTGCAACAAGCATGGATGTGCATATAGTTATTAATACCTCTTTATGAAGTTGGCCTTCTAATTTACAGATTTCAGCATTGACATCCTCATCTTCACTCTGTGCAAGATCAGGCTGGAATGGTAACAAGACAGTCAAGACAATAAGAAATGGTTTGCACTGTAGCTTGATAAAACTAAGAGATGTTAAAAATGAGATCAAACGGTAATATTTAACAGTTAACAGAGAAACCAAAAGACATTGAACTATTTTGTATTATATGCTGATGAAGCTTCATGGAGAATGGTCACAAGATATAGTTTTTCTCAACTTCAATACCCATGTTCTCCAGTTGATTTAAGCAAATGATAGTACCACGTGTTTCACACAAGATGCAGGGCGCTTCATCATGGAGAATGGTCACAAGATATAGTTTTTCTCAACTTCAATACCCATGTTCTCCAGTTGATTTAAGCAAATGATAGTACCACGTGTTTCACACAAGATGCAGGGCACACAGCCACAAACTAATGAATCCAACAGAAATTAAAATTATTCATATCTTAGCAGGACATGGATGCAATAGACTTCAGAATCTAACTTTGTGCTTACATCTAAATAACATCCAGATACTTTATTTAATAAATACAGCTTAAATACAGCTAAACACAAATACCCGTATTCAAATGCTAATAAAAAAATAACTGAGTATTAGCTTCCATTATTCATCATATTATTATCTCAAAAAGCAGCCGAGCTATCAAATATAAGATGGCTGGAGGCATATGTGGTATTCATCCAATATACATGTACCATTTTACATGTCCAACCTTCTAACGGAACGTAAAAACATAGCCCATACAAAACAAAAGGGGATCTACTCATTAAACCGATAAATAGAGGGAATTGTTAATGCAGTGGCTGAGTTCATACTATATAATCCTATAGAATTACAGGTATCCTCAAGAGGCGGATAATTAGCTTATGAACTACGTATACTAGAGCGGTTCATCAGTGGGTTTGCCTAACCCATCAAAATGGGTGCAGGCAAGCTAATATGAGTGGTTCCCCAAAAAAACGAGCAAACCTACTCATGAGAAACGTAATTTCTACTTTTCATTATAAATAATTGGTGCCAAACTCTTAAGGCAACATTCAAGGTTATTATCTGATTACGAAAAGAAATATATTGATAATAACCTGTTACTTAGTAGACCACGCATGTAAATGTATAAAATGCACGCAGGGAGATAATAAGCAACATAAAATCCTGACGGACGTAACTAAAACAAACTGCAATAGCGAGAAGAGACCTACCACAGGTTCAATAGATACACCCACTTCACTTAGCTCGATGATAATCCTATCGCTGAAGCACATTTCACTGTACTGAAACTCAGGCCACACCTTGGCTTTTCCGATTTCATTACTATTCTTGTGTGACACTTCATCATGATATTTCCAATCAGATCCCAACATCAAACCATTAGGGCAATTCCCTGAAGCTTCATAATTCATTAACTGATCCAACTTATAACCTTCTGAATGAGATTTCCATCCTCCTTCATCGAAACGAATTTCATGTGTATCAAATGGATACCCTTCACTTCTGTAAATGTCATTGGCAATATCATCAACCTTATCTTCATCTATCCAAGCTTGCATAAGTCTTTGCCCAACTGAACCACATTCTCTCGCATCAATTCCTTGGACAAGTTGATCCAGGATAGGTTCAATGCAGCTTGTTCCCCAGGCAATCTCTGCATCATTCACCATCCCATTAAGAGCATACCCATTCAGAAGAGCACAGTGGTCATCTTTGTTGCTACCAGCCGGAGTCGATGGCTCTGAAATGTATTCAAGGCTCCCCTGAAAATGGAAAAAAATCTTAGTATTAATAAGCTAGACTGGTAGAAAATAAGATATGAATCGATGATGAAGAGAAACTATCAACGCATTCTACAACTATATATATGGTAACTAACTACCCAAAAATGCATAGCTAACCAACACTTTTTGATAGTACAGTAATGAAAGGATACATCTTAGAAGCACGATAGAGTACCTTGCATTTCCGACTTTCATCTCCTTCGACTGACCTGCTCGCAGCAGAGTCATCTGGCAAATGTATCTAACCAATTGAAGTATTAATCAAGAAGCTACCCAGCAAAGCATAATTATTTTGATACAAATAAGATAATCCAGCAATACCTGTTGACTTAGGTAGGCTATGTCTTCCGTGGTCAGAAAACTAAAGAAAGGTTCAACCAGCCGCCAGAACGGACTTGAATAAACAGACCCTGAAAACAAGCAGAAACATGATCCAGAGACATCCAAGAAAGAAGATAAATCTAAGAACTTGAGAAGTGGAGTAGAGACTTACTTAGAGCAGCATTTGCTGAAGCAAAAAGCTCTTTATGATCATCTTCTGATTGCACTGACAAGTCAATAAAACAAGGTTAGCAGAAGGAAATGACACTAGAATCACAAAGAACATTAGAACACTAAGATGGTGGGCGTGTACCTGGAGAGTCCGACTGCACACTGCTACTTGTATGTCTAGGGCGTGCATTGCCTTTCCTTTCCGATATCTTCTTTATCAGTGGTCTTCCAGATTTACTGCACAGGAAATTCACTGTAAGAATATCGCTGAGCTGCTATTTTCAAAGGACTGGTGGTTAGCTGAAAAAGAATTTCACCTTTCGTTTCTCTCTGATACTGTCCTAACACTTCTTTGTTTTGTCGTCGGAGCATTTTCAAGCTTGTCAAGTGATCCAGGGGTACTGGGCCTGGTTGGAGTAAACCCACGCCCAATCCTTCCTTGTGTCCGTGAAGCATCTCCAGTATCCTCATCAGCAGATAACTTATTCCTTTTGGAAGGATGCCCAAGCATTGCAATCTTTTGAAAACCACTGTGGCCATCATCCAGTTCACCTGTCCTTTTGGTCTTGTCCCTTAACTTTTTCTCGGCAAATCCATACTCATCTCCTTCAGATCCAGTTGAGAGCCCATGGTCTCCCCGTTTGGTTTGCTGTGGGCCATTTATAGATGCGCGTCTGGGTAACCCCGTAGACTGTTCACTGATAGATGGACTTTCCAGCGAACCTGATACTAATGCCCCGTCAGTGGTTGTGATAATGGGGACTAGATTTGACTTTCTTGCTGAACGAGATATCTTCTGAGGTCTCTGTCCACCCCACTGGGTGGGAGGGGATAGGGAATGTGCAGACTTCGTACGTTTGGAATTGCCGGATCCACTAGCAGAATTCAACTTATTTGTGCCAGAAGGATGTTCCCAGTCGTCAGGATTAGCTTGTAGTCGATGGATGTTTGGAGATGACTTCAGTAATGAACCAGAATTTGATCGGGGTCCCCTAGCAGATCCGTTTGCCTTTGATACTGATGTGATATTAGCACCAGTGTCATCTTCGCTAAGTCTGAAAAATTCAATGCCTTAGATACCATGTGTTTTTTAATTGCACAAAGAAGCACATATATGGTAGAAAAAAGTAAGGCTTCACACACAGGAGGTAACTACATCAGTTCAACGTGAAAGGTCGAGAAACAAATCTTACCTGTTAGTAGCTTTTGGATTCGACATTTCCTTATCTAAAACAACTTGACGATCCCTTTTGTTCGTAGGATGGAAACCGCTGTCTTGGTCATTCCTATTCAAGGATCGCCCGACAAGACCATTTTGTACAGAAAGCAAGTCCGCTTTACCAGTGCCAGAGACAGATGCACCAGTTCCAGACCTGCACATTTAGTTTCACACAATTAATACCCAGAACAAGAAGAAAATAGTGCTGATTAAATATCAAATGACGATAAAAAGTATTTCATATTAAATTTGGTTGCATGCAATTTGAACAACAGATAGAAACTACTCCCTCCGTATCAAAATGTAAGATGTTCTAGCTCTTTTTGGCCCAAATGTATCTGAACCTTGCACTAAAACGTGTCTAGATACATGTGGGCCAAAAGAGCTAAAACATCTTACATTTTGATACGGAGGGAGTATTAAATTACTCAAAAGGAATGAAGTTCTGAATCAACAGAGAATCAGTGCACAGATATACAAGGATTAAAGAATCATAACAAGTCTTTCACCTGAAACTAGGGGAATTTCCCATTCTTGCCCTAGCATCACTGCTAAACTTGTGTTGTGTGCCTTGTTTCTGCTCCCGGTCTACATCTGCGGTTCGTGAAATACCAGCTGATGAAACATCTACCTTAATGGCAGAACGCTTCTTCTTTATCTTAGGCTTCTCCCAACCATCAATACTAGTTGCCAAGACTCTTTTCTCTTCAGGGACTGCTGGAACACCATTTGTGACTTTCCCAGGATCTGGGATTCTATCGATAGGCCCCAACCCCCTTGACAGACTTGTGGTCCTTGCATCCATCTAGTAAACCAGAAATAGGTTGAGTTATGAATTAAAAGAACAATCAAAATGGTAACAAATACATAGGTCAAACAAAACTGGAAGATCATATGATTTCTCTACACAAGAAATATCATCACATGCAAGTTAACAATGACAATGGAACAGCATATCACATTCAATGTACGAGTCAATAGCTAAACATATCACAAAATAGAGAGAAAATCGGATTAAAGCAAGGCCTAATTTGATACACAAGAAAGTTAATAGAGGGCTTAGCATCAAGCAACACATGCACTGAGTAGCCAACATACGGCCTATCATTCCTTAGAAAAAGAGATGTAATGACAAGCAAAAAGTTAAATAAAAGTTAACACGTGCAAGCCACAACCTCTGTCATTGATGTACGCAATCTCCTATTTTGTACAGCATTCTTTGTCCTCTCTTCTCTTTGAGGCCCAAGTTCAGTCTCATCTGCATTTAGATGGCCTTGAGGGCCAGTCCTGGATATAACTCCTCCAGAGAGAGATACAGTAGATCGATCATTAGATGAACCATCTCCACGGGAACGCTTTCGCGAAATATTAGGACAATATTTATCCATCTTTGCTACAGCAGCACCAAAAACTCTAGCTCTTTCCCTGCAAAGACACTCATAACTGAATAATTACTTCATAGTTTCTCACAAATGTCAAGTTCACATAATAATCCATATGCAAATCGTCTGCCCATCTAGTACAGTAAAAACAGTATGATAGAAGAAAGGTCTAGTGCCAATAAAAGATGCATTTAAAATGGATATATTTGCCAATGAAGTAATCAATAGCATTTTAGAGTTCCGTATTTGCTGCCCTGTTTCATATGCTAAGTTCATCTCACAAGACAGCATAGAGAGTAGTAAATAATACCTAGCTTTGTTTGACATATCATTAATATTATTCTTCACACGTCTGATCTCTTCAACAGAATTAGGAAAGTTCCTGCCTGTACATGGAGTTGATGTTGACTCTTCTGGGGAAATTCCAAATATGGAACTTATTGATTTTTTTACATCTAACCGAGATGCTTTCTGATCCAAAGTTGCTGTTCTTAGTTCCATGGCAAGGGAATGAAGTAGGGTAGCAGAGTCAACTGCTGGTGATCTCGATGAGCTTGATACTGGAAACATCGCATGATTATCACCACCTTCACGAAAGCTTCCTGGCCTTTCCAATGAAGCAGCTGAATATGGACCGCGTGGTCCATTGAAGTATCCATGCCCATCAGGACTACCAGACAACAAGTCTGACTTTGTACCAGATGCCATTAATCTGGTTCTGGCAAGTTTACGCCACTAACAAGTTCAACATGAGTACAAGAAGTTGCAAAAGACTAATCTTGCAACCATTGAGCTCAAATGCGCAAGAAGCAGTGACAAATCGCAAATCACAGAAATACCTGCCAATATAGAAGATCGTGAGCTATAAATAACACGTCAAATCTTTTTTTTTATCAAGTCGCAGAGTACACTCCAAGTCCAAAGTAAGGAACAAAAAATATAGCTTTGACCAAAGAAACGGGGTTTGTATTTGTATCGCCACTTAATTCTATACATAAATATTTCAGTGTGTGATATCTTGTTTTATTCCATGGTTTCTATTACAAATTTTATTTTCCCCAAACAGAAGCTTTCTACTTATTAATATTGACTGGTAAAGCATAATCAGAAAAGAAGGTCAACTGCATTGTGACAGGTTGTATATAAATCAGGAAAAAATTAATATTATACGTGACGTATCCTATTAATGCAACAGTACACTTAATAATGTCATTAGCTCTACTCCTTCCATAACTCTTCACAAATCTGAACAGGGACACACAGTGCGACACAAAATTCGTTTGTTTTCCATCACGTTCGGCTTCTATTAATAGTAATTACCGAATCCACTTAATCATGACATACTGACAATGCAATGCAATGCACAAAGCAAAGCAAAGCTCAACAGAAACACTAGCATCTTCTGCAAAGATCAGTAGTACCAATTAAACACCACTTGGCAACCAGCATCACCAAGAAAAATGCACCGCATGACATACTAACTTTACAACAAGGAAAAAGACAACATAGACTTTATCCGAAGTTCTTGGAGCTAGCTAGCGAACCAAACAACCCATGATCCATGGCTCCATGCAACTTCCATCAATGACCTAAATGCAGACGTTACCAAAGCTCGAAATGAAGCGCTGACAGCTATCGCTCACTTCATTTCAAAGGTCCAGCAAGCTCCGCCTCACACGGCTGCCAAACCCCGCGGGCAATCGATGAGTCATCGCGCTACGATGAAGAATTGGGTAAATTCAAAGCAAACGAAGCTTGCCACCACAGCACTCTAATGCACCTCTAACGATCCAGCCAGCTCAACCCACTGCCACGCACCGCCCGGATCTCAGCTGCTGAGATCCCACCAATTCCAAGGCAATCCAGCACCAAACATCTCCAGCAGACCTCTCCCCAACCCTCCCACCACCACCATCATTCTAGACGCCGCCGACCCACCGCCGGATCCCGCGCCCAAACCCTTTGTCCCGGATCAGCCCCCGGGTGGCCCTACATGTCAGATCACGTCGCACAAAAAACACCTCCCGAAAGCTCGGGCAGCTGAACCCAAGCGCGCGCGCAACGCAAGAATTGGACGATTGCTCGGCGGAATCAAATTGGACGAGGAGGGTGGGATTAGGGCTTACCGAGAGCGCGGGGATCCGGATCTCCAATCCGGCGGGGGAGTGCGCCGGAAGAGGGGCAATCGAGCGGGGAGGAGCGGGGGGGTGGGCGAGGCTCGGAGGAGGAGCTCGAGTTGGAGAGAGCTTGGAGGGCGGCTTCGGGGAAGACGGAGGAAGAAGGAGGAGGGCGAGGTCGGTCTGAACGGACAGAGGGGAAACGAGTCAGCAGTGGTTAAAGGGCGGTGGGGGCTGTGCGGATGACATGTGGGTCCGGGCCCGCCTGGCAGTGGCGGGGGATGGTGATGTGTGGGGATTTCGTTGGCCTGGTTGGTAGTATAATCTTCCTGCAAAGCTAGTATTTATGGCTACATTTTTGGCTCTCATGGCTAAGGATGGAAATAGATTGCTTCTGGATTGCAGTATTTTTCTTAAGCGTTTCCATATCCAGTTTAAATTTGCACTGAAAACAAAGGTTTTCGGGAGCATGCGTCGTCTCATCTGACTACTCTAAGAAATAAATACTCACTTTGTTTTATTTGAATATGGAATCTGATAACTCCAAGCTACGTATTCTTACTTCTTCAATTGTTGAGGGTTAATTGTAAACTGGAAAGTATGCAGAACAAACATCAGGCCGATGGTCCTAGAGCAAGGTGTCTTAGACTGACGGGTCTCAAAGCGGGAAGGAGAAGGAGGGGGAGGAATAAAGAAGAGGACAAAGAGGGGGGGGGGGGGGGGGGGGGGGGGTGGAGGTCGATGGCGATGGAGACTACGAATGAAGTGCTTCTCATTGGCGGTGGCGATGGGATGGTTATGCACCAATGGTGGGACGGGTAAAAAGCTTTCCGAGACTTTGCTGTGAGTTGAAATCGAAAAATGGCGATGGTGATGGACGGTAGTAGAGATCTAACGAGGGGGCAAGGCGTTGTGGTGGTGGAGAGAGAAGATAGGCCGACGAGTCAACAAATAGAAACACGGGAAGGGGTTGGGAAGGATCAAATGAGCAAAGGATTAAGGTGGTGAAAAGAGACTACGAAGGAGAGGACAAAGATGAGTGGAGACGAAGGGAAAGGGGTGCAACACGTGTTGTAGCAGCAACAATTGCAAAAATATTGTTCCACTTGACATGTTTGAATGTATTTTTGAACTTAAGGCGTTTTTTAACCATGCACGATGAGGAAAGTGCCCTATTTTGAGATTTAATTATCCAATGATAAGTTGAGAGAATCAGAGGAACCACGCCTCCCTTCTGCGCCTGTGGTTACCATACCAGCAATTTGGCCATTGATTCTTCTGTTCCTTTTGGGGAATCACTCCTAGGTATGTATCTACTCCACTCCTTCAATTTATATTTGAATAATGCTTTATATTGATAGTTATTTGTTCAACTTGGTTACATAGTTTTTGTTCATGAATGCCATGATTTAGATTTTTCCAAGTAGTTTTGATGCTTAGTATTGCTTACAATTGGCTCCTATGAGTATTGTGCCATGATTTTTACTTGATAAATCTACGTTTAGTGTTTTACTAAAAGTTGCAGCAAGGTTGCAATGTGAACAGATGGAAAGTATCTTTGTATGGAGAAAGTAAAACAAAAGGTGTAAAATTCCAGTTACTAGTTATGTCTAGGTGTGTGCATCTTAGCATCTACTGTGTGATTGGTAGCATCTTACAATTGTTTTCAGCAGTTGTTCTTCTAGCTATGTCCAGGCACATGCTCAATTGTGTGAATGTTAGCATCTTACAGTTCCAAAAATGATATATCCTAAAATAGCCTAGCCTGAAAAGTTTCCAACAGTTGATCTTCTAAAGTAGCCAGAAAATGTGATCCTCAAAGCACAAACCTTTCCTACACAAGATGGGTCGCTGCAAACAACTCAAATTCACCATTTCACAATGCAAAAAATATCACTTCACAGACCTTTCTTACTCAAGATAACAATTAGTAAAACAACACTTAGCTTCAGTTCAGTTCCACCACTTCAGTTCATCCGATTTTTGGACAGGACAGTGACAAAGATCAACTGAAAAACCTCTAATTTTGTCACATACCAACAAAAAAAAATTGTACAGTAGACTTACCCCATGCTTCGCACACATGTAGAAGACCCAGCCCTCATGGTCCGCCGTGCGAGAGGTGTCCGTCTTCACCACGCGGCCCACACTGCGGCAGGGGATAGTCAGAACAGAGGGGTCCTGGCAGGGACGGGAAGAGCTTGCGGCGGACATGGTGGCGAAACGATGACGAACCTCAATAGCAGCGCAGCAGCTCCATCGGCATCGCACCACCTCCGGCAATAGCACGGTATGTTAGGGTCTGAACATTTCACATGAAGAGAGGGGGTATTAGACAGTGACATACTGCACACAAAAAACCCTGATGCGGGTGGACCTCTTTTTTTCACTTAAAACTTGATGGGGTCCACAGCCCACAAATACACCGCTATAACCCTAACCAGTGACCGTCGTTGGGCCCCAAATCTGTATTAAATTACTGTAAATTGCGCCTTTTACTCTTTTTGTTGCTGGAAGTGGCCCAAACTAAACTTTGCCAATTTTTGGGTCATGGCCAAAATTGTGGTCACTGATTAGACGGTTGCCAATGTTGGTCAACTCATGGGCAACAAAAAAAATTAAAAGGACAAGCATTGGCTAGGCAAACATGCTGAGTTTTGAGAATGCCATAGCGTAACAATTATCTGAACGAAATAGTTCCACAGAACACATCCAGCACAAAAGGTTTGGCTAACCCTAAAGCTCCCAGCAATCGGTCCATCAAGATTACACAACAAGAGCTTTGCACTGTTGAATGTTCAAAAAATAAGCAAAATGTCAAATCTAAAGACAAACCAAAAATGATTGTCATATCAAATGTGCAAAAATAATATAACATGTAACTTGCATGGAATTGTACGCGCCCGTAACACAGATGCAGCGCAAACACTCGCAAATCAAACCCAAAATGTTCCAAACTCAATACTCATGGACTACATTTCGAGTTCTCAAGACAACACCAGATCCAAAATGCCAACGCCAGACTGTGAGCAGATATCTTACATAAATAAATACTCCAACCCATGAACACCCAACGGGTGAAGATGGACTCTGCTCAAGACACCTTCCGACTCGTAACCAACTACCTGACTTCCGTAGACGGGAAGGACTAACAAACTGACTCTTCCCACCAAGCAGTGCTCAGCAGTACCGTTGCGATGGGTGCTGCTCTGCCCACTACTCTGAAGGGGTTGACTCGGCTTTGGTGTCTGTCACCTTGCCAGCATCAGTGGATTCCTCCTTTGCTGCGCTTTCCTCAGGTTTGCTTTCGCTTACACTGAGTTTCTCCAGCAGTCCAGCAGCAGACGAACCTTCTTCACTTTCGCCTTCGTTCTTTGCAAGTGACTCGGCAATCTCGTCAACCAAGTCCTTAAACTTCTTGCAGTCTATAAAATAGATAAAACATACATCATTAGCAGTGGCATTCAAGTAGTTTCAGAAGATCCAAATGACTAACAAGAGTTTGGACTTTTAAAGGGCAGCCCCGGTGCAGTAGCTCCCGCTTGCGCAGGGTCCGGGGAAGGGTCCGGGGAAGAGTTTGGACTTTTAGTGGAACAAAAACAAAGAGCACCAGCCACTATCACTATGGCTGCATAGAGCGTAATAAATTGCACGGTTTTCAATTGACCTCTGATTGGCTCAGGCCATGGTTTTTGAGTCGCCGACTAGTCGCCGACTAATCGACGAGTCGGGGCAGCGTGGCTGGCTCGTGCAGGCGACTTGGCTCACGGGGCAAGTCGCACGACTTTCTGGCTAGACAGCGACTTTTTGCGGTTAGTCGCTGCAATTAGTCGCCTGCCGGAGTCGTTAGTCGCCTCAGCTACTCGCTCCTGTCCAGAGAGGGCCGGGATTTCAGAGAAAGAGAAGGAAAGAGAGGGAATGGGCAGCAGCTCGGGAGGAGAGGAAGCCATGGCAGCTCGGGAGGAGAGGAAGCCATGGCGCTCGTGCTGATTCCGCCACCTCCAAGCTCCGGCGACGCGCTCCTCGCTCGCAGGTGCTGATTCCATAGAGGAGGGAGTGAGTTAGAGAGAGAGAGGCTCGACGGAGGCTGCGGCGGCGCAGAGGAAGGAGGGTCGAGACTGGGAGCGGTTAGGTTTAGACTGCGGCAGCTGCTGTTTTAGGTTTAGCAGTTTTAGGATGAGGCTGGGAGCAGTTAGTTGGGCCGTGCTGGCCTGGCAGGCCTAGCAATTTTTGTTATATGGCATCTATTAGCTGTTTACTGCCATTTCTCAAAAAAAAAAAAAAAAAAAAACTGTTTACTGCCATGGCGACTCGGGGCGACTAATCAAGCAAGTCGCTGGCTCAAGCCAGCGAGTCACCGAGCCGCAGCCATGGCGACTTGGCTTGACTCGGCGACTCAAAAACCATGGCTCAGGCAACAGATGGCAAAAGCAACTCGTGTGTTTGGTTTTTAAGCAGTTAATACTAGCCATGTCAGGAAAAGATGGGTGTTTGGTAGAGCATTATTAACTAACTTTGCCAAACAAACTAGCTTGTATGGGCTAGAAAATCAGCCAATATTCAGCTCTCTTCTGATGGCAAGTGTTAGAAAAATACATTCTCAAACTGCAGTCCTGCTAGTGGGTATAGGAACTGCCTCTTACATTGCTCAGGTTGGACTAGCTAACCATGTAACCAAGCAAGTATGTTTGCCCAGGAAGGCCACAGCGCAAACGGGATAGTGGAGCCTAGCATAATAAAGCTAGGTAAGCCAATGAACTAAACACTCAGTACATTGCCTAAACATGACTACTTCAACAAGCAGTCAGGGTGATTTGCAGGACAGATGGTAACCTATAGCTAAAGATTAAGCAACAGCCATACATAGCAGCACAACATTTATATCCTATAAGCAACAACTAACTTAGATAAAGTAGAAAGACAATATTAAAATACATATTCCGCATAAATCCCCCGAAATACTATAGTAGAGTACTAACTAAGACAATAGGTTAAAGAGGCAAATATTTTCCTCTTTTCGCAGAATCACACTCAAAACATGGCCATGTGCGAATCCTAGCAGAAAACCCATTCAAGACAAAAAGCCACCAACAAAATGAAAGAACAAAGCATGTTAAAAAAAACTATATAACAGCACCTAAGACAGGGCAGAGTGAGGTTCTTGCTTCCACTGACACGCGTGCGCACACACAGCGACACAAACCCCATTCATCACAAATCTGAGGCTACTAAACTACTAGTGGCAAACGATTTTGTGCTTTAGAGTTTAGACAAACCTTAAAGTTTGAGACATGATAGAACTAAGATGTTGCAATGTAAATTTAGACAAACCAGCCCATGTCAAACACGTGTGGCGCATGACAAAAGCATATACATAAGAAACAACTATTACTACATAACAAACAACTATTACAATTGGGAACAAGGACATGGAACATACAGCGATGGTCTAGAATGTTATCCAACCAAGTAAGCCACACAAGACAAAATTGCAACATGACTACATGAGCAGTGTGGAAAAAGAGCTGAGAACTCACTGTCCACGGAGCCAAACCGGATGGCAAACATCTCCTCCTTGAGCTCTCCATCAGCAAAGTCTGCCGCGTGCCAGACACAGGACTTGTCGCTGCCAGCGTGCTCCTGCATCTTCGTGGTCGAGATAACTGCAAACAAATACACACACAGCATCAAAGCCACAATCATGAGATCCTGTCACGAATCTCCTCGAAAGAACCGAGCGATCGGAAGAGATCTCCTATAGAGAAAAGAAAATCGGAGGAAGCAGCTACAAACCCAGGTGGTTGGCGCAGATCTTGAGAGTCTTCGCCTGGCGCATAACAAGGCGGACCTTGCCGTTCTCCTTGTGCTTGAGAAGCTTGACGGTGCCTGTGCCCCTCTCCTTCCACTGGTTCCCGTCCTTGTCGAACCTGTATAGCTTCGCCTTCCTACAAACACATCGCCGCGCGAGCCATCCCGATGAAATCAGCGCCAGATCGAGCCGAAACAGAGCGAGCCAAGGAGAAGGCGGGGGGAGGGAGCTTACATGTCGACGAGAGGTTCCTCGTCCTCCTCGCCGGTGGTGACGGCGACCTCCTCGAGCCGCACGATGGGGGCGACCTGGGCCCCGGTGTCCTCCTCCTCGCCGGCGGCGGCGGCGGCCGCCGTGGAGGAGTCCTCGCCCTCCTCCTCCGCGACGTGGCGCTCCACGACGGGCTCCTTGTCGGCCATCGGAAGAGTTGGTTGGTCGGCGGCGCGGTTGCTACTTTCGAGTCGACGCGGCGGCGAGAAGGGGAGCGAAGAGAGACGGCTAGAGAAGTTTCGGGAGAGTCGATCGAGTGCTAGGGTTTTTGTGTACCGCGGAGGGCGAGCCGCCGCCTACGGCCGTAGGGCCCACTTGCAGCGTGAACGGTGGGTCCTGGCGGCAGTGTCATCGGCTGAACCGCGTGCTACCTACGCCACTACTCTGTCAGTTTATTTTATTTTATTTTTATAATCTCAGTTTTTCAATGTTTTTCATAGATTATTTTTCGTTAAGGTAGAAAATTTACAGTATATAGTTACTTGTGTATCAGTACAATAGACCTTAAAATCAGTCTTTGTAATTTGGAGGGCATGCATTGCATTTTTTGAGAAGCAACTGTGTACAAACTTGTTTTACTATCACCACCCGACAAAGTCGACAAACTATTTTTTTTAACTTTTTTAGGTGAAACGATCGGATTTATTGATTAGATAACAACGTTTTACAATCATCTGCGACTAGTGCTGAGACACAAGAGGTCACAAAATCACTTAAACACTCGTTGGACTAATGCTTGCCTAATTGCGCTAAGCTATGAGCCACACCGTTACTCAATCTTGCCACTAGGGATGAAAACGGAGCGGATATGGACGGAACTGAGTGGTGCCACATTTGTTTTCATATTATTTTGCGGAAGCGGAAACAAATACAGAAACCCCGGAAACAAATACGGAAACAAATATTGTCGAAAACAGATACAGACCGAATACGGTACGGAGACGGAACAGAAAACAGATATTTACCGGAACCGAGAGATGCCTTAATTAATTAAGTAAAAGCAAGCAAATCAACAAGTTTATCAAGTTTCTAAGATGAAATAAAATCATAAGGAAATATCCTGATTATATAATGTGGTGTGGAACATTAAAAATATCTACTATCATCCCTATCCCTAGTATAACACCGAAATGGAGAACTAAGAACGACCCGACGGAGAGATGATATGCGAATACATAGGTCATAAACATGGCAGCTTCACATTCTTTTCATTTTTATTCAGCTCTTAGGTTGCGCCTAAATTTTCTCATTAGAATTTCCATGCCTGTTGGATTTTGAAATCATTGTGTAACAAAAAACGGAAAGTTCCGTATTACCGGAAACGGCCTTTTCCGCAGTCGTTCCGCCAGAATACGCTGTTCCGTTTCTGTTTCCGTTTCCGCATAAAAGTTTCCGTTTCCGTTTCCGTTCCGCAAAATTCTGTTTCCGTATTTTCATTCCGTTTCCGTTTTTCCGCGGAAAAGTCGGAAAGATTCCGTACCGTTTTCATCCCTACTTGCCACCTTTTTTAGACACACTATTATGAATTGTTAGGGGTTAAATACCATTTTCCTATCTGTACAGGTGCTTGCATATCATTTAACTGTTGTTGTGTAGCTTCCGAGCATGAACTATTTTCGTCAAAACAATTTTGTACGACGAAATGTAATTGGTTCCTCACAACAAGTTGCTTTTCATGAAATATTGTTTCAAGTTCTAAATATTGAACAAACGCAGTTCAAACTACATGCAAGCAAAGATTTAACTAAATCTTGGCCTTTTGTTTATATAGTTCATCATGGATGCAAAATCACCGTTTGTGACATAAAAGTAGGTTTATACTACAAACTCGTTTTCTCGTTGCATTATGTCGCTTCTAGAAGGATTATTCGGGACTCGTGAGTGTGGGAACCTGTTTTGAATGTCTCGGGATGAGAACACAATGGTGGAAATATATCACAATTTGGATGCACCATTTACAAGTAGTGTGGTTTTTTAATTTATGGGATAGCTTGGCACGTGCGTAATCTAATTTCTCTGGAAACAATGTCAATTTTGTATGCACGCAAAAACGTCCCTGTCCCCAGCTACTGCCCCTACTGTATAGCTCACGTAGTGTATGTCCATTCCCATTAGAAAAAGCACATGCGCCACAAAGCATGTAGGTAGAGAGATTAAATAATAAACCTTGTAGAAACCCACAACAGATTCCTTAGAACTAACCCGTGTGAGAAACCATGTAAATTTCAACATATATAGAACCACTTATCCCTAGATAGCACAAAAGCAATCACAACAATCGACTGGAAGCAAATACATGATCACCCATGGACACCTATTGCGCCACCGAGCATACATATATCCAAATTAAAGTTGGATGCTTCTCCGAATGCTCAAACAAGACAATAGGAAGAAAGCTAATCTAGGAACACAAAAACACACGCAAGACCGTCAAATGTGTAATCTTGAAGAAAAAATTCTCACTTATTTACAAAGGAGAATGTTTTGGATAAGAATTTTCATGTGTTTGATTATGTGTAACACCCTTTCATTCATATAGATGAGCAAATCAATGGAAGTGGGAGAATTTATTCTGCACGTCACTCCAAAGAGCAAAGTACTCCCTCCGTTCGGAAAAGGATGTCTTAGATATATCAAAATTTGGATGTATGTGGACATGTTTTAGTGTACACATACATCCAAATATAGATATATCCAAGACATTCTTTTCCGAATGGAGGGAGTATGAGATTTGACGCTCATTCATAGTTCGTTTTTTAATCTACTTGTAGGATCAATGAAAAACCTAATGCGACAAACTCAAGCTACCATACAAAGAGATTTCGGGAGCCTACAAATCATTTGATTCAAAAATCATAGTCCTTCATCTATTCAAGTCACAAAGAGTCATTCGAATTTTTGGACTCTACTTGGTTTGAAACAGCTCATATTTTCTAACGGCTTATGCTCTACATCTAAATTTAGAATTACATTGGGATCAGAAGGAAATGATTACACAAGTTACCACATTCCATGGTTGTTTGGTTCACGAAACGTGAAGAATAGAAGACGAAGCTCATTTTACGGTTGTTGAACTATGTTGTGCTTCTTTAAAATTGCGACGATTTAGAAGGTAGACACAAATTTAGGGGGAAAGAGCAAACAAAAATAGTTTGTCAAATGACATTACCATAATCCACTACAATAACAAACACAACCCAATTAATCTATCCCTAACTAAAAGTGTATTTTGCTCACTTTATGTGCTCATTTCCCGTGATTAGAGAAAAATCAAGAGTTTAGAATAATTTGAAAGGTATACACAGCCAGGCCCACCAGCTGGGTTCTCCACAAGCCACCATTCCCGAGAGTTTAGGTGATACGGAGTACATACTAAAATGAGTGAATCTACTCACTAATACGCGTCTAGATATATTTGTATCACAAAAATACTAAAACATCTTATATACACAAAAATGTCAAAATCTGATAAAAATTAGAAATTGGAAAAATACGCATACTCAAATCCACACTTTTGTCAGTTGTGTATCCCAGAATACAAAATATTTTAAAATTACACTTTTGTCAGTTGTGTATCCCAGAATACAAAATATTTTAAAATTACTTTTTTGTAAGTTTGTGGGATACACCATTAGCTACCTCCGTACTTTGTTTCACAATTTTTTTAAACTCGTAAATATGGTTTTTGAATTTTGTTTTAAACAGCAAGAGCACTGGAGCCAAAAATCTCCATTCTAATATTTGCCGTCACATCTGATCTTGACTGTGACTATACAAGTCAAACTTCCAAGATCTAAAAGAATGTTACTTAGAACATTCTTTCAGGGTATCTTATCTTTAGAAAAGAACTTCGGAGAAAAAACTAACTGTAAAACTATGAAACAGGTTCGTTTTTGTTTTGCCTTCGTTCCGACACTAATTGCAACTCCACCTAAATGATGAATCCAACACTTAATTGCAACTACCAGCTAAACGAGTGAATCCTTTGGTAATTAGGCAACAGAGGACGTTCTTATATAAAACTGATACGATCTGTAAGCCAGAATAATTTTGCAACGCCAAAAGATGAACTGGAAAGCATAGATAGACAGCCCATTCATGCCATAACAGATCATGTTACTGTAGAAGGCCGTACACATTAAGTGCTACCGTAGCTTGAGCAAATCACACATTATGAATGTTAGCCACAGATAAACATCACAGCACAGTTAAACTCAAAGATAAGCAGACTTATAAGCAGAACTGACAGGTACACATTCAGCACACCATACATAATTATCAATTTGTGCTTTGAAGTGAACGGGTGTGCAGCAGGATGCATCATTTCTTCAGACTCTTCAAAAAAAGTACTCAAGTTCCCACAGCTGAATGTAATATAACGAAATCAGATGCAGTGAAGGAGCAGGTACAAAAGTAGAGGAAGCAAATGAAAAATCAGAATTATTCTTGGCTTGGTGCATCTTTTGAAACTTCCATAGGCTCTGCTTCTGCTGCATCTCCTTTCTTGCCTATTAGATGAGAAAAAAGTTGTGAGTTCAAGTTACCAAACATGTAAACCAGTCAAGCTATCACAAGAAAAAAAAACATCAGCAACGCATGTACCAAAGAGTAACCAAACACAGCAGTACAGAGATATAGCGGAACAAACCTTTCTTTTTCTTTCCCCCCCCTTCTTCTTTGATTTTGTACCCATAGCAAGCCACGCTTTGATCTCAGCATTGTCTTCAATAGGCCTCGAGGGCAGCAATGTCTGAAGTGGATGTGATGTTACCCTGTCTGATCCATTTGGCATCAGCAACACGGTGAACTTTATGTGTGCAACAAGGTCACCTGCACAGAGCACAAACCAGTGAGACAAAATAAGATAGAGGGACACAGAAATAACTGAAAGTCAGCAAACACCAGCAAATTTGTCAGCAAAGACAATTAAAGGGACTTTGAATAGAAGTTGCATAAACAATGTCCAAAGTTTGTCAGGATTATATTGACTACCTTGTTTTTCGTGAAGAACAGGGTACGGCTGCAACAGCTCATGATTCATGCATTCCACTAAGCCTAAGCGCGCACGTTTCTCTTCCAACGCCCTGCAACAAAAAATACAACACATGTCAGGTAACAAACAAAAAGAACACTGCATCACTCAAATTAATGTGCAAGAGCAAACCTAGCAGTGAACGGCATGATTGGGAACTTCTGGCTAATCTCACTGAAAATGAACCTCGATGCTTTCATCTTCAAGTGATAATTCTTGTCTACAGCTCTCTTATAGATGGTGGTCTGCTTCTCATCCAATAACTTTGGCTGCAGATCAAAAATAAAAAATAAAAGTAAGAAAATATGCAAGAAGAAATAACATTGTGCAAAAGACGTCAATTATCACCTTCCCCTCTCCAGTGCTGGTGACAATATCAATAGCATAAACTTCATTTTCTTCAAATTCAGCATCATCCACCTTTGTATCAGCATTGGAAACACTAAGTACCACTTTGTTTCCATCAATGACGAATTGTTTCAGCTGATGGCTGAGAACTCCTTCCACAATTTTGCAATCATAAGCGGCAGCAACTTTCTGTATTGCTTCAGTGACATCTTTATTCTGCAGAAATTATATGCAGTCGATTACTAATAAACTAGCATATCAGCAGATTATAAAGAGAAAGGGGAAGGCTAGTACACCTGGGGAGAACTATCGACAACCATATAGTAACAGAAAGAAGATAAATTGTAAAACCGAAATAATCAGACAGCGGTATATTGTAGAAGAAGTACCTTCTTTCCAGGTCTAACCAGCCTCATTGCAACTTCTGCTGCCGTGTTTGCGGCGGCAAGAACATCAGCTGCTCTTCCAGCAACTAGCCCCGTTTTGATAACATGTGTGTGTGCCACCACAGCAATAAAACCATCAATATGGCAAGCCATATCACTGTCAAATGAAAGCAGAATCCTCAAGGCTCGTGGCAAAATAAAAATAAATGCACATGGCAGAAAAGGTTAAAGCAAGACAATACATTTTGACCATATCGTTCTCTTGGAGGACTGTATCATCAGTGGCAAGAGGGGAGAAATGACAGACAGTGTTGTTCACAGATAGGCATGTTGGGAAAGCAATGCCCCTTTCAATCTTCCTCTTCACGTTCTTGTAGACATTTCCAGTCTGCCTGCACTCAACAAAGAAATCCAGTGTAATCAGAAAGACAGCGAGGAAACAATAAAAAATATGTTGTGAAAGACAGAACTGGATTCATTACTCTGTTATGTAATTGTCACCCTTTCACAGATGTCAACAATCTTGGCATTCGGCTTGCACTCAGACAAGACCAACTTCAGAGCCTCTGTTCCACAATAAAATATCAACTAAGCATTAGACATCTGATGAAATCACATCGTATCAATGCAAACATATCTGAACACTAATGTGACATGGCTCAAGCCACAGAAATCAACACGTGGGCAATTGAACCTTAAATGTGCAGAAATGTAAACATAACAGACTCGAGTCCATCAGCAGAAGCAAAATGGAGCGAACAAATAATGCTACTATAAGCGTCATAAAAAACAGCAACCAGAACAGCAGAACTCTAGCCATGCGAATAGTCTCATCCTTCTGCAGGGAGCCGTATGAATCACTCCGTGTATTAACATTCTTACTGAGTAAAATACAACATCCTAAAAACACAAACACTTGCATACCTACTAATGCAACAGCTATATCCAGCCACGGGTAACAATACACGGCATAACAAAGGCAACACCATTTCGCGGCGCAGCACACTAGGAATCGCATCGAACGGGAGCAGCAAAAACGAGATAGTTCAGGGGAGGCGAGGTTACTGTTGATGATCTCGGCGGCGGTCTTGTACTTGGTGACGACCTCGTTGGAGGAAAGGTCGAGCTCCTTCTCCTCCCTGACCTCCTCGTCCGACGACATCTGGACAATCACCCAAGAGGATTAGAGGTGGCGACGAAAACACCTGGAAATGGCACGAGGCTGCCCGAATCGAGCCCCGGATACGCGAGAAGAGTTGTGAGAATTCCTCACCGCTTCGATCCGAACAGGTGGCGCGTAGGCTGGAGACGTGAATCGGCGGGCGGCGGCGGCGGCGGCGGGAGGGTGGAGGTTTTAGGGTTAGGGTTTGGGAGGACGAGGGTTTTTTTTTGGGGCGGATTAGAATGGAAGCGAAGGCTCGGGTCCGGGGGATAGGTGTTGAAGCGGCTAGGGCAAATGCGAGGGAGCGTCACGTGACCAGCGCGTGGGGAGCGGAGAGACGCTGAACGGTGGGTCCAGGAGGTCGCTGTTCGGACCTCCTATACGACGCCTGTAGCGTCGTCTACGGCGCGATGCTCGCGCCGAGACACCTGATGGGCCGGCCCACTAAATCCTACGCTCGCGCGTATTTGTTTCCTTCGCCATTTTGTGCTGCTCGTTCAGGAAAAAAAACTTCTGTTTCAGGTCCTTCTGTTTTGTTTGTGTAATTTCTAAAACTAGCTGGGTGGCCCACGCAATTGCGCGACTAGACTATCAATAGTTATTTCTTTCTAGTCATTTTTCAAACTTTAGAGGAACATTATCCGATAGCTATATATTTAATTCTTTAAGGTTTTTTATGAATTGTAAAATAATTTCAGGTTTCAATATGATCTTATAACTTTTTATTTTTATGCAATTAACATTTTTTAATTAGTTTCACATGTATGATGTGGTTTGGTCCAACTAAACATTCTGAAGATTCTTGTATCAATTGTTTAATCTCCTTCATTTTCTCTTGAGTTTCCTCATCTCTACATTTCAAAATTTAGAATTGAATTTTTGTTTTGATATTTCCTGAAATACATTTGTTTATGATTATTTTGCGTGTTTTTTCCTAAATATTCCATAGATATTTGTATTTAATCTGACCATTAATTTCTCACACATCTTTTAGTACACGTTGTAAATGTAAAATGTGTTTGTACCGAAAACTCCAGATGGAGGCCGACTATATGTAGCTCGGTTTTCCAAAAATATTAAATCTGTATTTTTTTATTTGTTTGAAAAATTCTAACTGTAGAATATTGAGCTCTACATCTGCGTAACATTTTAGTGAACAATTCGGTGTATTTTGCGCTGGTTAAAAAAAGACAAATACGCAGATCCAGATCCGGAACAATACAGAGTCTGAAAATTCAAATTTTTGTCAGATTTGTCATTTTTGAGCAGCCCAAAATCTTACGAATTTTGATTTAAAACCTTTGGTTGTGTTAGATCTCGACTTTATCTACATCTAGGATTTTTTACTGATTTTTCTAAAACAGAAAAATGTGGATTCAATTTTTTTTGGAAACCGAGCTACATATAGCTTGCTTTGTCTCCAAGACGCTGCTCTCAGTTTGTACTCCCTATACTCTCTCTCTTCTGTACAGGATGGAAAGGAACCTTTCTCTTCTCTACCACTACCGGTCAGTCAGTCAATCGACCATACCCAATCCACTAACCATAATTTTAAAATATCTCATTTCTCCAATGAATTCAAGGCCATGGTCTTGGGAGCGATTCTTGACCAAGCTATGGATGCGCGATTCAGCCACGGATATGGCATTTCCTGCCGGCGATGCTGCATCTCGCCGTCGCTGCTTTGAACCTGCCGGCGATGCTTCATCTCGCCGTCGCTGATTCTGCGGTGGCCGGCAAGGTTAGTGCGCTCTGCACTGTGCGTGACCCTGCTTGTACCTGACCACGACGAAGGCCGCATTCATCAGTCAAGGTGCGTTCCTCCCTTCCCCCTGCACAGCCGCTTCCTCATTTCTAATTTTCCCCCCAATTTTTAATTTCAGATCATCTGATAGCTCATGTTGTTTAGCTTGGAGCAAAGAAGCCCCAGTAATCTATCATCCTATCTCCATCACTAATTAGTTGTATTTTTTCCAACCATTAATCTTCTCACTAGTACATATTTGAGAATAAATCACGGTCCACAATCTTTATTTGAGGAAGTAAAATACCCGTTTTCTTCTCTTTGACGTCTGTAACCAATTCATTGACCGTACTCAGTGAAATTTCCATTTCTCCGATTTATGCTATGCCATTCTTTTGGAGGTGATACTTGTTGAAGCTGCCAGCGAGGCTGCATCTCGCCGTCCCGGTCGTCAAGTTCAGTGCTGAAATCCATTGGCTCTGAAGAATAGACCATACAGAAACAGAACAAAAAGACAAAGCTTGTACTGATTAAAATCGAAGCACCTTATAAGGCATATAATTATGAGCTTTTCCTCAACCCATTTGTCAACTACTCAAGATTCAGAACTGGTAACAGCACACTTAGTTTAACTTAACCTCCAAAAGGCCCAATTAAAATTTTGGCCAAAAGATAAGGTGAGTTCTGATTCTTAAATTTCAAGTAAGGGATATGGTTATATTTTATGAATCAACACACTTTATTCGTTTGGTCTAAAAAATCATTGTAGGTATCAGATTAATTTTCAGTGGCAGTTCTGCAGGAGAACAATGAATAATTGTCTAACTCTTTACAACCAATGTGTTCTGTACACAAAGTGGACTATTATTTCAATCTGAAAAGTGATACAGTATGTGTTAATTAGAAATGTTGTCTCACCTTCCGTAATTTTCTAGAGATAATAATATTCCTGTGAACCAAACAAACATTGCCTCAGCCGTGAGATCTTTCTTTAAAAAACACGATTCAATATGCTTCCAGTATAACCTTTCTTTCGGCATGAGCAGAAAAAATAGTGTTTTTCACCCGCAACTGAATGAAATAAATAGTCTTAGATTTATTTTTGTCTATCAACAATTTTAGGCCATGTGCAGCTAAATCATTACTGACCTTTTTATAAGAAATTATAGCCCATCCACAGTTCAGCCTAGCTAATCTAGAGAGATGATGACTTTGAGTAAAGATAATCTGTGTGGAAAACAATACATGGTACTTAATATAACATTCCTCTGAACCTGAAAATCATATATTTATCTATGATAGTGTCTTCTCCTTTATAACCAAGATAAATAGTTGTCAAATGACCCTTCTGTTTTCTTCAAACCACCAACTGTTATTTGTCTCCTGGTTCTCCTCGAGGTAGCTTTGAAACAAATAGTGTGTACTAATTGAGTAAAAACATTTAATGTGCGAAATTGATGTAGCAATGACATAAATGATTTCGAACAGGCACCATACTAAATTTCGAGTAGCCCCACACATCTACACCAGCTCATAGAAGATCCTCATTTTTATTTTGACTATTGCAACTTTGAGGATATTTCCTTTATTCTTGAAAGAATTTGACAGTGTCATCGAAGATGAGTAACTTCAATATATGGTGTAATTGTCCCCAAGTAGGAATTAATAATAGAATATGAAATATGAAGAACAAATAGAAGGGTCTCACGCAGGTTGCAGTTTCGTGAGATGGCCGAACCTCAAATCGCATCCAAGTGAAGCGTCGACATAATCTGGATCAATAAGCCATTCCATTTGTGTGGGTGACACCTTCTGCGAGCATGATCCGATGGTTAGATGGTCTACAGAAATCCTTGTAGGTGTCAGATTAATTTTGCATTGGCAGTTCTGCAAGAGAGCAATGAAGAGTTGTCTGACTCTTTACAATCATTGTGTTCTCCACACAAAGTAGACTATTACTTGAATCTCAAAACTGATACTGTATATGCTGATTACCAATGTTGTGCCACCTTCTGTAATGTTCTTGACATAATATTCCTATGTACCTGGCAAAACATTGTCTCACCTGCAAGATCTTAAGAAAAAACTGATCGAATATGCTAAATATATGAAGAGCAAGTGCCCATTGATATTACCAGAAGCTCTCCGTGCCTGTGGCTTTTTGTTCCTTCAATTTGTTGAAGGTCTCTGTGTGGCTTTGACCGTCGCCGTCACTGTCGTGCCTCCTAATTCCAATGATCCATTGATTCAACTATCAAACATCAAGATGGTCACCGTTTGCCGATCGTCCGTGCCTTCGATGACCAGCGCACCGTAATCGCCTGGGCGAGTTTCCTGATCGTTTGTTCCATCAAAACATCAGATGTCGCCGTGGCTGCCTACTCAGTTCGCCGCCGTGCCTTGGATGACCAGCGCACCATAATCGCCCGGGCATGACTGCAGGTTGTTCCTAGAGTTAGTGCAGAGCTTATAATCCTTTGCTTGCGTGCTTCCGAATAGCTGGGCGTAATGGCGTTCTCGATCGAGGGTCAGGCGGCGTGTGTTGCTTACGAATAGCAGATGCATATTCCTACCATCAGTTAATGTGGTTTTGTATCCTTGTACGTGAATATCATCTCGTGCCGGCCGGACAAACATTAATTAATCAGACTCAACTTGTATACGTCTCGGTAGTTTTTTTTTTTTTTTTGACTTGTCTCGATAGTTCATAGACGTGGGGGAGGACAGTGCATATACGAACATAAAAAGATCGGTACCGGCAGGACATCTGGATATTTAATCTTGACCGTTATTTTTTAGTTGATTATGCCTTGCTAATCCAGTCCGTTGATTGTTTGTTGTTTTAATAATACTAGTTGGAATGTACGTGCACGCACGTCTTCACAGTTAAATGGGACAATGTATAAGTAGAACGTCTTCACAATTAAATGAGACAATTTACAAGTAGAACGTCTTCATAATTAAATGGGACAATTTACAAGTAGGAAAATACCGTACCTAGCTGGATGACTTATTTTGGTGCAAGTCAATATCAACAAGTAAAAACACTAATAATAACCGGTACTAAAACTTAGCACACAATATTTCATATTTCTTCTTTTATGTACACTGCTTTGAAGCACACCGCTTCTCTTAAAACTGTATACCTGCTAGGCCGACAAATATCCGTTTATCGATTTCCCCTCCATAGTTGTTAGGACTAAACCACACTCTGTAGACGGAACGTTCTGTTGTTGGGCAGCCAGTGACAAGCACACTGTCGCAAAGGCATTCCTACAAGCAAAGATCCATTGTCAGCTTTGTTTAGCTCCACATCAAGGTAGCATTCAAACAAAAGGATCTTACAATTAATCTAATCAAATGTCACAAGCAAATAGATGGAGAACACCCTCTTTTTTATTTAGCAATTCTGTTCTCTACACAATTTCAACTTTTACCGTGCTACATGAAGCTAAATGTAGCCAAAGACATTAACAAACATATTTAAGATAAATGCAAGTCGATTGGTGGAGCTTATTACTTGAGAGCACACAAGTAGAACCAACACGTGGATCTGGTCTGGCTTCATATATATTATCATTTTCACTTAATATGAGGATATCCATACCTTTGAAATTGCAAGCTGGAACAACAAAATGAGATGATTTTCGTACCTATGAGATAGAACAAAAATGTCAAATACTATTTTGAATTGACATAAATTATACTTAAAATACATATATTCAATATCCATTTTCACAATAAACTACAACATTGTGTCTCAGGCTAAAGTTCTTCACTATCAATGTCCATATTTGCACTCCAATGAACTACAAGTAAGAATACATTTGACTACAAGATGTTGTGATTATACAATTCCAGTTAACAATATGGAAGAGAGACCGCCGGTGTTGACGTAGATGCGCTTGGACGCGTACATGTTGCCTTGCAGCTCATCCGAGGACCCCATGGGTCCATTGCTTGTGGTTATGCATGTACGTAATGCATCCATCAATGTGATTCTGGGCAGCTGATGCGTCCGTTGTAGAAGGATATGCATGCGCTTGTGCAGCCGTAGGAGCCTATGAGCGCTGTGTACACGTCCGCCGTCGACGCCAGCCGATAGTCCGAGAGCATCGTCTTGAAGAGCGCCGTGGCCGGGCCAGGCTGTCGGCACCTGCCCAGCATCATCAGCAGCCTGGCGTAGGTCTGCGACTTGGGCTCGTACCACCGGTGGAACGGAGAGAACGGAGAGTCGACGGCCTCGAGGCGGCGCGGGGCAGGGGCAGGTGGACTCCTGGCCGGAGGACACGGAGGCCTCGGTTTTAGAAGGATATATGCATGCGCTTGTGCAGATTGCATCTAGTGCCATCCTTGCGTCGTGGCGGGGCTTGCTTGGAGCTTGCCTGCGCCTGCGAACTCCTCTGCTTGGGAGTGGAGCGCCTGGCGTCGACATGTTGGGGCGCGGTGGTACGTGTGTTGATGGCTGATCGATTAGATTGGGTCAAATCCGGCGACATCTGAGTTCCTGCGCGTGACGATGATGCTGGGGCCGAGTCAGCTAGGCAGATTAGGAACGGATGTTTTATTTTTAGCTGTGGCAAATCCCGTAATTATCACGAAACGAAAAGATGTGTTGAGTTGTCAAACATTGGAGCAATCTGGACCGTTGGCTAAATATTAAAGGGCTCAGATTTAATGTATCAACACAAGTTTGCTCTTTTAATAATAGTATAGATAATAGATATGATTGTCACATTGTGTGAGCTATCGCATTCCCAAAAACATGTGCATTAACTACAGTGCTCTAACTCAATTGCAGTTTTCAGTTATTGTGTAATTCCGGTACCTTATATCTGGCACATGGACTCTTACCGAGTTTTCTGAGTCAGTTGAGAATAACTCCGATTGCGGAATTAGTTGGTGCTCATGAGTTACTACATGAACCACCCGGGGATTTGGTTATTGGTCGAAAAACTGCGGTTACCGTTCAGTAATCAAAATCCCCGATAAATGAACGAGTTGACCAAGCGAAAAATCCTGAACCGTTTGAATTTGGACCAAAGTCTTCCACCCAAAATTGAATTTTGCATTGTTTGATGTTTCAAGTTTTAATGTCCTATTTTCATTGAGAATCCCCTCCCCCCTCCCACCCCCGATTTTCTTTCGATACGGTACCCAAATCCTTGGAACTGCAACAAATTCACATTTTTAATTAGCAGATAATATAGAAAGTGTATTTATGTTTTGTAGAGGAATAAGTAGTGTTCCTATGTTAAAAGTGCAATGCATTTCCATGTTACTGGTTAGAATTTCTGATGGTTATGTACAATCACCTGTCTGCCTTAATTAGCTCTACAAAATTCAGTTTATTTAATTAACAATACTAATATAATAACAATAAATGTGTGAAATATGAGTGTCATACTGTGTAAGTTAAGTATTTCCCAAGAAAGATGTGTGTGTTAACTCTAGTTCTCTAGCTTAATACATAACTAGTTAGTGTGTACGTGAACGCACGATCTTTCCATTATGTGTTAACAACAATTTGCCTCACCGCTAATCATACTCTCATGTCACATAAAGAACATCAAAGTCAATGCCAACATATTATTTAACGAGAATACACACTTGTGTCATTTGCAACATCGTGGAATATATTGTTGTGGATGTACAATAGAATCATCTACTACTTTTCGGTTTAACACTCTCCAATTTCTTCCATGGCACCGATCGATCTCTTCTCTCTCACAATCGACTCATACAAACCCTTACAATAAATGATGTCTTTCATCAGAGCTTGTTGGGATATGCCCTAGAGGCAATAAGGTTTAGTTATTATTTATCCCGGGCTCATTATTAATTGTTGTATCTCCATGTTATAACTGCTATGACACTTGGAATATGAGATTCAAAGAAAACTTATATTCACATGTAGATAGATAGACAAGCAAGTGCTCCTAATCTAGCCTCTAAGATTAGCTTGCATGTTGTGTGATGACCATATTTTATTGGTCATGGACTAAGTTAAGTCAACAACTATGAGGGTATTTTGTGGGCAATTTTATCATGAAGTTGTAATTTCGCATAAGTCTTTAGCCCATGAGAAAATCTTGTGACCACATACTTGACAGTATGCTTAGATTGTCATCCAACGTCATTTTGTAACAGGGTGATCATAACGGTAGTTCTCAGGTATATCCTAAAGTATGCAATGAGCTTGGATCATTCAAGAGTGGGATCTTGCTCCTCTTGACGATGGAGAGATATGCTTTGTGCGCTGTCAGTCATACGATATCGTCCAATTCTCTGGCCCGACACAACGTGAGATTGGTCACGAGGAAATCAGAATACGGAATGAGAAAAGTGAGTGTGACATTGGTACGAGGATAATGGGTATAGCGATTAAAAAGTTAAATCACAAGGATACCGACATCTCATCTTGGGATATCACTAATATTATGAAGTAAAGAGGCTAGCAACATGAGAAAGGTTCGTTCGATGTATTCATGTGCATGGGAACCATCATGGGCGCTCACGACTCCGTTGTTGGTTATTGAACGTACCGAATCTTTTGGGTCACACACTTAAAGTGTTTTTGTCATTTACTGAGAGTTATTTTGTACGTAGGTAGATTTGAGTGACACCGGAAACATGGTTATGTTATCGGTGACACTCCGAAACTGTTTCAGACAAGTTTAGCAGAGACATGTGATGTCGGAGACACACCGGAAGTGTTCCGAGATCTTTAAAAGCCGGCATGAGATGTTCTGTGGTTGTAGAAATTTTTCTATAGCTGTCAGATTTATTTCAAAAATTTATATGCATGGTATATTAATCTAGACTAGGGATATTAGCGCGGCAATGCCGCGCCTGTGTAGGAAATGAAATTTAAATTTGGTTACGTCTATATTTAAAAACTGTGGAAGTTTGAAATTTCTTGAAATTCGAAAAAGTTTGCGTTGATGAATTTGTCGCTTTTGACCCTGCCAACAGAGGAAACAAAACATGAGCTGAAATGAAAAGAACAAAAGGAACATGAGCTAAAAACCAAAAGAATGCAAAAAACAAAGAAGTATAAACCACGCCCAACTTATGGCCAGCTCTCTATCCCTTCCGACGAAATGTCAGAGGACTAATCCTCAACAAACTCAGGTCCTCATCCCCTTCACACGACCTTGTGCTGATGCAGAAATACACCAACCAAATTAGAAGAATTAAGAGATGTTGAGGAAAAACATCCTTTGTAAATCACATACACGGGTCAACTACAAATTTCGAATCCATAGCTCAGCTAGGAAAAGAAAAGGGAGACGGGAACATGCATGTCTTTTTTTTTTGCACGACGCAACAATTTCTTGGAAGGCATGAAATGCTATAGCGAGCGAAACCTGAACACTAATATGTCTTTACTACTTTTCTATTCCAAAGTATGTTCAGAATAATACCTCATTTAGAAGGATTGAAGCCCACAAAGACCTCCAATCATTACTTGCGAATTAGTCCATATAAATCCTCCGCAGATGAATCAGCCCTTCATTTTGCTCCTCGGTAAACACGTCACCTGTAAAAATATTGACTCCTTTTAGATGAGTTTAACAGTAAACCTAAAGATGAACTATATGCAAATCCTAGAACACAAGTGGCTGGAGTTTAGCTTCTTTACAAAATGAAATTGATGGATATAAACATAGATCTATAGAAGTAAGTACACGGTCTGAAATATAAATTACAGTGCCTAAGATTCAGAAATAGGATGGCAATTGTGTTACTTATGTATTTAGTATTCAGAGTTAGCATAAATTAGTAGGTTTGTAAGAAAATAAACTAACCTGATCTTTTCAGATCGCAACGATTGTAATAATCCTGTATATGATCACATCCATCTTGCAGAAGAATTCATTGCCTCGCAAGCTACAGAACCATGAAAACCAAGTTGTGTCCTCACTGACATCAGAATCTTCACTGTCAGTTTAGAATTTTTCTGAAGTGCCAAAATAAGAATGTTAGAGATGTCTAGGTATAAAAATAATAAGAACTATTTCATATCACAGCTTTAGGATAGTATACTGAGACCACAGAGTCAATTCAAGACAAATGGGAAAAAACAGAGAAGTTAATATTTGAGTAACTACTATTTGCAAAATGAAGCTGCAAAGTAAAATTGTTTGTGCATTAGTCATGCTCAGGACCAAGTATCCCTGCCAACACCAGAGCCGAAAGCTATCTCCCCGTAACCTGCACTCCCATATTTGACAAATTATAGCAAGTAGGTATTTGGCTAATAAACACAAGCAGGGGAAGATATGAAACCATATAAAATGAACGATTTCATGACAAAGATATAAATCTGTAAAATGATATGCAGACCCTACTCAAAGCTGCAAGAACATAGAATAGACATTAGTAAAAAATATGAGTAGCATCCAAGAGACCACGTAAATAATATCAAGACAGAAAATTCAGGTTAGGACTGATAGATTTTTTTAACATAACTAAGCAAAAAAACACAACGCTATCACTTGTGTGTATAGTTGGATCAAGTTAGGCAGAATATACTCTAAAAATGATTGCCTTATACCTTAACAGCGTATATCATCTCAGGACCATAAAGGCTCTTTTGTTCCTTGCAGAAAAAAGTCTTCCATGTTATGAGAATTTTCCTATTACAACCGCCAAAACTCCAAGGTGATTGCTCATGCCACTAATATAACCAGTTGATGTCGACGCTAATTGGGAAAAGCAAAAACTTCTGCATCTATGTATGCTTGATAGATTAAACAAGTAAAATAATGCAAGTCCACATTCTCTTCAATTTGTAATACTATTTCTCTAGTCTAGATAGAACATATGACTCCAGCATGATATGCAGAGTTATCGACTACCTAAACTTTGCGTCAGTATGATATGAAGCTCTGACCAAGTGCAATGAAGCAACGACTTAGCAACAAATGATAAAATAAACTTCAAAACATGGGTATCATCTGTTTCTTTAGGCATCATACTGGCAAAATTATTTTTTCGATGCCTCTCTTAACGTACACAAGTAGTGAAGAGAAAATCCTGCAAATAAATGGTAGTCTACTTATTTACTAACTTAGTAGTCATCTCCATTTGGGTGCAGTGGGCCTTTGCATATTAACTTCTGAAACCGCAATGCACAATTTTGGCTGTCAAATAGCATAGCAGTTGTATACAGCTGCAAGCACTAATTGGGAATGCGTAAGAGATGGATCACATGAAATTTCGAAGGAAAAAAAGAGAGTAGCTATCCTGTTAGGCTGCTACAGAGGGGCAACAATTCCTTAAGCAGTTTTTTCCTTCTACTCTGTTTGCAGTCAAGAGGAGTTCGCCTACTACAGAGGGGACACAATTTCTTGAGCAGTTTTTTCCTTCTACTGTGTTTGCAGACTATGAATGTATCTATTGGAGTTATAAAATATCCATGGCAGAAACAATACATGTATGGATCCTTCAAACCTTGCATATACACAATGAGAGTGCAAGAAAGAACCTCTTTAGTGAAGTTGGTAATAAGTAGAAAATTGTGCATTTCAGTTGCTATAGGTGTTTACTCCATAGGTATTTACATATCATAGGTGTTGATATTCCAAAAGATGATAGATCTCTATCTTAGCAGATGCTTCCGCAAGTATTTTAACTAATATCGTGTACCTTCTAATCATGCAGCGTTCATTCCGCAGCTACAGTACCGCGCGGTTTTGAGTCAATCTGGACCGTTGGTCGCGATGATCGGATGGCTAGAGTAATTTTGGTGACGTGGCCGCGGGAGGGGGCGTGAATCCTTCCTACTTTCATTGGTAGAAAGTCCGCAGCTACAGTACCGCGCGGTTTTGAGTCAATCTGGACCGTTGGTCGCGATGATCGGACGGCCAGAGTAATTTTGGTGACGTGGCCGCGGGAGGGGGCGAGAATCCTTCCTACTTTCATATATATGAATTTTTATTTCCTATAAATATTTGTAACAAATCGTGTGTCCAAATTGTTTTGAACTTATAGAAAATGTGTAACATTTTATTGGGGAGAGGGGGGATATTTGTTGTTTAAAAATCTAACAAATCTTGTTTGGAATCTATTTTGAAACTAATTGGAACATGTGGATATTTTTTTTATGGAGGAAGAATTATTCGGGATTTTTTTTTGGGTGCATTTTAGTTTTATGCAAGGTTTGCATAGTTTTAATTATTAAATTAAAGTTCTTAGTTATTGTTGAGTTTTTGAAATCCATGTTGGAATGTAGGTAGGAAATGAATATTTTGGAGAGAATTTTTTTTGTGGGAAATAATTTTGTTGTGATTTTTTTTTACACATGGGGTGCATTGTGTGTTTCATAAATTTGAAGAATATGATTTTGTGAATTATTGAATTTTATGTTAGAACTTACCAAAAATAATTTGTTTTTTTTTGTTTATGCATTTTGTATGTATGTTTTGTATTATTATAATCAATAAGTTTAAAGTTTCCAACACTTGTGTTTTTTCGAAATCTATTAAGGAGGACTTATGTATTATTTGAATTTTCTAAGCTTGGAAATAATTTTTGAAAGTTCCCAATGCGCTTGAAATGTTGTTTTTTGTTTTATTTTTATTTTTTTAGAAGTTGATTTGAATCGATTTGAAGATGTTTTTGAAAAGTTTTGAATTTTTTGAGTTATAAAAAAAGAAAGAGTAAAAAAAGGGGTGAGGCAGCTGCTGGGCCGAGCCAGCCGGCCCAGCCCAGCCCAGCCGGGAACGCGGTGACGTCCTCCCTGACGTCGCTAGGCGGCGGCCATGGCCAGCGCGGCCGAGCTCGGGCGAGCACGGCCACGCCCGCTCCAGCACGCCGGCGAGGCGGGGATCGCGCGGATCCGCGCGAGGGAGGCGCGGCGGAGCCGGTAGGGCGGCGCTCGCTACCAAATGGTCGCTGGAGCGGCGGCGACGATGGAAAGACGACGGCGGACACCGAGCGTGCGGCGGCGCCGATTCCGAGAGGAGAGGAGAAGAGAGTTGTGAGGACGTTTTTGCTCAGAGGTCCTTGGCGTTTCTGCAATTCGCGTATGGGTCCTTCGCGGGGGGTTTTATGTAAAGTGGCAGGGGGTCTTTTGCAAAGCCGTGCGCCAAAATCCGTGCGAGAGCGACGTGTTCGCCCGTGATTGGAAGAAATACCACAGCTACAGTATTACTGTAGCAGCTACAGTGCCCGCGTGGTCTGGACCGTCTGATCGTGGTATCGAACGGCATACGTTTCAAGGACGACGTGGAGGTCCGATTTAGAGGTGGAACGCACAAACTTTTATATATAGTAGGATTTCAGAGAAAACCGCAGAAGAAGGGAAGTGCCGGGAGGGGCCAATAATAATTGACGCGTAACGAAACGGTCTCTGGTAGAGTCAGCAGACTCGAGAGTTTGTTTTGAACGAACGACAAGAAGAAATGGCAATTGCATAACGGTGAAACGAGGAGAAAAATCCTATGAGACCAGGTCTATCTCCCCAGCAGGATAGACCTTGCTTGATGACCGACACCTGTCTAGCCGGATCTCAAAGCACCCAAGTCCAGCTTATCCTTTCGTACCGATTCCAACTACTCTATTCCCGATTCCCAGTCTTTTGTTTCAAAAAAAAAAGATTCCCAGTCTTTCTTTCAGCACGGTAATCAGATAATTAGGATTTCATTAATTGATGCGGTTGCTCCATATCAGATATTAACTACCCACTTAGGGTTTATCTCGCTGCTCTCGTCCATGGCGGCCGCGCGGCAAAACCTCGTAGGCACCGGAGACGGGACAAGACAGGAGACATTCTCGTCGATGGCGGCGATGCAGCAAGGCGCATCGAACTGCTCCTCCAGGCCGGTGCCGAACCTCGTCGGCAGCGGCGACGCGACAAGAAACGCATTGTCGTCGACGGCGGCGACTCGGCAAGACGCATCAAACAGCTCCTTCGGCGGCGACGACGCGAGAAGACAGCACGAGGCATTGCGGCAAGACGCCTCGAACTTCTTCAGGCCACTGCCGTTCTTGGGGGCAAACTCAATGCCGGACGTGGAAGTGCCGATCTCAGGGCTATGTCCGTCAACGAGTACTTCGCTTAGGGTCAGTGTGAAACGAATACACAAAATACATACGCATCATCTGCATAGTCTGTTACTACGTTGGTGTTTGATTTTTGTAGTCCTTTGATAATATTTAATTCTATGCAGTTCCGAAACCAGGAAGAACGGATGCTATCTGATCAGACTATGCCCATGAATGGCACAGCTACACACAGTTTGGAGGGGACGAGACATGAACCTGACTTACAGGTCGTCGATGGTTATACAGGAGAAGGAAATTGTCCAACTAAGGTAATGTTATAGTTTTGCGGAATAGCAAAAAAGTACTGCATGTTGCGAAGTAATCGTACTACATGGCTGATGACCTTTGTGCATTCCATGTGTTTACCAGGATAATTCAAATGCATCTTCATTTCAAAAAGTGCCAACAGAAGGAATGTGTTTCCAATCTGAAGAAGAGGCATACAAGTTCTATAATGCATATGCTAAAATGAAAGGATTCAGTATCAGGTGGACACACAAAAAAAAAATAGAGCAGATGGTAGCCTATCTGCCAGATATTTAGTTTGCAGCAAGGATGGGGTAAAGGATAAACATTGCACACATGAGACAAGGAAAGAACAAGCTTCTACGAGGACGTCTTGCAAGGCTCGTGTTCAGTTTCGTATCACTCGAGAGGGCATTTGGAATATCCAGAAGGTTACTTGAGCACAATCATCCTATGGTAACTCCGGACAAGTCACACATGCTAAGATCCCAACGTCAGTTGATTGATGCTGATAAGCACATGATCAACCAAATGCGGACAGCAGGAATACGACAATCTGAAATATACAACTTCTATGAAGAATGGTGTGGTGGTTCCGAAAATGTGCCTTTCTTAGAGATAGATTCCTATTTTCAGTACATGTCTTTATCCTTCTGCATATTTTGCACTACTAAGTCAGTTACTTGCAGACTCAGTTTTCTGTACTGAGTACTGACATCGGGTACTAAATACTTGAGAATTAGTCATCAGCCAAATCAGAATCAAAACTGAAACTACATCCATTCAGAAGTCATTCAGTTCAGATTACCACGAGTCTCCAATCATTAACTGGAACTAAATCCATTCTACCATGCACGTGTGTGATGCCACCGGTGGAGTAAGAACATGGCGTCGCGTCGCCGCAGCAACCGCCGCCGCTGCCGCTCCGGCGAGATCACGACATTACATCGCCGACTGGTGGCGCTGCTGTTCCGTTGCCACGACAAAACTATGGTGTTAGGCTCCAGCGCAGTCGCATGGCCGCACTCAAGCCGAGCAAAGCTGTTTCTATGGGAATTAGCCTGGCGCACTACTCCATTCCGTGCCAATTCCAGCCAGCGTAGGAATTAGCGTGAGTGAAATACGGAGGTAAAGACTGGGAATCGGGAATAGAGTAGTTGGAATCGGTACGAAAGGATAAGCTGGACTTGGGTGCTTTGAGATCCGGCTAGATAGGTGTCGGTCATCAAGCAAGGTCTATCCTGCTGGGGAGATAGATCTAGGGAGCGTTTGGTTCCGGGGCAAAAGACGTTATGACCTTGCTGGGAAAGGTTAGGCGTTTGGTATCAATAAATAACCTTGCTTTTGGGGGCAAAGTAGGCTCACCATGCCAGAAAAACCTTGCTTGCCCGGAGAGCCGATTTGGTTCGCCCTCGACGGCAAACCACGACGCGCGAAAGAAAATTAAAGCTGAACCGTCCAGATTGCTGAACCGTCAGCTTGCCCCCAAAAGCAATCGTGCTAATCCAAATAACTAGCTTCGGTCTTGCTAGCAAAAGGTACGTAACCAAACGCACATACGACGCATGATCAGCAGAACCGAGCTAAGCTAGCTGGCTAAGCTCAGCTATGCCCGCGTATGCTAGGCAACCAAACGTACCCCTAGTCTCATAGGATTTTTCTCCGTGAAACGATCCATGCCCAGTACCCGACCGAGCCCGGACGACGCATGCTACAGTAGCTGAAATGCTCAATACAAAAATGGGCAAAAGTTACACGCGTCGACAACGCGAAGCCAGCAAGAGCCTCCCAGCTTCTGGGCTCCTTCCGACTCTGCGCCGGAACCCAAGCACGCCCATGACGTGCCGTCATCAGGGCCCTCGCCGGGCACGCGGCGCCACGGCAGGGACGTCGAGGGGCCGGAGCGCCTCCGCGTCGCCTCACACGTGCCGCCACCAGGCCTCTCGCCGGACCGCCCCTGCTCTGCCATAAAATGGCGACGCATAGCTTACCAATTCAAAAGCGCAAGCAGCTGCATACACGCAACACACAGCGTACGTTCGTCCTAGAGTCAGTCCCGGTTAGTCTCAGGAAGCAATGGCGTCCGGCCAGGAGGAGAAGGGGAGGTCGGAGCTTGACAGCCTGGCCCGCGAGGGGCAGACCGTCGTCCCCGGCGGCACCGGCGGGAAGAGCTACGAGGCGCAGGAGAAACTCGCCGAAGGTAAGTGTAGTACAGACTACAGTCTACAGAAGCTGCGCTTAGTAAGTGTTACGCCAGAATGCCAGCATTTGATGTAAAACACGCGTGGATTTGTGTAGGACGCAGCCGCGGCGGTCAGACGCGGAAGGAGCAGATCGGGGAGGACGGGTACAGCGAGATGGGGCGCAAGGGCGGCCTGAGCACCAACGACGAGTCCGGCGGCGAGCGCGCCGCCAGGGAGGGTATCGACATCGACGAGTCCAAGTTCAAGACCAAGTCGTCTTAGATCAGTGCTGCGTTGCTACATAGCAAGCTGACTGCTCATGTCTGTATGTAGTTGGTTGCTACTAGCGGCTAGTTTACCTTCCTAGCTAGTGTGTCCACGCAGTACTGAATAATGTAGGTCAGTTCTTGGCGTTAGCACGCATGTAGGCGATCTGATGTAGTGTGCTCATGTGTGCTTAGGTGCTTTAGGTCTCCCTTTGTGGTAGATAGCAGGTCTCGTCGTAGATCGTGAGAGAAGCTTGTTGCTCAGCAATGTAGTGCTTCGTTGATGAATCAGAATCTCCGGCCATCTGGGTGTTCGTTCGTAAGTTATTTTCTTGTGACTGGATAGTACTAGGAAAGAAGCGACGTACACTCTGCAATTCTGAATGTTCTGCTCCATACGACAGTTAAGCAGTTACGCCTTACATTTCGGACCCCAAGTCGCCCCCTTGAAAATCAGGTTTATTTGTCTCGAACCGTCGAGGGTCTCTTCGGTTAGGCCTTCTTTTTTTTTTAGATAAAAGAGTGTTTATTAATATCGAAAAGATATAACATGCACCCAGCCTCTGCAACAACGCAGTAACCAAAGCTACTACGGATGCACACAGCCAAAAGATAATAAGAAGAAGAAATAAAAAGAAAAGTCCCGCTACAGAGTTACGGTCCTTGCAGCAGCCGCACAACACCTGATGTCTAATTCTTCAAAAGCAACGTCTTCAAGAAGAACCGTGCCAGGCACAACCAATTAAGGTCAGACCTTGGGTTTTCACCCTGAAGATACTCCTCGCTCTCAAAACAATGTCTCCAACAAGACCACTGTCAGGCACAACCAATTAAGGCCAGACCTTGGATTTTCACCCTGAAAGGTAGGAGTGTGGACTTCACGTATGTTGTCGCCCCCACTTACATACCGCTGCTCCAAGTCATGAAACACCAAGCCAATTCCTCATCGCCAGAAAGATTCGAACCACCATTGTCAGTCCTCAGATCTCGCCTTCCATGTCATTCTCCGCCAGCACCATGGAACGAGAAAGCGTGCTCCATGATATTAACAGCCAGCAGAACTTCGAAGCGCTCCCTCTGAAACCAAACGGTCAGATAAAAAACACGGGTGCGCCCGATCGAATACCATCCGATCCAGCAATCTCCAGGCATGAGTCGCCCAGTGGAGTTCGCCGGCGGAGCCTTCCGAAACTCGACACTCTTGCCAGATCAAGGTACCGGCGTCAAGCAGATCTTCGACTTCTCGCGATTTGGAACCCTAGGACCACCACCTTTATTCGTCTAGCTCCGAGCCCACAGCCCCCACGCCGCCGGCCGGCTCCTGGCGATCAGAACGAGTGGGTCAACTCCGGCTCAAATCGAGCCATGGTTGGCCCCCAGATCGAGCGGCAACAAGCACCAGGAAGCAGCAAACACACCCCACAGGGCTCGCGCCGCCGCCCCTGGAACCACCGCGCCCGCCCTGGCCTCGCGCCGCCGCCTCCCTGCCGCGCGTCGGCGAGCGCCGCACACGGCCAGCGCCGCCGCCCGCCGCCATGTCTCACACCTGCGCCGCCATGGAGACGAAGCCCCCGCACGAAGAGGATCCGACAGGCTACGCCATCCCCGCCCGCTGTCGTTGACAGCCATAGCGTGGCCGCCACCGCCGGCGCCGGCGGCGGCAGCGGCCGGAGGGGTTAGATCGGGAGTCGGCCTTCTAGATTGGATCGGGGGTCCTCCGGAGCCGCCCTCGTGCGGAGCGGCCCGGGAGTCTTTTTTCGGAGCCGCAAACTTAGGCCTTCTTTTGAAAGAAACGTGGGCTTTATTCATCACAAAATCATAATGTCATTACAAAGCGTCTCACGGATGCAATCCGGGACAACCCCACGCCACACAGAGCAGACTGAAGAAAGACTCCTTCGCTAAATAATGAGCAGCAGAATTTAAGCTACGGCCAACATGCTCGAAATAACAGGACAAAAAGGAAGCAGCAGCGTCCCTAATTAATGTCATGAATCACAGGACCAATCATCGAGCGATCTTCTTGAGTTGCATAAACAATCCGAACTAAGGATCACCCTCGAGAAAACCTTCTTCTCTGGAGAAAAGAATAGCTCGACGTAAAGCCAGCCCCTCTGCAACTTCTGGCGCCACGACCTCCTCCTGTGTCTCGCTGCAAGCAGCAAGGCATTGGCCTGTGTGGTCGCGGATCACGACGCCCAAACCCATTCGTCTTAATGGGGAGAGGATTGCAGCATCAACATTGATCATGACCATCCCTTCCGGCGGCGGAGACCATTTGAGAACTGAAGGAGCAGCTTCACGCCTGTGGTTAGAGATGGGTTTATAAAGGTAAGTTGCAATCATCTTCATCTGACAGTATGCCAAAACCTTCTCGGCAATAGATCTGGGAAGCATCAGATTCTCGCCTTCTCTGATTTTATTACATGAAGGACACGAGGCGGACGTGAGAGTGTCCGACGCGGACGAAAACCCGGCTCAAATTTGGGTCAGAAATGGCTCCGTGCAGACATGACGTGAGAGTGTCCGGCGCGGACGAAAACTCCACTCAAATTTGGGTCGAAAATGGCTCCGTGCGGACAGAAAACGAATGTCGGTTTGTTTGCGTCGACACGTTAGCCGTGGTTTTTTCTCAAACGGACACTTTCAAACAGAAACTAACCGGGCCGAGGCACCAGGATTCCCGTCCTCACCGGCCGCCTGAGTAACACAAAGGGGAGGCGAACTCACGGCATCGCTAACAGAGTCTGGAGAGACGAGGACTTCGTCCTAGCAACCGTGTTGCGAGAGGGAAGGAACAATTTTCGGTTTTACTTGTACTAGTTGGCATGTACGTGCAACGCACGTTTTCACAATTAAAAGGGAGAATTTACAAGTAGAAAAATATTGTACCAGTACCAAGGTATATGTAGATTACGTCTTTTGGTGCAAGTCAATAGCAGCACAAATATCTCAACAATGTGGTACTATATATAACTCATCATCTAGAGGAATAATCCACAACAAATCATAGTTCATATCATTGCTGAATGCAAAAGTAACATCAGTAGTTAATAGTTGGCTTGATCATCTACACATCAAGATTGTTCATATTTCTAAGCGATGGGAATGAAAAATTATGCATCATAATTGTCCATATTTCAAGGTGATGACATTGAAAATATTTTTTGTTGAAGGAAAATGTAGACTCTGAAATGCTACTGACTTGATCAATGGTTTCATACTTGTACCAAGGGACTAAAAAAACACGATTGTTACTTGGTAGAGTATTTGTACATTGCATAATAACAAAATTGGATTTTCCCAATAAAAATAGTTTCTACAAGGCCGACCCACATTTGAGGATATATACTACATTACCCAGTATATAATAGGTTTTATCTCCAAGAAAGATTATATGTTAGGCTCGAGAACAGCACATTGGAATGATTGGATAGTGACCGTAATTTAAGGATAGAGGACCGCACCTCTAGCTGAGTTTCAAGTTGACTTGCTAGAAGACGATTGTATTCATCCACGATCTGTTAAGAAGAGCAGGGCACATGATTTCAAGGAACAAGATTTTTTTTTTTTGAACGCTTTCAAGGAACAAGATTACCAAGATGGTGTTGCATAGAATCAACAAAAAGAAAGTGTATGATTTGCTGTTAAACAAACCTGCACACATATCTAAGTCATTGTCGCATGAGCAGTTTATTGTCCTCAGAATATTCACACTTTGATCTGAACTTAGATGATTTCCATTGTTTTTCGATTTATCTGTACGTTAGACATCACAGACGCTCCCCTGAATCTTGGATCTCGTGGAGTGGGCCGACGCTAGCGTCCCGGCCCGCCGTGTACAGGTCGATGTCTACAGGCTCGAGTACAGGGCGGCGGGCAGGCGGCGACGTGCGCACTTGTCGGGCTGAACCCGTCGAGGCGCCAAGCCCAGGGCGACCAGCTCCTTCAGACCGTCGTTGTGGTGAGATGCTCGAAGTCGTTGCTTGCCATGACCGCCTTCGGAGCGACCGAGGAAATCGAAGCATGCGTCCTTGAGCCCGCGGCAGCCTAGCGGTTCAGCTTCGAGGATGTTCGCTGCCGTGCCACGTCGATGATCCTGCAGAGCTGATCCTCGCAGAGCAGTTTCAACCTCTCCATGCCGTACCGGTGCGCCGCCAGAGCAGGTGCTGCGCCAGGGGCGGTCTCCTCCTGCTTTGTCGTCTTATCGGGCAGGACAGGAGTCCGTGTGCATGAAGCAGAGCAGCGCCTTGAAGACCAGCGGCTCCATCTTGTCCACGCGCCCCACGCCGGCCGTGGCGCCGTTCTGTTCGAGGAGCTCGACGCGGTACGCCGAGGACCGTGCTGCAAGCCCCATGCCGCCCGTGGCTCAGGAAGTCAGGATGACCTAGGATCCTAGGGACGTTACTTATGTTGTGCAACTACGGAAGCAGGCGAGCACGCGGAGCTCGTGTTTGATTCTAACGTGTGATCGTGTTTGATTCTAACGTGTGATACGTGTTTCATTAGGTTTGGTATATATAGAACATAAGGATCGGATCGAAAGGATGGAAATTGATTCTAACGTGTGATCGTCTTTGATTCTAACGTGTGATCGTGTTTCATTAGGTTTGGTATATATAGAACATAAGGATCGGACGATCGAAAGGATGGAAATAAAAATTGAACGGACGAGATTTAAAGCGTTTGCTGCTCGACATCGGGACAATCTGGGTCGTTGATTGAAAATTGAACGGACAAGATTAAAAGTATCCCAACATGTTTGCTCTTTTAATAGTAGTATAGATGACGTTTCTTTGCAATAAATGAAAACTTCCATGTCATTTCGTATTCTTTCGACAAACGTGTGACCTTGAGTACAAATTATGTTCCAATATCAACTGTTGAATCATTAAGCCACACAATTGTATGTGTATACTTTGTTTTTGCTAGTTATGCCCTCTTATTACTTCCATCACCTCATGGACGATACTCTTTCCTAGAAAGATTCTCCAACTTCCTTTGGCATTGGCCGATGCACATAACCTTCTCTGCTCCGGGCATACTCACAGACAAACATCTGTGTATATTTTCTGGTTAAAATGAAAGGGAGAAGGTGCACATACATAAAAGCCATTTTGGACTAGAAACAAAATCACATGTGAATTTCAAATAAAGAGCGCATATATACATAACGAGTGTTGGTCTACTTAAAATAAGGGATAGTGGTATGTCACTTTATCTCTTAACAAATCAAAACAAGTAAACATCCAGTGAGACCGCTACATAACCAAATGAAATATGCACAATGTTAACAACATGTAGTAGTACTAGTCTTAACCTGCAGGTGGTTCATTATCCCCAAGCCTTAAGCAAAGCAATATCGTCAGGCGCTGGACTAATATCTGCCTGGTAGTTTCTCCCTTGTCCATGTTGTACAGTTTGTCCAGCAATTTCGAAGAGGCGATGTTCTACTTGTTTCATATCAGGGCGTTCTTCTGGAACAACTTTTAAGCATTCCACGGCAACTCCACACACCATTTACAAGAGTTTAATATCCACATCGCTTGTGATATCATTGTCGATTAAGTTCCTTGTACGTTTGTCTAGAAACGCTTTGACAAAGTTTGTAACATAGCTCCTCTTGTTAGGGCCTTCTCGTGATGAGCTCTATGAGAACAATTCCAAAGCTGTAAACATCACTCTTCTGTTAACTATCCCCTCATCCATATATATTGGATCTATGTAACTCATGTCCCCTACAACACGTTCAGTCTTCTGAGCCTTTCCTCCTGCCAGCAGTCTCGAGGTACCAAAGTCTGAAACTTTGGGGCAGAAATTTTCATCAAGAAGAATATTGGCAGATTTAACATCACCATGACGGATTGTGCTCTCCCCTGCTGAATGCATGTATGTTAGGCTTTCAGCTGAACCAACAGCAATTCCTAGGCGTATATTTATTGGTATGATGTCTATGCGTCTCAATCCAAAGAGAACATCATATAGACTCCCTCTTGATGCATACTCATACACCAACATTGGAACATCCATCTCTAAGCAACAGCCTAGGAGCCTTGCAATGTTCTTGTGCCTCATTTCAGATTGTATTATAACCTCCTCAGTGAATTCCGCCTTCATTTCCTTGTCAACCTTAATGGATCTCTTTATAGCCACTGGTTGTTTGTTTTCGAAAGTCCCCATATAAACCTGACCGTACTGTCCTTCCCCAATCATATGATTGTAGTTATTTGTAATTTGTTTCAATTGTTTCTCTCTATATATCTTTATATTCTTTACACCTTTTAGTATTGGTCCGCCATTTTGCTCATAGAATCTCTTCAGTTTTAGGAGCTGACGGGCCATAATCACGAGGACAATTACAACCATGGTTTCAAATTTCAGTTTCGGAAAAATTTCGGTCACCACTGAAATCACTGAAATTCAGTGAATTTCAATGATTTCGGTTTTCGTTTCGGCCAAATGACCGAAATTTTCTCTTCAAATTCGTTTAAATATTAAAAAATATTCAAAATATTTTAAATAATTTTTTAATTCCTGTGTAATACTGAAAGTGCTGAAATATTTTGACCGAAAGGCAATTATTTCGGGGTGTACCGAAATCACTGAAATTCAGTGAATTTCGACGAAATCTCACTGAATTTGAAAACCATGATTACAACAACTGATGCAGCAAAACCTGCAAAAGTTGTTGAGAAATGAGAGCTTTGGCTAAATTATGTTTGACTTTTATCTTATCAAAATAGCATTTCATTGATTAAATAACAGAAAAATGAACTTGACATGCTATATTTTCATGTAACTACATACATGTAGATTACATGAATCAACTAATAAATTGCACTAACAAAGGTTGCGGCAAAGGTGTCGGCGTCACCCGTTCAACAGGAGCTTGTGTTTTCACCTGCATATCGCATGCCACTTGCGACGGCAAGGGATGTAGTTCCACGGATGGCGTCGTCAAGAAGAAACGCGGCTCCCGAGGGCACCAACGAAGTCGGTGCAAAGCTTTCACCTAGAGTACCATCTCCGCCGCGAGGCCCCATATGGATACCCGAACAAGGGAAGCGCAAACAGCTATGCAGGTGACCTCGCTGCCGATGAACGCACACGACGTAGAATCCATGCCACCTCACGGTACAGCAACTGCGCTGTCCGAGGACCATACATGCGCACAATATGCCGGAACGGATATGGGCTCCATAAAGCAGCACCAAGCCCAGACCATGCCAGAGCACTAGACATGGCGACGAGCGAATCGCAGCCATGCTGCAGCTAAAACAAACTCCTTGGGCTTACACGTTGGGCCAGCTCATCCAAACAGACGACTCGAAGGAGTTCGACCAAAAGACGGAGTCCTCGTAATGCGAAGGCTAGAAGGTTTCATTTAGGACACCGACCTCCGGAACAACTCGGAGATAACTTGTAACCTAGGGCCGTGTATATAAGGCCGGCTCCAGGACCTCACAAAGGATCCAAATCGTTAGCTCTCTATCTCCAAGTAGCGAAATCGCAACCCTGTAATCGTGACTATTATCGTCAATATTAATCTAGCAGGAGTATGTCTTTACCTCCACCGTGAGGGTTCAAACCTAGGTAAACTCTTGTTCCTCGAGTTCCCTAGATCTCTCACCAAAATAAACTTTAAGTTGCCATAGCTCCACACATAAGAAGTCATCACGAGATGACATCTGCCGTGACAATCCCACGGCAACCGCGGCGCCATCCGACTAGCCGCCGCCAACCACCGGATAAGGACCCTACCGCACCTGACACGCCAGATCCACCGCAACGAGCGCCGGATCCAGGCCCCTCGCGCCGGAGTAGCCAATGCAGCACATCGCCGGCGCTCACCACCATAGCCCAAGGGCGCTGCCCCCAACACTCGTCTGTCTATCTAAAGCAGCTCCACCCTGCACAAGGAAAGGAGACCTGCCGCCACCAGACACTTCACGGGCTTTGCCCGACGATGCTCACGGGCGGGGGCAAGAGCATGAATTGAAGGGGAGGTGGCAAGAAGGTGGTGGGTGGGCTTACGCCTGTGTCGCCGGAACAGAACGACGTGGGGGCGATTTTTCCTTGTCCCCCTCACCCGTTTTTGTGTTGGGCAACTTATGTGGCACTTCGTTATAGGTGGCTGCGGAGTATCACGACCTGAGAGTCTTTTGCGCGACCACCTATGTGACTCGTAAAGGTTCATGACTAGCGAGATGACGCCAGATCCCCCACCAAGCGTGCGCTTAGATAATCTCCACCGGCACCTCCCAAAGCCCCCTGAAATGACCAATGGGGACGGAACAGAAAAAAGCACCCGATGGTCTAGAACCCCCGGAAATATGTGCCATGTCAGTGCTTACCCACAATAACCTTTGCTGGCAGGGGGAATTTCTCCACGCAGTGTCCATTGATGGCATCGCCTTTCATTCCAGGTTTACATGGACAGTCGTAGCCACCCAGCCTGTTGGTGCAGATCCCGCCACGCCAGCAATTATACAAATCAGGGAGCTTGCACTCATCGATGTCTGGGAATTACAAAATTCAGGGATTAATTACGTTAAAGATAGAAATTAATACCAATTACAGCTCGAGAAATTATAGTACGACATACTGATTACTTGAAGTATGGTACCTGTGCATCCACCCGTGATATAAGGGTTGCCGTGGTAATGCTCTAAGCACTTGCAGACATAGGCGCCTCTGGCTGTGTTGGCACAAGTGCTGTTGCCGCTGATGCACGCGTAGCCCGGAGGTGGCTGCTGTCCTTCCGCTGGACAGGAGCCAAGGTTCCTAATGGCGAAATCCAGCACGACGGGCACGCCCCTGGGGTACAGTGCCACAAGGCCGTTCAGGTCAAGGGTAGAGAAGTTATACCATGATTTCTGCACCATCATGCCGTAGAAGCATGGATTGGTTTCCCACAGGAAGTTTTGCCGGGTAACAAACGAGACTCCGAACTCTGTCAGGGGGGGGTGCATTCTTGGGCAGGGCGGCAAGACAACATCCCAACCCCGAGCACGTACCGTCTGTGGCGTACTCCGAGTTCCCCATGAGGTTGGAGAGGCAGGACGACATGAAGGCCTTGGTCTCATTCCCCGTCTCCCCGAGGAGCAGGGGCGGAGCCAGGCCCTAGGCAACCTGGGCCGTGGCCTGGGGCGTAGAAATTTGTACACCCATCAGTTTACCTAGGTGTGAAATTTGGCCCGGGACTGTAATATTCGAGCCCAGTTAGTCACGCAGCACACGCTTCTGAAAACACCTTTACAGGCCTTGTACAGTCAAACCCCACCCCCAAGCCCAACTTCTAAACACACACAGCCGAGCAGCAAACAGGAGAGGGCATCGATCCTTTCAAATAAAAAATATCGGTGGAGAAAAGGGACAAGACGACCTGAACCCTTGCTTTGCGTGAGGTCGCACCCTTTCCATTTAAAAATGTCACTGAAAGTATAGCTTCTAATATATACGATGTAGTTACTTATGGGAGGCTGGATCAACCACATTCTCTTATACTATGTGTGTAATTGTGTCCAGATTCTATCAAAAAATGTTTTTTTCACACCATTCTATCAAAAATGATTCTAAACTTTGTGTGTAATTGAGGTTTACTTTTGCTAGGCCATGAAAGTACAATTTTTTGTAGTTTTGTTCCTTAGTTTTTGGCCCGGGGCGTGGCCAAATCCTGGCTCCGCCACTGCCGAGGAGGGTCATCATCCTGGACTCGACGTTGGAGCCGACGCCGATGAGGACATTGCGCGTCACCGACAGGAGGAACGGGCCCTCGTCACCTAGCCTCGTAAATTGTAACTTGGCAGTGAAATCCGTAGCATTTATGCTGCAGTCGGAGCTGATCGCGCTGTATATCCGCGCCTCGTTGTCCCTGACTGATATGTCCATGAGCTCAACCCAGCTGTACTTATCGGCCGACATAGGGCGACTGACGTTGAAGCTGTGCTTCCCGCTGCTCTCCAGATGCGATGGTCCGCCGACGTTGTATGCAAGGAGGGCGCGGGGGGGATTGTATGAAGAGTCACACTTTACCTCGAAGCCAGGAAGGAAGCACCCGGATCCAGGCTTCCCCATGCCGAAGGGGAAGGGGACGCTCATGTTGCTGCACTTGTCCTGGCAACCCGGACGTGCGATTGTCTGCTGCTCTTCTAGTCCCCGTTGTTCAGCAATCGCAGGCAATATCAAGTGGGCCGTTGCTGCTGCAAGGAGGAGCAGCAGCAGCTGGGAGGGTATTTTCATGGTGCTGAATTTGCTACTAGCTAGTTCTCTGTGGATTACTGCGCACCTGCACTTGGTGATCACTGATCACCTCCGGGACCAGGTACGTCTAAATATTTGTGGTTATCCGTGATTAGGAGGACGGCAGGTACGTATAAATATTTGGGGCTATGTGTATGACACTAGCAATGACCAGCCACTGAGCATAATAAAGCCTAAACGAAGTACCGAACCTCCGAGATCTGAACAAAAGAACTCCTGCCGTCCTGCTAATCACAGATAACGATACCAACGTAGACGCCACATTATGTTTAATTGCCCTTGAAAACAACAGGAACAGGTATGTGCATATTACAGTACAGACGGCACAGCCACATGATTATTTATTTTCCTACTTGGCTGCGACCAGAACATAGCAAAGTCGTCGGCTTCTGAGTTCTGACGAAACAATGATACCGACCATTATACGCGATTAGAGAAAGCGAAGGTTCAGCCCCTTCACTGGTACAAAATACAAAGCCACCGACTTGCTCTTAAAACCCTTCTATAACACGCAGGACCAGAGCCAGGATTTTCATATTGCCTATTCGATATTTTTTATTTTAAGAAAAGAATATAAATATGGAAGTTCACAATACCGAAAATGAAACTATAAATTGTCCAGAGTAGTCAGAACATCTCTAATAATTAAATTACATTGGAAGAACTAGGAGAAAATATTAGTAATTACCTTTACTATTTCCATTTTGGAAGTGAGAAATCTTTTCGACATCCTTTACTTGCAAAAGAGAATTGATTACGCTTGTCCCGCTTGTTCTTCATTTTTCAGACCTACAAATTATTTAATCTCAAATGAGGAAAAAAAGATTAAAATTCTGAACTGAGAAATCTGAATGATGTGGGAGTGGAATTGTGGGCAGCGGCTGCACTGCTGTTACCGCCACGGTGTCAAAGCACCGTCGTTCTTGCCAGAATACGGATGCTCTACCGCCGGCCGCCGCGAAACTAGGCCTGGGAATAATTATGGAGCTCGCCTGTGCTCTACAACGGCGCAACGTGTGGGATTAGGGGCGGGCAAGGGATCTGGGACGCGAGAAGCGAACTCGCCGGCGGCCGCGTGGTAGCGGCACAACCGCATGGCGCCGGCGGCTGGGGTGATCCAAGTAGCGGCCGAGGCGGCGAATAGAGGAGATCTCATGCGAATGCTTGGACTAGGTGACGAGGTGCGGTTGCAGCCCAATTAAAAGAGAAATGGTCCGGTGCAAGCCCACGCTAGTATTTCGGCCCAGGTTGACAAGTCTTTAAGCAGGAGGGCAGAGGGCTGCAAAGTTTTTCACATATGTTCAAAGTTTTGCAGGAGATCAGTACGGATTTGCAGAAGAAGGGACCAGCCCCGGCCGTGACTTCTAAGCCCGGGAGATGGATCCCTCCTCCGGCAGGGCTGAATAAGGTGAACGTGGATGCAGCAACGTCGAAGAGCAGCGCGGTCTCGGCAGTTGCAGCAGTGGCATGGGGGGAGACGGGGGCCTTCCTTGGCGCTTCATCCGTCGTGTTACAGGGGTTTTCTAACCCAGAGATGTTGGAGGCCTTGGCATGCAGAGAGGGCATGGCCCTGGCGGCAGATCTTTACTTCCAACGTTTCAAGCTGGCGACCGATTGTGTCAACGTCGTCAGAAGTTTGGAAGGTGAGGGGATGGGTCCTTACGGTCAAATTGTACGGGAGATCAAAGCAAGGAGTGAAGATTTCAGTGATGTACAATTCGCCCACGAAGGAAGACAGACAAATGTGGATGCTCACAATCTAGCTAGGAGTTCTCTTTCTCTAGATATAGGGAGACATGTTTGGTTTCTTGATCCACCAGATGGTGTTTGTAAGCAGCAAGGACAACAGGTTTCTGACGCACTCTTTTCCTCACCAGGGTACCTAAGGGGACTGGGAGGTTTTTAACGAGGCGGCCTGTTGTTCTATATATATTGTAAATCTCAACAAAAAAAAAACATATGTTCAAAGTTTTATGATGAAATGATATTTGTGTTGCTCTGTGTAAAGAAACAAAATAAGTGCTTCAAGAACATATTTAAAAAATCCCAATTTGTCTAATAATTTTGTTTTTCGAATAGAGCAACCAAAATGTCATTCTGTCATACTTTGCGGATATGTAGAACAATTGTTTATGTTTATTAGTCAAAGATTTTTTGAAATGCATTACTATTTATTTTTTAATTTTTTAATCAGGTTAGAGCAGATGAGTTTGGGAGTCATTGTGAATTTTCCATAATTAATCAGTTACCTTACTATTCAAACCTAACTATCCAATAACGCAGTTGTACTGGACAATTATTTCTTTGTTAGGCTTAAGGGCAGTCGAATTAGATAGATTAGAAGTTTTTGTACAAAGTTTAAGTTTTAGATTTTATTATAGACCCAAAAGAATTCCAAAATACCGCTATTTCCACGTTGTTAGGACAATAAGAGACATTTTAGATTTCTTTCATATAGCTCGATGGAGTAGAGTGTTCACCACATTTCCCACCGGTGTTCGGCATAAACTTTGAGTCACCACATGATGGAAAAGTTGCTTACTACATCTCCATGTTGTGAGACTAGAGTATGATGTAATATCTACATCTATGGTTTTTTTCTACTTTGAGTCACCACATTCCGTCATACTCCCTCCGTTTACAATTAGTTTGCGTTATGGGTTTAGTCAAAGTCAAACTTTGTGAAATTTGACCAAATATATAGAAAAATATATAAAAATTTATAACATTATTAGAATCCTTATAAGATATACTTTCATACTATATATATTTCATATTATAGATGTTGATATTTTTTCGTATATATTTGGTCAAACTTTGAAAAGTTTCACTTTGAAAAAACATAGAACGCGAACTAAATAAAAACGGAGGGAGTACCATGTTTTGTATTCTTTGAGAACATGGTGCTAACAAATCCTTATTTTGTTCTACTTATGTTTTTTTTCTTACGGTTCTTTTTCTTCATTTGTATCATGGCGTACTTTACATGTTTAGTGAAAATCTCTAGCTCAGGATCAGTATAGTTATCTCCAATACAGGTTGCTAGTACAGCTTCAGGCCTGAAAGGGCACATGCAAGGAACCACGAGCAGGTACTCTATAAATTCCGATGTGAAGATCCAGCCAGTAATCTATAAAACGGAATCGTCACTATCACTAGTCCAACGCTAGCTAGCTCGGCCATCCCTGGTCTCTTTTTTTTTTGCAATTTTTCCACCACATATATTCAACACATACCACATACAACATACACGGTAGGAAATACAAGTACAAAATACGTAGGGGAAACGGACCAAAGATCGAAGAACACGCCGTCGCCGGCGTCGGAGTCGAAGGCGGCCAGCCACCACCTCGCCGCTGTCAGGGAGAGCTTTTTCCCTATCGAAGACGCTGCCTTGACTCTCCGCCGCGCCGCGCCGGAGTTGTTGACGATGAACGGCCGGGGCAGCGCCCCCTTGACCCTTCCACACCGCTTGCCACAGCCGCCGTCGAATCCACCGCCGGAAGACGACGCAGAGCTCGATCCGTCCGCCGCCAGATCCACCACCACCTCGGATCTGACAGAGAGAAGAGGATCACGAGCGCCGCGCCGGGCCTCGAGATCCAGCCAGTCCAGCGCGCAGACGGGGAGCTCCGAAGACCTCCACCACCGGAGAAGAACGCGCCGGCTCCAAAACCACCCGCCCGCAGCACCACCTCCTCCAGAGCGCCGCCGGCGAGCCTCCCAACCTACCCTCCCGTATTTACATGCCGGAGCCGGGAATCCCCACCCTCCCGCCGCCGGAGCGGCCGGCGGAGGGGAGGAATCCCACGGCTCGCGGCACGCACGGTGGATCGCCGGGCTTGCTCCAAAAATCGCCTCTCTCCTCTTGCTACAGTGGTGGGGAAGGGATAAGGCTTCCTGTAACAACGTGTTGACCGACGGAACTTGCACGTGCCATCCCTGGTCTCTGACCGGCCGCCGATGAACACGAGCACGGGAATGGCAAGTAGTACTACGGTCCTATCCTACGTATGCCGAGTGCCGACAGGAGGACAGCGCCGGACAAAGCAGGTGCCCTAGGACATTCCGGTCACAACCTCGGATAACCATTCCCATGCCCATACCCACGTACTCTCCGACGTGTCGACCGTCCAGCATCGCCGGACGCGTGTCAATACACCAGGGACAGAGGGAGGCGGTGCATGCGTCCGCGTCGCCGCACACGCGCCGTCTCCTCGCCGCCCGACCCGCCTCCTCGCCGGCTATATAAAGGCGCCGCTAGCTACCTCCTTCCTCACCAGCATCCAGCAATCACACACACCGTACAAGCAGTCACACACACACAACAGACGTACTCAGTTTCTAGTTGAGCTTGAAAGCAATGGCGTCCGGGCAGGAGAGGAAGGAGCTGGACAGCAAGGCCCGCGAGGGGCAGACCGTCGTGCCCGGCGGCACCGGCGGGAAGTCCCTCGAGGCGCAGGAGAAGCTCGCCGAAGGTACATTACTGAACCTGCGCTTGGCTAATTAAGTGCTCAACTTCTGTTCTGATACTGATTACTAGCTACGCATTTGTGCAGGGCGTAGCCGTGGGGGGCAGACACGGAAGGAGCAGCTCGGGGAGGAAGGGTACCACGAGATGGGGCGGAAGGGCGGGCTGAGCACCAACGACGAGTCGGGCGGCGAGCGCGCCGCCAGGGAGGGCATCGACATCGACGAGTCCAAGTTCAGGACCAAGTCCTAGATGACGGTCTCCGTAGCTTAGCTAGCGGAGCGAGCAAGACGACTACTTATGTTGGGCTGTTAGTTTACCTTGGCCGAATAATGTAGGTCAGATCCTGACGTGTGCACCGTGCACGCATGTAGGCGATCATACTATGATCATGCGTGTGCTACCTAGCTGTAGCTCGTAGTCGTAGGTAGTGATGGTCAGTCTGAGTCTGGTAACGAGGTGTTCGTGTTGGTCTAAGAGTGTTGGTTGTGCAGGTGGACTGAGCCGCCTAAGCCCAACACTGTCACCCAAGTGTCTGTTGTATCCTTGCATCTTGTTGTACCCTTGCATCTTCAGTAATGTAGTCTTCGTTGTTGTATCATTGCCTCTTCGCAATGTAGTTGTCGTTGTTAAGAAGTTCATAGCATGCTAATCTAGCAAAACATGGAATGAGTCCCACCAAAAGGCACTAAAGTACCTCTAAATAATAACATATAACATCAATGTTTACATATGAAGATGGAATATTTTCCGTAAAACCTCTTGCATAGCAGATATGTCTACCAGAGGGATTAAGGGTGTATAAACATCGACCTTTTTTATCTTTGTTGATGCCGCAAATATGATAGGCCTGACTTCGGACACGCATAAGATGATGTCAACTATACTAAATAAAAACATCATATTCACACAATCTTCAATGGAGAAAAGTAAGTCGGAGGCAGATGCATGTAAATGGTATATATGTTCTAGTGTTTTCTGCACACAAAACAAATATATTATCAAATATGACAAAACAGTTACACCCTTATGCTCCGAAGAACATTATAAAAACCCTTTTATTACTTAAAATAAAATCAATAGTGGAATGTTCAGAAATTTATAACCCATAACTTTGTAGGAACAAATAAAAGTATATCAACGTACCACCTTGAATATGGCCCTCTAAGATGGCACAAAGGTGATATGTCTATGTATAATCCAATTATCCAAAGAAGACGTTGAACATGGCCGTCTATGTAATACACCAGGTGTGTAAAGAAACTGGTTTCCCTGCTAATGCATATGTTGGGAGGCAAAATGCAAAACTAATCGGCTAACTAAATGGTAATGACTTATTATGTTAGCGAATAGGTGCTGTTTGATCGATGTTTGATCCGACGGGCGATCTACCGGGCGATCCGCCGGGCGCCGGAGTTGCTCCCCTGGCGCAGCTGACCGGCAGGTTCTGGTCCGCCGCCCATGATCCTCCATCTGCGCCTGGGCCGGGTGGTCGCCGTCGTAAGACCTTGGCACCGCCGGCGTGGGGTGTGAGGGACTCGGGGTCACGGTTCTCCTGTTTGGGCGAGCTCAGTGCGGTGCCGTCCGGGATTGAAGACGAGCGGGTGCCGACGGAAGTGGCGGAGGAGGTTCTGGCGGATGGATGGGCCGTCTCGCGTGACGACGTCCAACGACCGCATCAATCGAAGGGGGAAATCGTGGAGGAATTCTGGGAGAAGGTGGGATACCCAACGCCTGAGTCAAGGTCCTGGGAACGCCCGTCTACGGCGAGCTCCGACCGAAAACTAGGTACGCCGTCTTCCTTTCTGTGCAGGGACTCGGACTCGGCGTCGGTGGAGGAGCTTGAAGAGGAGGCGCTGCCGGTGGAGCCTCTGGTCGTAACGCCGCATGGACGCGCGCTGCGACGGCCGGCTGTGCGCATGGCGTGGCGTGGTCCTCTACCTCGCCCTAGGATCACGCCGCCGCCGTGCCTCGGCGATTTCCTCCCGGCGGCGATCTCCCAGAAGTCGGCGGTGAACGAGGTGGTCGTCGGCGATCCGTCGATCACGGCGTTGGGCGCGGATGCGGCAAGCGGCCTGATTCAAACGCGTGGCCCGCTGCCCGGTGGCCCCGCGCCGTTCATGGCGGTGACAGTGGATGTGGCGATGCCCACGATGTCAGGTGGGACCCGCCCTTCCCCATGGGCTCATCTGGGCCGCTGGTACTCAGGTCTTTGGAAAACGACTACGACTCGACCTAGGGATCCATCTACGCGCTCAACCTCGCCGCCGACGGAAGTTCTTGCACCTCGCCCGTCGCCGGCCTTGTCTCCGACGACCTCCACGTCACCCGCCCCACCTGGGTTACGGCAGTCTCCACCGCCGATGTGGAGGTCTTTCACCGACATTGCCGCGGCGTCGCCCCCCATGGCCGCGCCACCTGGGTTCCCTGGCCCTCCGGGCTGGGCTCCGACGGTAAACCCTGGTCCTGGTCGAGGCGGGGGCTATCAAGGCTGTGGCAGTGGAGGTCAGGGTCGTGGAGCTGGAGGCCATTATGGCCGGGGTGGAGGCTACCAGCAAGGAGGAGGTGCGGGACACCTTGGCCCTGCCCACCATGGAGCAGGCGCGGCGGTGCATGGAGCTGGCGCGGCGCAATACGGTCCTGGACCAGCGCAGCAGGGCATGGCGGCTGGCTTCGCCGCGCAGCACGCGGTGCACGCCGCGGGACAGGGACAATATGGTCCGGGGCCGGTGGCGTACCATGGTGCCGGCCCTGCTGCTGGTCCGTATGCCGCTGGCGTGGCTCACTATGCCCCAGCTGCGGTTCAGCATGGCGTCCAGGTGCAGCATGGCGCCTTTGCTCCTGATGCCGCGGGTGGACCTCCGCCGGCTGCTGCCCAAGCACCCAAGAGGAAGAAGAAGCGGAACAAACCAGGGGCAGCGGCTCTAGGACAGCAGCCCGGCATGCCGGGGGCCGCTCCGCCCGCTCCGCTCCATCTCGCCGCAGGGCAGCAGCCTGTAGGGGGCGCTCAGCTCATTCCCGGGGGGGCCCAAGCTGTTGCCACTCCCACGTTGCCGGTGCAAAACGTGGTGGCAGTGGCAGCAGCAAACGTGTATGTGCCTGCCGTCAAGAAGGTCAAGGATTGGTGCTGGAAATGTGCTGTCAACGATCACGCCACTAAAGACTGCACAGTGAAGCATTACTGTTACATCTGTGATAATTCTAAACACCCAACTCCCATGTGTCCAACTCTGAAGTTACCGAGGCCTGCGGTTTTCGTTGCCGGGCATGGGCAACTTGACACTATGTTCACTATGTTCTCAAACAACTTATACAAGAAGGAGGTGGCCCCGAAGAACACACCGGTGGCTCTTGTGACTGTGCAGGGACTGGCCGCCACGGCGAGACAGGTCGAAGCCCAGGTGGCTAAGCTGTGCATGGCACGTGCTTGGTGTTGGGAGGCCATTCCGTGTGGAGATAATTGTTTCACGGTGAACTTTCCGAACAAGGATGAGCTATCCAGGTTTGTTGGGTCTGAGCTCGGTGTCCCATCGCAAGCAACCAAGCTCATTTTCAGCGAGTGGAAGCCTGTGGATGTTGAGTATTCGACGGAGTTGTATCAGGTTTGGGTGCATGTGACTGGAGTGCCTAACCCCTTGAGGCATTTCTGGGGGTTGTGGGCGGTTGGCTCTCTCATCGGTACGACGATTGACATAGATATGTTCGCTCTTCGCCGTAGAGGGGTGGTCCGTATTCTGGTGGGGATGGTGGATGAGGACCGCTTCAAGGATATCGATGAGTTGGGGCCTTTTATTCCGACGACCGGGGTGCTGCGTCTGAAGGCTTACGACTTTGTTTTCCGGCCGGAGAAGGAGGATTTTGTTCCGGATGCAGATTTTGTTCCCTCCTTGTGGCAGCGGAAGGGTAAAGATGATTCCGATGACAATGGTATGGGCGATGACAACATGGAAGGTCAAGATGGAGAAGATGGCCCGTCGACTAATGGGACGGGTGCTTCGAGCATGACGATCGACCCTAGTACGTCAAGTGGAGGGGGACAAGTTCATGGTGCTTCGGTGGCAAGTGTGTTGATGGGGGTGGCTGTTACTCCTTTTAACCCCGCTCCTACGACGCCGAGAGGTATTGAGCTGGTGAAAAAATGGAACATAGCTGCTGCCTGCCCCGTCGCTGCTGTCATTGAGCCTGCTAGCCCATCTGTGAGCGCTACTGGAGCGTGTGACCTGGCGAGGTTGCGGTCCACTTCCCTACCTCCTGTCGGGCCGCTGCTGGGCGTGACGCATTCCCCGCCTGGACTGGCCGCGGTGGAGGGCGACGACCGGGTCGCTGACGCCCGCGCGGCGGCTGGGACGCAGTCTGCTGGGGAGGCGTCTGGCGGGCCGGAGACCGTGGGCGACGGTTTGCCATCTGCTGCGCGCGCGACGCCTGGAGCGCGGCCTGCCAGGGAGGCGTCTGGTGGACTGGAGATGATGGGCGACGGGCAGCACCCTGCTGCATGCACGGCGATTGGCGAGGCTTCTGCTTCGGCGGGTTCTGGGCTTGCAGCCGCCGGTGCGTCACCCGGTGCTGGTCCTGACTCGGAGGTGCTTCGGGTGGGTTTGCTAGGCTGTCCCATGGTGGACGCCGGTGCGAACCCGCCACTGCAGACGTCGGACACCACGGTGGTGGGGGCTGCTACATCGACTGTGCCTTCCCCTGTGGTGTCTCTGCCGTCTTCACCTTCTCCTTCGGTGCTTTCTGGGGTGGTGAGGGGAGCTACTTCACCTCTGTCCCCTCCTACCACGGTCACACCTGTTGGGGGCAATCGCTACCTATGGCTCAGCCTAGGCGTAGTGAACGCCACCTAACAGGGACCGACGGTGCGTCTGCGACGGATGAGGACTCCATGACCAAGGCGATGCGACGCAAAGCGGGCTTGTTCTCTACTCCTGTCCACTGTAAGTCTCCAGCTCAAAAGTCCTTCCTTTCTTTTTCGCCATCTAAATTGTCAGCGCAGTTGTCTAGTGTTGGCGTCAGTTTAGGGAGAAATGAAAAGGAAGTGGTTTTTTCGGCTAATGTCTTGAAACACGTAGAATATGATCGCCGCAAGGTATCACCTAGTGTTTCGACTAAGCCGATTGCCTCACCTATAGATGATGATGAAGCGAATGACACGCTTGATGGACAGCTTCTATCACATCTTGTAGGAGAGGTTACGGAGGTGGATTTGGATGAGGCTCAGCTGGGATCTTTTGATGACCTGTATGCTACTGGCCGGAAATCCAAGTCCGCTAAAAGTAAGAAAAATCGATCTTCGCGTAAAAGCGCGAGAAAGTCAAAATCTCCAATAGTTTCCCAATGAATGGCATATTTGAAAATAGCAGAGGTCTAGGCGACTTGGCTAAACATTTAAATATTGCGCATCATGTGAGGGATCACAATTGGATTTTCTGGCTATTTCCGAGACGGGTAGACGAGATTTTCCAAGCACTCTACTAGACCGCCTCTCAGGTGGTGTGGAGTTTGCATGGCATTCTTGTCCCCCTCGAGGGAGATCGGGCGGCATGTTACTTGGCATTAAAACTGATACCATGGAATTGTTGGACCGTTCGGATGGTGAATTTCACATTAAGTTTCATATCCGGAACAAGTCTGATAATTTTATATGGAGTTTGGTTGCTGTGTACGGTGCTGCTCAAGAGGAATATAAGGCTGCTTTTCTACGTGAATTGGTTAATTTAGCTAAGGATAACCCACACCCTATTCTCATAGGAGGGGATTTCAACATGCTGAGGTACCGTCACGAGAAAAGTAAGGGCAGGTTCGATGGTCATTGGTCTCTCTTATTCAATGCTGTTATCGATAGCTTGTCTCTAAGAGAGGTTCATATGACGGGGAGACAATTTACTTGGGCAAATAGTCTCCCCGAGCCGACGTTTGAAAAGCTGGACCGGGTGCTAATGGATTCCCGCTGGGAGGATAAATATCCGTTGGTATCGGTTCGGGTTTTGGAACGTATCGAGGCTTTCTCGGATCATGCCCCCATTCTCCTTTCTACCGGATCATGAAACCCCTGTTAAGTCCCAATTCAAGTTCGAATTAGGCTGGCTTACGGGATGGTTTTGATGAATTGGTTAAAAGGATTTGGGCTCAACCGGTTGCGGGTGCCTCTGCTATCCAACGGTGGAATGGTAAGATACGTAATTTGCGTACATTCCTGCGTGGATGGGCGAGGCATACAACCGGTGTTCTTAAAAAAGAAAAAGAGCGCCTGTGCTCAATCATTGAGGAGCTCGATAAACTTGCGGAATCACGCCCCTTATCAGCAAATGAGAATGACCTCAAACGGCATTCGAATGAGCAAGTGGGGCGGATGCTGCGAGAGGAGGAGCTTAAATGGTACCAAAGATCTAAAGCTCAGTTCATTCTGCAAGGGGATTCGAATACGAGATACTTCCACAATGTCGCTAATGGCAGACACAGGAGGAAACTCATTCATTCCCTTCACCAGGATGAGGGCCTGATCGAGGGCCAGGACAAGCTCAAAGAGTATATTACTGACTACTATAAAGGTTTGTTCGGTGCTCCGGAGGAAGGCAACTTCACTCTAGATGAGTCGCGAACAGATGATATTACCCAAGTTACTCCGGAGGAAAATAACCTGCTTATCGCACCCTTTCTGAAGAAGAGATTAGCAAGGCTGTTTTCCAAATGGAACACAATAAGGCACCCGGCCTGATGGTTTCCCAGCTGAGTTCTACCAGCATTTTTGGGAAACCATTAAGCCCGACTTGCTCGAGTTATTCGGATGTTTACATGCTGGACAACTTGAGCTTTTGCCTAAAGTTCAGGCGGCTGAAAGGATACAACAGTATCGGCCAATTTGTCTCCTGAATGTTAGCTTCAAGATCTTTACAAAAGTAGCTACTATTAGGTTAAATTCGGTTGCAGATCATGTGGTAAAGCCTACCCAAACTGCTTTTATGCAAGGGAGGAATATCCTAGATGGGGTCGTGGTTCTCCACGAAACCGTACATGAGATGCATACGAAGAAACTTAATGGGGTAATATTTAAGATTGACTTTGAAAAGGCGTATGACAAAGTAAAGTGGCCTTTCTTACTACAAACTCTGAGAATGAAAGGGTTCTCCGACGAGTGGTGTGAATGGGTACTCAATTTTGTTCGGGGGGAGTGTGGCGATAAAAGTCAATGATGACGTCGGCACTACTTCCAGACAAAAAAGGTTTAAGACAAGGTGATCCTCTGTCGCCTATACTATTTAATATAGTGGCTGATATGTTGACCATCATGATTGAACGGGCAAAAACGGACGGTCAAATTGAAGGGGTGGTTCCACATCTTGTTGATGGGGGCTTTCTATACTTCAATATGCAGATGACACGATTCTTTTTATGGAACACGATCTAGATAAAGCGACGAATCTGAAATTGATATTGTCAGCATTCGAGCAATTATCAGGGTTAAAAATCAACTTTCATAAAAGTGAACTGTTTTGCTTCGGCGACGCACAGGCCGCAGCTGCTCAGTATGCCGAATATTCGGTTGTGAGCAGGGTCAATTTCCTATTATGTACTTGGGTATACCAATACACTACCGGAAATTGACTAATGCGGAATGGCGACATGTCGAGGAGCGTCTGCAAGCGCGACTGTCTAGTTGGAAAGGAAAATTGCTGTCCCTAGGAGGAAGGTTGGTTCTCATTAATTCAGTACTCACAACATGGTATGTATATGATATCCTTCTTCCAATTGCCAAAAGGTGTCTTGAATAAGTTGGATTACTTCCGCTCAAGATTCTTTTGGCAAGGGGATGGCGAGAAAAAGAAATATCGACTGGCTAAATGGGATGTTGTTTGTCGGCCAAAAGATCAAGGGGGTTGGGTATTCATGATCTCTGCATCAAGAACTCGGCCCTCCTTGGGAAGTGGTTGTTTCGACTGCTAACCGAAGATGGCATTTGGCAAACTCTCCTTAAAAGAAAATACATCGGCTCAAAGGCGGTATCACAGGTGTATTGGAAACCTGGTGATTCTCATTTTTGGGCTGGCCTAATGGCGACTAAGAAACATTTCTTTCGCTTTGGCGTATTTAATATTAAGAATGGCACGGAGATTCGTTTCTGGGAGGACAAATGGTTAGGCATCACCACCCTCCGGGAACAATACCCACTATATACGATATTGTTCGACATAAAGGGGATACGATAGCCACTGTTATGCAGAGTTCACCCCCTAACGTGTCGTTCAGACGAGATTTATTTGGTCCAAGATTAACATCTTGGAACGCCTTGTTGGCACGGTTGGCTTCGGTTCAGCTCACACAAGGCCGATGAATTTCGGTGGAAGCTATGCGAGAACGGAAAATTCTCAGTAGACTCCATGTATAGGGCTTGTGCATTCTGATATCCCAGTCGATGATAAAAAAGATATGGCTATGAAGATTCCACTTAAATAAAAGTCTTTACGTGGTATCTTCGTAGGGGTGTCATTTTAACTAAAGATAACCTTGTCAAACGGAATTGGCATGGAAGTACTAAGTGTATGTTTTGTCCTCAACAAGAGACAATAAAACACTTATTCTTCGAGTGTAGTTTCGCACGTTCTATATGGTCATCCATCCAAATAGCGTCTAACTTATATCCTCCCAAGTCTGTGACCAACGTTTTTGGTAACTGGTTGCATGGGATAGACAAGAAGCTTAGAACAATTATTAGGGTGGGAGCGATTGCCGTTATATGGTCGCTTTGGCTTTGTAGAAATGACAAGGTTTTCAATGACAAAGATGTTTCCATTTTGCAGGTACTCTACCGGTGCACAAATACTCTCCGTACGTGGTCCACCTTACAACGCGCGGGACATCGAGACCTCTTTACGGAGGCATGTGCATGGCTAGAGGAGGTAGCAAGGGACATTTTATCACAACATGGGTGGCCGCTTGATCGCCGGATTGGACCTCCATAGCTGCTGAGCTCGCTATGTCATAGGCGTTTTACATTACCATGATGGTTGTAATTCGTTTATTTATGCACTTTTTGCTTTCTCCGTTCGGATTGCGGCTGTGTGCATTTGTTATGCAGAGGCCGGGTGTAATACTTAAACTTTGAGTAATAAAGCCCTTTATCTAAAAAAAACTAAATGGTAATTAAACCTGCAATTGCTTGTACTGCCAAGTTACAAGTACCTGTAATACTCTATTGTAGTAAGGAAGACACTTCAGAATGCACACTTCGGTGCCCACGTAGTGAGTTATGTTCAACACCATCACACACATCCATGCAACGGTCATTATCTCATTGGCCAACACAAAGATAAATGTATATCATGCGTAATAGTTCTTTGAATATAATAATGTTACTGGAAATAATAATGGAACAATTAAATAGATACCTCGATAAAAGGACTTGGTATAGGAAGGCCAGGTCTGACCTTAAAAAGTAATGATAGGTAGTACTTAGTAGTAGCTCACAATCTACACCATAAACAAGAAACTTTAGATGTGACTATAATGAAAAAACAACCTTTTGTAAATTCCCACTATGGTATAACATGTTTATTAACCTCTCCAGCGGTTGCATGCTCAAATGATTTACATAATGGGTAGCAGACATGTATGAATCAAATGGAAATTCGTTGAAAATCGGATAATTAGGGAAATGAGCTATTTTGTCAGACTGAAACTGAAAGTGAGTTTTCGACCCTCTAAACCAAAGGTTGCACAAAAATTAAGATAATTAGGGAAATGTACTATCTTTTGCAGTTTTCACCAAGTGGTGGTCTAATATTCTACTACCTGTGTTTTTTAATATAAGATGCTTTAGCTGTTGTACATGTTGTCTAGATACGTACTAAAGTAGGTGAACATACACACTAAACTATGTCTACATTCATTTGTATACATGTGAATTGTGGGTAAATGTTAAACATCTTTTATTAAAAAACGGAGGGAGTAACATGTTACAATTTTGGCCGGTCCCCCCCACCCCCAGGTGCGCGCATGTCAATGATCCAATGTAAGTAAATAATCTAAAAGACTTGAAATTTCATAAAACTTTATTTATTCATCTACAAATTATGGAAACAAATAGGATGCACTCCACAATGTACTAGACATCACTCTATATGTAGCATCAACTGTTTACTTTAAAATGATTTTGTGCTTTTATTGTGAACCAAATACTCTGACCCACTAAACATATCATAGGATAATAAGTAAATGTACAAAAATTCGCATAGCAATGATTTTATATTTGATTTGCTTAGTGTGTCACAAATATTTGATTTGTCAAATATAAAAAAAATTGAGTGACCATTGATGATTCATATAAAAAAAGTCATTACATCCTAGTGTGCATGCACACAACAAACCCATGATTTTAAGATGAATAACTAAATTTTAATTTTTCAAAGGTTTCACATTTTTTTTATCCTTTGAAGCATTGAAATGCGGGTTTAGCTCTCATAATATAACGCTTATTGGCATATTTTGATGTAGTTAAATAGTTAATTAGATACCAAGTGGTAAAACTATAACAACTAGACAACGACATAGTGAAAACTGCAAAAAAATCCGTCCAAATAGTGGTTTGTGAAACACATGAAGCATAAGGTGGTGGAAGGTGCAATTTCCTCGCATCCGTGACTCCAGATGTATCATTTCTTCACATATGTATATGTATGTGTACTTGCATCATGCTCCATTGTTCCTTAGCGTATTTGTATAAATACAGATAAGCCTAAGCCTATCTAGAAAGTCACTTGCCTCCTGAGCACCAGTGCTCCCTCTCGTTTAGAAAACCAGAGACAAAAATTTAATTTTTGACAAAAACTCCGGCATGTTTTCAATGATAAGCGTGCAAAATTACAATGCGGAATATTTTGTCTTATGGCTACATAAAAATAAAAAAAATGGAAATTTATACTTATATATGCACGTTTCTCAATTTTATGGAGTTCAAAGTGCAAAGTATTTCGCATTATGATTTTGCACGCAGTATGGTGTAGAACACATCATTCAGAACATGCAAGATTTTTTCCATATTTTTTGAAGCTTTTAAATATTGTATTTGGACCGTTTTAATTAGAGGGTGATCAGGAGAAAGAAATCTTCACTCAAGCGTATTTGTATATACTATCCAAAACATAAACTAAAACAAAATCGTTGCCAGCTCAACGCTAGCTTAGCTCAGTCCATGCATGGTCTACGACCGGCCACCAATGAACATGAGTACCGGAGCTCGGCACTCGCCACTGGGGAATGGCGAGTACGTACGTAGGAATACTTTTGTACTCTACGATTACGTATGCCGACAGGAGGACAGCGCCGGACAAAGCAGGTGCCCCAATCCTTGTCTCCTAGCGCCGGACAAAGCGCAGGTGTACTTCCTCGGATAACCATGCCGTGCCCATGCCCACGCCCACGTACTCTCCAACGTGTCGTCCGTCCAGTGCCTCACCTGACGCGTGTCAAACCGTCAATACATCAGGGACGCCCGGAGGCGATGCTTGCGTCCGCGTCGGCGCACACGCGCCGTCTTCTCGTGGCCCGACACCACCTCCTCGCCGGCTATATAAGGGCGCCGCTACAAGCTCCTCCATCACAAGCATCAAGCAATCACACACCCCGTACAAGCAGTCACACAGCCAACACACGTTCGTCAGTCCCCAGTTGAGGTTGAAAGCCATGGCGACCAGGCAGCAGGAGAGGAAGGAGCTGGACAGCAAGGCCCGCGAGGGGGAGACCGTCGTCCCCGGCGGCACCGGCAGGAAGTCCCTCGAGACGCAGGAGAAACTCGCCGAAGGTACCTACGTGCATAAAATGCCAGCTGATATGTTACATACACTGAACCTGCGGTTTGTTAAGTGATCCATTTCTGGTACTGACTACCACCATTGTTCTGTCATATTTTCTTGCAGGGCGCAGCCGTGGGGGGCAGACTCGGAAGGAGCAGCTCGGGGAGGAAGGGTACAGCGAGATGGGCCACAAGGGCGGGGAGGCACGGAAGGAGCAGCTTGGGACGGAAGGGTACAGCGAGATGGGCCACAAGGGCGGGGAGGCTCGGAAGGAGCAGATGGGGGAGGAGGGGTACCGCGAGATGGGGCGCAAGGGCGGCCTGAGCACCAAGGAGGAGTCCGGCGGCGAGCGCGCCGCCAGGGAGGGCGTCGACATCGACGAGTCCAAGTTCAAGACCAAGTCCTAGATGCATGACCAGCGCTTTGCTTTAGGTAGCGGAGCAAGTAGCTCGCTGCTGATGTCTGTTAGCTGGTTGGCTGTTAGTTTACCTCCGTGGTGTGTCGGCCGTATCACTGAATAACGTAGGTCAGATCCTGACGTGTGTGCACGCATGTAGGAGATCATATGTAGTATGATCATGTGTGCTTTGTAGCCTTAGTCTTTAGGTACTGATGGTCAGTCTAGTCCGTGTTAGTCGAAATGTGTTGTGGCCAAGGTGTGTGTAGCTGCCTAGCTGGCCTTCCTTGGCCCAACAGTATCCTAGCGTCTGTTGTCTTGTATCCTAGCATCTTCAGTAATGTAGTCTCGGTGCTGAAATCTTCAGTAATGTATCCTAGACCTTGGATGTATGCATAATGCTATCTATGATGTTCGTGTTTGGAGTTGGTAGACCTTGTTGCTCGTTTCAACGAACACACGTACCATGTATACAAGCTTGATCTACATTACCAGCTTGATTTGTACAGTTGTACAGAGAGTCAGAGACCAAACTGAACATGCTGCAAAAACAGGAATCCACGAGCTCTGTCCGCATGTTCACTCCACACGAGCTGCCACGAAGCATTTCCGTCTCAGCAGTTCAGCAGGTCTACTTCAGAGAAAATACAGACTAGAGATGGCGTGTGGAGCATACTAACAGGTCATGTTTTGCAACCCTGATCATGTAGCACATCTGCACATGTCCTGGTGTTCCTTCCAAAACGGGGGAGAGGGAATTTATCCGATCGCACTTCACGGGAGAAACAACTTGATCATGCAAAAGATAATTTTCTGTGTTCAAAATGACGTTATACACCAACTGATAACATCGAAACAACCTCGAGCTGTGCATCTACGGTCTACCTTTATGCGTTCCTTCAGTCTACCCTACATATCAGGGTTGCTGCCTTTTTATTCCACTAACTGTTGTACAAAACGATCTTCCTCTTGGACCAAAACATCCCAAGCTTCACTTCAGGCTCCGGTCAGTGGCTGGTCGCCAGGGCGGTAACCAGCAGGCCGAAGACGAAGAACGGCTGCGCGCTCGCCTGCGTTTAGCACAGCAAGATGGTCGCGGTTATGGATCGGGGAGGAAGAAAATTAATGGTCTAGACAACTGGAAGCTAACGCACCTGGTACTTGACATCGTACTTCACCGGGTCCTTGAGGAAGTACTGGAACTGCTCCAGGAAATGAAGGATTAGAATGTACAGAAAGCAAGTGTGAACAGTTTGCTAAGCAGGCAAGCTCTTCTCCAGTTTTCATTTTTGAGTAGCTATATGCTATGGAGATGACTACAAGACCTAGAGGCCAGTCTGACAAGCCTTGCAGATAATGCTGTTGTTGTTCTTCTTCTTTTTGGACAAATGCAGTTGTTCATACGCCTAACTGAACTGATATATTTGATTTGGTGGCGTGAACAGAAAAATCTGAACAATGCTGAAATGTAAAACGAAAGATAATTTCCAAGTCCGGATAGATTGACCAGCTCACCTGCAAGATCACTTGGGGAATTGTTAGTCCAAGTAGTGCCAGGGCATAATACAGCTTGCCGGTGCTCAAGAGGTAGCCTGAGAAATGGAGTTCCAAGATTAGGATAAGTGTCCTACGTGAATCCAGTATACATTGTGAATCAACATATGTTTCCTCTGCTCTCTGATTTTTTTCTTTCCATAAGCATCTTGTGTTATTATTTATTTCCGGCAACTTCCTGCAAAGTTCCTCTGAAGTTTCCACCATCAGGCTAAACTGAAGTGTGAACTATGTTTACCATGGTTCAAAAAGGCGTTGTTCTAGGCGCGCCTTTGCGTGCCTTTGCGTGAGGCGTTGGCCTAACGCAGCGCTTTGGGCATGGGCGTCCAATTAGGCGGGGCGGACGCCTAGGCGGAGCGCCTTTTAGCTGTGCGCTCGCCTAATCGCGCGGAGGCGGCGCTCAGGCGCGCGGAGGCGGCGAAAGTCGACGAGGGCACGCGAGCGGGAGCCTCAAATCTCGGAGCGGGAAACAGAGTAAAAGGGCGGGCTGGAGTTAGGGTTGGACAAATCGAGCAGATACCCCTCCACTCCAGCTCTCTCACGGATGTGGCGGCTGAGCCTGTGATTCCACTCGCCGCGCCTCATCCCCGACCTCGCGCCGCCGCCGCACCTCATCCCCGACCTCGCGCCGCCGCCGCACCTCATCCCCGACCTGGTGCTGCACGCCCCCGTCCTCCTCGAATCCTCCTTGTCCAGCCGCGGGAGCGGGACCCAAGCTCCTCTGTCTCCGTTGTCCTCGAATCCTCCTTGTCCAGCCGCCGGACCCAAGCTTCTCCGTCCCCGTCGTCCTCCAAGGCTCCTCCTCGCCCAGCCACCAGATCCGCAGGTAAAATAGGCTTCTCTCTCGGTCTCATTGCTTGCTGTGATTTTTCTACTGCACACTTGCTTGATGTTGTATGCTAATTGTGTTGAGGGCTCGCTATTGTACCCAGCATGTCCGCATCCGTTGAAACCGACGCTGGGACAGAGCATGTTGTTCTTAAGAGGAAGTCAGGAGATATAGGATGGAGCTATGGCAAACTGTGTGATGTAAACAACAAAGATAAGGTGAAATGTGACTTTTGTGGTCATATTAGCACCGGAGGAATTAATCGCTTCAAGCTACACATAGCAGGAACCAAACCAAGTGTGATTTCATGCACAAAATGCCCAAAGGAAGCTACTGCAGCATGCATAGAAGCTCTTGCGAGCTTTGAGGCGAGGAAGGAGGCAAAGAAGAAACATGATGCTGAAGTAAGGGCTGCGGTGATCGTCTCCGCGGTTGTAGATGTAGAAAAGCATGCTAGAGATAGAGAAAGAGATGATGAGGTTGTTGTTGGGAGCACAACCTCGGAGCCTAGGAAATTAGGCCCCATGGACAAGTATGTGCGTCCTATTGATGGTAAATGTACAAAGGAGGAAGCTTTGAGGCAACTAAGTATGAACGAGGCACTATTCAAGGAGAGAAGAGCTCAATGTTCACCATATGTTGCTAGATGGGTGTATGCCCATGGTAAATCCGAATCCCAAATCTCTTACTCCTTGTTGTTTGCTGCTGCCTTGTTTGATATATATTTGTATGCATTGTGTTGCTTGTAGGTATACCTTTCAATGCTCTTGACAATGATGAGTTCAAGCAAATGTGTGTGGCCATTGGTAAATTTGGCCCCGGATATGAACCTCCTACTCAATATGAGCTTAGGGAGAAGTTGTTGAATGATGAACTAGCAAGGACCAAGGCTTTGCTAGAGGAGCGTGAGAAGGATAAGGTGGAGTATGGTTGCACCATCATGACCGATGCATGGACGGACATGAAGAGGAGGAGCATAATGAACTTGTGCTCCAATTCTAATGGGGGGACAAGCTTTCTCAGATCTGAGGAAACATCGGATGTGTCACACACAAGTGAAGTCATTTTTAACCTAGTGGACAAAGCTATTGAGGAGGTAGGGCAGGAGCATGTGACCCAAGTGGTGACGGACAATGCTTCCAATAACATGGGAGCCAAGAAACTGTTGCTTGCAAAGAGGCCGAGAATCTTTTGGTCTTCTTGTGCAACTCACACTATCAACTTGATGCTCCAAGGAATTGGCAACATCAAAAGGTTCAAGACTACATTTGATCAAGCAAAGGCACTCACAATCTTCATCTATGCCCATCACAAGACATTGGCATTGATGAGGGCTGCCACAAAGAGAAGAGACATTGTGAGGCCGGGGGTGACTAGATTCGCTTCCTCGTTTCTTACTTTGGAAAGCTTGTTGGAGAAGAGAGATGCTCTAAGGGGCATGGTGGTTGATAGACAATGGGAAGAACTGTCTCATGTGAAAACAAAGAAAGGCAAAGAGGCAACAGCCACGGTGATGGATGCAAACTTTTGGAAAAATGTGATCCTTTGTGTGAAGGTGTTTGAGCCATTGGTGAAAGTTCTTCGATTGGTTGATGGGGATTTCAAGCCATCTATGCCTTGGCTGTATGGAGAATTAGTGAATGCAAAGAAGGAGATGAAGCTGGCTTTTATTGCTTTTGATAAAGGTAAAAGCCCCGCTGTTGTTGAGAAGAACTACAAAGAGACCATCGCCATCATTGACAAGAAGATGAAAGGGAGGCTTGATTCTACATTGCACATGGCTGCATATTTGTTGAATCCATACTATAGCTATTCGGATAGCTCCATCTTTCGAGAAGCAAATGTAGCCTTCATCCAATGCGCCGAGCAATTTTTTCATGATAAGTATGATGAGTGTTACAAGGCGGTGAATGATGAATTACTTGCTTTCAGAAGTAAGGAAGGCATGTTTGGTAAGAGGCTTGCAACATCTTGTGAAAACAAAGATTACAATCCAGGTAAGATAGCTCCTGTAGTGCTGTTAGCTGTTAGCTGCTGCTGTAGTACTGCTAGCTGCTGTTGTTTCTAATTGCTTGCAACTAATATTTGTTATTCGTATTGTAGTGGGCTGGTGGAAGCTTTATGGATCAGAAACACCTAATTTACAAGAAATGGCTATTAGGATTCTTTCTATGACCTCTAGCTCCTCCGGCTGTGAAAGGAATTGGAGCACCTATGAATCGGTTAATTTCTACTCTCTAGTCTCTACTCTCAAGTCTCAAATTCTCAATATTTAGCTCTATAAACTTCTAATTGTGATGTTTTATTTGTAGATACATACCAAGAGAAGAAATAGGCTGACAGTTGAGCGCCTCAACAATCTGGTTTACATAAAATTCAACACGAGAATGATGTCAAAGCGAATAATGGTGCAAGAAAAGAAGAAATATGATGTGCTCCTTAGCACTGATGCTACTGAAGCTCAAGGATTTCTTGTTGAAGGAGGAGATGCTCATGCAATGGTTCTTTACATAGATGAGGAGGATGGGGATGAAGGTGTAATGCCGGGTACAGGTTTACCATGGAGTGTAATTGGAGAAGCAATGGGAGCAAGTGAGCAACTCCAACGTCGTAGGAGTGAAAGAGTGAGAGACCTTGAGGAAGAAGAGTTTGTGTCCGATGAGGATGAGATGGAAGTGGATGAAGAAGAGATTGACTTCGAGGACGAGGAGTGATCATTTGATTCATTTCATGATCATGGCATTATGCATTCATGCGATCAGTTTATCATGCATGTCAGCATGTGTATTTTGTTATGTACTGTACTTATATTATATTATTATGTATGACTGTATGAGAGAGTGAGACTACGGAACTTATCTTGTTATTTTTAAAACTTCTATGTGCTTGGATTTGAATTACATTCTATTGCACAATTGCTTGCTTAATGCTTATTTGTGTGGAGGGTATGAGAGGCTATGAGCCAATCAAGTATATATATTTTTGTTGCTAATATTTCTCTTTGGTATCTTGTAGCTGCTGCCCGATGCATTGGAGAAAAGGAACAATGGAAGATGGAACGGAAATCACGGAATGAAGTCGTTCAAGGCCTCAATGGACAAGGTATTCAACTATTCCTCCAAATTGGTTCTGTTTTTTAGTTATTTACATTCTTACAAGCACATATGGCTAAAATCTGCAACTCAGAACTGCTCCTGATTCCATGCCCGTACAGTGTCCGTACAGAACGCCTTTTTGCGCCTAATCACGCCTTATCACGCCTAAGCTGCCTAGGCTCTAGGCAGTGCCCAAACGCATAATGAACGCCCAGCGCCTTTTTGAACCATGATGTTTACAACCGGCTCATGAGATTATTGTATGGTAGGTAATTCTATAGTGTAATTCTATAGTAAGCCTTGAAGAATGGAAACAAGAAATGTGCCTTTACCTGCGACAGATAATTGAGTGATGTCAATTGCGCCAACACATATCCATTTTGCAGTTTCCATACCAAAAGCAACAGGAAGTGACTACAAAAAGGTAAAACGATAAGAAAGGTGCTTTCACAATAAACCTATAGAAAATATAGGAAGAATAGTAACCTGAAGTCCCAGAGTTCTATCTCCCTCAATACTCTTAAAATCATTCACGATAGCAATCCCCAGCTACCAAAAAACAAGAAAGACAGTCGGCAAGCATGATGGGCATGCATGATTACGAACAAGCGAACAGGTCATGAAATATACATACCCCAGCTATGCTGTATAAACAAGTTAGGACAATAATATCAGGAGTAAGAGTTCCAAATAACGCCTGGCCAGCCCACCTGCACAACAGATATGGAAATTTTAAGGTGCGCTATGCACAACAGATATGGAAATTTTACGGTACGCTAGTACAGAGTAATTATGTCCACTGAATCCTGATATGGAATTTATCTTCCTAATCATTCCTCAGACTTTTGCTAATCCAAATCGCCTGAGATTTTCTTATGACCAAGTCGATTTCTGAAAAGTGCAAGTTCAGTTTACTAAAAACTGCCACTTGAAGAGGTGCCCTTGTATAGTTTAACCTAAACTAATTAAGTCCCAACATAATTCACAAATTCTCAGCTGACAGCCAGACATTGTGGCAAGCTTCATGCCGCGAGTGCGTTTCAGAAGGAAAGTAGTAAAGGTGGCTGTCTTGAGGCGAATTGGAGGTCATGAATCACTCTCACATTGTTGCTGTTGGAGCCAATTGGATTGGCTGCTGCACACACCACGTGATATTTGCTCGGGTAGTTGATAAACATAATTAAATAACTTTGTTAATCAATCACTAACTAACAAGAGGTTTGAGGTAATGTATGTATTCCCGAACAAACTTGCCGAGGCTATCATAAACATTGAAGAACCTGGACTCAACAATTGGCCATCGTGGACCTACTCCTGTGACCGGGAGATCTGATCATGAATTTGCAGATTCTCAGTCATGGGTTCGGGCTGTGAGTGTTTGGTTGGGAAGTGGCAGCTGTGATGAGACTGAAAGCAATATGTTACCACTAAGGAAAATACACTCCCTTCTATTTGGTCATTTATTATGATAAAATCCTAATTACTTTTGACCATTATATCAAAAATAGTCGTCCACAAATATTAGCAGGTACTGGCTACCACGGAGCCCAAAAATATACAGTTCTTCACATAATTATTGGCGACATCAAACTGATTATTAAATATGAAGACATCCACAGCTTTGATCGTACCAGGGCAAGCCAATGTAACTCGCACCAAGAGCAAAATTTCCTATCCATCCATTTTGCTTGAGCTGAAATGTGTAATAATAACATATGAGCATTTTTATCAAAAAATTCATGGCACACAGTTATGCCAAAAAAAAACAAGATGCGGAGTGAATAGAGCACAAGTACTCAAGTACCTTGAGAGGTGGTGCTGAATATATGTAAGAAAGCAAGGACCCACCCAGAGCAAGGTAAAAAATAGTAGGAGAATCATGCCCTGCCTGAAATGAAGCAAGACCATAAGCAAAGAATGAACATATCTTCACCCTCTTACTATTCTAAACCAAAACTTGTGGCAACTTACCCATACATCTAACAGAGCACCCAACCCAAGACCGGCTAACAATAATACCCAGATCTGGGTAATAACCTGGATCAAATCAGTGCCATTAGTAAGATATGAAAAAAAGTTGATTGTCAGTGGGCCACTGACATCAGCCTTTAGAATGAGATCGGATGATCGAAAGGTCGTTATTATGAAGAAAACTTTTGGTTTCAAATGTTGCACAGTTGTTGATAGCAATACATACTTCACAAGAGAAATAAACAATGTTGCCTAAGAAAAGGCCAGTTTGGAAATAGTTTTTTAAGCAGTAACAGCACAACAATACCAACCAAAGTGTCACATCGATCAACTGTCCATATATATAATGTCTATAATACTCCATATAAGTGAACCACAGTTCTAATATTAGAATCCACATGATCAAAACAGAGGACCATTTTTTAACAAAAGAAGGGACCATCTGGACAGGCAAGTTATGCAATTGAACAAATAAGATCGAATGATCCATCAATAATATTTGAAATTGACATAGGTAAGTTAGGTGATGGACTTTTTTTTTTTTGGCTGTGTGCATCTTTGATGTCTCAACTAGCTCTTTACATACTATGTTGTTGCAGCGGACAGGTGTAATTGGTATCAGCTTGATATTAATATATTCCCTTTATATAAAAAAGGTAATGGACGAATGACCTGAAAAAATGCATCGCGTATTACGGATGATACCCTAAAAACGTCAAGACAAAGTCGATGCCTCACATTCATGTGCCATTGTTGAATTATACAGAAGATATAAAAGGTCAACTCATAAATATACTTACAATATTCATTTATGGAAAGAAAATAGAAACAATTACAAAGTGAAGAGAAGAAGACATCAAGACAGAAATATAGTCAGAGTAACTAAACTTCTAAGTTTAAAACACATGGTACATGATTGTAAGAGGAACCTATTTAAAAAGCCTTCTAAAACAATTATACAAGTCATACATGCATTCCATAAACATAAATTTTCAAAAGAAGATACTAGAATATTTTAACGAGACTGTTTAGCTTTAATTTAAGAAGAAAAGGAGAAACAATGTGACATATTTTTCAAGACATAAGAAATCAAACAAGTTCGTTTTATGCATCTAAAATCTATTTGTGAAAGCATGCATACACATGTCCAAGTGGTCGGTGTTCGTGCAAACCATAATATGTTTGTTTGAGAAAACAAGTGTTTCAGATAGCAAGCTCAATGTTTGCTCATTGTATAACTGTATGATGGCTTGAAGATGAGCCCAGAGGTACGATGACACAGTTCGAATTAATAAGTTCATTGGTTTACGAAAGGCAGTAATCAATGATGACAGATATATGAATGGAATTCTCTGGAACTTAGTTCATTTGTCGTTGCTAACACAAAATAAACCTACAAAGTAGTCGATAGTTGATTGAAATAATGAAACTAAACAGAATTCTAATTACTAGTGGCCATGGAATAAATCTCAATCCTATATAATGACATACCTCACTTTCTGATATAGCTCCTGAAGGAATGGGACGATAAGGCTCATTAATAGCATCAATGTCTCGATCGTACCAGTCATTAATTGTCTACAAGCAATAATATTTGAAGCTGACATATTTTTTAGTACAAATAGATTTCAACAAATCAATATATGAGGTTATAAAATATGAATAGAGCAAACACAATAAATCCAAACGTAAACCTGTGTGTATCCTGTAAGACATGGACCAGACATTAACATGCAAACAATAGATTTTGCGACATCTTCAACTGTCCAGTGGAAATTTCCTAAAATATGAGAAATTCAAAGAAATATAAGCAATTAACCATAATACTTGTATTGTACACCAAGAGGAAAAACATTCAAGAGCACAGAAGCCACATTGGTATGGTACTTTCATCCTAAATCCTAGCAGTTCTGGACTTCTGGCAAAAGGGAGAAAAGTATCATCGAGTTTCCATGTATTGTTGTGTTGAAGAAACTGGGTGAACTTTCTCGTGCCGTCAATGAATAATCATTTATTTGGTTCATTCCATTATAAGTGTATAACTAATTGAATGTGACAAGGAACGGTGAGAAAGGCTACTACTGTGGACCTACAGAGCATAGACAACATTGCTTTCAGGGCTTCAGGCACTAGTTTAATCTCCAGGTCAGTAAATTCGTCCTTTCAGGGATGATGCACACATTTTGCACAGTTCTAATGTGGACCTACAGAGGGTACACAACAGAGCTTGCAAGCACAACTTTAATCGCCAGGTCAGTAAATTCTTCCGAGCAGGGATGGTGCACGCATTCTACACAGTCCTAGTGTGGACCTACAAATTGTAGACAACATCCCTTGCAAGCACAACTTTAATCGCCCCGTCAGAAAATCCTTCCTTGCAGGGATGATGCAACATTTTACACGATTAACTAGCAAATCTGACGACTGTGGACAATGTAATAACGATGCGTCGCAAGTGGAAAACTATACTTGCCCCAACTCCACTTAAGTTGAAGTGGTTATTATGAAGTAGAAGTACAAGCTATTCATGTAACAGGTAGAAATTATAATAGACAATAAAGCATACCAGAGGCAGCTGCTCCACAAAGCACTCCCCAGACAAGTGGAGGCCATGTCACTGGCTTGGTAAGTTGAAGACGGATCTTCCATATGTTCTATATAAAATATCAGAGAAGGGATTATGAGCAATATACAATTTGTAGTTCCCACAAAGAAATAGCTAGACACCAATTAGTCTAAGAGCATCGCTATTATACACAAGGAATGCTAAGCATTTCTAGCTGGCAATCATACTGGGAACAAAGTGAGAACTAGACAGCCTGTGCCGAAACCTACAGCGATACATTGGCTGCATGCTAAATCCCCAATTCAAAACATGTCCAACCAACCAAACCAACTAAGTGACAACTCCGATTTAGATTCATACTGCAACCAGGATTCAGCTCATGTGAACAGATTGAGGACTCACGCTCTCTGCTTTGGCGCCCTTGATCCCGAGCAGCTGGTTGAAGCTCGACCCTGCCGCCGGCGCCTTCTCTGGGGTCTTGGGCTTCGTTGCTACCGTGCCCAACCCACCAAAACGATGCACGCATTAGAAATTCGATAGGAACGCCCAGGAATCAATCAAAGGATAAACTGAACTTTATAGGGGACGCGCCCGCACTTTCTTTAGCGTCGGCGTCGGCAGCGCAGACCACCGGGAATGACCGCCGCCCTGCGAATGGAGCTCACATGTATCAGTACACACGCGGCTGCATACTAACACGAAAAGTCAATGCGACAGAGGGAGGGGGTACGGCTGAGGGTTAGCGAAGAAGGCGGTAAAGAGAGGAAGCGAAGAGGAGGGCGGAAGGTGGCGAAGGAGGAGGATGTGGCGGCGGCGGCGGCGAGAAGGTGGGAGGTGGCCATGGGGAAGGAGAGAATTAACAGGAGCCAAGCTGCTTGGAGTGGACTGTGGGGAGTAGGCGCGAGGATAACGCCGGCAATGTTGGGGGTTCTTGGCTTGCCCGCCCAAGCCTAGAATTGGAAGGTTTTCGAGGAAAATACATATCTGAGTTAGGGGCATCTGCCCCGTTTCTAAAAAACCATCTAAAAAACCATATATCTAGATGCCAAAAAAAATCCGGACAGAGTTGCGGGTGCACATATCCAAATTATACGTGCGCGGCAGAAAGTTTCGAGGAAAAACTACTTTTAGTTTGGTCCATGTAAAAAAGAGGAAAAACTAGTCATGAAAATATATTTTTTCCGACGTCGAAATTTGTCTTTTTTGTAGTGGCAAAATAAAAGATTTTTTTCGATAAACTTTGTGCCGCACACATATTTTACGGAGATCTACACATAAATTTTGTTTTCAGAATTTTTGGACATTTTAAATCACGTTTGAAATGCATTTTTCGGAAAACGGGGCACATGTCCCTAGATTCAAATCGTCCACTCAGGTTTTCGGGAACGATTTTCCTCGTGGGAAATAATACCAATACAAGAAAAAAGTGTAGAAAAGTTAACGATGTTGTATATACAGTTATATGAACATTAAAATCACCTGATCCACTTAAAAATACGTGTTTTCAATTCAACTTTGATCGGCGAAAATAGTTCCCTCTCACGTTTGAGGAGCTCTGCATTGACCAAGAGAGGCCGGAGAATGAAGAGAACGGGTTCGGCTAGATGCAAGTCTACCTTCGTGGAAAAGTCACGAGGGTGGCTAACTGAACAGCGAGATTGGCACAACACAGACCATCCCTTTGTATGTCAAGACCTACTTCTTACTTGTCTAGTATTGCATGTAGATCGATTACAAGATCACCAATAGCATTTGCGAGATTGTATGAAGGCGTAAAGCGTACTCTTTATATGTGCAGTCGGGTTAGGGTTTACAACATCTATCCCGACTTCGTTCGGGTGCAGAGTTCTCATATGAGTCGGCTATGTCTACTTGACTTGTACACGGAGTCTTGTATATCGTGTTATCAGCGTACACCTACTGGAGTACTGGACCCTTCTTAGATCGAGCCGGCGCAGACCTCTTCATGTATAACTAGGCGATGTACCACCATGGTCTGATGGGCCATCTCGACGAGGTGAGCAGTGGCGGACCCAGGATCTGGCAAAGACCAGCGCTAAATTCTAATGCCCAAAAACTATGGAAAAAAGAAAAGCTATCGATCCCCTCCAAACAGCAAAATATATGAGAGAAAGCACACTAAAAATGCATCAATGGAATTTGACGTGAAGCACAAGTTCAATATTTTACCAAATGACAATAAGAAAAGCACAAAAATTGTGGGTGACGTAATAGCATAATGAGACATGTGTTTAGTACCTAAATAACGATACTTGGCTCTCATACTAGCCTATCATTTCCTCATTGATCATAGGAGAAGCACTAGAACCTACGAAGACAAGAAAAAACAATTAGAAAGTATTTTGGATAAATACATGGTACACATATTGTATTGATAGAAATAACTTACCACTACCCGCACGTGGTATTTGTTTCTTGCGTGACCTCAGACTTTGGAAACAATCCAAAAATATTATCATCTTCAATGCTTGCAAATACTACCACGAAATAGGCTTGCGCCCCGCTATATTAATATAGTAACCACCCGATACACCTATGATATCACTGCTGGGGCAAAACAGCACAGAGTACGCCCAAAAGAAACAAAAAGGGAAAAAAGAGAAAACAAAATCGACACCGGCGGATCGACCAAAACGGAGATGAGTCTCAACCGCTGCGCCCTCCGAAGAATTTCCACCACGCTCCTAGCGCTTCCAAACGCCGCGAACCAAGCAACACCTCCAAGAAGGGAGTGACGCCGACGACACTGCTGCCCGGACCGTTCCATGGGTTACCCCGGTAAAAATCCTAGGGCTTCCCCCGGTCCGCAACGCGGGGTGGGGAAGAGATGCACCCGACGCCCTTCATGAAGGAAGGCGACACCCGCAGGCATCACCGCGTCGGTGCCGAGACGACAAGGATTTCTCCTGACCTCCAAAAAACCACACCCCCGGGCATTTCGGGACGCTCCACCAAACTTGCCACAAACCAGCGCACGCCACCACGGTCTTGCAATCATCACCGCAGTCTCACCGTGGCCCACATTGCGCGGTCGGTAAAACTGAGAAGCAAAAACGCCGGCGAGGGTCAGCGGTACAGCGGCACACGGGAGGGAACTACCTCCACCGCCGGGAGGCGGTAGCCGACCGGATGCAGCAGCAGGACAAACCAGGCCCTCACTGGCCCGATCGAGCCCAAGTGGGCCCGTGAAGTCCCGCCGCCGCACTGCAGTAGGGGCACCACCAACGACGCCAACCGAAGCTCCTGTCTTTGCTCGTCGTTCCACCGGAGGAGAAGCCACCACGCCTGTCGCGGCCCGCCCAGGCCCAGATGGGCCCCAAAGGGCCTAGATCTAGGGCAGCAAGGCGTCGCCGGCCGCGAGCAGGCTACCGCTCCTCCCAGCGGCCAACGGCCGCGCCGCCGCTGCGCACGCCATCCGGACGCGGGACTTCACTTCACCGAGCCGGGCCGACGCCATCCAAGAAGCACCGCCGCCGTCGGGAGGTCCTGCACCCCCTTCGAGCACGCGGGGAGAAGCCGTCCCGCCGCCGCCAGTGATATGTCTCAAACGTATATATAATTTTTGATGTTCCATGTTGATATTATACCAATTGTTACATGTTTTATATACACTTCATAGCATTTTTATGCATTTTCTGGGACTAACCTATTTAACAAGATGCCACAGTGCCAGTTCCTGTTTTCTGTTGTTTTTGTATTCCAGAAAAGCTAGTCTGGAAATATTCTCGGAATTGGACGAAACTTGGACAGGACCTCCTATTTTTCCAACACGTACACGGAGTCCAAAGGAGAGACGGAGGGGGGCCGCGAGCCAGCCACACCATGGGGTGGCGCGGCCCCACCCTCTGCCGCGCCGTGGGGTGGTGTGGGCCCCACGGGCATCTCCAGCCGCCGCCCTTTCGCCTATATAATCTTCCCGACGCGAAAACCCTAAATACCCGAGCCATTATCCACGAAAAGTTCCAGAGACGCCGCCGCCGTCAACCCTAGCTCGGGAGGGTTCAGAAGCTCTTCCCGGCACCCTGCCGGAGAGGGGAATCATCACCGGAGGGCTCTACATCACCATGCCTGCCTCCAGAGTGATGCGTGAGTAGTTCATCCTTGGACTACGGGTCCATAGCAGTAGCTAGATGGTTATCTCTCTACTTTATGCTATCATGTTTAGATCTTGTGAGCTACCTATCATGATCAAGATCATCTTATTGTAATGCTACATGTTGTGTTTGCTAGGATCCGATGAATATTGAATACTGTGTCAAGTTGATTATCAATCTATCTTATATGTTATTTATGATCTTGCATGCTTTGCGTTACTAGTAGATGATTTGGCCAAGTAGATGCTTGTAACTCCAAGAGTTAGTATTTATGCTAGATAGTGGGTTCATGCCTCCGGTAATCTGGGAGAGTGACAACAACTTCTAAGATTGTGGATGTGCTGTTGCCACTAGGGATAAAATAACCGATGCTTAGCTTAAGGGTGCGCCGTTAGGTCTAATGCATTTATTTACATTACGCACATTACTTAATGCGATTATCCGTTGCTTGCAACTTAATACCAATGGGGAACTCGGTATGACAACCTGGAGGTGGATTATTAGTCATAGACGTTGTTGGATAACGGTCTGTGTATTTTGTCGTAATGCCCACATGAATATCATAGTAATCATCATGTCATATATATGCATTGTCATGCGCTCAATATTTTGTCAATTGCCCAGCTGTAATTTGTTCACCCAACATGTTAGTTATCTTTTATGGAGAGACACCACTAGTGAACTGTGGACCCCGGTCCATTCTTTTACACTGATAATACAACCAACTGCAAACATTGTTCTTTTTCATTCTCTGCAATTTACTACTGTTTTCCACACCATACGTTTAATCCTTTGTTTTTAGCAAGCCGATGAGATTGACAACCTCACTGTTTCGTTGGGGCAAAGTAGTTTGATTGTGTTGTGTGCAGGTTCCACGTCAGCGCGCCACTGACAACCTTCAGAAGTGATTTCTTGCTCCTACTGGTTCGATTAAACCTTGGTTTCATACTAAGGGAAACTGCTGCTACACTGCTTCATACCTTCCTCTTGGGGTCTCCCAACGAACGTGTGATCCACGTCATCAGCCAGCTCCGCGCAGGAGAAGCCCGGCGGTCAACGCCGGCGGCGGCAGGGGAAGAGGGGGGGGGAGGGGGCCGGAGGGAGAGAGGTGGCAGGAGCTCGCCCGTCGCCCGCGGGAGGGCGAGCGAGCGAGCGGGTCCGGTCCGGACTATTCCGAGTTCTGACTCCGGGGGCTTGGAGTTCATGCTTGCAAATACTGGCTGCTCCATTTTGAAGAATTGTCCCAATTCCGTCGGCATTTGCATCAGATTCTTCGGCCGCCGTCGTAGGAGCGTTAGGTTGGTTCAAATTGGCAAGTTGTGATGCTGATGTAAAATAAGATGACACTGGTCTTGATGAGTACGGTCGTGATATCTTTGTTCCCTTCATCTTCTACATAATCAGATTAGATAAAGTTAAAATTTACAATTCGTTAAACCTTATTAAAATTGACTGTTCTCATAATGACTGAAAGTATGAAATTGACTGTTCACTTCAATAAAATTCAGACTGCACTGCAAACCAGGCAACATACCTAAGCGACAGTTGATATTCAGACTTCAGAGCGAGCAAGAAGACGCCCGTGGCGCGGTGTGGCGAGATGTTCGGCGCGGTTCTGCAGGTTTTGACGAGTGCGTCTCCGTACGCCGGCAAGGCGGAGGCGGCGGCAGTGCAATCAGATATCCAGATCGACAAGGCGGCCACTGGCGCGATCTCGTGTGTGATGGAAACAGGCAGACGCAGAGGCGGCGATCGAAACGGAGCACGTGAAGGAGATATGCCCTAGAGGCAATTAATAAAGTGTTTTTATTTATCATATCTCATTTGTTCTTAATATGTTTTTGTATCATGCAATAACTGTATTAAGCGGAAACATTAATACACGTGTGATACGTAAACAACTAGGTCCCTAGTAGCCTCTATTTAACTAGTTCATTGTGCAAACGATGATCGAGGTTTCCCGATCATGTGACATTGATGTCAATTGACAATGGAGTCATATCGTTGGTAGAACGATGTGATGGACATACCCAATATTTGTAGGACGTAGTCATTACGCCTTCGACCATGAGATCAACTCTGATTGCTATTCCTAAAGATATTTTGATTGCATCAACCATCATATCTTAAAAGTATGGCCATAAAGGTGTCCCTCTCGGGTATCAGAAGGGAGTATGTTGAAATGAGGGATCAAGAGCGGGATTTGTCAATCCGCATAGCAGGATAGATACTCTGGGCCCACTCAGTGAGATTATGTCAATGAGCTTGCAAGCATGTGACTAGGTCACGAGGACATAATATCACGGACGAGTAAAGAATAGTGTTGTCAATAACGAGATCAAGCTAGGTATCACGATATCTAAGATCGAGTCTCGGACACGCTAAGTATCGCCAGGCAAAAGGTTTAAGACTCGGCGTCTAAGGTTCGAACGACAAAGTTATTCGTTATCTCACAGGGATTAATCCTGGGTATCCAAGGTCCATGGATTAGTCATTAATCGGAGAGCGTGTCTCGATTATGTCTAGCGAGATCTCGAACCGCTAGGGTAACACGCTTAAGGGGAGCTGACATGTATAAAATATTGGATATAAAAGAGAAAATAAAAGAGAGCACCGGAAGTGTTATGGGAGAGTTCCGATGGAGATCGGAGAGCAACGAAATAGTTTTCGGAGCTGGAATAAATTAGATAATATGTGTTTAATATTAATTAGTGTAATTAATAGTTAAATATATTTTTATTTAATTAATTTTGAATTTTTTTAAAGGTTGTTTTCCTACATGGGCCTTAGAGGCCCATTAGGGGAAAATCCCAAAAAGAAAAAGGGAAAAAGGGGGAGGGCCAGCCGGCCTAGGTGGGCCACATGGGGCCCACCTAGGGCCGGCGCACCAAGGCTGGCTGGCGGGTGTGGGATTTAGTCCCACACCGCCTGGCCGGCAAGCCTGGCAGCCTCCCTCCACCTATATATATGGATGCCCCCTTGCCTTTGAAATATGCACCATTCCTCTCTCTCTCACGTTTAGCCGTGATTCCGCAATTGGGGTCGTGCACGGGTTGAGTGTTTCTCCACCATACGCACACCGCCGTGCTGCTGGTCTTCTGGTCCTTCTACTTCGGCTGCCCGTCCCTGGATCGGAGCCCGGAGGTTGTCATCTTCGCCGTACGTGTGCGACTCCCTGCAAGATGCCACGCTTGTGGCGCTTGGAGGTCTTCTTCCTCTACATGATCTTGAGGTCGGCTTCGTCGGCTTCATCGACAACGCTTGTGAGGGAGCGTAATCCCTGCTTTTCGGTCTACAAGGGTATGTATATCGGTCTCCTCCGTATTACTATATCTGCATAGTATAGATTCTGTCTAGATTAAGGTTATCGTTGTTAGGAATTTTTTTGTTTTCTGCCTACGATCCCCTTCAGTGGTATCAGAGCCGTTCTATGCGTAGATATAGCTATACGGTTTTGAGAACTCATGTTTATGAGGGCATCGTTCATTTAGTTGCTATCCTCTAGCGTGCACTTGCAATTGACGGCGGCATTGAGTTGATGAAGCGGCCCGGACCGACTTTACGCGTACGCTTACGCGAGACTGGTTCCACAACTGACATACGGCTTGTACCGTATATGTGGCTGGCGGGTGTCTGTCTCTCTCTTTTAGTTGGCTTTGCATTTTCAATGGAGGGCCCGAAAGGGATACATAAATAGTCGACTATTTGATCGTTGTTGTGGTATAGGTTCGTAGGTATGAATCGGTTCTATTTACGAAAGCCCCAAGCCACGTAAAACATGCAAAAGATAAAGTAGAAAGCGTCTAACTTTATTTTGCAGGGGCAATGTGATATGGTCAAGTAGGTTTATTAAATTGTTTATAAACTGTGGGCGCGAAGGAGACCATCGGCGCAAGACCATATCATGTCGCATTACATTTGATGTTTTTGAGTGCATCTTATATTGTGTGTATATATATATTGTTATATATTAGTTACACGGCGGTAGTAATATAAGATGATCCCTCCAAAATACCATTAGTGTTCTCCCTTTGGCGTGCACCACCAAGAAAGTTCTACGTTATGAGGCAGGCCGTGACGATCGGGTGTCAGACATATCGTCGTTCGCATACAGTGGGTGTAAGACATGTTTGCACAAGCGTTTACGCTAAAGGTTATTATGGCGAGCCTAGCATGTACAGACATGGCCTCGGAACACGGTGACCGAAAGGTTAAGCATGAGTCACAGAGTTGTTGTGATTGACATTCGATGTCTACCTTTGAAGTTGTGTTGCCGGCTCTGACGATGAGGGGTTGCATAATGAATAAGGATCGTGTAATCACTAAAGCGATTAGAGGGATATTCGTTTTGAGTGGGAGTTCTGTAATTTTATTTTTTAAAATTTGAACCCAATTATTTTATGAACAAAGTCTTATGTTTTGCAAATTCCATTGTAGATGTCTCGCCCCACCTTTAACCTAGGCTGTTCCTTGAAAAGAAAAGCTTAAGACCAATGGGTCTAACTTCATGTCCTGGTTCCGCAACCTGAGGATCCTCCTCACTCCCCACAAGGTGGCCTATGTCCTGGAAGCTGCCATTGGAGATCCCCCTGCGATCACCGCCTCTGAGGAAGAGAAGAAAGCCTATCTGACCAAGACGGATGATTCCGCCTTCGTACAGAGTGGCATGCTCTACGCCATGGAAGCTGACCTGCAAAAGCGCTTTGAGAAGATGAGTTTTGAGATAATTTCTGATCTCAAGGCTGTCTTTGCGCCGCAGGCCAAGGCTGAGAGGTATGAAGCTTCTGAGCTCTTCTTCTCAGCCAAGATGGAAGAGCACAGCAGTGTGAGCGAGCACGTGGTCAAGATGTCTGGCTACGTTCAACGCCTGAACGCTCTGGAATGCAAGATTCCTGATGAGCTGGCGATTGATAGGGTGCTGCAATCGTTGCCCCTAGCTTCAAAGGCTTCGTCATGAACTACAACATGCAGGGCATGGCTAAGAGTCTGTCCGAGGTGTTCGTGATGTTGAAGACTGCTGAGGTGGAGATCAAGAAGGAGCACACGCTGTTGATGGTCAACAAGACCGTCGATTTTAAGAAATCTGGCGGCAAGGGAAAGAAGAACTGGAAGCCAAGAAGGATGGCAAGCCTGTTGCCCGATCCAAGGCTAACAAACCTGGTCCCAAACCTGGCGTGGAATGCTTCTACTGCAAGGGAGATGGTCACTGGAAGCGCAACTGCCCCAAGTACCTGGAAGACAAGAAGGCCGGCAAGATTGCCGGAAAGAGAAAGGTATATGTGATATACATGTTATTGATGTTTACCTTACATGCGCCCGGAGTAATACCTGGGTATTTGATACCGGTTCTGTTGCTCACATTTGTAACTCTCAGGTGGAGTTGCGGAATAAACGGCGCCTGGCGAAGGATGAGGTGACGATGCGCGTCGGCAATGGATCAAAAGTTGACGTGGTGGCTGTCGGCACTCTCCCTCTACATCTACCATCGGGATTAGTTTTGGTTTTGAATAAATGTTATTTTGTGCCATCGTTGAGTGTAAACATTATAAGTGGGTCTTGCCTGTTACAAGACAATTATTCGTTTAAATCAGTATCAAATGGTTGTACTATTTCGATGAATGATATCTTTTATGTTGATGCTCCTGAGAGTAATGGTTTATTCTGTTGAATCTCGATCGTAGTACTCACATCCATAACATTGATGCCAAGAGGATTAAACTTAGTAGCGATACCGCCATGTATATGTGGCATTGCCGTCTCGGTCATATTGGTATAAAGCGCATGAAGAAACTCCATACTGATGGACTTTTAGACTCATTGGATTTTGGATCCCTTGACACTTGCGAACCATGCCTCATGGGCAAGATGACCAAGACACCGTTCAACGGATTTATGGAACGGGCGTCGGACTTATTGGGAGTCATACATACAGATGTGTGTGGGCCAATGAGCGTGTCGACACGCAATGGTTATCGTTACTTTGTCACCTTCACTGATGACTTGAGTAGATATGGGTATATCTATTAATGAAACACAAGTCTGAAACGTTTGAAAAGTTCAAAGAATTTCAGAGTGAAGTTGAAAATCAACTCAACAAGAAAATCAAGCACCTTCGATCCGATCGTGGTGGCGAATATTTGAGTTTTGAGTTTGGCACACATCTGAAGGCCTGTGGCATTGTGCCGCAGCTTACGCCGGCTGGGACACCGCAACGCAACGGTGTGTCCGAGCGACGTAATCGTACCCTATTGATAGCGTCGGTCTATGATGTCTCTTACCGACTTGCCCGTATCGTTTTGGGGATATGCGTTAGAAACAGCCGCATTCATTTTAAATAGGGCTCCATCCAAATCCGTAGCAACGACACCGTATGAGATATGGCATGGCAAGAAACCTAAGTTGTCGTTCCTGAAGGTCTGGGGTTGTGAGGCGTACGTTAAGAAACTACAGCCCGACAAACTCGAACCGAAATCGGAGAAAGTCGTCTTTGTAGGGTATCGCGGGAAACCATAGGATACACCTTCTACAACCAAGCCGAGGGCAAAACGTTTGTCGCGAAGAACGGCACCTTTCTCGAGAAGGAGTTTCTCGCCAAAGGAGTAAGTGGGAGGAAAATAGACCTCGACGAGATCGTTGATCCTGAACTCGAAATTCCGAGTGGCGCAACGGAAACTGTTCCTGAACCGTCCTCCATAACAGATGGAGTGGGAGAAAATGTCGAGGAACTATTCTACCTCGTAGGTCTGGAAGAACCCGTATGACTCCTGAGTGGTACGGTAATCTTGTTTGCACCGTCATGTTAATTGAACAAGACGAACCTACGAACTACAAAGAGGCTATGGAAGGGCCCGAGTCCGAGAAATGGCTTAAGCCATGAAATCCGAAATAGGATCCATGTATGACAACAAAGTATGGACTTTGATGGAGATTCCCGAAGGGCGCAAGGCCGTCGAGAATAAATGGATCTTTAAGAAGAAGACTGATGCTGACGGTAATGTGACCGTCTATAAAGCTCGGCTTGTCGCAAAGGGTTTCCGACAAGTTCATGGAATTGACTACGATGAAACGTTTTCACCGGTAGCGATGCTAAAGTCTATTCGGGTTTTGCTAGCATTGCTGCATATTATGATTATGAAATATGGCAGATGGATGTCAAAACAGCGTTCCTAAATGGTAACATTGAGGAAGAGTTGTATATGGTACAACCTGAAGGTTTTGTCGATCCAGAAAATGCTGGCAAGGTATGCAAGCTTCAGCGTTCCATTTATGGACTGAAGCAAGCATCTCGGAGCTGGAATCTTCGCTTTGATGAGGTGATCAAAGGTTTTGGATTTGTCCAAAATATGGAAGAGACCTGCATTTACAAGAAAATGAGTGGGAGCTCAGTTGTTTCCTAGTTCTATATGTGGATGATATATTACTGATTGGGGATAATGTGGATCTTCTGAATAGCGTGAAGAAATATTTAAACAGTAAATTTTCGATGAAGGACTTAGGAGAAGCTGCATACGTATTAGGCATTAAAATCTATCGTGATAGATCAAGGGTCTATTAGCGTTAAGTCAGAGTACTTATCTTGATAAGATATTGAAAAGGTTCGGTATGGAGACGGCAAAGAAAGGTTCTCTGCCGGTTGTCAGAATAAGACATTGAGCAGGGCTCAGTGTCCGGTGACGGCACATGATAAAGCCGAGATGGCTAAACATCCCTATGCTTCAGCCATAGGTTCGATCATGTATGCCATGTTAAGTACTCGACCCGATGTAGCATTGGCTCTTAGTTTGACGAGCCGGTTCCAAAGTAATCCTGGAAAGGATCATTGGATAGCTGTTAAGAACATTCTTAAGCATCTCAAGAAGACAAAGGAAATGTTCCTTGTGTATGGAGGCTGTGAAGAGGAACTTGGCGTAACAGGTTACGTTGATGCAAGTTTCTGCACAGATCCAGATGACTCAAAGTCACAGACAGGATATGTTTTTAAGGTGAACGGAGGCGCTGTGAGCTGGAGAAGTGGGAAGCAACCCATAGTAGCCCAATCTACAATGGAATCGGAGTACATCGCTGCTTCGGAAGCCGAATGAAGCTGTCTGGCTGAGGAAGTTTATCATCGAGCTCGGAGTGTTCCCAAGCGTGCAAGACCCTGTGACCCTCTACTGCGACAACACGGGTGCTATTGCTAACGCGAAGGAACCAAGGTCTCACTCAACTGCCAAACACATTCTCCGACGCTTCCATGTGATACGACAGTATGTACATGAAGGCGATGTGAAGATTTGCAAAGTGCATACGGATCTGAATGTGGCAGATCCTCTGACGAAGCCTCTTCCACTAGACAAGCATGTAAAACACCAAATGCTATGGGTGTTAGGCTTTTACCAAGTTGTAATCTAGAATAAATTGTACTCTAGTGCAAGTGGGAGACTGAAGGAGATATGCCCTAGAGGCAATTAATAAAGTGTTTTATTTATCATATCTCATTTGTTCATAATATGTTTTTGTATCATGCTATAACTGTATTAAGCGGAAACATTAATACACGTGTGATACGTAAACAACCAGGTCCCTAGTAGCCTCTATTTAACTAGTTCATTGTGCAAACGATGATCGAGGTTTCCCGATCATGTGACATTGATGTCAATTGACAATTGAGTCATATCATTGGTAGAACGATGTGATGGACATACCCAATATTTGTAGGACGTAGTCATTACGCCTTCGACCGTGAGATCAACTTGATTGCTATTCCTGAAAGATACTTTGATTGCATCAACCGTCATATCTTAAAAGTATGGCCATAAAGGTGTCCCTCTCGGGTATCGGAAGGGAGTATGTTGAAACGAGGATCAAGAGCGGGATTTGCCAATCCGCATAGCAGGATAGATACTCTGGGCCCACTCGGTGAGATTATGTCAATGAGCTTGCAAGCATGTGACTAGGTCACGAGGACATAATATCACGGACGAGTAAAGAATAGTGTTGTCAATAACGAGATCAAGCTAGGTATCACGATATCTAAGATCGAGTCTCGGACACGCTAAGTATCGCCAGGCAAAAGGTTTAAGACTCGGCGTCTAAGGTTCGAACGACAAAGTTATTCGTTATCTCACAGTGATTAATCCTGGGTATCCAAGGTCCATGATTAGTCATTAATCGGAGAGCGTGTCTCGATTATGTCTGGCGAGATCTCGAACCGCTAGGGTAACACGCTTAAGGAGAGATGACATGTATAAAAGATTGGATATAAATGAGAAAATAAAAGAGAGCACCGAAAGTGTTCCGGGAGAGTTCCGATGGAGATCGGAGAGCAACGAAATAGTTTTCAGAGCTGGAATAAATTAGATAATATGTGTTTAATATTAATTAGTGTAATTAATAGTTAAATATATTTTTATTTAATTAATTTCGAATTTTTTAAAGGCTGTTTTCCTACATGGGCCTTAGAGCCCATTTGGGGAAAATCCCCAAAAAGAAAAAGAAAAAAGGGGGAGGGCCAGCCGGCCTAGGTGGCCCACATGGGGCCCATCTAGGGCCGGCGCACCAAGGCTAGCCGGCGGGTGTGGGATTTAGTCCCACACCGCCTGGCCGGCAAGCCTGGCAGCCTCCCTCCACCTATATATGTGCCCCTCTTGCCTTTGAAATATGCACCATTCCTCTCTCTCCCGTTTAGTCGTGATTTCGCAATTGGGGTCGTGCACGGGTTGAGTGTTTCTCCACCATATACACACCGTTGTGCTGCTGGTCTTCCGGTCCTTCTACTTCCGCTGCCCATCCCTGGATCGGAGCCCGGAGGTTGTCATCTTCGCCGTACGTGTGCGACTCCCTGCGAGGTGCCACGCTTGTGGCGCTTGGAGGTCTTCTTCCTCTACACGACCTTGAGGTCGGCTTGTCGGCTTCATCGACAACGCTTGTGCGGGAGCGTAATCCTCGCTTTTTTGGTCTACAAGGGTATGTACATCGGTCTCCTCCATATTACTATATGTGCATAGTATAGATTCTAGCTAGATTAAAGTTATCGTTGTTAGGAATTTTTTTATTTTCTGGCTACTATCCCCTTCAGTACGAACAGGCGCAGTCAGTCCACGCGAGGAAACGTGCGTGATGGATCGATGCTGCCTCCTGGTTGCTGCCGTAGTGGGTTCCTGAGATTAGCCCTGCTCGTTCTGGCCCAATGACACGGGCTGGGCTGCCTAGCTCTACTAATTTCGGTGAAAAAATAGCAGGTTATACATGTATGACGAGGGCCACGACCGGGACTGTTGCCCGGGCTGATGGGCCGTCTCGACGAGGTGAGCTTACCGGTTTGGTATCCCCTCGTCATTAGCCTCTCAATTTAGCTAGGTCTTGTTGTTGGCTTTCGCTTTGTCCAAAGACGCCAAGTTTTAAGCAGCAGAGTCGTCGGCTGGATGTTTTTGGTGAACTCCTGAGAAGCAATTAACAAGGGACGATCAATAGTAAAACGCCGAGTCAGCATGACGAGCATCACATCTTAGTTGACTTCAATTGATGCGGCTCGATGTTGTTATGGATGCTTCGCTTAGCAAACTTATAGTCACTGCTTTGGAACCACGTCTAGGTTTATTCGTGAGTTAGGGCTTCTTCGTTATCCTCGTGGTGACGTCAGCATCTATCATACGCATGTTTTTCTTTGTCATCTACGAGTTGTCCAGTCCAAGCTGTGGGATAATGGCCCATTTGTCATCCTGATAGGATAACACATCACTTCATATGCAACCATCTCGGGACAGCGAAAAAAACATCATGATGTTCTGATATTTGCGCGTCACCATCTCCGATATAAGCCAATTTAGATGTGGGCATTATCATGAATTAACGGCGGTGGTTTCGCACGTAGCACGAGACGCTGCACATAGCAATCTAGGCCACACATGAAGCACGAAGTGTCGATTATCAAAAAAAAAATGAAGCACGAAGTGTCAGGGCATAATCACCGCGCAATATCGATGTAACTTCGTGATTTTATCTCCCATTTACAAGGATGACGAGGTAAGTGGCTGAGTAATTTTTTTCCCACCTCCTCGTTTCTTCATGTTCATCTTTTTTTTCACGCATCGCCTCGTGTGTTTCTCATCAAAACTTGAATCTTTCTCTCATTTCTGCCTTCACATCGCAATGGTTCTGGAGAAGTCAGGCAAGCGGATTTCCTACGGATGGAGCGGATCCAATGTCACAAAGAAGAAGCTAAAGGCCCTCGGACAAGCTCTGCAAATGGCGGGCGCCGAATTACAAGGAGCTACCCGTGCTAGAGCAAAGAAAGTGGGTCCTTTTTGTTTGTCATCTTGATCGCAGCACGTCGTGCTTGCTCTTCTTCCGGGGTTTGCTAAACTTCTATGGGCTGCAGCCGCAAAACATCGGCCCCAACACCATCCTCCACATCGTCTGCTTCGGGGCGTTGTGTGAGTGCTATCTAGGTTGTAAAATATTCTTTCCTTTGTGGCTCGAGCTCTTCTACAACGAGAAATGGATGGGAATTCTCCGACGGGCCCATACTCGACTAGGCGGTTGTGGGAAGAGCTCCTTCGTCGCTCCGTCGGCGCAGGGGCGACAGCGGCTACCAATCCTAGATGCTCAGGGCACTTTTGTCAACCGCTCTGCTTTCGCATCTCGTCAGAGATCTTGGACTTGTAACGAGGCATTGCGGCATCCCTTGACGCTCCTAATATTTCTATACGAGCGCGGGGAGGCGGGAAGGCAGCAAAGCGAATGGAAAATGAGGCGGAAAGACAGAACACTAAATAGACGTTTACGAATATGTGAAGGCTTGTCGATTCAAATTAACTAGAAAATACCCCACGCGTTGCAGCGGGAATCTCTATAAAAAAATATTATGTAAATGAAATGGGTATAATGCGCATCAAATATTCAATTGTCAAGATTCAGTTGATCAAAGTAGTCGAGACACTAAATTTAATTCGTATGAAATTGTTGAATATTTTAGGACTAAATATTAGTGACATAGACAATTATATATGGTTGAAAAAAGATGACATGGATAGATTGCATGAAAAATGTACTATTATTAATTATTGTTAATTAGTGGAGATGACATGGACAATTGATTGGATAAAAGAGTGAGTGATGTGGATAGCTTGCATGTTGAGATAGAAAAATAATTAATACACTTAGTGGGGTTTTGCTTTATAAGAGGTATAGATAAGCACACAAACATAATGGGCAAACTGTACGAAATATTACACACGGCTGGATTAACATAAACTTGTGTGATGTCATCAAACTTTGCACGCAGGTACGTTATATAAAATGTGTGCGAGATGACACACATGTTTCTTTTGTTTGAATCGTGTGTGATGTTCAAAACACCGTACACAGCTGTAAAATTCGTTGGCGGCTTTAAAAGTGTAACGTAAACATAGAAAGCAACCCACACGAAGCAATCCATTCGTATTCGGTTGTAGGGGTTTAAAATGCCCGATTTATAGTGGTGTGATGTGTGATGTGATAAATTCCATCGGCGATGGCTGATGGTGAAGCTCTACCCATATTTCCACGGCATTTTCTCCTGCTGCATCCTCATTTTAGGCGGGCTCTGGGCGGGCAGAGCTTGTACCATGATACCATACTAGGAAATGTTGCGCGGCGGCACGCCGCGCCCGTTGTGATTCAAAATTTTGAAATCCATCAAAATTCCGTCAAAATTTGTCTTTTTTGCGCAGGCAAAAATACAACGAATTTGAAGATTAAAGAGAAATATGTATATCTCCGTCAAAATAAAAAGGGTAAAACATGAAAGATGTTTGGAAGGGTGATATCCACCTACTCGTGAAAGGAAAATTCAAACGGATGTCCGAGCGCGACGAATTTGACAAAATTCGTCAGATATTTTTGCGAGCTTGGATCCAAAATTAAGGAGTTAGAGTCGATCAAACTCGAAACCGATCATGGGAATGGAACCTTCTCGTCGTCGCGTACATATTTCATGTAGATATTATCGTGAAAAGGAGAGTAAATCGTAATTTTTGGGAGATGTGAGGGTCTTTCCGGAAAATTCAAAACTTTTGGAAAATGCGGGCTTTTCTGCAAAAAACGTGTGGGCTCGCGTGTGGGCCGGACCGATTTACAATTGTTGAAAAACACGGGGACTTACCGGCGCGCGGTCCGTCGGATCAGCGATCGACGGCGCGGAGCCCGGCCGCGCATTGTAGAAATGCGCTTCTAAAGTGCGCGTCGACGTGGGCAGCGCGAGAGCGCGCTAAGAGGGAGCGCTTTTATATATAGGTAGATACGAGCGCTCCCAGTCTGTTGCTCCATTTTCAACCGGTTCACTGCAGTTTGTCAATTTAGGACTTGCGAACAGCAACGGATGCCACTAACCTGATCGATAGTGAATCTAAGGATGACTCCAACGGGGCGACGCATCGTGTCCGCGCGCGTCCGTTCCTTTCCGTGATCGATGGTGACCAGCCCGGCATGGCCTGACATGATTCCGCAGCCGCCGTGGCCACGGCTGTCGGACGACGAGAGAAGGGCGGTGGAGGCCGCGTACTCCGACTCCATCGACAACGACGAAGAAGAGTACGCCGCCGGTGTCGCGGCGGGCAGCGCGCCGCCCGAGCCTCCCATCGGCGTGGGCGGCAATGTCCATAGCTCCGAGGATGAGGCGGCGGAGGCAGCCCACATGCAGCCGAACGCGCAGAGGGCGGACGCGTTCATGTCCGCCGCGCGCGCCGTTGCCGACGCTGCACAGGAGGCCGAGACGGCGCAAGCTCGCCGCGCCATAGAGACCGCGGCGCGCCGCAAACGGCACCGCAAGGCCAAGGCGTCCGTCAACGGAGCAGGAAGCTCCAACTGATGCCATATCCCCGCCCGCAAGGCCGCCTATGCGCGGCCAATTTTGCAATGAAGCCGGCGCCGCTACGTGTTTCGTAGCTACGAAAGGATCGAGGAGGAGGAGCCAACTAGTCCGCGGCTGGCCACGGCCATGATGAAGGAAGAGCCAGCAAGTCCGTGGCCAAACGGGCTTGCGGCTGGACGTTCCGCAAGGCCGGAGCCCCTCTTTGATCTTCCCCTTGCCGGCCGGTGTTCGGTTATTTAATTTTTTTTATGTTTTTTAGTGTAGTTTTAAGGTTTAATGCCGACCCTGGTCTCCGTGGCCACGGCGAGGCGCGATCGAAGAGGAGAAGCCCTAGATAATTTTATTATGTATTATGTATTAGGTCCTTTATTATTAAGAAAAATGTTTGGAAAAAATGCCGGCCGGACTCAATGCGTCGGCCCCGTTGGGCGCACTGGCCAGAAAGTGGCGGACCTGGGACGCCCACGACCCAAACAGACAAAACGCATACCAAACGCGCGTCCGTTTAGGTCGCCCCGTTGAAGTCATCCTAACCCCGGTCATAGTTTGGTGCCAAACTAAACCAGCAGATCAACCCGCACCGCACCAGCAAAACAGTCTGTTCCGGGTTATATTAGCTTGTTTTCGGTTTCCAACCCGTGAATAGAAAATTAGTAGATGGTTTGAGACGGTCTCGACACCAGGAAACCATCTAAACCGTGACGACTTCTCCGAGCAGGGGCGGTGCACGCCTTCCGGGATGCGGCCTTCCAAGATGCACTCGCCGTCGGCCCCGTTGGCGCGGCGCTCGCCAGGTCCCCCGCCGACCGCCTCGCCGCCGAACTCCTCGACCGCGCCGTCAAATCGCTCGACGTCCTCAACGCCGTCTCCCTCGCGCTTGCGTCGCTCCGCGGGTCGCACCGCGCCGCCCTCACCGCTGCCTCCTGCCTCCTCCGCGACGGTGGCGGCGCGCCGCTGCTCCACAAGTTCGCGCGTGCGCCGGGCTGTTCCCCGACGCGGGCTCCAGGGGCGGCGCGCCGATGATGCCGTCGTGCTCGCGCGCGTCGCGGGCGCTGTACTTCAGCGTGTCCTCCAAGAACTGGTCCACGGGGCGCCACGTGCACGCCATGCTGACACATGGGCTTGGAGCACGCCACGTGGGAGCTCAGCAGCCTTCTCGACGAGATTGCCGAGGAGGATGAGGAGACGCCGGAGTCGGAGACGGAGGCCGCGGTCGTGGCGTCTGTCAGCGAGGACCGAGGAGCGTGCCGGGACGACGTGGAGCGCGCCGACGCGCTGGCCGGGCGCGGGAGGACGGCCTCGCTCCGCTCGAGCGGCAGGTGCGCGCCGTGTTCCACCGCGTCGTAGCCAGCCGCTCCGATGTCGTGCGGTGCATCCGGTGCTAAACCAGTTAAACCAGCCCCAGTAATGCTACACCTACGGATGGTTACGAACCACAAGGAGGATGGAATCCATCGTGGCTACTGAACGGAAGAAAAAACAAAAGATGCCCGGAAATCCACTTCGGGTAGTAGGTGCAGATGCACCCACTACCCAAAAAACAATTTTGAAAATATCAAAAAATTCAAAGTAAAAATTTCGCATATATGTCAAGACATTTTATGTTAGTACATAAAGTTACGAGAAGATTTTTTTTTGACCTGTGCAAAAAAGACAAATCCGGACGCACCAAAATGTTTTTATACGAGTCATTTTTTTTTGTCTTTTTTGCACAGGTCACAAAAAATATTTTTTCACCACGACATTTTTTTAGCTAACACATAATGTTATAATGCACATCTGAATTTTTTTCTGTAATTTTTTAACATTTTGAGAAAAAACATCAAAGATGCCCCTCTAATTATGCAACGATAAGCTGGAACTGCACGTACAGCTCCTCTCCGAACGGTTTAAACCAGACCAATCCAAGTTAAACTGTGCGACACGGACTGGTTTGAAGAACCCGCAGAACCCGGCTTCAACCGTGTTTGCACAGGCTTTGTTCTGAGGTAGTAACGTGGATGCATGACTCATAATTGAGTTCTGCTCTGCATCATCCCTGTGACCAACAATATAGGTATGGTGCAGAGTAGGGGTGGACACAAAGCTCGAGGCTCGAAGCTCGGCTCGGGCTCGACAAGGCTTGGCTCGGGCTCGGCTCGGCTCGAAGGCCGGACAAGCCAAGCCTAAACCTTCCGGGCAAGGCTCGAAGCTCGACAAGCCGGTTCGATGAAGCTCGCAAGCCGGTTCGAAGGCTCGATGGAATATAAAAATTTCACATTACCTTTCCTAAAAATGTAAGAACTCACAATTATAATCCACAATAGAGCATGAATATCCATAACATAGCCTATAAAGTTTCACAAACAATAACAATCTATGTCTTCAGATATGAGTTCTACATCAGTTCCCAACAATAACAATCTATGTCTTCAGATCACACCAATGCCATATGAGATATATGAGTTATACACGCATTCAGTAATCAGGTGTTCAATATAGTGCTCTTCCATAATCATTTGTAGACGACACTACAGCCACCTCCTACAACTGATCTTCTATTTCGTTGTCTGTATAAATACATAAAGTTAATGCAACAATTCACAATAATAATCGAAAGTAGAGCATGAGTGAAGAGAGCAGATTTCGTTTTGCACTCGTTTTGCAATACAAAACTCCAAATAATTTGGATCTGACTATGTACGTTTTCAAATCTCCAATACAAAACCGGGAGAATTATTATTTAGACTCGTTTTGCAAGATTTGTTGTTGTATAGAAAGTTTCAGCAATCAAATACACTGAATAAGCAACAGTTGGTCTATTTAGTTTCAGATTTGTTGCTGTACAAAAAAATTCCAGCACTGAAATACACCAAAGGCCGAGCAGAGATATGGTTTTGGAATTCAAGTATTGTTGTACGCAACTCCTGCCCGTTCTGCGGATGCTTCTTGCCCTGCCCTTGCACCTTCTGCAGACTGCAGATGTGCCAGCGACCCTGCACTCTCTCCTGTAGGTTGCATCTTCGGAGAAAGAGAGAAGCAGTAATTCAGCCGGAGACAAGTGATGGCCGAGGAGTAAAGCAGCTGGTGCGGTCTATGCTGGAGCTTGGAGGAGAGGAGCAGCTGGATCCCGGCGTGCCAATCGGTGGTGGACGACCGGAAGTCTCGAGAAGACACAAATCGGGCGGCGGCCGAGACGAACGGGGCCTTGCGCGCCTCAGCGGTAACTAGTCCGGGACAGGAAGGAGCACGGGGTAGAGGGGATTCCATGGGAGAGCTGGGCGGCGGCCGGCGACGGCGACGGCGCCAGAGAGCTCGCGAGCGTGAGGGATCGAGGGACGCGTTTCCGCGACGGAGTGTTCGCCTGGGCTGTTTAGTTGGTCTCCTGTGGCGGCCGGCTCGCGAGCCGTCCGAGCCGAGCCGAGCCACGAGCCCACTTTTTCAGGTTTATTTGTGTACTAAGCCGAGCCAGGCTCGGCTCGAGTTTTGTCGAGCCTGCCCGAGCCGAGCCTCGAGCCGGCTCGGCTCGGCTCGATTCCACCCACTGCAGAGCAACAACAAAAAGATGATTGAAAAAGGCAGGTTATCTTGTAAACACTATATATTTTGCTTACACAGAAATTTCAACTCGACAAGTTGGAACAAAATTAACCGCTGGGGCAACTGCCTCTATCACGGAACTCCAGTAAAACAGAGTTACACATTTGGCTGCAAGAAAAGAAACAGCCTCCAATTCATATTCGTTTGACGTACAAGTTCAGATCGAAGAACAACACAAACTCTACAGACACAAGGACGAATCAAGCATCAAGCTTGACGATCGATCTTTGTCTGAAACTAACACGGACGTACATACGCCGCTGCCGTAGCTAGTAGCTCTCCAGGACGACGACTCCTTCGTTGGCCTTCTCGCACTCGTCGATCCACTCGCTGTAGACGTCGATGGGCTCGGTGAGCGCGTGCGGCTTGGTGGAGTACCTCTCCTTGCAGACAAAGCATACGGCCTCGGCGATCCAGAGCTTGAGGTCGATCTTGCACTCCACGCTCCCGGAGTGGCTGCAGAACGGACAGCAGAAGGCCGTGTCCAGCTTCACCGCCGGCTTCTTCCGCGACGCCATCTTCGAGTTCGCCGACTTCCGCTTCCCCATGGATCGAGCTCCTGTAGATCTCTCGCACGCGCTCGCAAGAAGAGTATGACGAGAGTTGGAAGCAGGCGTAATGCAGACGGGGAGAGATATGATCGACTGGGGGCGCTGGGTGTGTGCTTATAAAGGATTTTGGCGTGCGCGTGAGCTGTGTTCGTCCGTCTCCGACTCCGCTCCGGACACACCTGCATATGGCGGTCCACTGCAGTCTGCTGTAAGGAACCGGCCGCCTTGCCCCCGCGGAGTTGGAGTCGGATTCGGGCAGGACGAGACTTGGAAGGCGTAAGCGGAAACAATCATCAAATGAATAATACATATAGAATTAATTCAGTCACACGTTGGGGAACAAATACTCACGCATTATTTGCCGTCGTTTACACATGCATACCGCGACATCACTGACATTGGTGAATGAAAATAACAAACTGCTAAGAGTAGATTACTGCAAACTTTGCTGAAAGAAAATGGTAAAAGCACAATGATACGTTCAGTCGTCCACTCAGGGGATGCCAATGATTGGGATGAAAGGGAAGACGAAGATGAGAGGGATTCCCAGGCCGTAGCCCGTAGGGTGCGCTGCTACGTCCAACGCGCGGTGGAGACCTCGCCGGCGGGCTGGGCAACCTCGGTGCAGGCGCCGCGGGTGGCCTCTTGTCGCCGCCGGCGCCACCAGTGGCCATTGTTGCGAGGACTGCGCAGTTGGTGAAGACGGCGAGGCGTGATCCCAGCGCGTACGAACCAGGCTCCCGCCCGGCAACGACGCGCGCGACCGTGAGCCTCGGCGGCGCGCAGAGCTGCTCCGTGCCCCCGAGGACCCTCGCCGCGCACCGCGAGACCGGCGCCCCCGGCATGGCCACGTCGAAGTTGCCGCCGCCGTCGGTCTGCGCCGCGTGCAGCCCCGCGCTGTCACCCTCGACGCCTCGGCATTGCACCGCCACCACAACACCTGGTACACTTACACAGTGCTAATAGTGAGCGAGTGTGACGACTTACGACGGTGTCTCTAGCCTAGCAACGAAGACACGCGCCTGATTCTTTAGTTGCAGCAGTACTTACCGGAGAAGTCGTGGCCTGCGGCACAGTCGAGGCAGGCGACGGAGCCGCGGAGCGTCTCGCCGGAGAGCGCGCCGAGCTGCGCGAGCACGACGGCGACGAGGAAAAGGCCACTACGAGTCCCGACGAGTGGGAGACGACGAGGAGCCATGAGCAGCACACTTCACGATAACGTGCGCGCGCAAAGGTGTACACGGCTAGGCTAGTGCTTGTGCCTGCGTTATTTGTACTGGTACGAGGATGACGATACACAGGCGCCGCCCATTGGATGGATTGGCACTAACCCTGGCATCGGTCGGCCTCATTTACAGGGCCAACCAACTTTCCGGCAGTACTCGCGCATCGACTGCACACCATGAATTCATGGCCGAGAAGAGACAGGCTTCATTGTGCATTTTTATCTTGTACCCATGTTGTCTCGTTAAACAGGGGCACTTGATCTTGCACAACAGGAGGCATCGGTCAAAAACTTGGAAGTACTCGCGTAGAAACTCTTGTAATAGTGCAAGAACGTAAAAGGACACAAAAAAAATAGTACAATTGGAAAGATGAGCATATATTTTCAAATCCAGTGTGTTATGGACCTTGAAAATTTTGCAAGAGCGCTAAGACTTCAATGGTCTTGGTTTGAATGGACGGATCCGGGCCATGCTTGGGTTGGATTGGGGCACCCGTGTGACAACACGGACATGAATCTCTTCTATGACTCTACCACCATTACCATTGGTGACGGGAAGACTGCTAGTTTTGGCACTCCCCGTGGCTTGATGGAGTTAAACAAAGACATCGCATCCGCTTGTTTCCATATGTTTTATGCACGTATTCATTACATATTTTTATCCGCTTTAATTCGAGATCGCTCTGAATTCGTATCCGGTCATTATCCAATTAAAATTCGACAAGAATATATGATAAAGATACGAAAATAATTATCCGATCTGACCTAATCCGTTTACATCTCTAAACCTAGGTCATCGACGCGTCCACCTAGAGGTGGAAGGGCCCAACACCGCGGTGACACGGTACCAACTGGTGTGCGTCGGGTGGGTCTGTGGGAGACGCGGGCGGCATCCTATGCGGATGTGTGTCTTATGTACTCCCACTGTTTCATAATATAAGATGTTTTAGATATTTCAATACAAATTACAACAGAGCAAAATGAGTTAATCTACACACTAAAACACGTCTATATACATCTGATTTAAAAAAAACTAAAACATCTTATAATATTAGATATTATTATGTAACAGATGGAGTAGATCGGGATGTGACTGTGGGCTGTTTTCGGGACTAGGAGGATAGGTCGGTAGCTCGAACATTTCGGGAAAAACATAGTCGATTAAATTATCTCTCTTCGAGGCCTTTCTTTTTCTGTTAGCCCATTCTCTGTCGTTATCTCTTTACCCAGCCTTTTTGGCCCACTAAGGCCCGTCACAGTGGATACAGCCAGGTAGTAGAAATCACGAAGGGTTTCCGGAAGAGCAAAATCCAGGCGCCGCCGTCGCCACTCACCTTCGTCGGCCGCTGCTTCCTCCCTAGATTTTCTCCCCGCGACGCCTCCAAGGTCTCCCGTGGTCTTCCGCTGAGTCCTCCACTCCGTACGAGCTCGTCGCCGTCCTCCGTACCGCGGCTCGCCAAGTCGTCGTCGCAGCTCGCCGTCCGGAGTTCCGCCGCCGTTGATCCGGCCGGTTTCGCCGGTCGACATTCGTCTTCGTCTCCCCGGTCAAGGTACTGCAATTTCCCCCTCTTGTTTCCCTCCTTTCCCACGCACCGAGCGAGGACCACGCGCGGAATATCGCAAGCTAGGGTTGAGACGTGAGCTTGGTTCTTGGAGGCCGTACTGGGTAGGTGACCCGTCGAGTAGGTGGAGATTGCACTGGGAAGATCTGGATTCGTTGTATGTCTCACAGGGAATACGAGACTGGGGCACGTAGGCTGTGTTAGGTATAGCCGTATGCAGATGGGTTCATGGTTGCATACTTTCTCAGATAAAATTTCTCACTTATTGACCCATCTCGCTGTTAATTTAGAAGTATTAGCTGTTTTTTTGTATATTATGCTCGTTTGTCTCATACTTCCTGTCGGTTCCAGCAGAAGTTTCTTGTAGGATTTGGAAATTTGTATGGGAGTCATTAGTCTTGTGTTTTTAGTTCCTCTAGATATGTTTGCGTAGCATGATATTCTTAGTCTTGCTTAGTCTTCTATAGTTCTTGACCTGGCCCTTTTTTCCCTATGTATAACTGAAGCATAGTAATTTGACCTACAACTTTATTTGGAGCTATTATTTCAGATTTGACATGCAAACTCGAATTATGCTAGCACCATTAGTACTACAAGAGGACACGGAACAATACATATGTTACACATGAATTTTCCATTCAACAAAAATTTGGCAATATTTGCATGTTTAATTGTTTTTCAAAACTTTTGTGATGCCGAAAAGTAAGGAAATTCTCCTTGGGAGCAGTGGAGCACTGCAGCTTGGGAGCCATTAGGAGTTTTTCTTTACATCTGTATGTTTGAATAGGCTTTATTTTATTGTGCTTTCTAATTAAATGTTTCTCATTGTTGTTATATAGAAATTCTTCTGCTTTAGCTGCTACAGAGCACCTACATGCTTTATAACATGTACACTTCGAGTTCTCAGAGTGACATGTAGTGGATACGCTTGGCTTCTGTTCTAGGAGATGATACCATGCTTGTGGTCGATGGTACTGTATGAAAACTGCACTGCAGAGAAATATTGTTTTCTTGCAAGGTGCCAACACAAAACGTACCATTTGGTACTTTGTTATGTAGGCAACACACGATTTTTCTCCATAAATCTTGTGTAGTCTTTAATTACAGATGCCAGGTGAAATTGGGAAAATATTATTATGTTTGTTTCGTCTTAGTCACAGGTGCAGTTCCATAATGTATGATATTAGGCAACCCAGTAATCTTTAGACTTTGCCACTTTGGGGTAGCTTGGTTTGATTGCGGTTTTTAAGTTGGGCGCACCTGTTTTTCTGGTATGTGAAATTTGGAAGTTGTGAATCATGGTTATATTGCACAACAGGCATACCCCCCCGCTCCCCTCCCACATACTCTCTGTAGCCTTTAATTTTTCCTTCGATACAACAGTATAGGTTCCTTTCAACTGTCCTTTCTTTGAAGTTTATTCTGTATATGGATTGGTTTGTTGCAAAAAGGGGAACCTGTATAGTAAATAATGTGTTTAAACTATGCTATTGTCTGTGATGTTACATGGTTTGTTGTGCAAACTATTTTATTACAGTTTTCTTAGTTTCTTATGATCTGTTTGATTTCCAGGTACTCAAAACCTGTAAGATGGCCGATGAGGAACATGCATCTTCTAGGAAGAGGGTTGCGGATAAACAAATCAACAAGGACAATCCTGAGCCTGATGATGATTCAGCGGATGAAGAGACGGGAACATTTAAGAAAGCTACTGAGGAAGTGATGGCAACCCGAAGGATTGTAAAGGTACGGCGCCAGCAGCCGTCGTCAGCTCCTTCTTCTAATCCTTTCTCTGCAATTAGATTCACCCCCAGTGATTCTAGTGTTCAAGCAAGTATCCCTGTCTCGGTGACTCCACCTTCTGCTGTCATCATGATGGCAAATGTAAAAGACACTTGCTCAACTGAGAAAATTAATGAGGGCAGCAATGGCACTGGGAAAGATGTTTTATCCACAACGGACAAGAATACAGATTCTACTGAGGCAGCAGAGATTCAAAAGGATGACGCAGCCATGAAAGAGTCGGATGCAGAAAGCAAGTCCAGTGCCCCAACTGAAGCACCTTTTCAACATGTTGAGACAGATGGCAAGGAAGAAGTCACAGTGGTTGGAATTGGTGGGGACAAAGTGGTTGTTGGAGAACCCAATGAAGATAACAGCAAGACATCTGAAACCGAGGGCAAAACAAAAGATGGAGATGCTGAAGAGAAGAAAGCAGTAGACGAAGTTGGAGTTGAAGATAAAATCAGCAAGGATGATGCTGAAAAGAAAGATGAAGCTGAATCAGGGGCCAAGGATGGATCATCTGGGCAGAAGGATGCTGATAACAAAGGGCCGGCGCCTCTTTTCTCTTTCAAGAATCTGTCCAGTGGCCAAAATGCTTTCACAGGACTGGCTGGAACGGGATTTTCAGTCTCCTCATTTTCATTTGGCTCAGGTTTTAAAGAAAGCTCAGATGCCCCCCTGTTTGGGCTAAAGACCGATGGCTCATCCTTCCCTTCTTTCAGTATTGGTGCTATGAACAATGGAAGTTCTGCCCCAGCGCTCGCCACTGCAGCAGATGCGCCGAAGAAATTTGCTATGCCAGAGGGCCCAGTTGAAACCGGCGAAGAGAACGAAAAGGCTGTATTCACTGCTGACTCAGCAATATATGAGTACCTCGACGGGGGCTGGAAAGAAAGAGGAAGAGGTGAGCTGAAGTTGAACATCCCGGTATCTGGTGCTGAGAGCTCTCGGCTCGTGATGAGGGCCAAGGGCAACTATCGACTGATCCTGAACGCAAGCCTCTACGACGATATGACGCTGAAGGACATGGACAAGAAGGGCGTGACATTTGCTTGTATCAACAGCATCGGGGAAGCACCGAGCGCGCTTACTACATTTGCTCTGAAGTTCAAGGACACTGGCATCAGGGAAGATTTCAAAGCTGCAGTGGAGACGCACAAGGCGAAGAAGGCTTCGGACGCACTGAAGACACCTGAGAACTCCCCCTGAAGACATCTGAGGACTCCCCTGAATCGTCTGATGATTGAGGCCCACCCTGGTTATGCGTTTTGATGTGTATGTGTCAAGAGGAAGGAGCTGAGATGTTCCTTCTTCTTCCGGAGTCTCGAGTTAAAAACATACCGTACCTATGTCATTATGCCTTAAGCTGCTGTTGGTAGTATGTTGAACTTTTAATTAAAGTCGGAGTCTTAGTAACCGGAGAGATGAGACTCTTTTCGGCTATAGACTCAATTATCTTGTGGGCTATATTCAGTAATGTTTATGAATGTTTCATGTATGCATGTTCTCCCTGTTTGCGCATTCTTATGGGTCCGCCTAGCGCTCGATTGAGAACTAGCTTGCCGCCCCGCCCTGCCCCGAGCTCCTCCTCTGCCGGTTCACCACCACCCCGGACATCCCTCTAAGCTCACTTTTCTTCTCTTCCGCTCCCCCCACACCAAGTTAAGTTTCTTGCTCGCTTCCGTCGCTACTCTGGCCCCCTCACCGTCGCCGCTGAGGAGAAAGAAAGCTAAGATTTGCACAAATCGCGACACATTGGATTCATTGAACCTGGAAATAGGGTGGATGAATAGACTGCTCTAGCTGAGAATTAGCAAAACCGTTCTTATCCTTGAACCTGGGGCTGCTACATTCAGCAGATTTGCTATTTTCTTCAGGACAGATAGCTAACCCGCCACCGTATGGCTGCTGATGTTCGACAAGTACCATATCATGATATGTATGTACTTCCTCCGTTTCAAAATAACAAAAATGTTTTGGATATATACGTGTGATTTAGAAAACACGGATAAAGACATGCGATTTACAATAGAAAAGTTAAAACATCTTATAATTTATAATCGGTGGGAGTAGTATTACTTGAGCACCGCTGTTAAATAATTTTGGGGATATGTATGCTCCAGGACACCTACTGAGAACATGTTTCAACGTTAACAAGAGTAATGTGTGATTCTTTTATAGACGCAAGTAATGGGTGGACCTGCAATGAGACGAATGGAGCTACACACACCTCGCCATTCACGCGTGCGCGTAACCTAGTAGATATACATTATCTCCGACGGAACGGAAAGCGACTCCGGCAGGTACGTGGCTCGACGGGAGGATAGGGTGGGTGGTGGAATAGGACGAGACGCCAAAAGATCGCCGCATGCACCACCGGATAGCAATTATTCGCACTAGCAGTACAATACTCGTGCTAGCTCTGCACGTCGCATTCGCAACCTAGTTTGGATAGCCTTAATCTTCTATTTCTGCTCTTTTCGAGAACAAAGGGCAGGTAATAAAACTGCACGCACGAAAGACTCACTTGCGTGTCCTGCTTTCCCTCTTGCTACAGTAGAGAGGTAAAGAGAAGTCGAGGTTTCGCCGGCGAAATCCGCTGCTTCCCTCCGTCTCCGGCGCCGCTGCGGCGTCGTGAGGCGGGGGGAAGCTTTGGATCTCGGTCGCGCGAGTAGATAGGTATAGGTTTAGCTCTTGTTCTGTTCTTCCTCGCCGCCGTCAGTCCGGAGTTGGCGGTGGTTTTGAAGAATAAGTTGTCTACCTCCTTTCTCCGGTCCGGCGAGTTCTTCGTCGGGGAGGCGGTGGATCTTGTGTCCTCCTTGCAGGTGGTCGTCAGGGCGACGGCGACTGCTGAGCGTGATGGAGTATCCGTCCTTCGGACCTGGCGCCTAGATCTCGTCATCTTCCTCAGTGGCGAGGCATGGTCCGTGAGGTGCTGTGATGAGGATGCGGCTGTGGCGGTGGAGGTTCTTGGGGATCGAGGTCGAAGGCGAGCGGATCTGGTGGCAGATTTGGATCCGAGGATGGAGAAGAGCAGGGCGCTGCCCTGGCCGACGTTCCACATCGACGATGAACTCCGCGTTCTTGCGGATGTTTACTCTAGAGGTCCAACAAAGCAAGTTCTGTTGCGATGGATCTTTCTCCTTCTAGGGATTGGCGTCGGCGGCGCTGTTCCGGCGACGGCGAGGTCAGGAGGTGTGCTGACATCGAAGAAGACGACATCTAGGGACCTATTTGCTATTTCTTTGTTTTATGAGGATGTTGTTGTAAGTTCTGGTAGACTGGTAGGTTTCTACTGCCTATCTGTTGTATTCCTGCTCTGTATTCTGTATTTCCGATGAATACAACAAAGTCGCTTGTGTCAAAAAAAAAAAAAAACTGCACGCACGAACGATCAGGGATGAACTAGGAAAATTACACCAGCGGGGCCAATTGACTAGTACTCCCTCCGTTCGGAAAAGGATGTCACAAAAATGAATTATAGATAGATCATTTTTGTGACATCCTTTTCGGAACGGAGGGAGTATTATTTAATTTGGAGGAGGCCATACTGATAATTTTTAGGTAAATTTGGAGGTGAAATCCACATATTAACAAGGGGGGCTTCCAAAAAATTCCGCATTGTGGGGGGGGGTTTGATGTCGCCGATGCGCCCGCAATTTCTAGGTTAGGCTTCGTGGTAGCAATGTAACCGTAATGATGATTAGTGAGTTAGAAGAGAGGAGTAAATAAAATAATATTTAAGGAACTGATACGATATTTTTTCACTATTGTCACTTTGTTAGTCACAGGATTTCTAGTAAAATTTAATCATCCTATAATTTTAGGAATTTGAAGTAACCCTAGATCACGAGTAGGCGAAGGACTTCGATGTAACATTATATTTCATCACAACCTCGTGTTATTTCGTTTATGTTTGATTATGCATTTGTCAAACCGTTCTATAAAGAGCATGCACAATAGTTGATAAGACAGTTTTTTCTTCTGCATTATATGTCATCTAGACAAGAAAAATAAAAATGTTACACTACTCTTAGTGTTATTTCTAAAAATCAATGTTTGCATGCTCCTAAAATTAAGGAATGAAAATTTAACATGCAAAGGTTTTTACAATGGGAAAACATATCTTATAGCAATTCCAACCCTGAGAGAGGACAAATGGCTCCCGAACTACAGGGAGCTTGTTTTCTGAAAAAAATCGAAAATGACATTTTGAAGTTTCCACAAATCAAGAAAAAAAAACCCAGAAGTAGATAATGATATGATATACAAGCATGCAAAATTTTAACTCGAAACTTGTTGTATTGTGGACTGGGGAAAAATGACAAATGGGTGGATCTAGGTACATAGTATAAAAAACTTGAAAATTTTCCCGAATTGTCTTTTTTGTGCAGTCCAAACTACAACTATTTTTGAGTTAGAAAAATTCACGCGTGTATATCTCGACACTATTTACATCTGGGTTTTTTTCTCGTTTTTTTGAAACACGAAAGTGCAGCTTTTGATTTTTTTTTTTAAATGAGCTTCCTGTCGCTCGGGAGCCATTTAAAGTTTCGCTTCCAACCCTCCCCTACTCTCCCCACATCTCCCAAATTAGAAATAAAATAGAGCAATAAACTCATTCCAACGACCCCTGTACTCACATCCCTAATATATAGATGCCTCCATTTCCCCCAAAATGCCCCCAGATATAGAAGGGAGATGCACTCTCCCTGCTACTCCACCAACAAGTTAATATAGTTGAAGCACAAGCAAAATACGTATTTTTATGGAATCTTCATGGCCCCAAACACCACAAATTACCTCCCAAACCACCATCCATCTCCTCTCATGCCTCCTGTCGGAGTTCCCTAGAGGCCATTGGAGTTCACTGAAGATCACCGTCACCACTTGCGGGAGTTTAACGCACTAGCTAGGAAGTATACAAGTTGGCCTCTAGATTTTCAAGCGACAAGTAATTTTGTTGATGTAGTCGAACACGCTAGGAGTGTCGGATCTTTGCCGGCTTGACATGGGTTCGAGGTGTGACATTGATGCAGTGTGAGCAGCAAAATGTAGTAGGGGGGGACGTTTTGATGTCGCCGATGCGCCTGCAATTTTTAGGTTAGGCTTCGTGGTAGCAATGTAACCGTAATGATGATTACTGAGTTAGAAGAGAGGAGTAAATAAAATAATATTTAAGGAATTGATACGATATTTTTTCACTATTGTGACTTTGTTAGTCACAGGATTTCTAGTAAAATTTAATCATCCTATAATTTTAGGAACTTGAAGTAACCCTAGATCACGAGTAGGCGAAGGACTTCGATGTAACATTATATTTCATCACAACCTCTTGTTATTTCGTTTTTGTTTGATTATGCATTTGTCAAACCGTTCTATAAAGAGCATGCACAATAGTTGATAAGACAGTTTTTTCTTCTGCATTCTATGTCATCTAGACAAGAAAAATAAATATGTTACACTACTCTTAGTGTTATTTCTAAAAATCAATGTTTGCATGCTCCTAAAATTAAGGAATGAAAATTTAACATGCAAAGGTTTTTACAATGGGAAAACATATCTTATAGCAATTCCAACCCTGAGAGAGGACAAATGGCTCCCGAACTACAGGGAGCTTGTTTTCTGAAAAAAATCGAAAATGACATTTTGAATTTTCCACAAATCAAGAAAAAAAAACCCAGAAGTAGATAATGATATGATATACAAGCATGCAAAATTTTAACTCGAAACTTGTTGTATTGTGGACTGGGGAAAAATGACAAATGGGTGGATCTAGGTACATAGTATAAAAAACTTGAAAAATTTCCCGAATTGTCTTTTTTGTGCAGTCTAAACTACAACTATTTTTGAGTTAGAAAAATTCATGCGTGTATATCTCGACACTATTTACATCTGGGGTTTTTTCTCGTTTTTTTGAAACACGAAAGTGCAGCTTTTGATTTTTTTTAAAAAAATGAGCTTCCTGTCGCTCGGGAGCCATTTAAAGTTTCGCTTCCAACCCTCCCCTACTCTCCCCACATCTCCCAAATTAGAAATAAAATAGAGCAATAAACTCATTCCAACGACCCCTGTACTCACATCCCTAATATATAGATGCCTCCATTTCCCCCAAAATGCCCCCAGATATAGAAGGGAGATGCACTCTCCCTGCTACTCCACCAACAAGTTAATATAGTTGAAGCACAAGCAAAATACGTATTTTTATGGAATCTTCATGGCCCCAAACACCACAAATTACCTCCCAAACCACCATCCATCTCCTCTCATGCCTCCTGTCGGAGTTCCCTAGAGGCCATTGGAGTTCACTGAAGATCACCGTCACCACTTGCGGGAGTTTAACGCACTAGCTAGGAAGTATACAAGTTGGCCTCTAGATTTTCAAGCGACAAGTAATTTTGTTGATGTAGTCGAACACGCTAGGAGTGTCGGATCTTTGCCGGCTTGACATGGGTTCGAGGTGTGACATTGATGCAGTGTGAGCAGCAAAATGTAGTAGGAGTGGACAATGCATTAACGTTGTCCAGAAACCTTATTGATGTTTTATGCCGGTTCTCGGTCATATCAGGTTCGCATACAACGTGGAATTTATTCTAAATGAAAATATTTGAAGTATTGAGGATATTGGTGTTTGGAGCACAACTACATTTGATGGCCCTCAATAGAGGAATAGGATGGCGCCTAAACTATCCCACTTGTCCCACTTCCGCATCTTTGATAAGTGGAAATTTTGACAAAAAGGACCACTTTGACGAGTGAATTGTCAAAAAAGACCACCTCCCAAAAAAATTGTCAAAAAGGACCACCTACACCGTGACGGCAGGCCCGCCAGGCGACACGTGGCACATGCCGCCACGGACGGCGGCGGCAGCCCTCTGTTGAAAATTTCTGCTGGCCAGAACGTAAAAAGGGGCCGGGTGGGACCAGCCGCCACAGAGCATGGCGGAAACATGCATGCACGCATGGTCGCCACAGTGCCATCACTCTGGAACGAGGCCATGCAAGCTAGTGCAGCCAAGCGATCGCATCGCAACATGCCGCCATGGCCCACCACTTCCTGTTTTCACCAACCGTGGCGACTTTTCCTCAGGCTACAGGACTTGCCGCCTCCGTCCGTGGCGGCAGGCGACACGTGTCGCCTAGCGAGCCTGCCGCCACGGTGTAGGTGGTCCTTTTTGACAATTTTTTTGGGAGGTGGTCTTTTTTGACAATTCACTCGTCAAAGTGGTCTTTTTTGTCAAAACTACTGATAAGTGATACGAACTACTACAGTGGAGATTGGAGAGTCCGCGAATGGGATTGGAGGGACAGAATAAATGATGAACCAGTTGGACTACCAAGTGGTAATCATGTTCCGAATTCGCTATAACCTTTCTAAACAGCACCAAAGAATGACCGAACAAGGAATAACCTCCTTCAATTGGTAGCAAGCAAGAGAGACACCCATCGCCACTCTGCTCCACGAAAGTTGAAATTCTCCAAACAGGAAAAAAAAACCTGGGACACATCATCTGAAAATCAAGAGTTTAATTCCTGTGCAGCTCCTTTTCTGAATCGAGCGTCACAAGGATATATTTGGATGCTTGCAAGAGGGGAAGAGAGCATCGGATGCATGCAATTATTAGTCCATGCATGTCCTAATAGCGTGGGTACGTGGATGGATTTCAGATCCCAGTCAGGAACAGCGACGCATGTCCTCTAGTCAGCAGCTTGCATCTTTTACACATGCCACTCACACACGATAGAGGGGATTGAGATTGGGTCTCGTCTATCAACTGCTTATGTGTGGGCAGGTTCTATCGTGGAGGAACCCGACCAGATCCAACTGTCTCGTCTGATCCCATTCAGCTAATTGATTGATTCGCTGCAATCGACGTTTTAGTAGTGTATGCCAGCATTGTCTTAAAACGAACATCTTTCAATGTTCCATTTGAAAGTGATGTTATATTTCCTTTTCCAAGAGGAAATTAAACTAAGGTAAAAGAGATTCGTCATGGTAAATTTGGCTATAAGTGAGCAATGCGGTTTGTCACAAATTTTAGTTGTGTGAGCTATGTCTTACTAGAAAGAAGTAAAATCTCCGCTTAACTTTTTCTATCCTCGCTAAGCAGCTTTGTGGTTGCTAAACAGACTTCTTGGGATGGTAATCTTAAAGTGGATGCCATGGAAGCTACAAGCTTTTTGTAGCAAGGCTTTCTTTTCCTTGCATATAACTAAAAGATAATATTTATCTATTATTTCCCTTCCCCTTATATTCTTGGGCCTGACATAAAGCTAAATACATAAAGTATATACATGTGTAATGGCACACATGGCAATTCATGATAATCTAATTTTCAGCTAAAAAAATCTTAAATGAAAACATAAGAGTAAAGTAGGAAAAGCTCTTTGTGTTGGATCTAGTTATACCTTTCATGGATATTGACAATTCAAAAAACAAATAATGCTCATACTAAGGTATAATCACGATCGGTTGTAATTGGCCTTATCATCTAGTGGCTCGGATATTCTCTCAAGGAGGCAGCGGAGTTTCAACTTTCCTTGGGACATGCGGCATGTTGAAAGGTCCAATATCATTATCAGAACTCTAGACCACACTATAAATTCGTGATCACGCACAACTTGTGCCAACTTGCATGTGTGTTACTAAGATCGATTATTGTGGACGCTCAAGCTTCCCATGGAGAACAAACATGCAACTTTGCATAGAAAATATTCCCATTTGTGCCATCTCATTAACACCCGAACCGTTACTCACCATTTTATAATTCTGATGCTCAACATCTAATTAATATACGGAAAGTTTTCATACCATCCAGATCCAAGAAGGGTGGCGAGGCGGCCAAGCGGCGGCACGAAGGTGGACGGAGGTCGGGCGATGGTGTTGGATGATGGGGAAGTCAACGACGTGAGAGGAAGATGAAAAGGGTTTGGGTCCGCATCGTCCTCGAATATATTGACCCTATATCCACACATATATTATGTATGTAAGGCGGGAAAATTCGAAAACCCAAAAGTTCAACAACTCGGGAAACTTGCCAAGTGGCAGCTATACGTGTCTGATCTATTCCACATGATTACATGAAGCATTCTTGAGAAAAGAATGTAAATATTTCTTTTGACCAGATGAATCACTTTATCTCTTGGATACCTTAAACTCTTAACATGTTATTGTTTCCAGTTTCATATTCAGAAAAGATAAGTACAATGGACGTGTGGCATAGAAGTTTAAGATGTGTGTCAGTCCCACTAACTGGCTGGTTATCCTTTTAGATAAGCGCACTCAACCACATAACCGTACCTACCATGTGATTGCCCACACGAGATTGGAATAACAATGTTAGTAAGGTCATGTGTACGTCACGTAATAGGTTGTATTTGGCAAAGAAAGAAATTTATGAGAGTCTGGGCAAAACAAAAAATCTCGAACAAGAGAAAAACAGGTGATTTGCACATGGATATATTTTTTACATAATAACACATGGATATTTTCAAAAGTTTAAAATCACTGTTCAAACTTTTTTTATTAGAATCCAAGACTTAATATACTGATTCTCTTTGTCACACGGATCTATTTATGTATAGGAAGTTGAAAGCCTAACTACAAGATTTCTCGGTCTAGGCGATCGAGTTCAATCCTCAATTTCCAGTTGCATGGTTTGACTGAATCCGAACATATACAGTTGATGCGTGTCATGGCCCATACAGATGCAAAACGGCGTCGTATAAAAGGATATGATAGGGTCTGATTGTTTTTGTGAAATGATGCTATGAGTATAAAAGAAGCATCTCTGGGAATAAACAGAAGCACGTAATTTGTTGCACAAAAAAGCTTAAAAGTTTCCCATCACATTAGCCATGCGTATCAACTTTGCTATCAAAACTGAAAGGTACCCCTCGAAAGCACTTATCTAGAGTGGTGTAAGCACTCCCCTAACAGACAACTTTCGTAAAAGTTTTGATTTGCTCACCCTGAAGTAAAACAGAGGAAAGCTACGGATTTGGACTTAGAATTATTTCTTCCTGACCGATTTGAAGCTTCCTTAACTAGAAAACATCATTTTAGTGGATTTAATGAGATTAAGCCATCCGTTTCTTCGCACCAATAGATGGTTAAGACAACTAAGACTTGTATCTGAGTTTAATAGAAACACCCTTTATCGAGAAAAATACTAAGACTCGTATGTCTTTGTTGGAGCTCCCAATTTGAGTTTCGGCATGTGCATGTATTCAACCCTATCATATCCTTGTGGATACCATAGTGGCGCAGTTCATACTCATTTTCCATTTAGAATTAGTCTACAATTATTCTCCATAAAAGTCCACATTGTCTTTTGCCAACTGAATAAGAACGATATAACATCCCTCCATGGGGTTCTTCTTCATTTTTGGAGGATCAAACGAAAATAAAGGCATGATCAGATATCTGAAAACACAGGTAGGATATACTTTGTATCTATAGATCGTACATTTCCAATAAATATGAGGCACCATTTTTATCAATTCAACAAAGAGTGTGATTCTTCTATTTCTCCATATCCAATCTAGTTAAGAGGGTATCCTATACTTTGGACTTGAATCTTTGTTGGAACCTTACTATTGAACTTTTATCCAGTATTGTTGTCTTGGATGGGTAGGAGAGACGTCCCCACAAACACGTCTTTATGTACAAGCCGTTAAGATAACCCCAATTTTCTAAGGGTAACCTGCATGTTGTCCTTATGACCTTATCTTTATTTTTTAATAGATTTTTCCAGAAAAAAGTTTGCCCCGTCCAATCTTCTCAAGTCCTTATCCTTAAAATATCCCTTTTAAATGTTTGTCATGTTTCCATCTCCGATTCCCCTTAACTGCACTGATCCTATAAAGGTACTAGAACCTCCACGGCTAGCTTACTTTGAGTGTGTACAGTGGCCAGACCAATATTGTACGTTAGCACAACCACAATAACCCATACTATACTATCTTTCGTCCTCCAAAACTTTCGTGCTTATTTTTTGTCCACATTCTATTTACAATCATAAGTTTATCCTTTTGATATAAACCGACAAATCTTACTTTAACAGGTGTCTCATAGGTTAAGAAAGGTGCCCCAGAATGAAAAAGGTCAGCCACCCAACTATCTTGCTTGATTGGAAAGAAATAGCAGAATATTCAACAACCAGAAAATTTGTTGTAGATCAAGCTAATTGATGAAATAGTGACAAAAGCTCGGGCATGGTACATGGTTGCTGCTAAGGAGCTTGAAACCCAAGAGAGGCCGTGTAGATTCCATGTGGAATTGGCATTATACATATAAACTTTGTTTTCCTTTCCTTAAATTTTGATTGTTGTAACAATTTTTATACCACTATACTAACTATCTTAATACATACTATACATTAAATCTCCTGCATGATTACAAAAATGCACCAATATGTGTTACACCCATGGGTCGCTCTTTTTACCACATGCAACCAATCAAATTCACTTTATCTTCGTTTATAATTTTACAATGCCATACGTCTTCTAAACACACATTGATTCAACCCTTTGCGACAATATAAATTAGAAAATATCATTAGGTGCAGGTGTCACCATAACTCATGGGAAGGAGAGACATGAATGCGGCTACGTGTCGTACAATACAAATGCCACACCGCCTATAGGGTATGTATTTCGCCGTACCACATGCTTTATTGACCCGTCAGTTATGTTCAGTAGGGCTGACGCCACCCCCACAAACCGACAATGAAGATGCGTTGAGGGTCCTCCTTTTATAACTCATCCTAAAGCGGAGAGAGGTAATTCCACTAGGTGAAGCTTGAGTAACAAAGGAGGTAATAGCCTTGAACTACCCAGTGATTTTATATATTTTTTGTGGCACGTGATGCGTGCTACCATGCAACATACATTCTTATATTCCTGGGCAGCAACATCTCCGTAGGGCAAGGACCTCAAGGAGAATTTACTCGCACGAGTGAAAGATTTAAAGACAACGAAGTAGCGTTACACTAATGTATCAACACAAATATCGACATTATAGGTCGGAAGCCAATAAGAGCCTCGTTGAGAGGATTATTATGTTGTATGTCCATCTGTATTTGGCTTGATGAAAATCGTAGAATCACTTAGCATTTTGAATAACAGAATTAATTAGTTAACCAAAAGAAAAGAAGAAAGTTCAAATTTCCATCCCTAAACTCTTGAGCAGGTTTATTTTTTTGTTGTAAGATCTCTATTTGGCCTGAAAGAAACCTTGAACACTTGGAAACTTTCATATCCCATCTAACGAAAGAAAATCGATTAGGATGGCAACGGATGGAAAGAATCAATCGGTACGTCGGATCGAACCGGAACTGGGTGTAGAACAGACCATTCCAACTTAGTGAAATCCCCACCCCTCTAGTCAAAATCCCCACGCGAGAGTTCACATTGTCCCACTATGTTGTGTTCTAGCTAGTCTATCGCGTTGTCCTGCTCGTCCGCATCAACCCTTGAGCTCATCTATCCCGTTCATTGTCTCGATCACTCGTGTCTCCCCGTTTCCCGGAGTGATGTCAAGCTCAACATCATGATCATACTTGTCATCGACATTCTGCCATCATCATTGCTATACCAAAACAGGTGGGATAGTGAGGTGGTGCTTATAACCGAGCATCATGCATGGCGTGTGAGTGTTAGGGTAGGTGGGGTCACCGCTGCCAAGGCATGGTGGCCAACATGGTGCTAGAGAGGTTGAATATGCCCGCATTCGGTGTTTTTGCTCTTGTTTTGGATCTGCGAGGGGGTGCATCATGGTTGAGTTAGACGAAATAGTTTTATGTTTTCCACGCCAACGTAGTTTTGAGGCGAGGCGGTCGATGTGAAATTTCTCAATTGGGGCAAACAAAGTTTTACCATGAAAAGTGAACTTTCGCAATTTCACAAGAGTTGAGGGACCGAAACGTGGACTTATTTTTCGAAAGGAAACTCAGGTGCAAAACTTCAAAATTTCCACCTAGCTACAAAAACAAAACAGGGAAAACCTGCTACTACCATATTTGAACCATTGGATTCCCTCCCTCGCCCTACACAACCAACATGCTCGCCATTAAAATTACTAGTTGAATTTGGCGCGTCGTCACGCCGCGCCTTTGGTGTAAAATTTGCAAATTACAGTCGAAAATTTGTCAAGTGACCTACAAAATTACCGTTGGGAAACTACGTTTAAAAATTTGTGTCGAAAGTGTCTATGAGGTCGAGAAATCTAAAAAAGTTGTAGCGCACAAAATGCAGTCACAATTTTGTTTGACGTTAGCTTTAAAAAAGTATCACCGGGAAAACACGTTTAAAATTTGTGTCGAAAATATGAGCGCGGGAAAGAAATTTTAGTATTTTGTAAAAGTGAAAATCAAGGGAAATGCATGCCAAAATTGTTTAAAAACTCTTATATTTCTGCAAATTTTGATATATCATTTGACTTATTCTGAATTACGGTTTAAAAGGTATGAATTTAACAAATATCAGCCTTTTTATGTAATTATTATTAAAATCAAATTTGTAGCGCACAAATTGCAGTCACAATTTTGTTTGCCGTTAGCTTAAAGAAAGTATCACCGGGAAAACACGTTTAAAATTTGTGTCGAAAATACGAGCGCGGGAAAGAAATTTTAGTTTTTTGTAAAAGTGAAAATCAAGGGAAATGCATGCCAAAATTGTTTAAAAACTCTTATATTTCTGCAAATTTTGATATATTATTTGACTTATTCTGAATTACGGTTTAAAAGGTACGAATTTAACAAATATCAGCCGAAATTTAATAATTTACAAAAAAAATTACGAAAAGAATGGGAATCTGACTGATGGGGCCCGTGATGGCGTCATCCAATGACGTCAGCAATGGCCACCGTCTTCCCCGGGTGGCCATGTCGACCATGGCGGCGTCGTTTGAGGCCGAGAGGGGTGGCGCGGCCTAGCGCATTCGATGCAGCGCGTCGCGAGCAACCAAAGTGTGGCGGCGCTGGGCAAGGCGAGGTCGGGAGGTGGCGAATCGGGACGCGGCGGCGACGGACGGACCTGGGGAAGACGACCCCGGTGCGGGCGTCTCCGAGCTTCCCGGCTCGCGATTTTCGGCGAGGATGGAGAGGAGGCCGAGGCCGTCCCGCGGGCGCTCTTCGATTTGATCGGGAGGGCATGCAGCGGAGGCACGACGCGTCGGCGGTGGCGGCAACTCCGGCCGTGCGTGGGGAAGGAGAGAGCAGAGAAGGTCGAGTGTGTGGGAGTTTTTGCGATAAAGTCCCTAGGTTTTCAGAAAATCATGAATAGGTCCCCCTGCGGAGAAAAGCCAAATGGACCATACGATCCACGATCGACGGCGCGGAGCACGCACGTATTGTAGAAGCGCGCGTACTGTAGGTGAACAGTGCACGTGTGACGTGGGCAGGCGGAGAGGAGGCCGAAAGGGAGCCCTTTTATATATAGAAGTATTCGCCCCAAGGTTTCATTCTTACTAGATTTCCTGGCGCGGCTTGCCGCGCGCCACCCGCCGTTGACACTGGTTTTCAGTTTGTAAAACGCTATAACAAACATTCTTAATATGACACAATTAACGCATGGCCCGTGTGTTAAAATTCAAATTCATGCAAAATAAAAAACACTGCCTATTGGTTCAAATTCACGCATTCTTAATATTTCTTTGTAAGTGAAATAGAAAACACAATAAAATAATATCAATAACTCCATGGAAAATATATCAGAATGTAAAAAAAAAATTACCCCAAAATGAAACACTGCCTATTTATGTCATATGACCAAAGTTGGAAAAAAGTTTATGTCCAAAAGGTTGTCTAGTTTTTTTTGAAATTGGTTGAATTGGTAAGTTATTTGGATTTGAATCTTTTTAACATCTATGAAATGGCTAGGTTTGAAAGGCATCTAAATTTGTAAAATATGCAAATTTGTATGTCGCAAATGGATGGTATAATTCAAATTTGGTAGTGTACATATTTTAAAAACGTTTAGGTTTGAAAATTATTGCAAATGCCGCGCATGCGTGGAAAGGAGTGGAAATGCATGTTTATTCGTTTGAATTTCATATGAATTTTGTAGTTTGGGCAAGTGCATTTGTGCAAGTGCATGCGTGTAATTTCAAACCCATATAGTTTGGGCAAGTGCATTTGTTTTTTCCGCAATTTGTTACCTATTAAAAAAGTTCGAATATGTTCGTTTTGTGCTGTAAATAGTTTTTTTTTGCGGGCTGTTTGAATATGTCTATACGTTTCATTATTTTTTTAAAAAAATTTGTAATGACTGAAAACGCATACTTATTCACTTGAATTCTATGGCCAAAGTTTTGTTTTTAATTCAAAACCATGTAATTTGGGTGAGTGATTTTTTTTGGGCATTGTTTTTGGAGTGCAACTCTTGCGTAGGAAAGTTTGGAAATCTTCATAAGTTTGCAATTTTTTAAATTGGAAATTAGAAGGTTTTTTTTTTTGGAATTTTAACATGTTCCCCTGTAATTGTGAAATATCTGATAGTGGGACCCACATGTCAGCATGTAATGAACAATAGCTTGTTTTAAAAAAACTGAAATTCGCCCATGTCAATTATTTGAGTTCGAAAGAAAAATTTAAAACCATATTTTAGAAAATGACATAAAGGTGTCAATTAAGCCTTTTTGAATCATTTAAATTTTCCAAGATTTAAAATAATTTGGAAATGGTCCCAAAGTATTTAAAATGACTGTTTTGATCTTTACAAATTTTTAGAAACTGGTTGAATTCAAATGGATATCTAAAACAAAAGTTATAAAAGTTTTCAGAAAAGAAAAAGAGAGAATTTTGTAGCTAAACAGATTTTGTAATTTCAAACCCATGTAGTTTGGGCAAGTGCATTTGTTTTTTCCGCAATTTGTTACCTATTAAAAAAGTTCGAATATGTTCGTTTTGTGCTGTAAATAGTTTTTTTTTTGCGGGCTGTTTGAATATGTCTATACGTTTCATTATTTTTTTAAAAAAATTTGTAATGACTGAAAACGCATACTTATTCACTTGAATTCTATGGCCAAAGTTTTTTTTTAATTCAAAACCATGTAATTTGGGTGAGTGATTTTTTTTGGGCATTGTTTTTTGAGTGCAACTCTTGCATAGGAAAGTTTGGAAATCTTCATAAGTTTGCAATTTTTTAAATTGGAAATTAGAAGGTTTTTTTTTGGAATTTTAACATGTTCCCCTGTAATTGTGAAATATCTGATAGTGGGACCCACATGTCAGCATGTAATGAACAATAGCTTGTTTTAAAAAAAACTGAAATTCGCCCATGTCAATTATTTGAGTTCGAAAGAAAAATTTAAAACCATATTTTAGAAAATGACATAAAGGTGTCAATTAAGCCTTTTTGAATAATTTAAATTTTCCAAGATTTAAAATAATTTGGAAATGGTCCCAAAGTATTTAAAATGACTATTTTGATCTTTACAAATTTTTAGAAACTGGTTGAATTCAAATGGATATCTAAAACAAAAGTTATAAATGTTTTCAGAAAAGAAAAAGAGAAAAGGAACAAAAAAAAAGAAGAAAAGGCCCAACTGGGCCGAAGCCCAGCAGCCAGCACGGTTGCCACCCCGCATCGGCCTCCCTCTCCCTCTCTCTCACTGTCATGCGGGCCCCACGATAGGGTCGTCACGCTGACGTCAGCGACGGCGAGCGCGGATCTGGCCGCGGCTCCGCCGGCGACGGCGCCGCCTCTGCAGCGCGTTCCAGCACGCGAGGATCGGCGCGTTCGACGCGCGCAGCCGCGGGGAACCCGGATCTGGCGGCGCCGCCCCACTTTGGTCGCCGGAGCGGCCGCCGGCGGCGCTGAAACGCGGCAGGTCGCCGGAGCACAGCCGAGCACGGCGGCGGTGTTTCTGGCGCGTCCGCGGCGCCCCGACACGTGTGCGTTGGCTAGGAGGTCGAGGCGGCGACGGGGAACCTTCCGGCGTCCGTAGATCCGTCGGGGGAGGGCCGTGGCGCCGGCGGCGTGCGGCGGCGGCCGCGGCGACTTTCCGTCGCGGGAGAGAGAGGAAGAGGAAGGGGAGCGAGCTCTGCGGGTACTTTTGCAAAAAAGTCCTTGACCTTTCCGGAAATTACGATCAAGTCCTTTGCGGGCGTTTTTCTGCAAAATGTCCGCGCAGTGGATTTGTGGAGGTAGAATTGCACCGACGGACCGACGCGTCGTGACCCTGTCGAGCGGGACCGGCGACGCCCTGGGCCCACAGTCAGTGACACGTGAAACGCACACCACGACGGTGGACTAAATTACTGTTGCTGCCACCGCGAACGGACGCTCCAGATCGCGCCGTAACCCCACGATCCGACGGCCGAAAATCGAAACGCCTGAGAGAGCCCCTTGGGGTCACCGGGTTTACCTGTGTGGATTTTGGGACGGGATAAACTAGAGGTTTACAGCCACATAAGCTGGGTGAATCAGTACTGACTGTCTGACTCACATCGCCCTTCACGTGACCAAAACCCCACGAGTCTCTCACCTCACCTCACCTGGCGTCGTCCCCGTCACCATCCGCACGGTCCCCTATAAATACACTCCCCACCATTCCGCCCTCATTGATTACCCATTCCGCTTAATTCCTTCGGTTAAACCCACCCAGCCCAGCCGCCGTCCCACATGGACTCCGCCTCCGCCGCCTCCTACAAGGTGCAGCTCGCCGTCGCGGCGCTCGTCGGCGCCTCCGCGGCCGCCGCCTCCGCTTACTACCTGCACTGCCGCGCTGTCGCGCAGCTCGGCGGCGACATCGTCCGCTCCTCCTCCGCCGCCGCCAAACAGCGGCGGCGCCAACGCGACGCCGCCGGGAGCAAGCCTCCTCCCCCGCGCCGCGCGGCTCCCGGCTCCTCCTCGCTCCCCGACCTCTCCTCCATCTACGCCGCCGGCGGCGTCGCCAGGGGGTACCCCGTGGGCGAGGAGTACGACTACGACGACGACGACGATGAGGAAGGGGTGGGGGCGTACGGAGACGACGCGCTCGCCGCCGCCGCCGCTTGCATGCAGATCCCCAAGGGCTTGCGAGGCTGCAAGTGGGGCCCGAGGGTACGTTTGTCTGTACCTATTAACTATTGTTACACGCGTGCGTGGGCTTGTGGCGGCTCCGCGGCTGGGTGTGGAGTAGTACTCCCTCCGTCCCAAAATAAATGTCTTACATATGTCAAAAAGTGGATGTATCTAGACATGAAATAAGTATAGATACATTCATTTTTGGACAACTTTGAGACACTTATTTTGGGACGGAGGGAGTAGTTAGGATTGGGGGAGTTGGCTTGCGAATGGCTTCTGATTGGGGGTTTCCTACTGATGTGGCGGAAACACGATAAACTGTTGGTAACTTGGTGCGCTTATCCCCTTTGCTAAAAAAAAATTTGCTCCTCTTATCAAGTGTTCCTGCGATGAACATTCAGATTCAGTGCTACAGATTGTCTCTATTTTTCGAACTTGTAGCGTTAGATGGAGCATCAATCTAAGCTCTCTGGTTCTTCGCGGAAAAATTAGGCTCCGGGTGCCATGAAACGGTGTTCCGTGTACTGGAACTGCTTCAAAACTAGAAGGTCAATTGAGGGTAGTACCTATGAAGTGATCCAACGTGGTGATGTAGTTAGTGATTATTTAGACAGAGGTACCTGTTTATACTTTAATGATTGACGTCAGAGTGAGTAGTTATTTAGTACTTTTTTTTCAACTGAGGACTTAGGAAGCTCAGACTAATGCCCCTCCAGTTATGCATTTATGTATTTCTAGTTTCCTTTAAACACGTGGGTCGCATTTATGGATGGAGAATCGTCCCATGATGCTATCACATTGGTGTCTCATTGACAAATGGCCCCTTGTCCAACTTGTCAGCTTTGAATGGATGTTACTTTCAATTTGCTTATATGTGATTGTGCAGAACTAAATTGTCCTAAAATTTAAGTTTACAGCTAGTGAAATGAAGAAAGAGAACATTTGGTCAAAGGAATTGGTATTCCTTAACCTTGACCAACCTCTTGGTTCTTGTTAATGTTTCGACTAATATGTTGATTAGCTTAGTCAGTTGTGCTCATCTTTATATATTTTTTCGAATCAATGAAGCGAGTACAAAACAAACTCTTACACGTTACACAGAAATATTGTCTGTGCTTACACAAGGGTGATTAATCATCAGGGGAAAGACCTGGAAATGCTGTGCAACATCATACTTTTTTTCCTTTGCTATTTGTTGTAATGCAATAACAACTAGTGATTAATGCAGGCAATAAAAAAATCGTCCGTTCAAGTTCAAGCAGACGGGTTGGATTAATCAGACCAAATTCACCCAAGTCCCCTGTTGCTAGCGCAAGTACTTTTGAGAGTGTAGAGGGGTCAGATGAGGATGTCGCTACGAAGGTCAATGGCAAACTTGATAATGGCTACCTGAACACAAATGGAAATCTCGTAAGTTCCAGTTACCCAGTGCCATCTATATCCTTTCTTGTTACAATTGTTAGTTGCTTACTTTAATGTCTGTCGCTTGTATATTTTATGTTACAGTAGACATAAATTTTCGTACCGGAAGTCTGGAGATCACATGCATGAAATAAGTGAATCTATGACAACATTTTTTAGTGCTGTTGAGCATTAATTTTTATTGTTTCATCTGCTCATATCATTAGGAATACAATAGCAGTATTGATTGCGGATATGAAGCAGTTCTATTCAAGGCATATGTGGAAAATGGGGATGCAATACCGGAAGTATTTTATTTTCATCTGCTCATATCATTAGGAATAGATATGAAGCAGTTCTATTCAAGGCATATTAGGAAAACAATAGCATATTTTATGTTCCGGTAGACATAATTTTCATACCGTAAGTCTGGAACTGATTCTAAAATAAGCTAAAATTTTCCGTTTAATCCTTGAATGTTATTTTGAGCAGGAGGGAGAACACAAAGGAAATGCAATTGTGGAAAATGGGGATGCAGTACCAATAGCTGCAAAAGGCTTGCCTCGGCCTCATAGTATATCCAATGATCTTCATGGGGTTCAACCTGATCCAGTTGCTGCAGATATTCTTCGAAAAGAACCTGAGCAAGAATCATTTATCAAGTTGTTAACTGCTCCACATGGTATGGTATTTGAATATATACATCAGTGCTCAGAATTGTATGCAAGGAATGAAACAGTTACCTCTCTCTCCTACAAAAAACAGGCAACAATAGTTATATTTACAGGCTTGGCTGGTGCAGTTTGTATTTTGCAAGTACCATTCATTCTTCTAACAGATTGTTCACATGCTATACCCCTATGTGGATTTGTAAGCTTCTCCATGTCTCGACTATCGTATGTAAATAAAGAACATTGTTAAAATTGTGTGAATGCCAATTTGTTGTTTCCCTTGTTTACTTGCTAGCGATCCTTTAATTTTGGTGACTTAGATACGTTGAAGATATACCATTATTCACATGAGTAGATGCTTCCAAACTAATCATTTATTTGTTTCTTTGTCTCCAAGAAATTCTGATCCATTGGGTTGATTTTTTGGTACAGTATGGGTGGAAGGTTATTAAATGCTATTTTTTATTTGATGCCAGATATTCCATCACCGGATGAAATAGAGGTCTACAAGATCCTTCAGAAGTGTCTTGAGTTAAGAGATTGTTATCTTTTTAGAGAAGAGATTGCTCCATGGGAGAAGGAGGTTATAAATGATCCCTGTACACCAAAACCTAATCCAAATCCATTCACCTTTGTGCCTGAACCAAAATCAGAGGTAGCCTACTTCTGCTTGTTTTATTGTTTGGATACCTTTTTGGTCTGTTTTGTAGCCCTGATTTCAACCGTTGATTGTGCTTCAGCATGGTTTCCAAATGGTCGATGGTGTTGTTCAGGTCTATGCGGATAAAGGCTGTAAGGACTCCTGTTAGTTTGCTTTATTTTTCTTAATTAGGCTATTCCAGCGTCCTATGACACATTATCTCCTTCTTGTCTCAGATACGGAAAGGATTTATCCTGTTGCTGATGCCACAACCTTTTTCACTGACTTGCATTATGTTCTCCGGGTGACTGCGGCGGGAAACACAAGAACTGTCTGCCATAACCGGTTGAATCTTCTAGAGCATGTAATCATGCAGTCAAATATTTATGTTATCTGCACAATTCAATGGAATCATTTGAAGCTCTCCATTCGGGTTTTTTGTGTGATGTAGATTTTTTATTCCCTTGCAGAAGTTCAAATTTCATCTGATGTTAAACTCTGAGGGGAGTTTCTTGCCCAGAAGACTGCACCACATCGTGATTTTTATAATGTCAGGAAGGTCGACACTCACGTTCACCACTCAGCATGCATGAATCAAAAACATTTGCTAAGATTCATAAAGTCCAAACTGAGAAAAGAACCTGATGAGGTATATTTATGAACAATTGTTGTGAAGACTCTCGTAACTCCTTTTAGTACATATAACTTGGTTCTCGACTTATAATCACAATTATGTATGCTGTCATTTAGGTTGTCATTTTCAGAGATGGTACTTATATGACTTTGAAGGAGGTTTTTGAGAGCTTGGACTTAACTGGGTGCGTTTTGGGTTTATCCTATGTATATGTAATGTTGATTCCACTGTCAGCTGGTTAATTTTTTCTTGTTTTTCTTAGGTATGACTTGAATGTTGATTTGCTAGACGTCCATGCAGACAAAAGTACGTTTCATCGTTTTGACAAATTCAACCTTAAATACAATCCATGCGGCCAAAGTAGACTCCGGGAGATTTTCCTTAAACAGGACAATCTAATTCAAGGTATTATTTGTTCTGAAGTTGTATTTTTCCTGGAAGGCTTATTTATGTTATTGGCACTTTTGTGCAGTTTTAGTTATTACTGCAGAATGCCATGTTTGCTGTTTTATATTACTATCATACTTCCTCCTAAACATTTCAGCCTGTGGAAGTCCTATGAAATGTATGTATGTTTGTTTATGTAAAAGCCAGGGATATTTTTCTTGTTGTAGACATGATCACATCCAAACTAGCGCTTGCATTGACAATTATGGATGTGTGGTATCTATGTAGCTTCTGATGAACTCTGATCAATATTTGATAAAATACTTATATTAATCACTTAGCATTAAGAAGCTATGTGTACTACTACTTGGTATCAGCTCGGTGCAATTTCACACATTAAGTGTTTATTAGACTTGTAAGCATATGATTAGTACACAGTGTGGAACCTATGAGTTAAATGATCAATGATGTAAGCCCATAAAGTGTAAATTGATATACTTGCTAGTTCTCTTCAGTATTTCCAAATGCCAACAATGGTAGCTGAAGCATTTAAGTTGCTGAGTGGCATAGTGGTGCAGTGACCACTAATGCTTACTGAATGCGAGCAGTGTTTGGTGCCTCAGAAGTTGGACATAGACACGAAAACACGATGATATATTTTCGAGAAAAAAACACGATGAGATTAATACATTGTTAGCTGCTAGCTGCACTTGTTTTGTTGCAAAATAATGACGTGTTAGTGTACATTCACACCACAAAATAACATGTATATATTTTCTCCAGCTCACAGTTATTGTTCCATCAGTCACGTGTCACTGGATACCACAGTGACACACATGATAATAAATCCCATTTGGGGATAATACCTAATCTGTTAGCCCTTCAACAGATGTTGCAAATCTACTTGATCTATTTGCATTTGTGCATCAGAAAAACCGGATTTGTCTCATATGTTAGGAGATGTCCCTTGTGGTGACTGGTGTCCACCACATGCCTAGCTTTGCCTTACAAGTGTTGAAACAAAATTTACATTTTAGAAACTGTACGTGATTTGGCATGCCCTGGACACACATGAGAGACACGGTGGTGTACAATATGGTCAGGTTACAAAGGTAGAAGCCCAGGAGGAAATGCCTTTTTCAGTTTTGATCCTTCACAGGACACAGGGCAGATCTAGGGATATCAAGATGACTAGATTGGCAAGTCTTTGAGGGAACAGGAAGAGCCCCATAGCCAATTTAGTATAACAGGTTAGATATTAATTGATTGTGGAGTGTTGTGGACTCTGATTGTGATGAATAGCTACCAAATAAAGCCGAAACATTTCTGCACAGAAGTGCCTACTATATCTGTGCCATAGTGGTTCGTGACTCTTTTTTGGCCTGCATCTTCAGATATTGTCGACACTTTGAGTGGCCATAACACATGCGCCATAATGGCACTATAGAACTATATTTAAAAACACTGCGTCAAATCCTTGAGCTTTGTGCTTGAAGGTTTAAGCTATTCCACTAAAATGCAGACTCTTTTTCTTGGTGTTCATTGTTCTTTTCTTGCCGTGATATCATTCACAAAGGACTCTGGCCTAAGCTAGGCTTAGTGCGAGCTGATGTATTGGAGTATTTTGTTTTGCCTTATTGCTTTTGCTTTTGATGATGATATTTCTAAGCTTATGGTGAAACAGGACAATTGGAAGAAACAGTTTTCCATCCGTGTATATTCATGATATTAATTAATCAATGTGTTTTTGGGAAATGACTCTGATTGGTTCACACTCACTTTATCACACTTTACTGTTCCCAATAAGCTGTCATGGTAACTTATTGAGATATTTATACCGATGTTTGATTTAAACTAGGACGCTTTCTTGCTGAGCTGACGATGCAAGTTTTTTCTGACCTCAATGCAAGCAAATATCAGGTAAAGCTATCAGCTGGGTTATTTACTTTTCCTGTTTTTTATGCGGATGCAACTCCTTTTTGAGATCCTTGAACTTAGTCCACTCTAATTTTGTTCACCAGATGGCTGAATATAGGATTTCAATCTACGGGAGGAAGCAAAGTGAGTGGGACCAACTTGCGAGTTGGATAGTAAACAATGAATTGTATAGTGAAAATGTTGTTTGGCTGATTCAGGTAACCTTTCTCCATTTTTGCTGTATTTTATCGTACCTACAACAAGGTCCTATAATGTCTTGCAGTTGTGGAACTATACATGCAGGCTGTTATTTCTGTATAATGACTTCTCACACCAATCTAATAGTAATTTATAAAATTTGTCTATCCTTCTTTTCTTGGTAGTTCCATAGTATATTTCAGATATTTTCGTTTGTTTGTTCTGTGTAACTAATATGTACTTGAAACATATCGTGTGGGTGCCTAATTATGCTGTCCATCAGTTCATGATATAGCGACTTCTTTGTATGTGAACAAAGTCTTCAAAATGGCTATTGGTGCAAAGTTGGTATTTTATTTATTATGTTTTGATATGCAGCATCCCATGCAGATAATTGTTTTGTGGTGCTATGTTCCAGATTCCACGCTTATATAATGTGTACAAGCAAATGGGCATTGTTACATCATTTCAAAATCTTCTTGACAACATTTTCCTTCCTCTGTTTGAGGTTACTGTTGATCCAGCTTCACACCCACAGCTTCATGTCTTCCTAAAGCAGGTGCAAAAATTATGTTCTCATTATTTTGATTTGGATGCTTATCGTATCCCTGCCATGTTTCTTATCCCATATGTGTCTGCCCTATCTATCTGCAATCTGCTGTTTATCTAAATTTTATGTAAACTCAAGATTCCTGGTCAATAATGCTGAACAAGTTACTCCCTCCGTTCACAAAAGGATTTCTCAACCTAGCTCAAATTTGCATGTATCTACACACTAAATCATGTCTAGATACATACAAATTTGAGCTAGGTTGAGACATCCTTTTGTGAACGGAGGGAGTATAAAATAACTTTATGCTATTTCATAAAATACGTGAAACGTTAGAGTGATGGATTCTGCGAAAGAAAACTGTAGGGGGGAGCGGCGCCTAGAGTATTTACAGGAACCCAAATTCATGTCCGCGTGGACTTGAACTCAAGTGGTAGGCTTGTACATCCACTTCCCCAAGCAAGCAAGCAAGCTAGGTTTACTTGCTTTCAGGATGATGAATGACCTTTACCAGCGATTACGGGTATTGGTTTGAAAATCATATGGTATTCCTAGAATGACCATTTTTATCTGAAGTATTATATGTTTAATTTGCAACATCTGGGAATCACCTAAACTGGTTCGATTAGCTTAATTTTCTGTATAAAATATCACAGATTAAGATTGAGGGGCTGTTCTTCCGTGTAGATCTTGCGTATGCTGCAATACAGCCATCCATACCTCCTAGAGCAGTTAATCCAGTTTCCATTGCATCTGTGAACTATAAACTCTTGATTCTTCAGAATATACTTGGTTGGTCAAACAACTGAATTGTATATGGGTCTCAGGTTGAGCTAAGGAAGCAATGCTAGAACCATTAACTAGAGGATATGTTGATATGGAAATTTTGTCTTCTTTTTGGCCCTGCAGGTTGTAGGGTTGGATTTGGTTGATGATGAGAGTAAACCTGAAAGACGTCCAACTAAGCACATGCCTACACCTGAACAATGGACGAATGTTTTCAACCCGGCATTCTCATATTATGCCTACTACTGCTATGCTAACTTATACACGCTGAACAAGGTAGGCATATCGTTCTTCTATGTCTACTTGTCATCATTTTTTTAGCGGTTCTGTTTGTCATCATGTTACTGGTAAGTAATACATCTGGTCAATACTTTCAATTTTAGTTGCGTGAGTCAAAGGGGATGAACACTATCAAATTCCGTCCACATGCTGGAGAGGTAAAATCTCTTCCATGTTCCATTGTTCCACTCCGACATTATGGTGTTGTGTTTTCTCTAATTGGTATGGCTGCACAGGCTGGAGACGTTGACCACTTGGCAGCGACATTTCTTCTTTGTCACAGTGTATCACATGGAATCAATTTGAGGAAGTCTCCTGTGCTTCAGTATCTGTACTATCTGGGTCAGGTAATACTAACTGTTTTGTGTTTACCATAATCAGTGTAATCTTTTAGGGTGGTTGCATTTTTGTGAAGTTACATATTTTAATGTTTAGCTGTTAGTGTTATTACTTTTTGACATATTGCTTTTGAATTTTATCAGATTGGTCTGGCAATGTCCCCACTTAGTAACAACTCCTTGTTTCTTGATTACCATCGGAACCCTTTTCCTGTCTTTTTCCAACGAGGACTGAATGTATCGCTTTCCACGGATGATCCATTGCAAATTCACCTAACAAAAGAACCATTGGTTGAAGAATACAGCATTGCTGCTTCGGTATCCCCTCTTTTCACTATTTTTCCTTTTCATATCATACAAAAGCACATGCACTCTCGCGCATGTTTATGTACTTGTGCATATAAGCATGTAATCCTGTGTGCACATATGCCCATGTACATGAACTCGTAATATGGTACAAAACCACTGCATTAAAAAACATCAGGAGCTAACAATCAGTGTGGTATTCTTTCAGCTGTGGAAGCTCAGTTCTTGCGATTTATGTGAAATTGCGAGAAATTCTGTGTGTCAATCAGGGTTTTCACATGCTCTCAAGGTTAGCAGACATTCTTTTTGTTTTTTCCTTCGGAATCATTTTTGGTGGTTGTTGTGATCATTTTAATCATAACTACTATTCTCATTAAAAATTGAGCAAAATCTTACCTGCTAAATATAATAGATGTAAATACAGGAGACAGTACATCACTCTTTGATCTCTTGCAGGCACATTGGATTGGAAGGAACTACTACAAGCGAGGCCCTTCAGGAAACGATATCCACAGAACGAATGTGCCCACCATCAGAATTGAATTCAGAGACCTGGTATGCACATCTTTTCCTTTCGCTCTTTTGTACTCCCTCCGTTATGAGACATCCTTTTGTGAACAGAGGGAGTATAACGTAGAATTAGGTTCAGGTGGCCTTACCAGTCTTCTTCGTAAACCCTGCCTAAGATTCTGACTGTAAAGAAATGCCACATGATTTTCAGATCTGGAGAGATGAAATGCAGCTGGTTTACCTTGACAATGTCATCTTACCTGACGAGGTGGACCAGTAAGAGGCACCTAGGTGGCTAGGTGTATATGCTGTAGTCGCCTTGGGGATGAATCATACTTTTTGGGTACGCCTTGGCGTCGGAGCTCCAGGCGGCAAAATGTACAGCTAGATATCATCGCGAGAACCACCACCAAAGTGGAAGAAGACCTACAAAATAATGTCAGATCACAGGCGCGGAGCAACGCAGTGGCTCACATCTGTGCTAGATTAGCGTTACAGGGAGGCACATGCACAACTGCTTGGTGTAACTGTCGCCCTTTCGTCCGTAAAAGACTCTGATTAACAAAGGATGTTGTACCCCAGACTGTTATAACAACGCTGCAAATAAAGTGATGGGCCTGTTTTGCTCCCCGAATAACTGTACGGAGAGAACGTGCTAGTAGCACGGTGGTTGGGAGCCGGTGGCTGCTCTTAGCCCACCCGAGTTCGACTCCATCAGGGAGCGAATATCGGATGTCTCACCGTGGTACTGTTCACTAGGAACAGTACCCGCGTCACTGTTCACTTTGAACAGTAATCCAGCGCCTCCCACACGTGTTCGTGCCACAACTGTCAAGATCTCAAAACACGTGTGCTCTGTGTGTGTGTAGTTGTAGGTCTAGCTTGTGTACTAGGGGTGTGAGTGCGTGTGGTGTGAGTGTGGTGTGAGTTAGTACATGGGTTCAGATACTACAACTGTACCACCGATCGAGAGGCATCAAAAAAAAAATAACTGTACGGAAAGAGTTGGTTATTGCTGAACTCCAAACACTGCATAGATAAATTGTTGGTGTAGTCACGAACTCACACTAGCAGTTTCCGCAAAGTGGACACGAGGAGATATTTCCTATAGTTCCTTCCTAAGGGAATTGGACGGGTGTGGAGCCACCAAGGCAATCCAGTGGCACGGATGTGCTTATCTTTTTTTTTCGGATGTGCTCACCCTATTCTTCGTGAGCTTCACTCATGAGGGATTGACTCGTTCCACTATGAGGGTCGTCTTGAAGACGTTGACCAAAACTTTACACCAAGGTTTGGGCTCTCCACGAGAAAGTATCCCATGGAAACCTATCTTCAGTGGAAACATGGAAACCTGAATGTGTACCATTAGATTTGAAATGTGCAGCTGAGATGAGGCACCACCCAAATGATGCATTTTTGCGAAATGACGCCCGTGTTGCTTGTTCCAGGTTTGCACAAAACACCTCATCTGTCCTCTCAGCTCTTAATATTGTCCCCAAATTCAAAAGAAATCAGAAAAATCTGGTGCGGACCAGGTACGGGAAGGCAGCGAGGAGGCCAGGACTCCGATCTCTGTATTCTTGGCTGTCAAATCGAGGTCAGTTCGTGGTTGTCCAGGTACAGGAAGGCAACAAGGAGGCCATGGAAAGTAGCATGGCTCGGTTCGTGCCTATCAAATCCAGGGTCTCCGGTACCTAGAAGGAGGATATGGAAGATAGCACAAAAGATCTTCGTGTTCTTTGGATCTGGCGCGGTCGAGGACACACAGTCAATCTGGATCTGGCAATCATGAAGCCACTTCGCCATCCATGGCCGCCCGAAGACGAAGCATGTTGTGAACGCACAAGAGTGAAACAATCAAAAACTAGGGTGCGTGATGGTACTACAGAACAAAGGAGCCTCCAGATCTTGTATGGTTTTCCGTCAGACTTGTCTCTTTTCTCTCTGCCTACGCGTGTTTGCACTGTTGTTCGAACTGCACAATTTGGTGTACAGTTGAGAAGAAGAGATACTGCAAGGGGTTTTGTAGAAATGTTCTGCAAGCCTAGCGGGCGTTTCTTTGCAAAAACGTCTCATCTCGTTTGGCATTCATCTCAGCTGCACATTGCAAATCCAATGACACACATTCTGGTTTCCATGTTTCCACTGAAGATAGGTTTCCATGGGATACTTTCTCGGCTCTCCACAATGAGTTGAAAACTCTCAACAATGTCCCGGAGCTCCTTACACCAAGGTGAAGCTCTGAAACTCACAAAGCCGTCTAGGGTACATGATGCACCCAAAAGGAACAAGCTCCCGAGCACACAATGCACCAAATAGCAATAAGCTACTAAAACTTCACTTCCACGTATCACCGAGGAGAACTCAAAGTGATGCACCTAATGCAATGGAAAGAATACACAAAGTGGTCAAAGTCCCTCTCTCTCAAATCCTACCAAAGCAACTAATGCTAAGGAGGGAGACGAGAGGAAGAACAAAGAAAACAACAAATGAATCTCAATTCTAGATCTAAAATGTTCCCCTTATTTAGATGAAAAATTGTTTGGTAGAAATGTAGATCTATATCTCCTCTCTCTTTTCCCTCAAGAAGGAGCAAGAATCATTGGAGTGATTTAGAGACAGCAAGCTTGTGGAAATCAACAATGGAGGTCAAAACTTGCTAGAAAGGTTGGGGAAGAAGGCCTCTTAAATAGGTCACCCAAATATCCAACCGTTGGGTGCAGATTCGCGTGGTACTACCGCTGGGACCAGCAGTATTACCACCCCTGTAAAGTCAGGAAGACAGAAGAGCATAAAAACAGCTTCCGGGGAGAGGTACTACCTCGCCGGCCAGCGGTACTACCGCCTGGGCCGGTACTACCGCTACTTGTACCGCCAAAAATGGGTATCGGGTTGTTCCGTCGGTACTACGGACGGTACCACGGGCAGTACTACCGTCCGGGGAGGTACTACCGCTGTTTCCAGCGGTACTACCACCAGGAACACCAAATACCAAAACGGCAATAACTTTTGCATTCGGACTCGATTTTCGATGATTTTAGGCTCGTTGGAATCAGAACAACGGATCTACAAGATTAGTATACAAACATCATAGTCCATAATGTGAGGATAAGACCAAATGGGTAAGGCTTAAACCTTCAGATAAAAGAACAACCGATTAAACCTCCAACATAAAATACGCAATATGTTTTTCATACGACATCTGTTTTTGATAAACTTGAGCTTGTCATGAAGAACACGACAAACACCAAACCTCACATGGATAAAGGACAAATAAGAAACAAGAAAGATGATGCCAAGTATGCAAATGTTTGAGCTCTCTACGACTGATATGCTAAAGCTCAATTGAGAGCCTCTCTTGATAGTACGGTTACCTATTCTATAACCCGGTCTCCCAACTAGCACTATGAGACCGGTAAAATAGAAACCCTATCAAGGTTATACCTTTGCCTTGTGCATTACACTTGAGATACATCATGACGATCTTGAATGCCTCAAGGTGGAACATCGTTCTTGATTGCTCTCCACTCAATGAAGACTCGCAAGTTGTTCCCCCATACTCCACTATGGGGGAGCCTCTATTAGGAACATCTTCACTTGACCATTTCTACATATGGGTGGCAAGATTCAAGCATATGATATCTTCTAGATGCTCATCTTGAACTTGCACTGATGACGATCACCACTTGTCGTCATCCTCCATGAGCTATATGAATTATTCCTTTTTTTTTGAAATTTTGAATTCTTCCTTTTGATGCAAGCACATGGAAAGATACCTAACCCCACATAGAGATACCACAAACACATATCATGGGTTAGTTCACAGCTATATTGACAATTCCTTACCATACCATTGGATTACATGACCCCGTACATCATTTAGCTTTGTGTGTTGATCAATTTGAATCCACTCTTTGCACTTAGCCTTGATCAACCTTGTATCTTTTCTTCTTTCTTCATAATGATGATGTCTTGAAGGTAAACATGAATATCCATGCCATCCTATTCTTCAAGACATACTTGCAATATGCTCAACTATACACATGACCATTCTTCATATAAACACTTGAATAGAACCTTGGTCATCATATAATCTTCTTGAGTCGACACATGAACTCCAAGCTGTTACTATGGAAAAGATCTATAAGGATATCTTAATGCAAACATTACTCCATAAGGATTGTCATTAATTACCAAAATCACGCATGGGGGCAACATGCTATTTCAGAGAAGACACACCACAAGCCTAACGCAACACTGACACACACACCACGCATGCAAGTCGTCTAGGGGGAGTCGGCGCGGGGTTCGGCACACCCAGAGCTTGAGGTGATCCATGAACATGGAAAGAATCAGCGCGGCGGGGAGCTGCTCCCCTTCGAACACAATGTGGTTACGCAACTTCCGGATGGACCAAAGGGCCGCGAGGAAGACATTGTTGATGATCAACATGCACATCAGGGGAGGCAAGACGAAAAATCCTCAAAGAGCTGTGTGATGTCGTCAACGTTGGGGTGGAACGCCGCCAAGAGTCGGGCCCACACTGGCAGAAGGCAGGGGCACTGGAAGAACAAGTGTTGTAGAGTCTCGGGCAGCCGAGGCAGAACGGGCAGTGAGGACTATCGACAGCTCTCAGACGGAACAAGTGAGCACGGGTCCCCGTCTTCCGGTGGGGAGGATTCAAAAGAATATCCGAACCTTTGGGGGCGCAAAGCAATCCCAGCTGGCGTCCAGAGTTGTGCATGTCGCGGTAGACCTCAGACGCCTTGTAGGATGTGGAACCCCCCACCGACACGGAGCGCGTGCTGATGAAGCGAAGCGTGGATGAAGCTCATCTCCGCAGCAGCCTCTACCGAGACCGGGCTTGGAGAGGGAGATGGACGACACCGCCTACCAGCGAGGCTCCAACGGTGGCATCCAGGGCACATCAATATGGGAGAAGGCCGTGGGGGAGCGCAGAGGCGAGGGAACCTATCGGCATCCAGGAGTCGTGCCACAAGGATACCGTCGTGCCATCTCCAGATTTTAGGACATCTGGATGGCAGGTGATGGCGTGGATCACACGTTCGCTGGGAACCCCAAGAGGAAGGTATGATGTAGCGTAGCAGCAGTTTTCCCTTGATTACAAAACCAAGGTTATCGAACCAGTAGGATTTGGAGAAGGCTTCGGCTAGGTGACAATGGCAATGACGCCGGAGCTGTTGACGTGGCCCTGTGCATTTGCCCCAACGAAACAGAGAGGTTGTTGTCGCGTGTCAGTACGCGGATACCGGGGATGCTAGGCACCCCCTATTTGTTCGGTAGGAGGGCGCGAGGTTCTCCGGATTCGGTCCCCGAGCTCAAACACAAGCACACGAAGATTTACCCAGGTTCAGGCCGCGTTGCCGCGTAACACCCTACGTCCTGCTTGTCTGGATGTATTGTTGTGATGACGGTTTACAAAGGGATGCCAACAAGAGCTACACTGCTCTCGTGAGCTGGGAAGAACACGTCCAGGGGTTCCCGGGGTGTAGTTCGTCTAGCCCCCGAGTCTAAGTGGACAACTCTAGGTGACTGCTAGCAATGGTGGTTCCTCCTTACACGATGACCATGGGCCTCCTTTTATATGTCAAGGGGACACCACAAGTGGTCTTGCCACGGCGTGCCACCGAGGCTGGGAACGCGTCACGCCCAAGCCCAGATGGCGCCCGCTGGTCGCCTTCGTGGCAGCATGTGAGCCAGGTCTTGTTGGCATCGTCTGCCGCACCTTCCTTACCCGCGAAGCAACCCTTCCCGGGCGGGGCACAGAACGCGCCCGCCACGTATCAGGTCCCCGCCCTCCGAGAGCTGCGTCCTCCCCGGGTGCGAGTTCCCGGCTGAATCCTAGTCACCAGAAACTTCTCGCCGTCTTTCTGCTGCGAGATGCCCTCCACGCGCCGGTCTCCCGGGAGACCCCGGTTCCCCGGACACCGACAGTTGTCAATCTCCCCGGCTTGCTAAACAAAAAAGATTAAACGTATGGTGGAAAATAATATGAGAGCAAAAATGACCAGCGAGCAAATGACTAGGAAAAGTTATTAAAACGGTTGTAAGCAATATAGGAAAATAGGACCGGGGTCCACAGTTCACTAGTGGTGTCTTTCCAAAAGATAAACATGTTGGGTGAACAAATTACAGCAGGACAATTGACAAACATGGGCACAACACAATACTATCATGACATAAAGTTCACCGTTTAATTTAATTATGGGCATTACGTCAAAATACATAGACCGTTATCCAACTGCATCTACGACTAATAATCCACCCCGGGATCGCTATCCAGCATGTCACCCGAAAGTATTAAGTTGCAAGTAACAGATAATTGCAATAAGCATGGCGCGTAATGTACGCAATGGTTACAACATATAGCAATAAACATCGTTGTTTTATCCCTAGTAGCAACATCACATCTCAAGCCTTAATCATTTCTGTCAACTCGAGCTCAGACAAGAGAGGCATGAACCCACTATCTAGCATAAATACTCCCTCTACCGACACAAGTAATTACTTCGGCCAAAGCATACACAAGCATCGGAGAGCGTGCAAGATTATAAATAAAACATATCATAGATAAACTGAACAATAATGGCAATGACTCCATAATTCATCGGATCCCCGCAAACACAAAATGTAGCATTACAAATAGATGATCTTGATCATGATAGGCAGCTCACAAGATCTAAACAATGGAGTACAAGGAGAAGAGACAACCATCTAGCTACTGCCATGGACCCGTAGCCCCGTGGTGGACTACTCACGCATCACTCCCGGAGGTATGCATGGTGGTGTAGATGACTCCGGTGACGATCTCCCCCTCCGGCAGGGTGCCAGGAAGAGCTTCAGAACCCTCTCGATCTAGGGTTGGCGACAGCGGCAGCCTCAGATGTTTTCTGGAAAATATGATCGGGTACCGTGGGTTTTCGGGAGGAAAAAAATTTATAGGCGAAAGGGCAACTCGAGGAGGTCTCGGAGTCGCCTAGGTGGGGCCCTGGCGCGGCCCAGGCTTGGCCACGCCTGGCTGGTGTCTAGGTCTTGTGGGGCCCCCTTGCAGGCGCCCTCCTGCTCCGTCTTTGTTTCTTCGTAAAAATAAATCATGTAAATTTGCAGCTTATTCCGAGAAAGTTCCCCGACTAGCTTTTTTGAAACAAAAAGACATCAGAAAACAGGAACTGGCACTAGGCATCTTGTTAATAGGTTAGTTTCCATAAAATGTGCCAAAATGATATAAAAACATGTGGCAATGATATATAACATGCATGGAACAACCAAAAATTATAGATACGTTTGAGACGTATCAGTAGGCTGGAGATACAGGTTGAGGGGATGTTCTTCACAATCTCGGCGCCATCGGTGTTGAAGATGGTTACTCTATAGACAGTTGGCTTCAGCATCTTGAAGGTGATCAAGTGCCCGACTTTGAGGTTGTGGCACATGGCAAATGGTGCCCATCTGTTGTCAATCGCTGCAGCTCCATTATGGTCGACGACGGTGACCACCCAGTTGTAGCCAGTGTTCGTCTTGAGGACAATCTCTTTAGGGATCTCTCCTAGATGATGGCGGAAAGTTAGAGTAATGGGCAACAAGTCCAACCTAGGTGCCCGGATAACCTTGCAGAAGTGGGTTGGAGAGACCTCATCATGGAAGTGCCCGAGGGGGACCTTCCTCCTTGGAAGCACTACCTCCTTGATTGTCTTGAACAACCTCTATGCCCTTCTCGGACTGCAAAACAAATAGCCAACTTGTGTGTCAAATATCATCATAGTCCTAAATTACCTCAAAAAAAGAAGCCAACTTGTGGGTAAAAGATCTTAGGGAGCCTCAGTTATGTTGACAAATGACAAGGCCTACACAACTATTCACCACCACACAAGCCAACAAAATCAAGTACATCACACAAGTAGTTGTGCATGGTTCTTAGTTTTGGTGGCTGTCTAGTGGTGACAGTGTTTATATTGCCTTATGAGTTCAATATATCTTCATCGGCAGGATGATGACGTGAAACACACGTTCGTTGGGAGACCCCAAGAGGAAGGTATGATGTAGTCAGCAGCAAGTTTTCCCTCAGAAAGAAACCAAGGTTATCGAACCAGTAGGAGCAGCAACTCTTCAGAAGGTTGTCAACGGCGCCAGAAAAATAGTTGTTGATGGGAGTCTGGACTGTTGACGTGGAATCTGCACACAACACAATCAAACTACTTTGCCCCAACGAAACAGTGAGGTTGTCAATCTCACTGGCTTGCTGAAAACAAAGGATTAAACGTATGGTGTGGAAAATGAGTATTAAATTGCAGAGAATGAAAAAGGAACAGTTTGCAGTTTGTGGTTGTTTAATCAGTGTAAAAGAATGGACCGGGGTCCACAGTTCACTAGTGGTGTCTCTCCATAAAAGATAACTAACATGTTGGGTGAACAAATTACAGCTGGGCAATTGACGAATAGTGAGCGCATGACAATGCATATACATGACATGTTGACTACTATGATATTTAATTGGGCATTACGACATAATACATAGATCGTTATCCAACAGCATCTATGACTAATAATCCACCGCCGGGTTGTCATCCGAGTCCCCGTTGGTATTAAGTTGCAAGCAACGGATAATTGCATTAAGTAAAGTGCGTAATGTAAACAAACACATATGTCCGTGGACATAGCATCGTTAGGTTATCCCTAGTGGCAACAGCACATCCACAACCTTAGAACTTTCTGTCACTGTCCCAGGTTAAACGGAGACATGAACCCACTATCTAGCATAAATACTCTCTCTTGGAGTTACAAGCATCTACTTGGCCAAAGCATCTACGAGTAACGGAAAGCATGCAAGATCTTAAATAACATATAAGATAGATTGATAATCAACTTGACATAATATTCAATATTCATCGGATCCCAGCAAACACAACATGTAGCATTACAATAATATGATCTTGATCATGTAGGGCAGCTCACAAGATCTAAACATGATGGCACAAAGTGGAGAGACAACCATCTAGCTACTGCTATGGACCCGTAGTCCAAGGATGAACTACTCACGCATCACTCCGGAGGCAGGCATGGCGATGTAGAAGCCTCCGGTGACGATTCCCCTCTCCGGCAGGGTGCCGGGAAGAGGTTCTGAACCCTCCCGAGCTAGGGTTGACGACGGCGGCGTCTCTGGAACTTTTCGTGGATATTTGCTCAGGTACTTAGGGTTTTCGCGTCGGGGGGAATAAGTAGGCGAAAGGGCGGCGGCTGGAGACCCCGAGGGGCCCACACCACCCAGGGCGCGGCAGAGGGGGGCCCGCGCCCTGGCGTGTGGGGCCCCGTGGCTCCTCTCCGTCGCTCTTCGGTCCGTCAGTGTGTTCTGGAAAATAGGGACCCCGTGTAGTTTCGTCCAATTCCGAGAATATTTCCAGACTAGCTTTTCTGGAATACAAAAACAGCAGAAAACAGGAACTGGCACTTCGGCATCTTGTTAATAGGTTAGTCCCAAAAAATGTATAAAAGTGATATAAAGTAGATGCAAAACATGTAGCAATTGGTATAAAACAAGCATGGAACATCAAAAATTATAGATACGTTTGAGACGTATCAGCATCCCCAAGCTTAGTTCCTACTCGTCCTCGAGTAGGTAAACGATAAAAACAAATAATTTTTGAGGTGACATGCTACTATCATAATCTTGATCATATAATATTGCAAGGCACATGTAAATGAATGAAGTGATCCAAGTCAATGGTCTATAATTTGCTACAAATAGATAATGAGTAAACAATGAATCACACAAGCTAAACGTTTTCATGAATAGTACTTTCGAGACAAGCATCAAACAGTTTTGCATAAGTGTTAACTCATAAAGCAATAGTTTCTAATAAAAGGTATTTAATCAACACAAAGGAAGAATTTAGTTTCAGCATTTGCTTCAACTTTCAACATATTTATCTCATGGATATTGTCAACACAAAGTAGTATAACAAGTCCAATACATTGCATATAACGCATGTTGTAACAAAGTTGACACTAGTGTTTGCTTGTGGAAGACAGAAAGAATAGGAAAACTGACTCAACATAAAAGTAAAAGAAAGGCCCTTCGCAGAGGGAAGCAGGGATTAAATCATGTGCTAGAGCTTTTAGGTTTTTGAAAGCATATAGAGATTGCATAAAATATTTGATACTCCTCCCAACCTTGCTAACACAAGCCATGGCTAACCGAATCCTCGGGTGCCTTCCATCAATCACATACCATGGAGGAGTATCTATTTTTGAGAGGTGTTTGTTAATTGTCAACGAATGGTAGCGGGTGAGAACAGTATTCTACCTGTCGAACGGACTTTTAAGAGCGGCTCCCATGAAGGACGTTATTTCTACCAGCAAGGCAGATCATCCCTCTTTCTCTTTGGTTTACACACATTCAGGTATTTCACTGTTTGTCATTGCTTACTGATGAATCAGGGCAAAAGTGTGAAGAGAATTAATTGGTTAAAGTTGTAATTAATTGGGACTGGGCACCCCGTTGCCAGCTCTTTTTGCAAGTTATTGGATAAGCGGATGTATATGCCACTAGTCCAGGTGTAAAAGTCCACTCGACAAATAGAATAAAGAATAACCACACTAATTCCTCATGAGCTAGTAAACATTGACACAAAAAGGGAATAATAACATTTTGAATAATTTAAAGGTAGCACATGAAAAATTTACTTGGAGTGGCAAGGAAATACCACATATAGGTAGTTATGGTGGACACAAATGGCATGGATTTTGGCTCAAGGATTTGGATGCACGAGAAGCATTCCCTCTCAGTACAGAGTTTAGGCTAGCAAGGTTATGTAAGCAAACAAGAATATCAACCCGTACACCAAGTTTTATATGACAAACATATTGCAAACGTTATAAGACTTCATACCGTCTTCCTTGTTAACCAAACCCTGTTATTAGAAAATATCTAGACCTTAGAGTACCACCGATGCAAACCAAATTTTCAACAAGCTTTACGGTAGTTCTTCACTAATAGGCTTAACTCATGTGATGCACAATTTAATCATGATCTACTTGTTAACTCAAAACAATTGACAAGCATCAAGTTATCCATTTTAGTGATCTACAAGATTAAGCAAGTTTTTCCTTATACCAATTACCACATGCAACATTTTCTGAACCAACCAAACACCAATCAATTTATTTCATCAACTCTCCAAACAAATATAAGTGAAGCAAGAGAGTACTTTCTACAAAAGAAAGCTAATAGCTCTGACAAGAGATACATGAAAACAAGAGCTAAAAGCTGAACAGCGCTAGATATGAATACTCAACAAATATAAGTGAAGAATAGGAGTATTCTCATGAAAAAGCGGAGCGTGTCTCTCTCCCAATCAAGAATGCTAGGGTCCAGTCAAGCTTTATTGAAAATAAAATGCAATACTGAAAATAAAAAGCACACAGACGCTCCAAGAAAAGCACATATGATGTGAAAGAATTAAAATATAGTTTCACTAGAGATGACCTGATAATTTTGACGATGAAGAAGGGGATGCCTTGGGCATCCCCAAGCTTAGACGCTTGAGTCTTCTTGAAATATGCTGGGGAGATCCATGGGAGCCTCCCCAAGCTTAAGCTCTTCACTCTTCTTGATCCTATTATATCATCCTTCTCTCTTGACCCTTGAAAACTTCCGTCACACCAAACTCAAAGTAGATCTCATTAGAGGGTTAGTGCATAATCAAAAATTCACATGTTCTGTAAAGACGCAATATGATTTGTTACTTTAAACATTAGCTACAGCCACTGATGTTATGTGAAGCTCTTCCACCCAAAAAAGAATTTCACTCAACACTAGTAAAAGAGAGAATGCGAAAAATAAAAAGGCATAATCTGTCTAAAACAGAACAGTCCGCAAAGACGAATTTTTTCGAGGCACTTACGACGCTCAGATCGAGAAACTCTGAACTAATGAAAGTTTCAGACATTCATAAAGATTACGCACAAAAATTTCAGATTTTTAACAATCTGGTGATTTTAGGAATTTCGTACAGTGAACAGCAAAAATCTGTTTCTGCGCAGCAATCAAAATTAAGCATCATCTTATCATTAGAGGCTACTCTTGGCACAACAATGCGAGAAAATAAAGATACAAAGGAGTTGCTACAGAAGTAAACAAACTCCTTGACTCAATAAAAGAAAAATTGCAGAAAAATAAAATGGGTTGCCTCCCATAAGCGCTTTTCTTTAACGCCTTTTAGCTAGGCACAAAGCATGCATCAAGTATTACCAAGTGAAGAAGCATCAACATTGTAATTTGTTCGAACAATAGAATCATAAGGTGGCTTAATCTTCTTCCTAGGAAAGTGTTCCATACCTTTCTTGAGAGGAAATTGATATTTTATATTCCCTTCTTTCATATCAATAATAGCACCTACAGTCCTAAGAAAAGGTCTTCCCAACACAATAGGGCATGATGGATTGCACTCAATATCCAAGACAATAAAATCAACGGGGACATAATTGTTGTTAACCATGATAAGAACATCATCAATTCTTCCCAAAGGTTTTTTAATAGTAGAATCAACAAGGTGAACATCCAAGTAACAATTTTCCAAAGGTGCTAAATCAAGCATATCATATAATCTTTTAGGCATAACAGAAATACTAGCACCAAGGTCACACAAAGCATTGCAATCAAAGTCATTCAATTTCAATTTAATGATGGGCTCCCAACCATCTTCTAACTTCCTAGGGATAGAAGCTTCATGTTTTAATTTCTCTTCCCTAACTTGTATGAGAGCATTAGTAATATGTTTAGTAAAAGCCATGTTTATAGCACTAGCATTAGGACTTCTAGCTAGCTTTTGCAAGAACTTAATTACTTCAGAAATATTGCAACCATCAAAATCAAAGTCATTATCATCAAAAGTAATGGAATTATTCTCTTCCTTATTGCTAGAAATTTCAGCATCTTTATCAAGGACAGTTTCAGAGTTATCAGGCAATTTAGGACATTTTGCAATAGAAGTGGAAACATTACCAACACCAACTATCTTGCCATTAATGGTAGGAGGTTTGTTAACACTTGAGTTTGAAATTTTCAGAAGTAGTAATAGTATAAACTCTAGCAATATTGTTCTTTCTAGCAATTTCATCCTCTCTTTCCCATCTAGCATGCAATTCAGCTAACATCCTCACATTGTTATCAATTTTAACTTGTATAGCATTGAGAGTTTTGCTCTCTTTAACATCATGAGGCATGTTCTTTAGTTTCAATAAGTCAACATCAAGAGCAAGACTATCAACTTTAGAGGAAAGCACATCAATTTTCCCAAATTTCTCCTCAACAGTTTTATTGAAAGCAGTTTGTGTACTAATAAAATCCTTAAGCATAACTTCAAGATCAGAGGGTACACTCTTATTATTATTGTAGGAGTTACTATAGGAATTTCCATAACCATTGCCACTATTAGAAGGATAGGGCCTATAATTGCTATTACCAAAATTATTCCTATAAGCATTGTTGTTGAAATTATTATTTTTAATGAAGTTCACATCAACATGCTCTTCTTGAGCAACCAAAGAAGCTAAAGGAACATTATTTGGATCAACATGTGTTTGACCATTTGCAAGCATAGACATAATAGTATCAATTTTGGCACTCAAGGAGGAGGTTTCCTCAACAGAATTTACCTTCTTACCTGTTGGAGCTCTCTCGGTGTGCCACTCAGAATAATTAATCATCATATCATCAAGAAGCTTTGTTGCAGCACCCAAAGTGATGGACATAAAGGTACCTCCAGCGGCCGAATCCAATAAATTCCTCGAAGAAAAATTTAATCCTGCATAGAAGGTTTGGATGATCATCCAAGTAGTCAGTCCATGAGTGGGACAATTTTTAACCAATGATTTCATTCTCTCCCATGCTTGAGCAACATGTTCATTATCAAATTGCTTAAAATTCATTATGCTACTTCTCAAAGAAATAATCTTAGCAGGAGGATAATATTTTCCAATAAAAGCATCTTTGCATTTAGTCCATGAATCAATACTATTTCTAGGCAAAGATAGCAACCATTCTTTAGCACGTCCTCTCAAGGAGAAAGGAAAAAGTTTCAGTTTAATAATATCACCATCTACTTCCTTGAGCTTTTGCATTTCACAAAGTTCAACAAAGTTATTAAGGTGAACAGCAGCATCATCAGTACTAACACCAGAAAATTGCTCTTTCATAACAAGATTTAAAAGTGCAGGTTTAATTTCATAAAATTCTGGTGGAGCAATAGGTGTGCATATGAAATCATTGTTGTTCGTGCTAGTGAAATCACACAACTTAGTGTTCTCAGGAGTACTCATTTTAGCAGAAATAAAAACAGTACAGAAAATAACTTGAAAGTAAACTAGATGCAAGTAACTAATTTTTTTGTGTTTTTGATAATTGAAAGCAAACAAGATAAAATAAAATAAACTAAGCAAGACAAAAACAAAGTAAAGAGATTGGAAGCGTGAAACTCCCCTTGCAGAAGACTGCTGTCTCCCCGGCAACGGCGCCAGAAAAATAGCTGTTGACGGGAGACAGAGACTTCCTGAAGAACTTCTACTCCCCGGCAACGGCGCCAGAAAAATAGCTTGATGACGTGAAACACACGTTCGTTGGGAGACCCCAAGAGGAAGGTATGATGTAGTCAGCAGCAAGTTTTCCCTCAGAAAGAAACCAAGGTTATCGAACCAGTAGGAGCAGCAACTCTTCAGAAGGTTGTCAACGGCGCCAGAAAAATAGTGTAGGGAGTCTGGACTGTTGACGTGGAATCTGCACACAACACAATCAAACTACTTTGCCCCAACGAAACAGTGAGGTTGTCAATCTCACTGGCTTGCTGAAAACAAAGGATTAAACGTATGGTGTGGAAAATGAGTATTAAATTGCAGAGAATGAAAAAGGAACAGTTTGCAGTTTGTGGTTGTTTAATCAGTGTAAAAGAATGGACCGGGGTCCACAGTTCACTAGTGGTGTCTCTCCATAAAAGATAACTAACATGTTGGGTGAACAAATTACAGCTGGGCAATTGACGAATAGTGAGCGCATGACAATGCATATACATGACATGTTGACTACTATGATATTTAATTGGGCATTACGACATAATACATAGATCGTTATCCAACAGCATCTATGACTAATAATCCACCGCCGGGTTGTCATCCGAGTCCCCGTTGGTATTAAGTTGCAAGCAACGGATAATTGCATTAAGTAAAGTGCGTAATGTAAACAAACACATATGTCCGTGGACATAGCATCGTTAGGTTATCCCTAGTGGCAACAGCACATCCACAACCTTAGAACTTTCTGTCACTGTCCCAGGTTAAACGGAGACATGAACCCACTATCTAGCATAAATACTCTCTCTTGGAGTTACAAGCATCTACTTGGCCAAAGCATCTACGAGTAACGGAAAGCATGCAAGATCTTAAATAACATATAAGATAGATTGATAATCAACTTGACATAATATTCAATATTCATCGGATCCCAGCAAACACAACATGTAGCATTACAATAATATGATCTTGATCATGTAGGGCAGCTCACAAGATCTAAACATGATGGCACAAAGTGGAGAGACAACCATCTAGCTACTGCTATGGACCCGTAGTCCAAGGATGAACTACTCACGCATCACTCCGGAGGCAGGCATGGCGATGTAGAAGCCTCCGGTGACGATTCCCCTCTCCGGCAGGGTGCCGGGAAGAGGTTCTGAACCCTCCCGAGCTAGGGTTGACGACGGCGGCGTCTCTGGAACTTTTCGTGGATATTTGCTCAGGTACTTAGGGTTTTCGCGTCGGGGGGAATAAGTAGGCGAAAGGGCGGCGGCTGGAGAGGCCCGTGGGGCCCACACCACCCCAGGGCGCGGCAGAGGGGGCCCGCGCCCTGGCCACGTGTGGGGCCCACGTGGCTCCTCTCCGTCGCCTCTTTGGTCCGTCAGACGAGTTCTGGTAAAATAGGGACTCCCGTGTAGTTTCGTCCAATTCCGAGAATATTTCCAGACTAGCTTTTCTGGAATACAAAAACAGCAGAAAACAGGAACTGGCACTTCGGCATCTTGTTAATAGGTTAGTCCCAAAAAACATATAGCAATTGGTATAAAACAAGCATGGAACATCAAAAATTATAGATACGTTTGAGACGTATCACAGGACATCACGTACTCACAAGGAAGCCTCAGTCCAAAATTGCCTCATAAGAAATAGCATACAAAGATCTCAGGAAGACGACTCTGTACATGACCAAGAGGTATGCACAAGAATTGAACTCGTACATGGCTCAAAGTCCTATGCAATTCACCTCCCTGCACATATGTTATGCCACATTGTAATCATCGGCTAGGTGCAAAAGAGAAAATCAAACTTGAACAACAAATCAGCCTCATAAACAAGCGCACAAGCAGTGGTGCCAAGAAATGGCTCCAGAGTATCAAGAGTTGTACACAAAATTTCTACTTATACATCACTCAAGGTACAGAGAGCCACTTCTTGCAGCTGTACTGTGCCACATTACAATCTCTGCCTACAAGTAAAATGCACAGAATGGAAGCCTCAGGTAGGTTGACAAGGTAGAAAACTATGCACCATGACAACCAACAAAATGAAGTACAGACACAGACACAATGAGTTGTACTTGGTTCTTAATTTTGGTGGCTGCCTTGTGGTGACAATGCTACAACAGCCTCACACTATGAACACCCATCATCATTGGCAACACTCAAAAGATGATCTCTTAGTACCTACTATCATACACAAATAGTACCATTGTTTGCAAAGCAGTAGATACTAACAAACACCTCTCGAATGCACACTAGTAAAATTCAAGCCTCATACATCAAAGCCATCAGTGGGCAAAAAGAGTGCATACAAGAAAGAAGTGGTAATACAAGCATTATCCCTACATTGACCACTTGGTTCTGTATGCAGTCTCCTTGCAACTATGCTGGCCTAGTTTATTCATCGGCCCGCATCAAGAAAATGACCGTGAAACAGTTGATCTAGCAGATCTATTGATGCCTCAGTTAGCAAAATCACGAAGAGTTCGTAGGGGTCGGAGCACCGTGCCAAAGACAATGTACACATCTAGTTTACCTTGTTTTCAGAACGGAGCCCCTAATCCCTAGAGACAACTGCTAGCGTTCATCATCGGCCCATAGCAAGAATACTCACGAACACATGCAAAACTTTGCAGATCGAACCCTAAAACGAGATAGATCTAATGTGCATGTCAACCTACGCCCAAAAATCTACCACGATCTACAGATCTACGCTACAAACAAGCTCTTAAGGGGTGGAGAACATCATTACCGCCATGGATGAAGCCCCCGAGGAAGACGGTGAGCAGCGCGGCTGTCCATGCCGACGCAGATCTAGCCGGTCGACGAAGAAGTATGGATGGTCCGCCTTCCTCTCCCACCAAAGATGCAGGCGGCAGAGCTGTGGATGTGCCGGCGACAAAGGAACCACCGAGGAACAGAGGAGAGAGGAGACGAGTGAGTGGAGTGAGTGGGGAGATGGGCGGTGAGGGGATTTATTGGCGCGTGTTCTCGAAGGGACGCGGCGTCTCCCGCCCCTTCCCAACGCGTGCAGGATGGCCCGATTTTTTGCCTAGGCGAGGGTGGCTCCACGGAAACGACCGAATCGAGCGTTCCCCCTGGGCCTGGCCCGACACTGCTTTAAGGTTCGCGCTGTGCAGGAACGCGATGCAGCCTAGGTAACCAAACAGGCCAAAAACACGTCTCCATAGGCTGCACGGGCTTGCAGTGGGCAACCAAACACGCCCGAAGTGACGCCATACTTTCTTCAGTTCAGAGCACCGGAGATACAAGTGGGCTCCGTCCTCAAACAACTTGTTTGTGCTTGATGTTCAGGCATGATAATTTCTATTGTGGAGAACAAACGTTGTAATCTTGTGTGATGATTAAGAAAGCTCGCAGCAGGACAGAGTTCGGCTGCTTCCCTAAAAAAACGAGGATAATGAGGCGTTTTTTTGCCTCATAGGATTAGAATTCCCATTATGTAAAATACATTTTAAAAGATATTTCAAAATGTCAAACAAAATCAGGTTATGTTGACGCAAGTTTCACATTTTTTTATTTTGTGTGCTAACATAGATTTTTTTACATTTTAAAATTTGAAGAAAAAAGTATAGAAATCCCCTCAAATCCACCCCAACGGACACATAACACTCTGAACTCTAATTTGACATTCTTTTCACCCTCAAATTCACAAAACCGGGTTAGTAATTCCCTGGAATGGTTTTTGTCACATAAAAAAGTTGTTTTGTCCCCCTACCATGCTAACTAGGTGGCGGCGTGGGTCCCAATTCTCGAATACTTGATCAATCCAGTCGTTTTCCTTTTTTCTATTTTTTTTGACGCTTCCACTTCCGTTGTCTCGCCTCCACTGCCTCCCTTCTACGATAAATTGTCATCTCCCCCGTGTTACGAGCTCGTAGTATTATTTATTGGTGGGTTTGATCGCGCACCCGCCTTCGCTGGGCCGCCGCCCACGCTCCCCGAGGCGTCTGGCAGTGTACCCAGTCTCCGAACCTCCGATGACACCGCCGTCGCTCATAGCCATGATTGAGGTTTTCCGCGTCAAGGTCGCCCTCTCTAGCATCTAACAAAAGGTTATGTCACCGTCCTACGCCCGTGCCAGACATCGGTGTTGGTCTTACTACAAAATAGTACTGATTTTATTTTGACTAATTTACTACTGATTTTATTGTTCTCGTATTCTTTGTCTTACAGTCGGAGGATGAACTGCTCCGGAGGCTGCGATTTAATTGGAGAATTTAGAGTGTAGACAGAAATGGGGGTGTCTACTGACAGCTCCAGTTGTGTTGTCGATTCCCTTCTCCCGAGAGCTTTCACACTCTGGGATGGGAGTCCCTTCCAAGACTTGACCAAAAGCTCCCCACAATTTATAGATTTGAAGCAGTTCGGAGGTAGTCTCCTTCTTCTAGTTACGATTCGCCGTTGGGTGGATTTGAGGTGATTTCTATATATTTTTTAAAATTTAAAATGCTTAATTTGGACAGTGGGAGCATATGTTGCTATGACCCACAGTGGATATGCGGATAATCTCGGCAAAAAAAAAAGAGATAAGCTATATCTGTAGCGAACTTTATCATTTCTAGCCCACGAGGGTAACGGGCCTAGCCACTCAAAACATTTCCAACATTTCGTTTTCCCCCCACTGCTGCTGAAAAAGGAAAAAAAAGAAGATTCTGTTCCCCCCACTAGGGTTCCCCCCTCGCCGCGGCAAATAATTCGGCGAGCGGGACGACAGAGCTCAGTTCCCCTCACCTCACGCCACATTTTGCCTCCCCACCCTTCTCCCTCTTCCTTAATGCCGCCGCCGGCGAGGGATATGGCGCCGGCGATCGGGTCGCGGCAGCTCACGGTGCTACGGGAGTTCCGCCCCCACGGGCTCGCCGTCGAGGAGGCCGACGGCGGGGGCCCCGAGGCGCGGCCCAGCAGGACTACGACTACTTCCTCTTCGACCCCTCCCTCGCCGCGTCCCCCCGTCCCGCCCCCGAAGACGAAACCGCCGACGGCGACCACGAGCTCTTCATCCGCGGCAATCAGTACGTACGCCTCACCCCTCCTCTGTCCCGTGACTGCGCATTCTGGTAAATTCGTAAAAAGTTGGGAATCCATTGTCGAAATTCCACTTACTAGTACTTTGCTAGCTAACCTGTTCAACTAGTCGTAGTTCCATGGCTTTGTTTTTAACTTCGAAAAGTTGCTGTTATGGCTTCTTCAAAAACAGCAGATCAAATTTCTTTGAGTTGGCATTCACTAAATTAGGAGATGCTACCCGTGTCTCCGAGAACTTGGACCCAAATTGGGGCAGAGGTTAAACAGCCTCGACACCACCACGCCAGTTGCCTGTTCCCAACATCAAGTCAGTTTTACCCACTTGGAAATCAAGCCCGTGAGCTTGCCTGCATAATGATAGATTATGTGAAAAATGTCGTATAAACCTTGCCTGTTCACCTAGTAAAAAATGCTGCTATGATTCTATGAAATTAAATGCATAATGATGTTGTTTTTTTTAAAAGTAAAGGCGGAAAAGCCAATTAATCCCTTCCATGCCAAAGGAATTTCATTTGCATGTTTCTCAGTGAATTAGATGAAAAGCCCATTGAAACAAGGTTTTATGGAGCTCCCTTGGTACTAAATCTATGTCAAACTTGATCTTTTTTATTGTAGTTTTTGTCTTACATTTGTAAATGTTGGATTCTCTAACAGTCAATAAGATCTGTTTATATTTGCCCTGTCTTGTAGGATTATATGGAGTACTGGTTCTCAAGTTCACAAGCGATATGCCTCTCCAAATACAGTCATTATGGTACTCTAATTTTCTGTTGTCTTTCTTTTTGGCAATTAAATTTTCCCTACAATTTCTGCATATCGGTATCTTAAAAGTATATTCCTTTGAGTTAGAAAAAAAGCTGAAATGAACAATGACTGACATCCAAGCTCTCTGTGTGCTTCTCATGCACGATCCCCTCCAATGTACTTCACCTGAGTTTCTTTTTGTTACCAGCATACGTAAAACTTAGTTCTTCTTCTTCACCTCCATTTTTTTTCAATGTTAATCTCTCTGCAACTCAAGAAGATTACCCTTCAACTAAGGTCTACTCCGTACTAGGTTGTTGCTGTTTTCACTACTTCGTAGAAAAAACAAAGCAAGTTGAATAGTTGATATGGAGCAGCTCTTCCTTAAAGCTTACCATGCAGCTTCCTCCATTTTGGTATCATGCTTGCCATCTTCTTACAATAGGTGCTCATTTGCGCATGCTAATCTGAATTGTAGGCCTGCTGGTGTAGGATGGAGGCAATCCGTGATGCCCTTCTGTGTGTTCTTCAAGTTGATACTTTATCTATATATGATGTAACTGGTGAGACTATCTTCCTTGTTCTATAATAGCGCTAAATGACGTAGCGTTGAAATGTTTGATACTCTCGTGCTTATAATATAAACAATTTGTGTTGCAGGTGAGGTTGTTAGTATTCCACTACCATATGCTGTTTCATCAATATGGCCTCTCCCTTTTGGTCTTCTACTTCAGAAATCTGCTGATGGAGGCCGCATGGTATCATCCTCGATTCCACTGCTAAATGCACGGGATTTAACTCGGCCTAACAAGGAATTTGGATTGAATTACAATGTTTCATGCCAATCCCATTTACCGGAGGCAGTCAGTAAATCTGATGAGACCATTATTTCTTCTCATCTCATTTTGAAACATCCACTTGAAGAGCCGCAGGTATATTTGTATTATATTTCTGTCCATGACGTGAGTTTTTGTAAGATAGAGATGAACTTATTTTTCTTTAAACTTCATGTACACTTTGTGGATTATCAAGGAATTGATTGATAAAAGGGATTGGTTGCTAATTACCGTTATGTCAAAATGCAAGGGTGCACACATTTACTCATTGATAGCATTTTAGGAGAGAATTGCTGCCTGTCACATCTGGGCATGTGCAGACCATGGAAAGATACCACCTGATTCCAGAAATTAGTAGCTGGACAGCTTTTCATTTTTTTTCTCATATAAAACTATAAGAGTATGGTCAGCTTAACACCAATGCTTTTTCATTGCATAATCGGCCAACCACTTTCAGCCGACATATTTTGAAGAAAGGAGCAGATTGAGTATGATGAAAGATTTTGATGAAAAGACTATATGGACAAGTGATATAATACCTCTAATGGCATCATATCATAAAGGTTCTGTTTTAGGCTTCTTGAAATGTACGTTTTCTATTTTTTTGGCTGGACATGCATTTATCATTTCTCGTGCAGGAAAATTTCAGCATTCTGTTTGGCAAGTCGATGGCGCAACTTACCAAGAAGCAATGGATGACAATGCGATGCTATCAATTCCCCGTGATATTTCTCTGCATAAGTTTGCATTTCGTAAGATATGGCAGGGGAAATGCTCCCAGTCCGCTGCTAGTAAGGTTGCTCCATCCTAATTATATGGTTAAAAACTCCATCCATGTCATGTTTCCTATTAAGCATACTTTCATCTTCATTCTTCTTCTATTCTTTTTTGTATGCTGCTTAACCTTGTCTCATCAGAGGTCAGAACATACGCTTTTCTCTTCTTAAATAGTAGTATATCTCCCGGCATGTTATGGCGTTTGTTTTCTGCGCGAGTAAGTATGCGAATTATGTATCCTTTTTGGTGCTGTTACGGTAGTCGATTTAAAAGGGGTACCTGTAGCTATCATTTTGACATATATCAAATTAGTGCACATATCATACATGTATTGACAAAATTTTATGATCAACAATTTCAAAAGATCTGGACATGAAATATGGTCATGATTGAAGTACAGTTCTCTATTATTTTTTTCAAAGTTTTCTATCCTAGTTTTGGATTAAAAATCTTAGGTGCCAATAAAGTTACAATATCACTGTTTTAGAGTAGTTTCTATACAAAGTTTCTCACTTCCAAAAGCATTTACATTTGATTCTCTTAAGTATGGGCAGGCCTTGGTGCAGTGGTGAGGTCCTCCTCACTTGTGCCAAGAGGTCCTGGGTTCGAACCAGCCTCCCTGCACTGCACTTTGCAGGGGTAAGACTAGGTTCCTATAATCCCTCCCCAGACCCCACCTTGTGTGGGAGCCTCTATGCACTGGGTCTGTCCTTTTTCTCTTAAGTATTTAGGCATGTCAATGTCGTTTTGCTGTGGTCACTTTATTATGTACTCATTTCTGTTGGTTACTGATTTCGTTGCTGATAATTAATGGTTTTATTATATTCTTATCAACATCTGTCGTTTTTAATGCAGCATGTAGCGTTGTAGGTTGTAAAATGTCTCAGTGTTTCTATTATTCTCTTTTGAATATTCGAACATTTACTTTCTTTGTTGGTAGTTATTTGTGACACTCGGATGTATAGGCCCTTCATTTTCCTTGGTGCATGTTACATGCTATAAACTCAACTTAAAGAGAATAAGAGGCATTCAAACCTGTTTAGTTGATGGCTCATCTCTGTGTCCGCAGTTTTCCTTTTTTTTATCATCTTCTGCTACTTTATATGTTGTTTGCAGTAGCAACATCTTTTGTTTTGCTTATAGAAATTGACTCCAGTTGTTCTCACCAGGTGTTCTTGGCAACTGATATTGATGGGGTGCCAATAATTTGTTTTTACTTCATGAACAAAAAACATTGCTGGCTGTAAGGATTCATGTAGATGAGACTAATGAAGAAACATTTGGTGATATTAAACCTCACATGAGTTGGAACATCCCTGCATCTGCTGCTGCACCAGTTGTCGTGACTCGCCCAAGGTAGATTGACTTACCACACGGTTTGGATCCTCTAATCGGCCAGTATTAACATTGCAGATTTGTATCTTGCAGGGCACGGGTTGGAGTCCTTCCATTTACGGACATCCTAATTCTAACTCCTGAGAATGATCTACTTCTTTATGTATGTTCTATTTTCTTAAAATTACCTACATATGTGTATTTTTTGTGTGTGATCACACTGTAAGCATTGCACTTTTTATCATATTATTATGATTTTAAGTCAACTTTTCTTCTGTCTTTATCATTCGGCCTTAATAATGCCCAGCTGGCCTTGATTTTCATGCTGGTCTTCTGGGACTATTGCTGTTATTGTCTATCATATAGAAAACCCCTTTACTTGACCAGTAAGTCAATAACAGCAGTTGAGCTTTTCTGTTGCGTAGAGGATAATCGCAATCAATCTTCTATGGTTCTATTTGAATTACTGTATTCATCTTGTGGATTTGTAGAAACCAACATTGACACATTTGATTTTTGGAGCTGACCCATCCGGTACAAAGTTAATGTTGAAGTTTTACTCAGTAAGCAGATGGTTATGAAAATCATCAAGCATCATTTATGGGTTATTGAACATAATGCCTTTTGATTGCTTCCCAGACAAAATAAAACATTTAATCATTTACCAATGTACGTGTAACATAGGCATAAATCTAATCAAATAAGGACATCGCTAGGACTTCCATATTGTCACTCTCCAGAGTCTTTTTTTCAAGATGTAATTTCGAACATACTTAGACCCCGCTTGGTATATCGTTTATTAGTCAAAACGATCATTTAGGATTACGGACCTTCGGACCTCCGGCAGAAAATACGAAGAAGCTCCGTAATCTACTCCCCTCCATAATTTGCAACCTCCAATCCAAGCGGGCCTTATACTCTTATTAGATTGTACTGTATTGTTTTTTTTTCAAATATTGTCATCCAGCTGCTGTCTATTAAAGTAATTTCCAACTCTATTCTATGTGAAGTGCAGTCTGGAAAGCAGTGTCTCTGCAGCTACAATCTTCCTACTGAATTAGGAAAGGGCGTCTTCTCAAACCACGGGCTAAATTCTGAGGTTACAAATTTGTACTCCAGTGTGAAGATCACAAGCATATCAGATGCTGTTGAAGGTCGTGTAAATGTAACATGCAGCAATGGCCTGGTAGGTTGTCCATATACACCCCCTCTGTATTTGGAACTTAAAATTATTCATTTGGTTTCCGCGATACATATTAGTTTAGCACTATACTAGTTCTCCTTTTCTTTTCCCAATACAAGTAATATTATATAGTTCTTGACAATAAACAATATTTACTAGATTTAATAATCGACGCAAATTTGTTAAGTTTGATATCACATATTTCTCATGCTTGTGGATACGTATTATTAATTATTTGTGCTGCAAAATCTTTAGAATGTAATCAGATTTGTTTATTACATGTAAATTAGCAAAAATATAGGTTCTCATAATTCTGAGGGTATTTCAGAAAATCCATCAGTTCACAGCCAGAGAGCCAGCTAAGTTGCCAAATATGCACAGCAGCACAGCCAGCCCAAGCAAAGAGGACCTAAGTCAATAGGTGGACATTACCCGTGGTTTCTAAGCTCAAGTTGTGCAGTTGATTAAGTTCTTTTCGTTCTTTGGGAAAACAGTAGTAGCTTTGTGCTCCAATGCATTAATTAAAAATAAGTTTAATTGCAAGCCTAGAAATAGGCCTTACAAACATACTCGTTACACACACACACGACCAAGCTACAGAAACATTCTATGGTAGGACAGATTGCAAACTGGTTGCCCCAGTGTAAACCAGGATTAAGCTTCCGCTTTCAGGACGTATGGTGCCAAAAGCCCATGCTTTATGGTGCTTCCAGAACTGCCAAGTAGTTAGACGACCATCCATGCCAGTCAATTGTTACGTTATTATTAATACAATTTTTTTAATTAGTTGTGACGTTCTTGTCACCGCTCTCCAATTCTGTAGGACTTCAAATTACTCCAGTTTATCTTATGGTTTATTTCACATATTTGTTTTCTGCAGATGCTCCGATGTTCATTACGCAAAAATCCTTCGTCTTCTTTGTTTAGTGACTGCATAAGTGCTATGGCAGAGGGCCTGCAGAGTTGCTTTTACAGTCATTTTGTTTCTCTTCTATGGGGTGCTAATGATGCTGCTTGCTTTTATTCGAGCTCTCATGTGGATTCAGAATGGGAATCTTTTAGTTATGAAGTATCAAAAGCTTGTGCAAAATATGAACAGACTTCATCAACTATATCATCCACACCATCTAGTACAGCTTGGGACTTTTTGATCAACAGCAAATACCATGCCCAGTACTGTAAACAATCTTCCATCTCGGGCACATCATTTTTGCCCATTTCATATAGTACTAGCAGCACAGGCTTTCATTCCTTCCTCCAAGATGAACATAGTTCAGATGCGGCATTCTATATTCGGTTCATGAAAGAAACTTTAGACACACTGCATGCCCTCTATGAGAACCTGAAGCTGAATGTTTTGCGGAAACAGTAAGTCCTGTTTATACTTTTGGTCTAAACTTATTACTTATCTAAATGTCAACTTGTTGATTCCTGCTTTGCTTTACACATCTATTGAGACCATAAGCGTTTAGCCATATCTTTCATTCCATGTATTTCATTCTCATAATCTGGCAGTTCAAATTTATATGGAGTACAATTGCTGGTTCTTATGTTCCGTATCTCTCCTGAAGCTAAAAATTTAGTCAATACATTATTTGGATAGATCATGGTGTTAGGTGTTCCCTCTCTGTTCTCTCTCTAGCAAATGAAGAAAACAGGAGCACACCAGTTTTCAGGCAACAAATGCCTTCCTTTTCTATTAGCTTTTGCAGCAGCGAATGCTACACCAACACAGACAACGAATGCCTACAAGCTTGGCAACCTATGCCTAGTGTGCAACAACAAATGCTACACTACAGCAACAAATGCTGGCAAACCTTAGCAACCTATGCTTGCCCTCAGCAACCTATGCTAGGACATTGGCTTGCTACTTTCTTCCCTCCATATAGGGTGCCTCTCCTTATATAGAGGGTTCAAGCTCGGTGCTATAGCATTCTAGAGCCTTCTACTGCTACCCTATCTTATAGCCTAAGAATTATATATAGATAGTACTCTAGAACATACTAGCACCTACTACTTAACTCCTGCAAACATATTGCAGCATACCTATCTACTTGGGACACAACTCATGTGCCCCAACCAGCACACAACCTATGTGTGGGTTCACACTATAGCCTGCACACAACCTATGTCTGGGATTTACACTATGACAAGATTACATCAGGCCAACACATGGTTCAACAAAGCGTATCTAGGCGCTCACCTAGGCTCACGAAAGGGTTAGGTGACAGCAGAACACATAGCCTTGGCCCTATGTGGTGGTTTAGGTGCCCGACGTGGTTCTTCGCCAAGGTATCGACCTCATCGGTGAGGAATTGATGGGGAATGAGACGGTGTAGGGAGAGAGAAGACGCAGCGGCTGCAGGGAGGTCAGAAATGCAGTAGCAGGTCGCCTGCGAAGGCAGTTGGTCACCATTGGTGGTGGTGGTTGGTCGCTGATGACGGCGCTGCTCCTGTTGCTTATACAGTCGTCTGGTTGCTCTCATGCAGCCGTGCTGTTGACGGCGGCTGCATGATGTGGAGGTAGATCTGAAATTCTGAACTATGACCTAACAAAGGCAGCAGCTTAGTTTGCGAATGGGCCTTTTTTCCCTCAATTTTTCTTTCTCTATGGCCTTTTCACCCATTGATTTCTGAACCCTTTGAGCTGTGCAGCCTGCAGCTGCTGCTATCACGCACAACGCCTAGGCGAGCTAGGCGCTAGGTGACTGCAGAACGCCTGCCTAGCGCCTTTTTGAACCTTGGGATTTTTTTTTTCATCTGTGGTCTCCTAGATATATGCATTACTTGTTCCGTAACTTGACCTGAGAGAGTTGATTCGTAAAAATACTAGCATCTTCTAGATCTGCTGCACGTTGTTCTCATGAACATTTTTTATAGTTATTTCGGAAGTAGCAAAGCTTCATATGTCAAAAATTGCTATGTCAATGAGATCAAACAAGAGTCTATTCTAGCTAAGCTGATTAAGTTCAGCCATATAAACCTCTTTTCAAATATTCTCAAAACTTATGCTATTCTCTATCAGGTTTGCTTTGGTTTCTGGGTACTAGTGGTATTAATTTGCTTAGTTTACTGTGTTGAGATTCAATGCAATCTTGAATGGCTTGAGACTTCTTGGCCTATATGTCAGTGCCGTATTGTTATCATGTATATTGCAATACCCTCGTTAACTCTTTTAACTTATTTTTGCTTCTTGATTTATCTTTTGCAGGGATCTAGGATGTCTCGCCTCCTTGTTATGTAGAGTTGCTTCATCCCTGGGTGAAAATAGTTATGTAGATTATTATTGCCGGGACTTTCCCCACAACTTGGTTGAATTCCATTCCCTAGCTTCTGCGGATGCTTTAAAAACTCCACCGTGTCTGTTTCGTTGGTTCGAAAACTGTCTGCATCACGGTTGTCATTTATCGAATTCAAATGACATTCCTGTTTTAATGTGCAAACAGAAAGGCTCTGCGGTGAGCTGGGGTAGGAAAGTGGTGTCGTTTTATAGTTTGTTATTGGGTGCAGAAAGGAAAGGGAGAAATCTCTCTTCTGGTGTATATTGTGAAGTTGCCAGTGGCTCAGCAAGAAATACCGAGGAACTTACTGTTCTGGCTATGGTTGGTGAAAACTTTGGGCTTCAGCAATTGGACTTGCTACCGATTGGTGTATCTCTCGTGCTTCGCCATGTATGTGCACTATCTTTGCTGTTTGTCATATGCTGCTACGGAATTTCTTTTGATATATGGTTTCATGTTACAGGCACTAGACAAATGCCGCGAGTCTCCTCCCGATGACTGGCTTGCGCCTGCTTATGTTCTTGTTGGGAGGGAAGATCTAGCTACAGCAAAGATGGGTTCGGCGAGGAAAGAAAATGGGTTTTCGAACAAGGATAGTTCGACATCTATTTCAGTCCCATATATGCTGCATTTGCAACCTGTAACTGTACCAACAACCGCATCTGACGCCCCTACATCAGAGGTTTTGAATTCTGAGGATACAGATTCTGTCTATAGATCTGTGGAGGATGGCATGGAACACATCTTCACCTCAACAACACAACTACGATATGGTCGTGATCTGCGTTTGAACGAGGTATGTTCAGTTTCTTACTTTTTTTAATAACAAGAAGTTTGTTGTTTACTGTTGAGCAATTCCGGTTTGTGTTTCTTATTCCTACGTGTTCAATGCTTGACATGGACTGTTGTCAGATCTGTCTGTAAAACTAAAAATGTTTGTGCAAATGCGAATAATCTTTTTAAAATGGCCTGCATGTACCATAATTATATGATCCTTACATGCATTTTCGTGTCAATTGTATATGTCTCTGTTGCTTTACATATAGTTCTATGGTTTATAAATTTTCACAGCAGGAACAATACCTAGCTTTTGTAGGATGTATTAGCCTGCTTGAACCTTTGGTAGTGCTATACTGCTATCGTTGTATGCATTTTTCTTATTCTGTCATATTGTTCCAACTAGGTTAGACGTCTCTTATGCTCAGCAAGACCTGTGGCCATTCAAACATCCACTAACCCTACTGCCTCCGATCAGGACCTACAGCAGGTATTCTCTTTCGTACTGTTTGCTTGACTAGATAGATATTCTAGTAGTAGTAAATTAGGAAAGCTATTCATAATCATGATGCAGTTGTAGAATGGGGGCATTGTTCAGTTAATTGTTTTAATATTCTTGATGGTATAGTATAGGACGTATTTGGGTAGAAGGGACCAACTTTAAATTGCAGCCTCTGATCTAAATGAATGTATGATCAGGATGTTCTGGATATAACTTCCAATATATAGCTTAAATTTGAACTTGTGTTTTCTTATATTGGTATAGAATTCAGATATTAAACTTAGTTACACCTAACCTTACCTACATATATTATCATATTAAACTACTGTTCACCTAACGACAACAACACCACAGCTGAACTTTGATGTTCTGAATCCTGCTCCCATTGCCACTGCAGCTTTATTCCATTCCCTTGATGCTTCCTTGTGTATTTCTTTTCGTTACTACATTGTTTATCACGAGGAAAACGCAGAAGCAACCATTTAGAAGGGAGCCTTGGCGCAGCGGTAAAAGCTGCTGCCTTGTGACCATGAGGTCACGGGTTCAAGTCCTGGAAACAGCCTCTTGTAGAAATGCAGGGAAAGGCTGCGTACTAAAGACCCAAAGTGGTCGGACCCTTCCCCAGACCCTGCGCAAGCGGGAGCTACTGCACCGGGGCTGCCCCCCCCCCCCCCCCCCTATTACATGTGTACTTTTCTGGATATCACTGGTCATGATTGTCCTTGTTCCGAACTTCTTTCTTGTATTTCAGCAACAACTATGGAATTTTGCACAAAGGACAACGGCTCTACCTTTTGGGCGTGGTACCTTTACTTTAGCTACAACTTACACTTTGTTAACAGAGGTACGAGTTCATACTGGCGTGCCATTATTTCTAGGATTGTTGATACTTGTATTTTGAACATTTTAGCACTCCCGTGTCTTCATGTTATGGGGACATTTTATTTGCCTGCAGGCTCTGGTTTTCCCAAAGATTATTTTGGCTGGTCGATTGCCTGCACATCAGAATGCAACAGTAACACTTCCCTTCTTCAATTTCAGTTTGTTCTTCTGTTGTTTTTGTAGATGCAGCTACCTGCAAGGTTGATGTCACTTCCTAGCATCATGGCATGGCACTAACACTTATCCTATAAATAAATTCAATAATGCTGTTAATCACTTAGCATTAATAGTTTAATACTACTGTGCTATAAGTCTATATGTCAACTCAACTTGTTTTGTTTTTTCAACAACTTTTGTGTCAGAGAAAGAGATAAAAGATAATCACAACACTTGTTTCTTATTCCATTAGCAACTGAGTGTATCAACACTAGATGGGGTGCCAAGTATATACATGATACACTTCACAATTTGAAGAGATTTATTAGTTCTACGTCATCTTGATTTATCACCAAATTTGCAATTTTGAATCTGTAGAATGATGAATACCAAGACCTACTATGGTTGAGATGAGTCACATAACTTGTCTTTATGGTAGCTTCCTGACTCTCACTTATGTTTTTTCTATGGTTTACTATTTTATATAGGTTAATCTTGACCTAAGTACCAGAAGTGTCTCAGAATTCAATTCTTGGGCTGAGTTTCACAATGGTGTAGCTGCTGGCCTGAGGCTTGCTCCGTTTCAGGTAAACTAGCACCACAGAGACTATCCAGCTGTAGAAGAACTGCAAAGTTTGACCCTATTAAAAAAATACTGCACAGTTTGCAGGCTCAGTCAAATGTTTGTTTCTCGTTTGCTGTCTTTCCTTTTGTTGTGAATTAATCTTATTGTCATCGTTTTTCAGGAGAAAATGTTGAGAACCTGGATACAATACAATAGACCTTCCGAACCAAATTTTACTCATGCTGGTCTGCTTCTAGCATTTGGTCTGCATGAGCATCTACGAGTTTTAACAATGACTGATGCTTATCGATATCTCTCCCAGGTTGTCCAGCCCATCAAGAAGATGATTAACTTTAGTTATCGCTCATGTTTTGGTTATCCAGCGCATCATAAAGATAATTAGCTTTACTCTTTCTCGTCTTCATGTATTCATTTTCTCCCTTAAAACATTTCATACCACTTCGAACCTACATTTACTCAATCCACTGTCCTTTTGAGGAAGTACTTCTGTTCTCGACCTGCTAGGAGAAAACGGGTCTATGCTATTATTTTTCTGTAAAATTTAAGCATTTTATTCGTTTAGTAGGAGTTATGGTAATAATTTGACCTAATATTTCATTGCAGGAGCATGATATAACTACTCTTGGTTTATTACTTGGTTTGGCATCATCTCATAGGGGAACAATGCACCCTGCAATTTCGAAGGTACTAAATTCCACCTTTTGCTTTATACATGCGCACTTATTCGGTGGTCTTAATTACTGTTGTTAGAAATAGACTTCGTGTATGCCCTGCGAGGAAAATGTCATTCAGCCTTAATCTGTACTTCTGATCTGGGTTGACGTGGGGATTTTGTTGTCCATTTCTCTGCCAAGAATGTCATTCTGTCATGGTCCTTGTCTGCTCGGTTGGTGGTTGGAGTTACAAGGCTGTTGATTAGACACACCTAGGGGTGGGTTCCTATATGGGAAATGCCCTGCCTTTGAATGCAGTTTGAACTATTGATTTGCGTAATTTGGACGTAACCAATTAGGTTTAGGACGAAGCCTAGAAATCGATCACTGATCCAATTTGACTACCTCTATGGGATAGACCTCAACAGAAACTTGTTGAGTAACGGTAGTGTCATGTGGTGCAGAGTATATGGCCGCCACAGCAACCATAAAGGGGAGGAGCTCATGGCTTGATCCTGTTGCTTTTTTAGTCATTTCGGTTGTCTTATGTTTACTTTGTTTAAAGCTCACGCGTGACCTGCTATTGCTGCTGTATGGTCACTTGGATTCTGGATATCCCGACATGCTGATGTATGGTAACTTCAAGTGATTATTTATATGTTTTTTTTACCTTTTCAGATGCTCTATTTTCATGTTCCTTCTCGCCATCCATCTTCTACGCCAGAGTTGGAACTACCAACTCTTCTGCAGGTAATACTGATTGGTAATGCCTTATCGCTTTTCAAGTTTTAGTATAAGATAATTTGTTAAAAATGTTTGGTACTGGATATGTTGCTGGATATTACGTATGTTTGGAAATTGTGTGCAAGCTTGGTTAAAATAACCACTGTAGAGAATAGAGATTACAGTTAAAATGGTTGACAGTACAAACAATGAATACCCTTAACAACCCCTCTCAGATGCGAAGTGCAAAAACATTGCTTTTCAAAAGGTTGACAGTACAATAGATAAGTATCTGGAATCTGAATCCTCATAGCTAAATAAAATAAGTTGGTGGCAAAGATCTTAGCCCAAAAGAGCGTAGATATTAGGGGCACACGGTGGCAATACCTCAAAAGGAAAGGAGGACGGCAATGTGGCACAAGGAAGATTTCTACGATAGGCAGCCATTCAAAAGAAAAGAGAAGCCAAGAAGATCGGAAAGAACAAATCAGGACTGAGAAAGCACAGTTGACAAACAAAGGTTTTTCTGTGGCCTAGACGAACTAGAGAGAACGACAGGCCTTGCTGGACTTAACAGATCTCGAATCCTCCCCAAAGAGAGGCTGGTGACAGTGAGGAACCACATGGTATGAAAAGCACTTGTACACTGAGAGAGCACAAAGGGCATATATAATACTCCCTCCGATCCGGAAAAAAATGATGCGACCTGTAGTTCCGAATTGTACGTATGAAGTTCTTTTTCTCGGACACTAATTTCGGATCGGAGGTAGTATATATAGTGCAAGATTCAAAGACACACACACCCTAGGCAAGTACAAAGACATTTATGCCCTTAACAGTAAGGGGAGACAACTTGTGTAGGCCTGTGGTCTTGTTGAGGTTTTGCCGAGTTTCATGTTACATAACTTTACTTGATCTTATATAGTTATTCCTTTTTGTGTTGGGTCATCCAAAAATCCTCACTTGAGCTTATCGTACGTGGCTGCTAGCTGGCAATATTTATATATCCATTTTTCCTTTATTCACACCATTGTCTATTGATCCAGTCAGCGGCAGTGATGGGGATTGGACTTCTGTATGAAGGATCAGCACATGCATTAACCATGAAGATACTTCTGGTAATTTGTCTGCATGTCCTATTCAGTAAATATTATTTTTTGTTGTTGAATTTCCTTTCTCATATTGGTTGACTTATCTGTTCAATTAACCAGCAAAGGAGTAATTCAGTTTCATTTGTCTGTGACATTATCCCATATTTGGGAAACCACTGTGGATGAGTCGCACAGTGGTCAGCTGGGCTCCGTACAGGAGGAACAAGATGGCTTCTGAGGATTAGAGTTGGTTTTAATTTCTTTTTGTCCAAGTCAGAGAAGAGTTGGCTTAGTCTGATCCAGAGAGGGAGCTGGCTAGCTTAGACCGGCTAAGCAATTGGGTCAGTATAGGAGATAAGTATCTGGTTAGAAGTTCAGGTCTTAGACAAGAGTTGATCCTTTATAAAGGATCTAAGATGCATTTTTTAGGTCAAGCAATGAATAGTCTTTTCCTACCCCTTGCTTCTTCTTCAAGACTCTAGTTCGTCCAATCTGCCTTTGATACCCTTCTACAACTATGGTGGCCACGTGCCGACATTTGCTGCATCCAGCAGTAAACTGCCCCATTAACCTCCGCAGCCAATCCTGGTTAAAACATATACATTGCACTCTGCTTAATGTTTAACGGTGGCATTTTGATATTCTTTGACTTCTCCAGAGCAGAAACTATGGAAAAATACAGATCTTGTGTATCTCCTGTTGGACCCGCTCTAATTTCAAGTAGTTTGTCATCACAGCAGTTCCATATATATATTTATTTACTTCTGCTTTCAAAATTGATGAGATTGGAATTAGCCGAGAGTGGAGTGGCTAAGTTTGGTGGTATTTTATGATATTTAACTATTATAAGGTCCTGTATTTCGTAAACTGATGAGTTTTTGTACCTAAGTTGTACTTGTTACATGCAGGGTGAGATTGGCCGAAGAAGTGGTGGTGATAATGTGCTAGAAAGGGAAGGGTATGCTGTTGCTGCAGGCTCTGCACTAGGATTTGTTGCCTTAGGTGAACAACATTTTATGACAATAATACCTGTTGCATACCCTGAACTGGTACCCGATAAAAATAACAGAAGTTTTTACTCCAAGGTCGTGGACGTGACGCATTTGGATTCATGGACACTTTTCTGGATCGACTTATTCAATACATTGGCAGTAAAGAAGTCTACCATGTAAGATTATGTCCTAGCTCTTTACTCATCTATATTGTATATTTCCAAAGCCCACTTAAATGCTTGTTTCTTAGTGTGTCTATATTCACAGTGACTCAGTGTGTCTATATTCACATTGATTGATGGTTAATCCGAATGCTAGCTGCATTTATTTGACCAATCGAGTTTGTGATATCAGATGTTCACATATATAGGATGAATACAAATATTATTTTCGTGAGATAGCAGGTAACCAAGTGACATCTCCCGATAACCAATCAAAGTAAACCCCTTTCCACTCCCAAGCTGTCATGGTTGAACTGACTGGCTAGAGCCAGTTTTCAATGGCCTTGTACAATTGTACTGACTGAGTGAAGTTGCTTCTCAAATTTTATTGGCAAGAGGCTAGTTTTCAAGCTGTTTTGAGCCAAGAGAAAAAAAGCAAATACATTTTGAGAATTTCTAAAAAATGCATCATGTTAAAACTTTTGTGACTGCAAACCTTCATGTAAAATTATGATCAAACTTTTCATGTACAAAAAGACAAGTAGTTTCAGTATATTCAAAACATAAGTTGAACCTTTTCGTGCTTTTTGGGCAAGGTATATTCGATTATATTTTGTGTGATTTTTGGTAGGCGATTGATATTATAAGATGATGCACATCTATAGACTTCTTAAGAAATTTGAAGATACGCAGTTAGTGAAACCTTAAACTCAAGCACCACCTTTGCATTTACAAAATAGGAAAAGCGAAAAAGAAACATTATCGGTTACTATTTGAGATCCTCATATAAACTATCCATTGAACACTTGCATAAGGTCTTGACTACGTGGAGCCACTAAAGGAATCTTGTCAAGCTTTGTTCACGCATGGCTGTAGATCCCATCTTTGTTGTTTCTCATGTTTCTTTTACCCTTCTTAATTACTGTGTGCAACATGCACAAAACATTTTTCGCTTATACCTTCGATGTTACTAGATTGAAACTGAAAGAAAGTTGAGTCCTTAATCCTTATATATTTGCTTAGTTTATTTTCTCTGTGGCATAGCTGAAAAACTACTTTGTAGAGATACTAGTACTACCTCCGATCCATATTAGTGGGCACAACTTTGTCTAGATACACATGTATCTAGTCTAAATACTTAACTAGATACATATGAATTTAGACAAAGCTATGCCCACTAATATGGATCGGAGGGAGTATCATATTTGTCAGCCAAGTCTATTTTTTGCTTGATCTGTAGTCACCTTTGCATTCGTAAAACAATTAAATTTAGCTAATGAATTACATATACTTACAGTTGTTAATTCTCAGGAAAAAATCCTAAATGCAACAACAGCTGCCGATGATCAAGGCGGAAACACTGGACAGGTCATCTTCCACTTGTTTTGTTATGGACACATTTTATGGGTTATACCTGAACTATGCATTCATCTGTATTGTTTATGTTATCATTTGTACAGATGATTGATGGTACACAGATAAATGTTGATGTTACTGCACCTGGAGCAATAATTGCTCTAGCATTAATATTTCTGAAGGTTCGTTTTCTTACTCATTCGAGGTCCCTTTTGACTCCCGTAAAACTTACACATTATTTTAAGAATAAACTACTGGATTGTATTACCATGTTCATATTTTACAGGCAGAGTCAGAAGAAGTTGCAGCTAGACTCAGTATTCCCACTACTCACTTCGATTTGCAATACGTGAGGCCTGATTTTGTTATGCTTCGCGTTATAGCCCGGAATTTAATATTGTGGAGCCGGTAATGTTACTAATTTGATATGAAGTCCCAGTATGGCTTTATGATAAATGTTAACAAACTTGCAGTAAATAGTAGCCTAATGCTAAATAGTGATGTGGTTTTGCAGAATACAACCTTCTATAGATTGGGTTGGGTCTCAAATTCCTGAATCTATTAAGTTTGGCGTTCTCCATATGAGTGAAGGGACTATTGACTGTGACGAGTTTGATGCTGAAGCCCTTTTTCAAGCTTATGTTAATATTGTGACTGGAGCATGCATAGCAATTGGTCAGTAATCAGTATCTGTTTTTTGAATCCCCCTTTTTACCATATTCCTGCTAGTATTACTGTACTGGTGGTTACAGTGACCTGTTAGTCCAGTAATACCCTTGCTAGCTGGTAATCTGCATGCCACAACTGCTTGTATACCTGCACGTCCTGTTGGTTTAGAATGCCATTTGCTTAGCTGAACTGTTCCTTATTTTGATTATTATACCTTCGTAGATGTATCTACTATTTCTGATTGCAATGCATGGTTTTCTAATTTGGTTCAATGCATTCCATGCAAAATCCTAATCCCATCCCCCCGCCCCCCTTCCCCCTCCAAAACTTCGTTCTTGCTGTCGTCTGTAGGATGTATCTCTGCTCCCTGGCGAATCGACCGCCGGCGCCTCCTTCTGTTGATTCATCACCAAACACTCCGTCATCCATTCCTCCAAGGAGGACAAGGAGCGACCATTGTCTTCTCTGGATGGCAACAACCTGGATCTGCTTGCTAATGTCTGTATCATGTCGCAGCTGCATTCCAGTGCCTGTCCATTGCTGCCCTTTACTCTATTGCCAGCTAATGCTGCTATCAAGCTCTTCATGGCTGTTGCATTCACTAAATCTCTTCTGCTCCAACTCCTGTCGTTGGTTGGTTTGGGACTTGGTGGGCTGCATGACATCAATCAGCAAGTAGGCTGCTTGTTTGGTGCGAGCGCTACTTGGTTGATAGCTGTTGGTGTTTAGTTGTGCTTGCTTTTTCTATTTGTTGCTTGCCGTTTGGAGGAGAGGTGCTTTCTGTTTCCGGTTTGGTCTAATTTAGTCCTTCATGAAGTCAGTGGTCGGTTGCCCCTATCCTCCTTCCTGTGTGTTTCTTGGCCACTGCTTGTGACCTCTCTGTTTTCCCAGTCACTGCCACACTGTCAGGATCTGCTCTTCCTCAATCAGGCTTCTACAAATCTTCAGAAACTGTCACAGATATTCAGAAATTACTTGAAAAGTAGCTAACTTCAGGAGATGACCTACTCGATTATAGTGAGAGTTTAGGGCCGAACCATGAATAGTAGTGGCTAGAGCCCAGGGTTTAACCCAAATACACGAAAGTATACCTAACACTTTGGGATACAGTTGGGTCCTGACAGCTCTGTCGCCACTAACATGACCACTCCTGACAGCTCTGTTAGGATTTGCTCTTCCTCAACCAGGCCTATGAGCTCCGCTGAGTGTCCCCTTCCAAATTCAGAGCTCTTGCAGTTTATGTGTCTCATATGTTCTACTCCCTGCGTTCACAAAAGGATGTCTCAACCTAGTTCAAATTTGCATGTATCTAGACATGATTTAGTGTGTAGATACATGCAAATTTGAGATAGGTTGAGACATCCTTTTGTGAACGGAGGGAGTATATATTGGCTACTTGAGCCTCAATGCATTATATGAAGTAACATGAAAATTTCATTCATACTGAAGTTTGAACTCACTCAAAGTTGTCAGTGCATCACATTAATTGTGATTATCAGAACACCACACTAAATATTGATACACACTTAGCAGACTTTAGCTGCCACTTACCAGCATTGTCAACGGTTCCAGGACTCAAGTATGCAGGCAGCAGAAATGGTGATGCCCAAGAACTACTATACAGTTACACTGTCCATTTTCTCAACGAGGTACGTAGATGGCTAGTCATCATAATTCTCATATGGTATTCCAGTAATATAGTTAATATTTTCATATGCAGATCAAACACATATCTGTTAGAACTCCAAGTATACTGCCAAAAGGATTGCTGCAATATGTCGACCGCGGAACTCTTGAGCTCTCTTTGCATCTTATTGTTCTGTCTCTATCTCTGGTAAGTGTCAACTCATTTGTTGTGATTTTATATAGAAATGGTACATTGTCGTAGTTGTTATGAAGGCTTAAAGATTTGGTGATTTACATCTTTCCTTTTATAAGGTAATGGCAGGGTCTGGGCATCTACAAACTTTTCGCTTGCTGCGGTATCTCAGGGGAAGAAGTTCTGCAGAAGGACAAGTGAATTATGGACTGCAGATGGCTGTGAGTATTTTTACTAGATGTCATGAACGATATTTTCTTTATGATATGGCGCAAGACCAAAGAACTGATATGTTATTTGATTACGTATTTGACAAGTCTAAATGGGTAACCTGCTGGCTTTTGCCTAGTTTTTTGGAAGTGGCATGGGCTGGGATTTGCCCTGGTTGTGAGATCCTAAATTTCATTCTTGACTCTTGAGTAGGGAATTCAGGGTGCGTTTCTTGTCAAATGGAAAACTTGGTAGTGGTAGAGCCGTATGAAGCTAATATTTTTTGAGAGGCGATCGCACTAAAATGTTACTTCTTGTTATAAGTTATAACTGTACATTAAAAATATGATTCATAAAGATACAAAAAGGGTATGTCCAAATTTAATGTCGTTGTCATCTAATGTTTTGAAAGACGAATAAATTTCATTTGATTGTGTTGATTCTGCTCAAGGTTTTTGGTAGATTTTACCACATCTAGTTGGATAAGGTTCAAATTTACAAACTACAGTGATTATATCATATGGTTGCGTGGAAACTAAATTAGAAATTCTGCTCATTATAGAAAAATGTCATGTCCATTTTGATTTGCTAATAGCTTATTTTGCGAGTACATGTATTAATCCATCAGATGATTTACTTGATTTATCTGGGATGTAGGTAAGCTTGGCTATAGGATTCTTATTTCTTGGAGGTGGCACACACACATTTTCAACTTCAAACAGTGCAATTGCTGCACTATTGATCACACTTTACCCGCGTTTGCCTACTGGACCAAATGACAATCGATGTCATCTCCAGGTACCTTTTCTTTTACTTTCTGAGTTCTGGGCTTCTTGCTATATGGTATCTTGTTGCAAACAAGCTAAAGCTCTTGCTACCGTACTGTAAATAGGCCTTCAGACACCTCTATGTAATAGCTACAGAACCTCGACGAGTTCAAACAGTAGATGTGGACACAGGACTTCCGGTGTATTGCCCACTTGAAGTGACAGTTGCTGAAACAGAGTATTATGATGAGACTAATTACTGCGAGGTGACACCTTGTCTTCTGCCAGAACGCTCAGTGGTATGTATTTTTTATTCCAGTAATATTTTTTATTAAATTGGTATGCTGAATGAACTATAAATATTTCTCAATTAAAACATTAGTTTAACAAATGTTGTAATATGTAATAACTAATAAATTGGAGCCAACTTACTGGTCTGTCAACCAACTATGGCATGTGAGGCAATCAGAAATAACTTTCTTCCGGCATTGTTGGTCAAGAGGAGCATCCTTTAGTGTCTCAAATTTGGGATTGCTGGGCTCTTTTGAAGATGAAAATCTTCTATTGGCTGGCTTCGGTGAACCGCTGTTGGACTGCACATAGGCTTGCACACCGTGGGTTGTACTGTTTAACAGAAACTGTTTTAGTTTTTTATATTTTTCTTCCTTTAGGAACACAGTCGATATTGATCATGAAACGCAGTCTAAATGGCTAATTATGTTGCAGCTGAAGAACGTGCGAGTTTGTGGTCCTAGATACTGGCCGCAGGTGATAAAACTTACACCTGAAGGTACATAACTCGTTCTGAGTACTTCACAGTTTTTGAGAAAATATTTTGTATAGTACTTTTATTTCATGTCTCTTACACAGACAAGCCATGGTGGAGATCTGGAGACAAGACTGATCCATTCAATGGCGGAGTTCTCTATATAAAGCGTAAAGTTGGATCGTGCTCCTACTCAGATGATCCAATTGGATGCCAATCTTTGCTTTCAAGGGCAATGCATGAGGTTAATGTTTTGTTACACTTCTGACATGTCTGAGGTAAAGGGCATATTTACATGTCATTCTCTTGATTTTCAGGTTTGTGATACACCATCTACAAGTTGTGGTACTCAACTAAACCGTTCAAGTCTTAGTTCATTTAGAGTTGATCAGTTAGTAAGCACATTCTCAGAAAATCCAAGCTTGATAGCTTTTGCAAAACTGTGTTGCGAGTCATGGAAGGGCAGGCAAGTCCTGTAGTTTTTTTTTATGTTTTTCTTATTTCTTTATATATGCGATGAATAATATATCCCGGACACCAGCTGTTAAGCACTGTATGCATTCAATTTGGCCATTTTGTTGTTGTGCTTAATGTTAACTTCTCATTGCAGATGTAATGGCAATTTTCAAGAGTTCTGCTCTCAAGTACTGTATGAATGTATGAGCAAAGATAGGCCTGCACTTCTACAGGTTTCTTACAGTAACCTGTCTTTAATTTTGTTGACTCTTTTTGTGCTTTATTGTCTTGTGTGTATCCAGTCACTGATATTTCATTTCCAGGTCTATATCAGTTTTTACACAATAATTGAGTCAATGTGGGAGCATCTGAAGATTGGGCATTTTCCTTTCTATGACTCTCTTTTCCTTTCCAGCTTAAAGGTTTGTGCTTCTATCTGAAGATTGGACCAAGCCATACATTGAGTCAATGTATGGCTTGGTCCTATTCGTCCGCTTCCCGGATAATTTCCAGCCCTAGTGCCAGAAATTGCCTATACATGTTATAAACGTGTGTTTGTTTTTGAATTTTGGGTGGGATAGGGGTGAGGGTGCCTTTTGCATTCATTTCTCGAGCAACACAAAAGCTTATCATCTTAATGCATTGATATACAAGCCTGGAATGTCCAGTTACGAACACAATACCCGCCACACCCGGGCCAATATTTCCCCTCTTCCGGGTCCACCAGGCTGGGAGCATTATGCATGATGATAAGCCCTTCACACAGGGCAGCACCCAGGTTTTCCTTGTCAATATCCAGGAGGTGAATTGAATTGCTCCCTGGAAGAGGGCATCGTAGCAGGATTTGGCAGAGTATTGACTGCCCGGGCGTCATTTCTAGACTAGGGTGGCCGGCTGTGCTGTGAGCTGCACTGCGGGATGACCCTTGTATTTTGTGAAGTTCCCATCTTCCTTGCATGTGAGATGAAGACGTTCCTCCTTTTGATCATAACCTGCCCTAGAGATTCTGATTTATCCCAGAATTACAACGGACCAGCTGGCCAGGATTTGGAACCTTGGTTCCTCTCAAGTTGTGGTACTGTGCTGATAACTGGCGAAGTTAAGCAGCACATAGCTTCAATACATCATATTAGTATATTACGCCATAGCTAGTAGTTTCAAATCATCTTTATTTCTGGTATCTTCTATACCTTTTACTCCAGAAATGACACAACTTTTGGTAATGCTATCATGCTTTCGTTTCTGGTGTGCAGGTTGCCTTGGCCTACAATGGAGCATTAGTCGATGGTAGAATTTCAAGTGGGGGCATCATCCAGTCCACCTTCTTGGAATCCCTCATGAAGCGGGTGGACAACATCTTCGCGGAATTGCCAAACCTCAAAGCCAACTTCGTCGGTTACTTGGGCACAGGCAAATGGCCAGATGCTCAGAATGACGCGGTGCTTCTCTCTTGGTATCTCCAGTGGTACAGCATCCCACCTCCCAACGTTGTGGCATCTGCATTTGAACAGATAAAGCCCAAAGTTCCCAGAGGTGTGTCCATGCTCCCATTGCTGCGCCTCCTGCTGCCAACCACGCATCTTGTGGGACTGATGGAGATTGAGAAGCTTCAGATGGCCATGAGAACCTAGAACCCGGCACTGGTAAATGCAAGGAACATTTGTATGTTGATCCTTGCTCATGCAGTTTACACCCAAGGCATATTCATCGGTTGGTGCATTTCAGTGAAGATTGAACTGAGCCTGGTTTTCGTTGTTCTGGTCTATAGCTGGGGTTGACGAGACGTGAAAGCATGCAGATGTTATTATTTGCATTTCTGAGAATGTTCTGGATTTTGGAATCCCTTTGTCTCTACAGAAAAGAAAATGATTCTTACGATTCAGTATATTTTCTTCGCCACGTCATTACAATTGATACCAACATTCCAATCATCATGAGACGCTGGGTTACAGGCGTGTCAGTACCTGACGAAGTAAACATCTGAAGAACTAGTTGGATTTCAGCGTGCCGTCACGGCGCGCCCTTAGTGGTTTTTTGAGGCATGTGAATGTTTTTTTTTTTTGAATTTGGTCATACTAAATAAGTACTCAATTCAGTAGATAGTAGTGTTTGTAAAATTGTTTACATTTTGTAAAACAGTATGTATAAAGTGTATAAAGCGTTGTAAATTTTGTAAAGCAGGTTCCATTTTGAAGTTTGATCTGTAATTCGAATATGCTTTTTTGTTGTTGTGAACAGCTATTTCTTAATATTTACATTTGTGATACTTTTATGTTCATATTTTTGAGCCCATGTTATAAATGGGCAGGTTTTTTTTTAAAATCATTTTAATGTGTGTTTTTATATAAAAAGCTGGTGAGTTGAAGTTACGGATTTAGCGGCATTTAGCAGTTTTGCAAAATGGTTTAAATACCGCAGAACAATATAGATGGAGTGTTTAAAATGATGGAAAGCCTGTTGTACATTTATGGTCATATTTTTGAGCCCATGTTATAAATAGGCAGGTATTTTTTTTTAAATCATTTTGATGAATGTTTCTATAAAAAAATATGATGAGTTGAAGTTACTGATTTAGCGGCATTCAGCAGTTTTGCAAAATGGTTAAAATACCGTAGAACAATATAGATGGACTGTTTAAAATGATGGAAAGCATGTTTTATTTTAGAATTTGGTTCGTGATTGAAATATATTTGTTTCGGAAATGAGTGTGAAGCAGTTTTTTCTGAATATTTGCACTTGTGGTATTCTTAATTTCATATTTTGAAGACCATGATACAAATATGGGTTGCTGTGTTTAAACAATCTAGCAAACTGTATGTAAGTAAGATGGGTCGCAGCAAATTCTTTTATCGGTTCTGTCATATCGAATGTTATCAGTGGTATTATTCTGGGGTTTTTTTTTTTGAATTCGAAAGAAATTTGTTAATTCCATATTGTTTAAATTGATGTGAAGGTGCGGCGCACGCCGCGCCCTTGGTGCCAAATTTTGTTGGCGGTTCTGGGTTTTTAAAAAAAAAGGAAAATTTCGAGATTTGAATTGCTTGAAATGTTGTTTAAATATTGTTGAACAATAAATCTGAAGTCTTTTAAATTACCTGAAGCATGTTCTGTTTTAAATTTTGTTTTCTGATTTGGTTATATTTATTTGGAGAATATGTGTGAACAAACTATTCTTATTTTGATGTTTTGAAGCCCATGATATAAATGGGTAGTTGTGTTTAATTTTTTTTACCAAACTCTATTTATATAAGATGGTTTGTCATATTGAGTTCTATTACCGATATTTTGTTTCCGGATTTTATTTGAGTCCGAAAGGAAAGTATGAAATCTATATTTCACAAAATGTATGGATGTTGCAATGTTTGTGAAGGTTCCATTTTTCTGAAGATTTTGATATATTATTTGCTTTTTTCTGAAATGTAGGTAGAAAGATATGAATTTTACAAATGTTTTTCTTTTTTTGTCGAATTTGCAGAAATCTGTGAATATCAGACAGGTGGGACCCACATGGAAGCTTTTCTATTATTTCCGAAATTTCCTGCGAAATGATCAGATCTCTGAGCGGTGGGCCCGTGATGACGTCATTGATGACGTCATCCTGCGCCGGCCATGGGCGGCTGGGCGGAGCTCGCGGTCGAGCGGCGAGGCCGCGCGTGGCGCCGGGGCAGCGCGGAGCCGCTGGAGGGCGTCGTGGGGAGCCGTTCGGGCGGCGCCTCGGACCAAAAGGTCGCCGGACGCGCCGCCGGCGAGCGTTTCCGCGGCGGCGGACGTGTAGCACGCCGGCGGCGATTCGACCGCGCGTGTAGCGTCCCCGCACTGGAGACTCGCGTAGGAGGTAGCGGTTGGTGCGGCGGAGCCGCCCGCGTGCTGGGATCTGGCGGGGGAGGGGCGGAGCGGCGACGGGGCGCGATGGCGGTGGCTGCGGCGACGGTGGCGTCGCGGGAGGGAGGAGGAGGAAGGGGAAGTGGTGGTTTTTTTGCAAGAAAGTCCTTCGGTTCTAGACTTTTTTATATAGGTCCTTCTACGCGTAAAATGGTGGGTCGCGGAGCGATTTCTCACCCGCGAGGGGCCTTTTCGAAAAATTGCCGCGTGCGAGCTGTGTGGGCCACTGGATTGCCGGCGAACGGTCGTGATCGAGTCACTGTAGCGTACTGTTCATTTGCAACAGTAGCTACAGTACCCGACCGCGGAGAGGCCGCGATTTTGTGCTCCCTTAATATAGTTAGTAATGAGAGAAGGGTTCAGTTATTGAACGGCCATATACCGAGATGAAGTGTCGAGAGCGTGGCATTTGTTACTTTAAACTGCATTTACTGTAGTGGCTTGTACTGACCTCTACAAAGCCTAGCTAGAGGAATAGTACATGACGGCCCCGACCCCGTCCCTTGCGTTGCCCGCACCAGGTGACTCGAGGGAAGCCAGCCGCCGCGAGGGAATCCCGGCGCCTTCTCTCCTCTGCCGCTGGCCTCGCCGTGGTGGCGGCGGCTCCCGCCACCAAAGGTGGATGGGGGCGACCCGCGGTGGACGCGAAGATGAAGGCTGTCCCGTCGCGCTTCTCTCCGGTGCTTGCAGCGGCCAGGCGGCGGCGGGCGGTGTGGTGCGCGGCAGTTGGCGGCGGCCCCTCGGCTTGGCTGTCGGCAGCAGCGGTGCGGCATGGGCCCGATCTGGGCCCAGATGGGCTGGGCGGGCCAAGGTCATGCGCGGCGCTTCCCGTGCGCTGCGCCGTCGGGTGGGGAAGCGCCGCGCCGTCGGGTGCGGAGCGTGGTTGGGCGTGTGGAGGCTGCAACGCGGTCGGCGGAAGGTAGAGGCGTCCCAGCCGGCTTCCCGTTGACGGCGCGTCGTGTCGGATTCGTGAGCGGCAGCGCGCGAGCATGGCTGAGCGTGCAGCTGTCCTGCATCACTTGGACGTCGGGGCGACGGCCCCGGACTTGGTGGTGGCGTCAAGCTGAGCTAGGAGGTGGCTCGGCTCGAGACAGATCTAGGCCCCGGCGCCTAGCTTTGTTTGGTGGCCGTGGACCGTCGGGCGCGAGGGGCTGACGGTGTCCGCGTGCGGGTCTGTGATGGTGGGCTGGTCGGTCCCCGTGTGGGCGGGCGGGCGGTTAGTGTTGCCCCGCCGGGTGAAAACCTTGCCTTGGTCATCGACCAAGACAGGCGACGGTGACGCCCTCGGGCACCATTTCCTTCTTGAAGGCGTCGTCATGGCGGTGCTCTCACTCCTCCGTCCGGAAACTTCCGGGGGAAACCCCAGATCCTCCGTGGATCGGGCGAGGGCGGCGCTTCGGCGTCGTATTCCCCTTGGGGCCTCGTCTTGGATGTTTCGCTGGCCAGAGGGACCCGTGGATGTTTGGTGGTCTGCGGTGACGATCTTCTCGTCTTCGGCTAGGTGGTGTGTGGCCCTGGGGCCGGCGTGGATGTCAGAGCGGCGGCTCCGATCTCGCCTCCGCTGCGTCGCGTTGAGGTGCGTGGGTGTCGGCCTTTCCTGCTTGGGCGGTTTCGTCGTCGACCTGTGTGGAGCGTGGCCCGTGGCCAGCGTGGATGTCGGAGCGCCGGCTCCGGGTTTTGCCTCTGCTGTTGCGTTGAGGGCCTCCGCTGCCGCGTCGAGGGGTGTCGGCCTTGGCCGCTTGGGCGGTTAGGTCGTCGACTTGTGTGGTGCGTGGCCTCGGGACTGGCGTGGTGTGTTGTGTTGTTGTATCCGGTTTTCGGCCAGTTTTTCTTATAAAGTGGCAAATTCACTTCTTCTATATAAATGAAAATGCAAGCCTCTTTCCCGATTTCAAAAAAAAAAAACCCAGCTACGCCTGGCATCGTGGGCATTGCTATCTGTTGCTTTCAAGCACCAAACCTAAATAATATACTCTATAGATGAACCCTAAGCGAGGGTATCTGGAAGTAATTTAATTCTCTGATTTAGATCTGAGTTAAGTGTGTTAAATTCTATGTAAATTGAGGATTATTTGTGATGTTGAGTATGTCGATCCCATCCTGGACCTAACAATTGGTATCAGAGACCAGTGATCCTCGGAGGCGTATCGATTTGGTGGAAGAGTAGGGTTGGTTGTCTTGTAAAATCTCTTTCTCAAACCCCTTATCGTGGTGGCGGTTTGTTCGTCGAAGGAGGCGTAGGCGACAGTGTGGTCATCTTACTGACCGAGTTGACGGTGGCGGCGGCGGCATAGTTCGGGCACAAGTCATTTCCCTTTCCAGGTTGCTTGAGATCATCTCCTCTAGCAGTAAAATCCCTGCGACACAATCGATTCGTGTGCTTTCGGTGGCGGGACAACGAGAAGGTGGCAGGATCTACTCCGAGATTCGGGTTGCTGAAAATTTTCAGTGTAAAATTCCTCTTCTTCGCGAGCCAGATCAGGAGCAGGATGCTTCGAACATCCAAAGCTAGCGTCGAGGGCGACGAGGAACTTAAAGCAATTCGCTATGAACTACTCCCTCCGTTCCAATTTTTTTTCCATACGCCTCCCAAAGGGGAGCCGGGTTCCATTATCAAAAGACAACAGAACAGGAATCCTTATTACAAACCGAAAAGAAAGAAGAAGCAAAACCTCAAGACATGACTAGTTTTTGAGGTAAACATCACCAGGGACAACCGCCCTACACTCCCAGGAAAACAAGCTAACTGAAAGAAGCAAACTTCGCCAAGGCTCCACAAGCACAGGACTAAAATGACCAACAGCCACACCTAGCAACTTAAACCGGGACAACGCTCGACCTCAGGAGCAACCACACTTCAGACTTCACGAGCCAGCACCAGCTTCACCAAGATTTTGTTAGCAACCACCCTCCAACTTCACAGCAGAATTAATCATCAGCAACCGCATCATCGGCTTCACTGCCATCATCTTCAATTCTGGGACCAGAACCCCTCGCCCTGGACATCACAGCATAGGACGCCAGCGCCACCTGCTACAGCTTGTCAGCTCCTTCTTCAAGCATCTTCTTTTCATCCTCTTTCTGCAAACCTGCCCAGTGACGCATGAAAACACACATGTAACAGACCAGTTCCACAGGTGAAGAGATTAGCTTCCCCTCAAAACATGCACGATTACGAAGTTTCCAAATAGCCCAACAGAGGGAGGCAAGACAAACAACATGCAAGTTGGTTTGGAAAGGCAACAGCTTGGCAATCCACCAAAAGTATTGAGTAAAACAAGAGGGTCTAGTAAAGCTGCCAAGAGCCGAGCTCACCGAGCTCCAAACAAATACAGCAGCTGGACAAGAGAAAAAATGTGAGAAATAGTCTCATCCTCCGGGCAAAACCTGCAAGTATAGTTCCCGACCCACTTCCTTTTTTTCATGTTATCTTTTGTAGCAATGGCGTCATGCCATATTAGCCATAACCAGATTTTTATTTTTAGAGGAATTTTCGCCTTCCACAGATGTCTAAAAGATCTGTCAAGACCACTGGAAGAGAGTTTGCGATACATCGATTTGAAAGTAAACTTTCCAGTTTTGGTGAACTTCCACCTGGGATGATCTTTACCCACCCCCAAGGCAACCACCAGCAGTGAACTCCTAAGGGCACCAGCCTGTGCCTGAGCCACCGGGTAAAGCCACCTTCGAAAAGTCATAACCCAATTTCTATCAGCCATCTTTGACGCTTAGATTTTGCTGATCACAAATCACATATAGCTGAGGGAGACTCTCAGAGAGGAGAGTCACCAAGCCAAGTATCATGCGAAAAACTGGTTTCATTCCCACCAATAGCCACCATCTTCCTTCCTTGTAAGTAATATTTCTTCACTTTCTGCAGGTCTTTCCACACAGGGGAATAGTTCTGCTTGAATTTCACATCCCAAATGCCCTTAGTAATTCCATACTTTGCTCTAATAATCTCCTGCCAAAGTCCTTCCTCACTCTCAAGCTTCCACCACCACTTGCAAAGCAAAGCAATATTCAGAAGTTTCAGGTTTTTAATACATCCACATGTGGTGCATAGCAAGTCAATTAAATTGGAACGGAGGGAGTAGTTGAGATGTGCAAGCATACTGAGGAATTGCATCTGGATATCACTATGATGCACGAGAAGCAGACCGAGATAGTTGAAGTGGTCGAAGAAATGCACACAGCAGTGGGAGCAATCAGTATTTAGCTGCCATCCACGGCGAAGGCAATAAACTCTTTGAGGCCACCGGTTCATCCCCAAGCAAATGCAATGGAAAATCAAACTGAGGGAATAACTCAAGAACAACAAAAATCTCCAACCTTGCAGAGATCTGGACAACAACATACTGAGTTGACAGAAGAGTTGAAGAAAAGGTTGCTACTAGAAAAACACACTACATCAACAACTTAACAATGAACAAGCTACCACCAATTAACACAGGCAGGCGTTCAGCTCCTCCAGGATTTGCAGGTTTGAAAGGGCATGTCTCTCCTAATCAGTTTTGTTTTTGTTAACAACATAAGTATGAGCTTACCGTGTGCTAAAATACAATAGTACAATTGTTGAAAAGGAGAAAAGATTGAAGATGGTGGCCCATAGATTTTGTATTTATACTTGAGTCATAGGGCTACCGACCTACCGTACTATCAAGAGGGGGGGGGGGTGTCGTGGTGGGATCACGACAGATGCCATGGGTATGGCTAAGATGGGGCCGAATGGTCGTTGGGGGAATCCGGGGAGGGTTTATGCACTCTACAAGTGCACAAGCATGAACACACCAAAAACCGCAAGAACATGAACTGAAAACCAACCAACCAAGAACACGAAGAACACCACGATGTACCCTGCTTCGGGGCCCTCTTGCGGAGGTAACACCCCTACTGCAGCACTATCCTAGTCAGTGTATAGCTCAAGGTAACAAGTACAGGTCGCTCCTCGAGCTGTGTGATGATACAATGGTGAGAGCTTGAGGTGGGAGATGAAGTTACAAGGAGAATGAACCAGGGTGCCGGGTCTCTTCCCTCGTGATGGATTGATCTCTGCGTCCGTCCCTCCTCTCGCAGGAGGGGTGGAGGCCCCCTATATAGGCTAGCCGGGTTACCGTAGTGCCCCTCGCCGAGCACTGTAGCCATGCCTCTGCTTTGGTCATCATTGTACTCCTGTCAGGGACAAGACATGGCATGCCCATCCCCCGCGTCACCACAGTGGAGCTAGGATGTCTCCTCTGACTGAGACAGGACGTAGCCACGCCATGCTACCTCGTAGCCTTTACCCCGGATCTCACGGGGTCAGCGGTCAGAGGCGTGCAGCCCCGCCGAACCGGGGCACGCCTCGGCCATGCTCCGTGATAGACGCTCCCGTGTCAGGCGGGAAGTGACAGGAGCATTGACTCCTGCCCGAGCTATGGCCTCCTGCCATGGTTAGCCCGGGTCCTGCGCATAAGATCTTTTACCAGGTCGGACTTCACTTCCTTCCCATAGCTCCTCCTGCACTCACAACCTAAACCATAGCACCGAGGTGGTTAGCTCGGCTGATCATAGCTCGGATCATGAACCTCGGCCCATGCCAATGGGATACCTCGGACCCCTCTGGTCCAAGATAGGTCGGTCTGTACTCTCCAGGTCAAGATGAAGCTCGGACATTCCCAGGCCCAAACAGCTCGGTCCTTTCCGTACCTCGGCACACCTTCGAACTCCACTTACGCCAAGCCTTGACCCTACCCGGGGATACTCCCCCGACATTAGTCCCCGAAGCTGGTGCGGTCCTACGACCTCGGATGGAGGGCCGTAGCAGGTTCAAAATAAGCAAGGCCCCACCTCTAAAACCGACCTCAAACATCGCTCCGCCGAGGTACTTCCCACATACCACAATATAATCCGAGGTAGATATGCAATCTGAACCTTCCGAGCTGTTTGACTCAGCACAATCTTGCCTCAAGAATTTCCGAGGCACGTGGCGAAGAATCTCTGCCCAGGCTTCGAAATCCGGACCTCTGAAAGATAGGTCCTGACCACACGCCGCCCTCATCAACCGGACCCACCGAACAGCGCACCTGCGCACTCAAGTGCGAGGCCAACTTGACCGCCCATGACTCCTCGATTCTCGCGCTGCCTAGCACAGGAAATCCGAGGCTGGCGGTTGCCACTCCGCGGCCCACGATGTGGCCGATCGTGCGGCCACCAACCGCGCAACCGTGCGCTCACCCGCACACGATCCCGTGCCTTCCCGATAACCGCGCGGTAGTGCGCAGTTAACGCGCGCCGTTACCGCACGCTGCCCATAAATAGGGGCCCAGGGGTAACTTCATCGTCTTCTTCCCCACTCGCCCATTGCTTCGCGCCCACTGCACCGTGCCTCTGCCTCCATCGCCGTCGTCGAGCACTCGCCACTGCGACCTCGCCGTCTCGAAGAACCTCGCCGGAAACGCGCACCGCGCCTTGCGCCGCCACTCCGCCGTCGATCCTTCCCCGATCTTCGAGTACCTCATCGGTGAGTTCCTCATCTCCCCTCCATTGCCATCGCCATGAACAGGTTCATCCTTCGATGAACTCGAGGATCTGGATGAATCCGATGAATCTGAGGAACCCGATGCTTTATCTTTGCACTCTTTTTGCCATTTCAGATCTTGTCTAGACTTGTATCAGACACACCCGTAGCATTGTCCTTTTAGGTTTGCCCCTTGATGAACTCGAATTTATCTTCCTTTTTAGCTCACCGGTAGATCTTTGCTAGTATCTCGCCATGGTAGAAACATGTTTCCCGCCTAAATCCTTTTAGTTCGGCTGTCTTGAATGATCCGAGGTATCTACCCCGGCTGAACTTCGAACTGTCCGGGTACTTACCCCGGTTGAACCTTGAACTGTCCGAGGTACTCACCCCGGTTGAACCTCCCTTTTCTGCAGGAAAGTGCCAACATGTCGGCAATTGCTAAGTCAAACCGCGCCGAGGTTTCCGCCAGCGAGAGAGGTGGATGGGATGGCTCGGACGTCACCGACGACGATATCAAATGGCTCAAAGAAACTCATCGAATCCCAGCCGAACTGCTGTATCGGCTTCACACTGGGGACGGCGAACCGATCGCCAACCCCGGCGAGAAAGTGGTGTTTGTCTCTCACTTCGAGCGCGGATTCGGACTTCCGGCCAGCAAGTTCTTTCGAGAATTTCTGAAGTTCTTCGGCTTGCAGCCGCACCACCTCCCAGCTAACTCCATACTACAGCTGTCGTGCTACGCAGCTTTCTCTGAAGGATATCTCGGCCTCTGGCCGAGCGTTGAGGGCTGGGCCAAGTACTTCCAGCTGAAGAAACAGAGCATCCCCAACAAGGAGGTCGTGAACAAGGATATGACTGCCTGTGGTGCGGCCGCTATCTCACCCCGGCTGGGCTCCGAGTTCCCACGGATCAAAGGCCTGGAGAGCTGCAAGAAGTGGAATCGATCCTTTTTCTATGTGAGGAACCCCGGTACTGTCGACCTCATCAACCTCCCGGACTTCCAGCTCGGCCCTCCCACTGCACAACTCAACTGGGATTTCAACCCGGAGGACGCCTACGCCGAGGTTCAAGAGATCCATGAATACATGCTGGATCTCAAGAAAAGAGGGTGGGGTTCCGATGACATCCTCCGGACTTTTGTAGATCGAAGAGTCAGCCCCCTCCAACAACGAGCCCATAAGATCTGCCATATGGAAGGTCTACTCGATCCTACACGGATCAGCAGCAAGGCGCTCTCCAAGGCCTCAGTTTGGCGCCGGGTCAAAGCCGTTGCCCAGACTGAGAAGGACGAGGAGTGGACATGGGGCGTGGAGCCTCACAACAGAGAAAATCTTCCGGAGCAAGTGAGTACTAAATTTCCGAGCTTACGCTCCGGTCTTGCACACCTCGGTTGCTTCTTAACTCAATTCTTTTTTGCCACTCCTGCAGCGGTTCGCCCGGCAGCTGATCGAGGACGGCCCGGAGCCGTCGAACTGGGCTCCTGCCCGCCTCGCCCTGGAAGGTTCAGAGACTGAAGACCCGGACAATGAGGATCACCTTCCGATCCCTAAGGCCGTTCCGAGGTCCGCCCCAAAGACTGGCTCCTCCAACCCGGGTAAGAAACAAGTTCCCACCTCCATCAGAGACTGGTCTGACGACGATGATGACGATGACGATTGCCAAATTTGGAACCTGTCAACATTATTCCCATTTCATATGCTCCTCCAACATATAAGAACTTTCATCCAGCGTCTGCAGCTTCCCGGAAGCGCTCAGGACCTGGTACCTCGGATGCCGAGGCTTCCAAGACCTCGGATACTGCGGCGCCCAAAGCCAAGCGTGCCAAGAAAACCTCGGCGAGGCGCAAGAAACGAGGCCCCGTGGAGGAAGATGCGTAAGTCACCTTTGCTCCTCCTTTGCTCCTCCTTACTTCTCACGCTGCTCCGAGTTTAAGTTTTTACACTCTAACTTAATCTTTCTCTTTCGTCTAGCCCGGCTCGGCAGATCAAGCAGAGCCATAGCTCGATACACTCACCACTGCCTCCAGTGGTTGAAGCTCAGACAACCGAGGTCGAGGTTAACCTCGGCAGCCCCGCCAGAGCCTCTCCTCCAGAACGTCCATTGACCTCACCAGCCCGGAGAAGACCATCTCCTCCCCTGGCACGCGTCTCCTCCGCCGAACTTCCACCGCCGAGCTCTGACTCCGGCCTGGGGCACTCTGCTCCCCGCCGAGATCAGACTCCTCCACCTCCTCAGAAGATGCGGAGACAGATCGCGCCAAGACTCCGGCAAAGACCGTGCAGGAGCCTCGGCTCTCCCCCAAGTCCAAGCTGCGCGCAACCAGCAGCAGCAGCAAAAGAAGAAACAACAACAACAACAGCAGCAGAAGCAAAAGCTCCAGCAGCAGCAGAAAGATTCAGCTCCTGTTGAGCCTCCCAAACAGCCACACAAACTCCAATGCCGCCACCGCCAACGGGACCCAAGGCTGCGAGCACCCAACTGGTGCCGCACGTTCCTGCGCCGAAGTCCACCTCCACCAAGATTGCGCCCTCAAGCTCTCAGGTCGCCATCTCCCGAGCTCTTTTTGCTGCTACCACTCAGCCGGACATCAGCAGCTGGGAGGTCGGGCACTCCGGACCAAGAGTGGGAACAGCTTAGGCTCGGAGAAGCACTATGACATGGATTGGAACTCGGCTGACACTGCCGAGGTCTCCTCTAACCCGGCTCTGAGCATCCCGTTGGACCCAGCGCCGTGCTTCAGTCCATCTACACCATGCAGACTGCAGTCCTTGATTGCAGCAAGAAGGCCTCGGTAAGTTTCTTTACAACTCTCTTTCTTCCTTTGAAATCAAATGACAAACATACACTATTCCCAGTCCCCGAGATTCGGGTTGAGCAATTGACACTCCACCGAGTTAAAATTGCTCGGCTTGAATCTCAAAAACTTGTCATTTCTCCCATGCTGAGTCCCCGAGGCCAATGCCAAGTCCCCGGGACTCAATTGGCCTCGGGTGCTAGAAATACCTCGGATTTCTCCGAACTGATCTCTATTTTTTCAGGATGCAACAATGCTCGGACAAAGGTCTTCAAGAACCTCCTGCTGGATCACAACAGACTGAAGAAGTCTCACCGGACTCTTCTATCCGCAAGGAGCAGAGCGAAAGATTATGCCTCCAAGTTGAAGACAGCCGAGGATGAAATAGCTCGGCTGCAACAAGAGCTGAACCGGGCTAATGAAGCCAAAAACTGTGGAGGACGCTATGAAGGTCAAGGACCAGGCCGCCGAACAGCAGCAAGAGCTTGCCAAGACCCTGGAGAGCCGCGCCACCTCGGCCGAAGCCGAACTTATCGCCCTCCGAGCTTTATCGAAAAGCTGGTTGTCCGAGCTAGCTCGGATTAACCACCAAATGGACAGTAAGTTTCTTCTCCCCTTTTCCTTTTTCTCTGCCGACCTACACCCGTGCCACCGTATGCCTTATTTCAGCGACAGCCTTTTTGTCTTCTTCAGAGAACTTCGAGCACTCCAAGGACAAGGCTATCCGCGAAGTTCAAGCAGCTCGGGCAAAGAGGGCTGAGACAGAAACCCTCAGCGAAAGCTGGGATATCCAGGACCACCTTGTTGCCCTTAACGCTCAGATCAGGCCGTCCGGGCTATTGGAACTAAACTTGTTGATGCTGCCATCGAGGTCCACCGTGCCCTCTGGCCCAAGGTTAAGACTCCCACTTGCATCGACGAGCTCGCCACGAAGCTGAAAGGAGCCGAGGCTAGACTTCGGGAGTGGAGATGCTCATCAGCTCGGGCTGGAGCGGACAAGGCCTGATGTTTGTGCTGTCCTGGTATGAAGAGTTGAGATCCACACTATTACCTCCTTGCGCAAGGGCTCTCCTTGGAACTACCCCCTGATGGCATCGAAACGCCAAGCAGCAGCCGACCTCTTTGCAAGTTATGCAAACACCCGGATCTTCAATGAAGGGCGCCTCTACTCTGAGGACGAAGAGAGCTCGGACGAGGAAGCAGAGTCCAGTGAAGAAGGTTCTGACGGCGAGGAAATTGACTTTGACGAGCCTGAGAGCTCCAAGGGCAAGGCCGGCAAAACAACCGAGATGGCTGATGGCTCTGATGATGACTTCAGCTTCGACGAACCTCCGAACTCCAAGGGCAAGTCCGGCAAAGCTGTAGCCACCGAGGTGATCTCCCCAACGTGACGGACACTCCGGCATCCACTCCAACAACCGAGGTTGCCTCCGCGACCGAGGTGGTTCCTGCGCCCGAGGTTGTTCCTGCGTTCGGGGCTCCCACTGCCACCACTTCGGCGACCGAGGTCTCTGGTTCCGAGGCCTGAACTTGTCTCAAGCAAAAACATTAAATCCCCGGTATGCCGGGTGCAGATGTAATATACACTTAAGTAGTTTGCTTTGCTACCAGTACTATTATCTTGCTATCTGAACCATGCTTTTCTAAACTTTATGCCGAACCCTTTTGGAACGAGTCCTCGAGTTCACTTTCATGTTTACTATATCTGGCATTGTTTGCTCTTGTCTACCATTTAGGTGTTCGACAGTCGAGTCACAAGATTGTTGTTTATAGCATACAGTACTTAGCAAATCTTGAAGTGAGTTTCAAAATCATCCGGCATAAACGAAAGGTAAAGACAGGGGTTAGAAACGACACATGCCGAACTACACTTTTGGACCAAGTCCCCGAGTCCATTTTCATGTCTCCCACGTTTTTTCATCTTTGCTCTTGACTACCTTTTAGGCAGATGCCAGTCGAGTCACAAGATTAGTTACATAGCACACATTACTTGAAGTTTGAGACGAGGTTCAAAATAGTTCGGCATATGAACAAAACTGACAAACAGAAATAAAACACAAGCACAGGAGCGAGGCAGTCCCCGAGCTTCAACCTCGGAGTGCCGACATTTCATTAAGGATTAACCGAGGTACATACATTGCGCGTTCCTGCGCATCTATTAGATAGTAGGAATCATTGAGCAGAGCTCGGCTCACAATGAACGGTCCCTCCCATGGAGGTGACAACTTGTGCCGACCTTTCTTGCGCTGCACCAGCCTCAGCACCAAATCTCCCTCGTGAAACACACGAGGGTTGACTCCGGCTATGATAACGTCGGAGACCTTGCTGGTATATTGCTGACCGAGATGAGGCCAATTCTCTAGCTTCCTCAAGCAGATCTACTGCATCCTCCCGAGCCTCTTTTGCCTCGGCTTCAGTGTACATTGCCACTCTGGGCGCATCATACTCGATGTCAGTGGGTAGCATAGCTTCTGCCCCATAGACCATAAAAAATGGCGTATAGCCAGTTGATCGATTTGGCGTGGTCCTTAGACCCCACAGTACTGCTGGTATCTCATCTATCCAACACCCCGGCGTTTTCAGCAGTGGTTCAATGAGCCGAGCCTTGATGCCGGCCAACACTAGAGCATTTGATCTTTCCACTTGTCCATTAGACTCCGGGTGTGCCACCGAGGCTATGTCCAGCCGGATTCCCTTGTTCATGCAAAACCGAGCAAATTCTCCAACAGCAAAGTTCGTGCCGTTGTCCGAGATAATGCTATGGGGGTACCATATCGCAGAATGATCTCCTTCAAAAAGTCACTGCTGAATGACCATCCAACTTCCGGATTGGTTTCACCTCGATCCACTTGGTGAACTTGTCCACCATCACCATATGTGTGTCATGTTACCTCGGGCTGGTTTGAACTCTCCCACCATATCCAAACACCATACCGCAAACGGCCAAGTGATAGGAATTGTTTTGAGCGCCGAGGCTGGCATATGCGTTTGCTTGGCAAACCTTTGGCATCCTTCACATCTCCGGACTATGGCCTCTGCATCAGCAAGAGCAGTGGGCCAATAGAACCCATGCCTGAACACCTTGGCCACCAGAGCTCTTGTGCTGCAATGATGACCACACTCTCCTTGGTGGATCTCCAAAAGCATCTCCTTGCCTTCAGCTGGCTCGACACACCGTTGCAACACCTCGGTTACGCTTCTTTTATAGAGCTCCTTGTTGATGATGGTGTACGCCTTGGCCCTCCTTTGATTCTCCTAGCCTCGGTTGTGTCACTTGGCATGCTTCCCTCCGTTATGAACTTCATGATTTGCTCCGCCCACTCCGGCACGGGTGCAAAGGAAAAAGTTCTCGTCCACCTCCATTGGTTCGGCCACCATAATCTCCTCCATTATTTCCTCCACCATCCTGCGACCAGTCCCCGAGTCTGATGAGCAGTCCCCGAGGTTCGGTGCAGTCCCCGAGCTCTGCCACGCAGTCCCCGGGTCCGACCAAACGCATCCGACGTCTACCTCCATTGGAACAGGTCCGGGCTCTTGCTCCGCCGGGATGAAAATAGATTCGGATTCAGGAGAAGGTTTGATTGAAGGAGTTCTCAAGTGATTCAGGGCTACCCCTGGTGGTACTGCCTCTTTGATGAACCGAGCTTTGACAACACGTCGGCAGCATCATTTTCTGCCCGAGGTATATGCCTGTACTCACACCCTTCAAAGAACCCGGATATCTTTTGCACATGGAACCGATATAACGCCATGTTGGCATCCAGAGCATCCCAAGTTCCAGAAGATTGTTGCACCACCAGGTCGGAATCGCCGAAGCACTCTACACGCCGGATACCGATCTCCTTTGCCACCTTGAGGCCATGGATTAAGGCCTCATACTCCGCCACATTGTTTGATGCTGAGAAATGAATCTGCAGCACGTACTTCAGCTGATCTCGCTTTGGCGAGGTGAGGACTATTCCAGCCCCCAGCCCGATCTTTGTTTTGGACCCATCAAAATGCATTTTCCAATAATTATAGTCCGGCCTGGGTGGCTCATACTGCATCTCGGCCCAATCACAAAAGAAGTCCGGCAACGCCTGGGATTTAATTGCATCTCTTCTCTCATAATGTGGTGCATATGGAGACACCTCAATCGCCCATTTGGCAACTCGGCCAGTTGCATCTTTGCACCCGATGATCTCCGAGATTGGAGCTTCGCACACCACCGTCATGGGATGCTCCTGGAAATAATGCTTCAACTTCTTGACCGCCAGGTAGACACCATACGTCATCTTCTGGTAGTGAGGGTAGTTCTGCTTCGAGGTAGAGATCACCTCGCTCAAGTAATACACCGGTCTCTGCACCGACCTGCCACCTTCTTCGCGCTCCACCACCACTGCCACACTTACAACTCGGTTTGTGGCCGCAATGTAAAGTAACATCGGCTCATTGTGCAATGGTGACGCCAACACCGGGGCAGTGGACAACATCTTTTTCAGCTCATTGAACGCCACGTCGGCCTGCGGGGTCCATGTAAACCCGGTACTTTTCTTCATGAGCTGGTACAAAGGTAAGGCTTTTTCTCCTAGCCGAGGCTAGGCACCCTGTGAACTTCTGCACATCTTTCAAACACTTCGGTAACTTCATGCTCTCAATAGCTCGGATCTTGGCCGGGTTAACCTCGATACCTCGGCTAGACACCAGGAATCCGAGCAACTTTCCAGCCGGGACACCAAAGGTGCACTTGTCCGGGTTAAGCTTCAACCGATACTTTCTCAAATTCACAAATGTCTCCTCGAGATCCTCGAGGAGAGTATGTTTCTCCTTAGTTTTGATGACATATCATCGACATACACTTGCACATTTTTGCCCATTGAGAGTGCAGGCATTTCTGCATACACCTCTGATAAGTTGCCCCGGCATTTCTCAGACCAAAACACATGACACGATAGCAATACGCCCCATACGGGGTAATAAAAGCAGTCTTTATTTGATCCTTTGGGTTCAGTGGTATCTGGTGAAAACCAGAGTACGCATCGATAAAAGACAACAGTTCACAACCAGCAGTGGAATCGATCACTTGATCAATCCGAGGTAATGGAAACGGATCTTTCGGGCACGCCTTGTTGAGGTTAGTGAAGTCAATGCACATGCGCCACACCTTGACCACGGCTGGCTCGTCTTTCTTCTTTTCCACCAAGACCGGATTGGATATCCAGTCCGGATGCAGCACCTCCATAATGAACCCGGCTGCAAGCAACTTAGCCAGCTCGTCCAGCACCACTTGTCTTCGGTCGTCTGAGAGACGACGGGTCGGTTGCCTCACCGGTTTCACCTCTGGCCTGACAAATAAAGAGTGCTCTGCCAACTCCCTCGGAACACCAGGCAGGTCCTTAGCCGACCATGCAAAGATATCCCGATTCTCACGGAGGAAGTGACAGAGCGCCTTCCTATTTCTCGCCCAGCCCGGTCCCAATGATGGCCATGCTCTGGGTGCTCCGGGTCAATGGGGATCTTCTTGGTCTCCTTGGGCACCTCGAATGCGCAGTTGAGTCCGGGCTCATCAGTCCGGACAGCCGAGCTGTGTTGACTGCGCCATTGCCACCACTTGATGCAGCTTCTTCTTCTCAGCTGCGATCACCAAAGACTCGGCCAGATTAGACCCCGCCGAGGCACACTGAATGGCTCGCTTGTAGTCACCCGAGATGGATATGATCCCATTAGGCCCTGGCATTTTCATCTTCAGGTATGCAACATGGGTGGAAATCATGAACTTGGCCAAGCCGGCCTTCCAAGCAATGCATGGTATGCACTCTCCAAGTCCACCACCTCGAACTCGATACTCTCAACTCGGCAATTTCCTTGGTTCCAAATGCTACATCCACCCATATCTTGCCCATGGGTGCACAGGAAACGCCAGGCACAATCCCATGAAAAGTACAACTGCTTGGCATCAACTGATTGGCGATATGCCCAATTTCACCATTGTGTCTCGGTACATGATGTTGATGGCACTGCCATTGTCCACCAGAACTCGGGTGAACCTCACATTGTTGGTAGGCCCACACAACGTTGGATCTACCACCAGGGCATACTTTCCAGGGCTCGGCATGATCCGAGGTGTGTCTTTCCTGCTCCAAGTGATCTCCTGCTCAGACCAGTTCATATAGGTCGGCACCACCGGCATTACTGCATTCACCTCCATGGCACGCCTCTGCACGCTCTTCTTGTCAGTTGGCTCGGTCACAAAGACCACATAGCTCGCATGAGCCTCTCTATAGTCATTTCCGGGGTATTCATACTGCTGACTTGGTCCGGCACCATTGTTGTTGTTATTACCTCGGACATTCACAACATTCACGGGTCTTGCTGCTGCAGGCCTCGGAGGAGGTGCAGTGGTTATCGGGGTAACATTTGCTCCGGACAGATTGGGTGGGACCTCGGCTGAAATCTCTGAGGTGGTGGTCCTGCTCTGATTCCTCCGGCCTTGCCCCTTCTTCTCTGATTCTGCGGTTCCAGCTGCACTGCCGGGTTGAATGGTTGGCTGGCTTGCGCGGGTCGGTCGTATGGTAACAGCAAGGACCATCTATCATTGATTCATAAGTCAAGGGTGGCTCCGGGTTCGGACTAAATGCCGGACCATTGATTTTCGGCCTCTGGACACCTCCAGCTCCGGGCTGATCCGGGTTCACCGCTGCAACTTGGTTCGAGGTGTATGGGTAGTCCGGCTCCCTCCTCTTTGTCCGAACTCTGGCGGTCATTACACCTTGGTCCGAGCCGGTTGTTTATTGGCTCCCTCCTTCTGTTACGTGCCACTGCCTCTGCTGCTGGCTGCATCGGATCACCCAGAGCATAAGAATCTGCAATCCGGATTGTCTGCTAGGGATTTCGGCATATCTCTTTGGAGCCTCTGCCACAGCATGCTGCCATGTCGACAACCATCTGCAAACCAGGAAATGGCCTGTGCCTCTACAACTCCTTCACAGGAATTCCGAACATTGCTCCACCGAGTTAAGAATTCTCGGTCAGTTTCATGATCATCTTGCTTACATGCTGCCAGGAGCTGAGGTCGGTTTGGCCTCTTGTATGTACTAGCAAAGTTGCTGTTAAACGCCAGCTCCAAGTCTATCCAGGAGTTGATACTATACTCCGGCAAATTATTCAGCCAGATCCGAGCTGGACCTTCCAACATGTGCGGGAGATACCGGACCGCCCATCGGCGATTGCCCCCCGCTATGTGCACCGAGGATACATAATCTGTCAGCCAATCTTGTGGCTTGGTGCTCCCGTTGTATGGCTTGGTGTTCCGACCTAACTGGAACTGAGATACTGGGGTGGTGGCTCCTCATGATCCGAGGTCCAAACACGCCGGACCAGGAGGGCCTTCCTCCTCCAGTTGCTCGGACAAGTAGATTCTATCCAGCTTGTTACGAACATCGCCCGGAGCTAACATCCGAGCTCCTATCCGAGGTCCCAACGCCCCATCCACTCTGTGGTATCCAGCTCGCGCCATGGCCGAGTCTCCATCATCGTATCGGTCATCGCCTTGACCGACGTTCTGAGGTTGCTGAACATACTCCGGCTCTGCTGATACTGCTCCTGCTGCCGGGGTTGTTGCTGATACCTCGGGGGCGGAGGTGGTTTACCTCGGCCAGCCGATGCTGCTTGCCCACCATTCTGATTTCCCTGGCCGGAGTTACCCCTAGCCCGGCTAGCATTGCCCTGGCCCACCTTCTGCTTTGCTGCTAACACTGGATCATACTTCAGCAGCTGCTTGTTCTGACCCGAGTTGACACTCCGGGCTCGATCGGCTCCTCCGACGAGTGGAGACGAGGCTTGCCCCTTGGACACCTGACTAACGGGCCTAGCTGAGTAAACCATCTGCGAATCACCAGCCCCGGCTCTGCGGAGACCTCATTCTGCTGATTAGCTACATATACCAATTCATTGACTCGCTTCTGCTGCGCGCCATGCATCTCCAGTCAACCCGGATAGCTCGGCCCTGCCTGCCTCGGCAGCTCTGAGGTTCTTAGCAGGGGAACTATACACCGGCCTTCCAGTCGACACGCGACTCTCACTCCTAGCCGAGGTGGTAGGTCGAGCCTCCCTATTCATCTCGTCATTGAGCCCTTTGCCTCTCTGCCGCACCCGGCTAACCTATTGGTATCAGCTGCAACCGGGGTGAAGCCATTCGCTGCATTGTACTCACGCAGATCTCTATTGAACTCATCTCGGGCTGCTATCATTGCTACAGCCTCCTTTTGCAACAAGACATGCTTCTCCTCTAGCTCGGCCGCAGTCAGCACTATATCTACTCCGGGATCTACAGATCTGCTAGTGTCTCCGCTATCTCTGTTAGGACTGCACCTCGGCCCTGCACCTCAGGGGTGCCAGGCAACTCTTTCTCTAGCCTGGGCTTTGCAGCTCTCACCTTAGCCACAACCTCGGCCGGCTTGGATTTGCTGGCATCTCCTCTGCCAGCGGCATCAACCATACCGGTCATCATCACCTCACAGCTCTCAGGGCGAGTGATACGCCGACCTAGCGCCGCAAGGAGAGGAGTTTCGTCGTCCACGAGCACCTGCTCCGGGTACTCGCGAACAACCTCGACAGCAACGTAGGTGACGAAGCTGCCGAGCATCATGGTGAAGCCATGCTCGGGGAAGGGCTTGCCGGCGAAGCACCCCGTGTTGTCGCTGATGAAGGTGAACTCACCGATCTTGGCAATAAGCCCGGAAAGAACACGCTCGCCTGAGCCCGTCCGGATGAAAACTCCCTCCAACGCCTCAATCAGCCCCACGGTGGGCGCCAACTGTCGTGGTGGGATCACGACAGATGCCATGGGTATGGCTAAGATGGGGCCGAATGGTCGTTGGGGGAATCCGGGGAGGGTTTATGCACTCTACAAGTGCACAAGCAAGAACACACCAAAAACCGCAAGAACACGAACTGAAAACCAACCAACCAAGAACACAAAGAACACCACGATGTACCCTGCTTCGGGGCCCTCTTGCGGAGGTAACACCCCTACTGCAGCACTATCCTAGTCAGTGTATAGCTCAAGGTAACAAGTACAGGTCGCTCCTCGAGCTGTGTGATGATACAATGGTGAGAGCTTGAGGTGGGAGATGAAGTTACAAGGAGAATGAACCAGGGTGCCGGGGTCTCTTCCCTCGTGATGGATTGATCTCTGCGTCCGTCCCTCCTCTCGCAGGAGGGGTGGAGGCCCCTATATAGGCTAGCCGGGTTACCGTAGTGCCCCTCGCCGAGCACTGTAGCCATGCCTCTACTTTGGTCATCATTGTACTCCTGTCAGGGACAAGACATGGCCTGTCCATCCCCTGCGTCACCACAGTGGAGCTAGGATGTGTCCTCTGACTGAGACAGGACGTAGCCACGCCATGCTACCTCGTAGCCTTTACCCCAGATCTCACGGGGTCAGCGGTCAGAGGCGTGCAACCCCGCCGAACTCGGGGCACGCCTCGGCCATGCTCCGGGACATACGCTCCCGTGTCAGGCGGGAAGTGACAGGAGCATTGACTCCTGCCCGAGCTATGGCCTCCTGCCATGGTTAACCCGGATCCTGCGCATAAGATCTTTTACCAGGTCGGACTTCACTTCCTTCCCATAGCTCCTCCTGCACTCACAACCTAAACCATAGCACCGAGGTGGTTAGCTCGGTTGATCATAGCTCGGATCATGAACCTCGGCCCATGCCAATGGGATACCTCGGACCCCTCTAGTCCAAGATAGGTCGGTCTGTACTCTCCAGGTCAAGATGAAGCTCGGACATTCCCAGGCCCAAACAGCTCGGCCCTTTCCGTACCTCGGCACACCTTCGAACTCCACTTACGCCAAGCCTTGACCCTACCCGGGGATACTCCCCCGACAGGGGGGTTGCTGATAACCCCCTAGAGCAGGGGATCACTGTAGCACCTCTCAATGTGGAAGTAGGTTATCGATCCGCAGGAGTAAGAAGGAAAAGTTATCTATTCCCTAGAACAAAAGTGTCACAAGTTTTAGTTGATTATGCACTAAACAAGTTTAAAGAACAAGATGGTTGATTTAATGGATGGAAGTTTAATGTAACAAAACAAGAATGTAAAAGTGTCCCAATCCTCTTCAATGCAAGAGGACAAGACAAATGTTTTCTCTTATAGGAACAATGGACATGGGTTCATGGGTTCACTCAATCCTCTCTCCCATCTATGGTGATTATCATGTTATAGATAAAAAGTACACACAATTGTCATGCTTTAATGGTAAACTTCTATGACGGCTACATGTCCTAAAACACATAGTTGAAAGAAAATAATCATTTGTGTTGCTAGGTCACCCTCGCAAGGCTAGCGTGGTTTGTTGTCACTCCCACATCATACTTCTTCCTTTTTACCCCCAGATAAAGGATGTTGGGATGTATTGTGTCACTCAATACATATGCCGTTGTCACATCGGCCATCCCGTACCTACATACATCATACTTCATAATGGACAATATTCTAAACACTAGTGCAATGATTCATATTTTGTGTGCATGACCACATCTCTCTCATCTATCTACACTTGGTGGTGTCAATCACCTCATGACATGGATAAACAAGGCATTATGCATAAATCGAACCATCACATGCATCATAGAATATCTCCAAAGTATGACAAGTCATAAAAGATCCAACACAACGGTAAATGCATAACAAATATCATCTCATACCACAATATCCACCATAGGAATTACATAGATAGATCCATACTTATGCAAGGCACATCATATGGAGTTCAACAATGATCATACATAGAGAGATTAGATCAAGTTACCACCACAAACCCAAAGTCCAGGGGGTGGAATACTCCCCCTTCATCATGGTGATGATGGTGGAGATGTTGGAGAAGATGGAGACCATCCCAGCAGCGCCCCGCCGGAGTTCCCCCCCCCCAATCTGCAGCTCCAGGTCTTCTGTTTCGTGGTTTTGTGTTTCTGCGGCGCTCCCTTCCAAAAGCCGTCGGGGGACTATTTTTATAGTCGTTTTTAGGTAAAGACGGAGGCACGGGAAGAAGATCGACGGCATCGGAGGCTCGAGGCCCAAGATAGGGGCCCCACGCGGCCAAGGAATCTGGCCACGTGGGCCCACCTCTTTTGGCCCTCGGGTTTCCATTTGTTCGCTTCCTTCGCTCCTACGCTTTGTTCCTTCCAAAAACTGACGCCCGTGAAATATTAGGTCATTTGGACATCGTTTGGGTCACTGAACCATCAAAATATAGAAAATAGGGTTTTCTGCTAGTGCAGGGTTAATTCCAGAAAAATAGGGAAACTGTGAAATATTCCCAAAATCAATATAAAACAATGATATAACCCTTATATGATGCAAATATGATTGAAATATACGTAATACAATGCAAAGTTCATGTATTCATTTTACATGCATCAACATCCCCAAGCTTAAACTATACTCGTCCTCGAGTATGAAGGTGATAAAACTAACATGGATTTTGCTTTTTAATACTATCAATGGATATCAAAGATGATTACTATTGCTACATAGAGTCAAATGATTCATTCTTCAAAGGAATAGCAATATACAAGATAGATTATGAAGTGATATCAAATATTCAATGTAAGGATGTTCAATGATAGTTCACAAAGTGTAACATAGAAGAAAGTACTATGGACCAAATGTATGCATAATGAAAAGTAAAAACATTCTATAATGGTCATAGAGTATTCTTGTAAATCTGAATATAAAAGGTGGACACTTTGGAAAGATATATAAATAAGTAGAGGTAAAACATGAATACGTTTCATCTAGCTTCTAAATGCTTCTACTTAAGTTAATGTTTGCAATATGGTATCCATTGGTGTGGAGCTCTCATTACCCCTATCATAGCATCTTGAATGGTTAAAGTTTAAAATGAAAGCAAATATGAGTAGTGTGCTTGACAAAGTATGGGTTGAATGCCTCATGCCCCGTGAATACGAGTACCTACACGACGGTGTTACTCAACTCGGGTCACAAAGCAACTTCAAGTTAAAGTCATTATCATCACCACTAATATAAAAAGACAGAGCCTAGCAGATCCAACTAATCCCGTACGTTTAACTAGTAATCCAACGATCTAAAACGCAACCGTGATTTGCGCTAAACCAAGGCGGAGCGCAGCGCACAGCCCAAACCTACCCCCGGCGCTAATCATTTTTTCCAGTAAAAAAAAACAACACCGCCTGCAACCTCTCCCCACGCGGACGCTCTCCTCAAACTGCCATCGCCGTCCGTCGCCCGCCGCCTCCAACCTCTCTCCACGTGTACGCTCTCCTCAAACTGCCAATGCCGTTCGCCGCTCGTCGTCCGCCGCCTCCACTCCTCCAGGGGGGAGGACGACGCCACCGCCGCCGGTCGTTTCTTGGAAGAGGACGGCGTTGGCAGTTTGAGGAGAGCGTACGCGTGGAGAGAGGTTGGAGGCGGCGGGCGACGGACTGCGGTGGCAGTTTGAGGAGAGCGTCCGCGTGGGGAGAGGTTGCAGGCGGCATTGTTTTTTTTACTGGAAAAAAATGATTAGCGTCGGGGGTAGGTTTGGGTTGTGCGCTGCGCTCCGCCTTGGTTTAGCGCAAATCACGGTTGCGTTTTAGATCGTTGGATTACTGGTTAAACGTACAGGATTAGTTGGATCTGCCAGGCTCTGTCTTTTTATATTAGTGGTGATGATAACGACCTATCTATGTGTGAGTAGTTCGACCACACATAATCTGGGATTGACCCGACTAGGGGTTTGTTTCCGGATGGAGATCCTCTGACTTCGCCAACCTCACCTTACTAGCTCTGGTCGGTTACGATGCGAAAACGGGATTATCCCACATGTTCTCCATTTTGTGCATAGCTAGTGCAAAATTTCGGTATTTGTACCAGCTATACATAAAACTAGACATCTGGACGCGGCGACACGCCGCGCTCGTGTGGTAAAATTCAAATTTGGGAACGTCGACATTTAAAAGCTGTGCAAATTTGAGAATCGTTGGAATGCAAAGAGAGCATACGTTTTAGAATTGTCTAGAGTTCGAAAATTGTTTCAAGTTGGAAAGTTACTTAGATCTGAATTCTTTTCACGTTTGTAAAATGGTTAGATTTGAAAGGCATCCGAAATTGCGAAGTATTCAAATTTGTTCAATTATGCATGGAAATGCAATATTTGTAAAGGTTTCATTTTTTGCAAATTTTGATATATTATTCGCATTATTCTGAAATACAGATTGAAAGATATGAATTTTACAAATGTTCATTTTTCTGAAATTTACAGAAACTAATAAATATCTGGCAGTGGGACCCACATGTCAGGTTTTTATTATTTACGAAATCGTTTACGAAATTGTTAAAAATCTGACGTATGGGCCCACGCTGACGTCAGCCGGCGGCGGCCACGGCCGGCTGGCCGGAGCTCGGGCTCGAGCGGGGAGCGCGCGCGCGGGGCCGGCTCTGCGCGATTCTGCGAGGGGACGTCGCGGGGAGGCCAGGGACCGGCGCCCCGGACCATATGGTCGCCGGAGACGCCGGCGGCGACCACGGACGCGGCGGAGAACGGCGAGCACGGCGGCGGCAAATCCGGCGCAGCTCGGGTGTCCCAGGACGTGGCGCTTGACGAGGATGGACAGGGCGCGGCGGCGCACCTCGCTGCGTGCGCCGATTTGAGCGGGGAGGCGCGGAGGGGCGGCGCGCCGCGTCGGCATCGCCGGCGAGCTCGGCTCGCGTGGAGGAGAGAAGAGAGGGAGGGGGATGTGGCGGCGTTTTTTCACCGAGGCCCCTGGAGTTTTCCGAATTTGCTAATTGGTCCTTGGCGGGGGGTTTGTGCAAAAACATGCGCCAAAAAACGTGCGGAAGGGGTTACCGGCGCGACCGGGACGCGTGGCGGTTCCTGATTGGAAGAAATTCCCCGAGCTACAGTGCCACGCGGGGGACGACTTGGATGCGTCTGGGCCATCCGATCGCGCGGATCGGACGGCCAAGAATAGGGGGCGAAGCGGCCTGCGGATTGGGGTGAGAATTCTACCAGCTTTTATATATGTATCTATCTATGGAGTACATCTGGGACAAACATGTCCCGTTTTCGTATCCTTACTGATCGGCACCGACTCCAGATCAAGTCAAGGCAAACCCAGAAAGCGTTGAGGAAATGAAAAACATCAATCGATACAAAAATTATACAAAATCCAGAAATCGGCATCAAGTTAGACAGGGTTCATAGTCCATGGTCTCTACTACAGTACATATTACCAACGTATATACGCAATAGAAGTAAACCATGCCTTGACTAGGGTGATGCACTAATCCTGTCAAGACAAGCTCATCGACAGGTTTCTCTAAAAAGGACTTTCTTCATGTTGCCACGCAAGTTGAAGAAGAAAGTGCCCAAATGTTATGCCAAAAAAGTTAAATATATTCTCATGAAAAGAGTTTGATAAAAAAAGTTATATACATGTATCAGTTGAAATATGATTCCTTTTCAAATGAGAAGCATCGAAGCAAAGTCACTTCATGAGCTATCCCTTAAATAGGCACACTCAGATGGTAATACAACTCTCGGGCCACCTTGGTTGTTTATAGCTACAGTTTGCTATCCTGCGACGTACCTTCGAACAAATCCTAGGAGAGCCAGCAGCACAGATTTCTAGACCAAGAAAAATATATATTATATGGCCTCAATAACCATCTTACCACACTAACATGAGCTATCAAATTTCAAGCAGATTATGAACTGTCATCTTTGAGACTGATCCTCAATCTGCCGATGTTGAGGGCTCGAAATAATGTGGCCATAAATGAACTCATTCCATGTGTCCGGCACGCCTGGGAGGCACCAATGGATGCAGTCTGCGAACTTGCGTGGGTTCGCCTTCTGCTCCTTTGTTAGGAGCTTACCCTGTCGCAGGGTGTGCACAGATGTGTGAGCATCCTTGCGGATCTCTGACAGTGCAGTTATGTTGATGAAGTGCACAGGCACCCTCTTCATCGCCTTCGTCACTTCATGAGATGCTGTGAACAGATCCCAATCAGTGCCCAGCTCCAACGTTTTGTTGTAATTTAGCGCTGGTTGTGTCTCAGAGAAACATTTTATGTTGTTTGGGCTGCCCCAGCCTTCACTCCTGTATCAAGTCAAAATGATTGTGCATCAGCCCAGCATGCTTGCATTAAGAAGTTATGCGAGAACAAATGGTATAATGTCTAAAACTACAACAGTACCACACAAATGTGCAATACCACCAACATCTGCACTTTCAACCTAACAACACCGATGGGGAGTTTTTGCAGCACGAAACACATCCATTGGATGTTAAGTTAAATATAGATGCTCTAGGATCACTCGGAGAATCTTAATGTATGCATATTTGTTGAGTTTTAGTTAAACATAGTCAGCTTCATGATGTTCTAGCATCACCAGACAAATTCATATAAGCAGATACGGAGTTATGCGCCCGTAAGCAGGGGCAAAGAGAGCTTACTGCATATGTACAGGTGACACGCTCATGAATAAGACCATCGTTCTTTTAGGATCTACATGCTCCTCTACCCATCCAGACCATGTATTGAGGATCTGTCGGTATGCAACCACACGATCCAGTTCATCATACTTGACCGGCTTCCTTGCAAATTCGTCATGCCTGTAGTCAATTAGCGAGTAAGAATATCATAATGTTGCACATTACTCTAAAGATTGGGTAGGACAAACTGGTTTCATGTTCATAAGGAGTAGAGACTTCATTATAACAGATACTCACACAATCTTCATCTTCGGGGTGTTCATCCACCAAATGTAAGTGTTGAAGATCAAGTAGTCCACCCCTATCCAGTTTGCTGCATGCTTGGCGATCGATGTTGGCATGATCATGCGGTTGGGAATGCTATGGATGTCTGGATCATCTGAGTTCGACTCAACTAGGAAAGGAGCCCAATAGAACTCAATTGTTGCATTATACTCCTGAAAAATTCCATATAATTCCCCACGTCAAGCCATACCACAATTGAAGTCAATAGTCATCACACCATGGTTGGGCAAAATAGACAAATCTTCCATTTATTACTCATGATTTATGAAGTCAAGATTTTACATGAAGTGGTAGCATGAAGTGGTCGCGCTATAGCACTGGCTACTATGATCACAAGAAGTGAACGGCAGACGTCACTGCACTATGCAGAATCATCTAGTCTGCCGCCACCTAAAAGCTGCTACACTTGGAATGAATACCAAGTCAAGTAAACTCATGTATCTACCACATGCACAAGAACATATTTCAACCAAATCCAGTTGCCTCTGATCTACTTCTCCTTTTCCGTTGCAAAGTACCTCTGGTCAACTTACCTGATCACAATGAATTTGTTTTTGGAACTAATCTACATGCTTGTGATTTTAGGTGTAAGACGAACTCATCTTTGTAAAGACTGAATAAATCCGATTAACTGGTAACACATTCGAACATTCCTGTTCTATTTGGAATACAAAAGAACAACCATCTAATAAAGTATTAATATGCATCCCACAAGAGAAATTATGTGGTGACCCAGTGGTTTGGCTGGTTCGATCATGGCCCAACTTTAAAAATTATGTTGGTTACGAGTCGACCACTATTTGGCCAAGCTGCTTTTAGCCATATCGTTAGTACTACACTGTTATCAACTGGAACAAAAAAACAAAGTCAGGTCAGCAAGACGTTGATATTGTGCAAATTATTTACCTCAAGGCGGAACACATTTAGAGAACCATTCTTGACAAGCTTTTTCTTATCCCATGGAGCCTCAGACTGGACCAGGCACACCATGGATTCCCACTGGTTCCGATTCAGTGAATCCCCCACAAACATCATTCTTTTGTTCCTTAGCTTCTCAAGAAGCAACTTAGCGTCGAATCTGATAGCAAAGTTGAAACAGGACAATTAAGTGCTAAGAAACAATCGATTTCTCTAAATACTGAAGAAGAGATTGCTTTGATGTTTTTCTTAGCAAATGTTCATCAACAAGATTGTATAAGTCAGACTTGGTTGAGCTAGCCACAGTTATAATTGTGTGCCTACGATTCCGCCAAGATTTGTGCAGAATTCAGGGCCAGTGGTACACTACAAAGTCACTTACAATGATAAAGCAACACATTCAGAAACCAGAAAGTACCACATAACTCTAAGCTGCTCCAGTTATGCACACAAGATTGTTAGAAGTTTGTAAAATGTAGAAGTTGATGTCATGTTAAACAACAATTCTCATTTTGTTTCTAGGTCCCAACGACTTTGTGTAAGAAACGGGACTACTGTACCAACCATTAAATTGCCTAATAATCTATTTAAAGAAAGACCATAGTTGGTCAATGAGTGCAGTCTCTTTTCTGCTTCCCAGTGGAGTATACTCCATCACCTAACCAATTAAAGAGCCCCTTATACGAATCTTAGTTAACAAGAAACATAGCTCATGAATCAGGTGCACCAAACGTCCCTGCAATTATAGTGCAGGGGCAACCAGGCAGCAAAGCCACTTGCCTTGATGACACTTTGAACTAACTGACAACAAGGACAGCACTAAAAAAAATCGGGTCATAGCGTGAACACCCCCATTAACCGCCACGAGTGTATTTCGGTAGCCTCGGATTAGAAAGGATTATAAATAAAATGTAAGAAGATATGATCTCCATTTCCAGCCGCACATACGAAGCAGGAGTACACCCCACTTTCCAGTTAACGAAAGCACCCACCCACCCACCTGCGCCATATGCGTATATCCATGGCGTACACAGATGATACACACCGACGAATACGTGTTGGGCGTGCCCAGAAAATTTAGAAGACAGAGGGAATTTTCGTTTTTACTGTGGCAAGCAAGCAAAGCAAGCGTACCTCGGCAGGTCGCACCCGTCGGGCTGCCACCGCCACTTCTGGTAGTCGTCGCTGCGGCGGCCGTTGCGCATGCAGACGACCTGCTCCGTGAGGAACTCGCAGTCGTCCTCCTTGTACAGCGGCGCGTTGGCCTCGTCGTACACCCACCGCCCCTTGTACATGTCGCAGCTCGCCTCCCCGTGATCCACCACTTCCTTCACGACCGCCGCCGCCGACCCATCATCATGGGCTTCCTTCCCGGGGTTAGAAACCTCCTCCGCCTGCTCCTTCCCATGCCGCGGGGGCGGGTCGCTCCGATCCGTGGCCGATTCCACTCCCTGCGCCGGTGGAGCCTCCGCCGCCGCCGCCTCCTGCAGGGTTTATTATTATTATTCCCGATTAAGACGGAGCCAGCGGCCAAGGATGCGTACGGAAGAGTGGCCTAGCTAGCGAGCCGTTGCTGCTTACCGTGGTGGCGGAGAGCCTGTTGTATCCGCTGTGGCGGCGCAGCGAGGCGGCGATGTGGGCGCTGTCGTAGAGGACGGAGACCCCGAGCAGGACGGCGAGCGCGAACACCGCGGCGATCTGCGCCCGGCGGCTCGGCACGCCCAGCGCCACGACCTTCCGCCGCGGGATCCGCATGGCCTTCGCCGTGGTCGAAGCCGCGGTCGAAGCTACGAACCTCCGGCCGGCGCCCGCCCGCGGAATCGAATCAGCCGAGGAAGCGCAGAGCAGAGCAGTTGGGGAATCTGAGGAAGCAAGGCAGCGAAATTCCTCTGCTTCCGAGAGAAGAGAAGAGACGGGAGCGGCAGAGGAGCAGACAGCAGACAGGCGGAAAGATAGAAGGAAACACGCGGCTGGGCACGCCCTTCTATGGGGGCGGCCGCGAGGAGCAGGAAGGGAAAAAGCCAAAAGGAGCGGGTGGGCCCGGGCCGCCGTGTGGGCCATCAGTTAGAGTGGGGCTGGTAGCGTAGTTAAGTATTCTAAGATGGCCCCAAACGCACGGTAACCTCGAATCTTTTTTTTTTAAATTTTTCCACGTATATTAAACCAGCAAAGAGTACACGATTATATCGATTACAAAAACAAAACTAAAAGAGACTAGCAAATCTATGAGATCTTCAAACTCTTTCTTCATCCATGACACAATCTTGTACTTTTCTGAAGGAAGCCGTAGAACAACGCCAACACCACCAAACCGCAGACCTGTGAATACCACCGAAGGTTCTCCCTTTTTAATTTTGAGCCGCAATGCCAAGGCTTTGTGCACGCACGCAACCATTAAATTAATCAAGCAATATCGGCAAGAGCACCACCACTGATATTCCAGGGACAAATAACCGAACCACTTTGTCGACGTCGTTAGGAGCCGAGAGAACGAATCACCATTGCCGAAGACGTAGTAGCCGGGATAGATATTGCGAGGATAAACCTCCTCGCGACAACCATGAGAAACAATCCAATATTGATCTAACGAAGCAAGATCTGAAGAACCATACCTAGACAGACTTAATCTTCCAAAGCCACCATTGACGTCGGGAAGGATATCTCGCCGTCGAACGAAGCGTGGAAGATCACTTATTGCAGACGATACCATCTCCATTAACGAAAAAGATGACGACCAAAACCAAACTCTACCATTAAGGACCTTCGAAAAGCGCCGTGCGCAGGTCCGAGGTCCCCACCCCTTCTAGTGCCAGAACGGCACCTAGAGGAGACGAGGACCCGTCGAATCCTTGCCGGCGGCGACGAAGAAGCTGCAGATAACACCGGCGGCGGCGGCTAGGGTTGAAACCCTAGGCCGCCGCCACGATCGCCTCCTCTCTCCTGTCTCTCGTACGTGACCGGTTCGCTATTTCCTGTCGACCTTATGCGTCCGATTTTTTAGCGGGGAATCTTTACTTCGGTCTGATGTCTTGGACCTGGCGGTCTAACCGACAGACCACGACGACGGCGTGTGGTGGCGGCGGCTCCCCACGGCTAGAGTGGCCTTTCGAGCAGTGACAGGTGGCCCCCACCGCCGCGTAATGTGGGTGGAGTACTCAGAACATGTTTTGAATTCGACAGGAAAACGTTAGGCGGCACCGACGTGTTTAACTCGTACCAGAAAAAATTCCTGTACTGGTTTAGCACATTTGTTCCGCTCCCGATTTCATTTGCATACGAACAATGAGATATATGGAATTTTAGTTTCACCGAATATAAAATGTACTTATTACATAAAACTACTACACATTCAAAATCACGCGTGATAGATGTAGCAACAACATTGTTAAAAAAAGCACTAATACAAGGAAGCCGTGTCGGCTACCACTGCGGGGTAGCCGTAATATGGAGGAAGCTTCGAGGTGGCGGTCGAAAGAGGGTCTCCTCTGTTCTTGCCCGACTCTTGGACGACGTGGTTTCCCATGCGATTCTGTCTCTGCCCGACGGCGGTCGTACTTGGCGCGTCGACGGGGAAGCAGACCGCGAGAGGCTTCGAAGGTCGTGGCACCGATGGGGACGGCAAGGCAGGAAACCCGACGGAGTCCGTGGCGCGAAGATACGAGCTGGATCTCGAGCGAAATCGGCGACGGCAACGGTTGGCGCGGGAAGGGCGGAGCTTAAAGTTCAGCTATCGCTATCTCGTGCCACAAATTGGGGAACACACAAATAACCCGCTGAAACTGAAGATATACAAAACTCAGGGTCAGAAATCCTGCTCCCTGGAAAAGAAAAATCCAGGCCATCCAGTTTTGCCGGATTTGATCGCACCATTTTTTCCATCCGGACCGGAAAAAGGTGGTTATTTTCTAGACCAGTGTTGTGGTAGTACTGCAATACTGCTGCAGGAGTAAAAGTCTGGGTTTATACGGCGGAATCTCACGTGGAGACAGCCCACGCGATCACGTCGTTTCTGTAGGCGGCCGTTCCCATGCCTGCCCGTGCAGTATCTATACATTGGATGCAAGCACGGCGAGGGTACAGCGTACAGTACACGATGTGGGTGTGCGTGTGGGCGACGAGGATGTACAGACGCGACCAACCAAGTAAAGGATTTCAACGTTTGGTAGACTGCAGCCAGCCGGACCAGGCCCGCTGGCTGCAGAAACGGGCTGCGCGTTTGCTTGCCTGCAGCCTAAATTTTGCACAGCGCGCTTTTTAAAGCAGCCTCGGACCAGGTCCTGGAGGAACGGCCGAATCAGCCGTTTCCAGCCGGCCATGCCGCGCAGCTGCAAGAAGTAGCGATACTCATGCAACCTCGTTCCATCTCGTTGCTTCTGCTCACTCTCTCTTTCACCTACCCTTTTCCAATTCTTCATACACTGCTTAAATCAAAAAGCGTTGTACACCTAAATGATGCGCTTTGATGCTGCGGTTCCATTCCCGCGATCAGTGCGAGCTTTTGTTAACCGTGCAGTCCTAATTTCGTGTTCTTGTCGGAAGCTTTTTTAACCGAATTTTGAAGATCTTGTCGCACACAGTTGACCGTTTGCGATTTCCTTTGAGGAGTAGCTGTATCTCATCATTCCGCACAACTATCGTGTTGTAAGTTTTGCGTTTCGTTGCTTGTAGATGGATAGATCTGCTATTGTAAATGCGTATTTAGACTGTTCTTGTTGTACGTGTCTTCTTCAACCTCCTCTCTTCGTCATCGTCGTCGAGCTCTACCGCTGCCATGTTGTGTCGTCGTCGCCAAGCTCCGCCGCTGCCATGTCGTGTCCCGTCGAGCTCCGTCGCCGTCATGCGGTTTCGTCGCCGTCCAGCTCTGTTGTCGCCAGGGCGTCTCCCGTCGAGCTCCGTCGTTGTCATGTCGTGTCATTGTCGTCGAGTTCCGCAGCTGCCATGACGTCTCCTCACCGTCCAACTCTGCCGTCAAGCTTCGCCACCACCATGCCATGTTTTCATAGTCGACCTTTCGCGTCCGCCATGCCGTCAAGCTTCGCCACCACCATGCCATCAGATTGTTGGCGCTGACGAGCATCGTCCGACTCACGCCGAAGAGGTCGGAGATGCTGGCGAGGCTGAGGAACCCCGGCGACTGCGTCCGGTACACGACGAACGTGTCGCACGGCGTGGGCACCTTACATCAGCATCACGATGTTCGAGGCCTTCCGCACCAGCGTCGCCGCCAGCTCCCGCCCGAGCTCGATGTGCGTGTCGTAGTTGGTTTTGATGGACCGGCGGATTGTTGTCGTCGTCGTCGAGCCATGTCGTTGCCGTGCAGCTCCGCTGGTGCCATGCCATGTTGTCACCGTCCAGCTCCGCCACCGCCATGCCGTCATGGGTGAACTGTTCAAGGATGCTGGTGGGTGGTAATTTCACCCATATGAAAGTAGGTGAGGCTAAGCAAAATTTTACATCCAACCAAACAAAGAGGAGTTAGTTGCCCAGCCGATGCGATGCGGGCAATCAAACAAACTACACAACACGGCTCAAAGTCTGTTTTTACTCGGCATGGCCCTGGAGGGCATGGCCCAAAGAAAACGAGATATCCATGCACCCTACCAAACGCGCCCTTATTGATGCCATCCTGATCGGACACTCCAAATGATGCAAAAAAAAAAGAAGAAAGGGCACAGCTTATAATGCTGCACTTCAAAAATGTACTACGTAGCTATGGATTTTGTGTCAGGTGTCTATTTCATGTTTATTTTCATTCCAGTTTTTGCAATGCGTCATGTGTTTATTTAAACCTAGATTATTTAATTCCGAAAAGGAGGATGGCTCGCTATAGGGGTGTAAACGGATCGGATTTTGTCTCTACCATGTACTTTACCATATTTTTTCTTCGGATTCGGATCGGATAATGAACGGTTGCGGATTCGGTGACGGATATATTTGATCACGCATTCGGAACGGAAACGGAACGGATTCGAGACGGAAATAAAAATAATCGGATCGGTACATGCATATGTACATCGTCAACCAAAAATTGTCACTCAACAACCTAATAAACTAACAAAGTTGCACTCCATAGTTTGTACAATAACCATGCAAGTGATGTTTTTTCAACGGATGAACTGCACAACTCACCACCTTCAAATTGTGCTCTATTAGTTTAGACATTTCGGTAGAAAATCGGATTATTCGGATTATAACCATCGGATAATCCTAATTAATTTTCAGATAATCCATATTCGGATGCTAGTTTACATACCATATCCTATACCGTATCCGGGAGTTCAGTTCGGAATCGGATATCCTTATCCGTCGGATTCTCTGAAACTGAATATGGATTCTTTAAAACGGATTCGGCAGCGGATTCGGTACGGAAATTATCCTATCCGTTTACATCCCTAGTTCCCTCCATCACATGTGCGTGTCGTTGTACCCGTCGCCGATCTATTGCTCCAACCTTGCTTTAGCCGCATCTCATCTGGGTCTTTTCTCAAAATCAAAGCCCGAATTTTAGGAAAGATGGTGAGGCGAGGGGGATGAGTCAACTATGGCTAGATCTGATGCCGACGGGGTTCTGGCAAGCCGGACTCGTCGCCGACGAGGGTGATCCGGCAAAATCGGTGCTCTAGCACAAGTTTAGTTTTCTGTAATTTTTTTGATGATGTGATGTCTTTCAAATGCTGCAAACTCATGTCCATTTTTGCAACGAAACACGTGAACGAGATCCTGCGCCGATTTTTGGACGCCTGCTACAAGTTTTGTTTCAATGTTGCAAATTTTTCGCTAGCAACTACAAACGCTTTCCCCACTTACTGAATACTCGGGTTTACTTTTTCTCAGACATTTGTTACGGGGATGGAGATTTGCTGCTTACTCGTATGTTTTGCTACATTGGTGTTTTTGATTGGTTGTGATGCTTTCTATAAGGTTCAAAAATATTGCAACGATGTTGCAATGGTACAAAACATTTGCTACGTGGGTAGGACTTATGCTGCAAAAGTTGAACGAACGAGATTTTAAGTTTTGCAAGATTAGAAAGTCAAAGGGGATGAATGACCCCCCAAAAATGATTCGGGGACGCACATCACTATCCCTAGAAAAAAAACGCCACGGGATAAAAGTCACCATGTTGCCACATCCCCACTTGTTGATCCGACATCGCTAAACCTACCAGGCTCAAGCATTAATTCTACTCACTCTGTTGCTAAATATAAGATATTTTGGGTATTTTAAATTTGGTCTAGATATGGGCCGAAATGAGTGAATATAGACGCTAAAACGTGTTTAGCTATATGTGAATCTGAAAATGACTAAAACAATTTATATTTAAAAACGGAGGGAGAGTAGTATGTTCCAAATGGGTCCTACTACGAGAACTGCAAATCCTTAAATCCATGCCTATTTCCCGCGCTGAAATCACGTACGCTGTCGGTCTAATGTTGATCCGTTTACACATGGATGACGCATCCTGTACCTTTTAAAACGAGGAAAAGAAAAGAGGAAAACGCCATGGAATGGGAGAAGAAGAGGGTTGCAGCCTAGCAGGTGCCTGCTTTCCCGCTACCAACCGCACTGCCTCACATGGTTCGAATTCGGAAAGCGTACGTCCACCTTCCGATGCCATGCATGCAAGCAGTACGTACCAGTCCAACGAATTTCCATGGGTAGTTAAATAACCAACAAACTAAAGCGAGAGAGCGAAAAGGATCAGCGACCGAACGGCCTTTAAGTTGGTCACACATCCAAAAAAAAAAATTCCACTACTGTATTCATTTTCCCATACTATGAGATACATTAAACAGCACTGTATCTTAGTTTGTTTATGTCAACGGGCAAGTTTCTTTATTTAGTCGTTCACCTGCTAGAGCTCAGTGGTGGGTAGGGTTTTTAATTTTTATTCAAAAAGTAGTGGAACTTGCCGACATTTTCATTCAAAAACATGTACAGTTAGATTCTCAGTTGGTTAATTGCAGGGTATTCATCTAGCATTCAGAAATTGTTACACATATGATAGTTCTTCACTGAAAATCTGAAATGGTACTTAAATATCAATATTTTTGAAACAAATGCTTAAGATTTGCCTCGTTTGGTATCTGGTTACCAAACGAATATATGCGTTCTGCATTATGTGTTAGTGCTCCTTTTGCCCGAGCGGTCCACCGGTTACACATATTGACTGACACATCACCTACTACTAACAAAATGGGTTTCAATATCAGTTGCTAGCTTGACTTGCTTCCACATTGTATATTGGGGTGCTTTACAAATGTCATTATCGATGTAATCATGCCTAAGAGCAACAATACATTTTTCGCTCAAGTTTTATGTTGCTAAATGTGCATACCACACATGTCACTGCCACCTCAGAAGAAGACTCGTGTATGCCAATGGTGGGTGTGCATCCATTCGGGCATGTACTCATCTTGTATCTAAGGCTTCTAAGATTAGTAGTGGTGTAATTTTACGATGGTAACAAAAGAAAAATATATGTTTTTTAATGTTTAGGATAGGTTAGAGAACATAACATTGTAGGATTATAATATTTAAGAGTTTTTTCTCTATAGGTAGATCAACCTACATAATTAAATCATATAAAATAGATCATATAGATTTATAGCAAACTTTCCATTTCCATCTAAGCCGATCGATCTCTTGGAAATAATCATTTTTCTATGGCGGGATCGAATAAACATCGATGCATGTTCAATTATGTAGGAACCAGGTGAATGTAACATTGCAATCTTGCATTGTCTTTATTCTTCTATTTTTGAAATCCCATGAATAACAGAGGCCCTAAACGTTGTCGGACCCGTGGATAACAGTCTCAACTTCAGACATTTCCCATGACACGAAAATCTAAATATAGCTTTAAAATCCATCTTATGTGTGCATTATATGTTTGAATACTATGCACACCTTTACCCGAGAAAAAAATGGTACACCTAATTTTGTTGTACAAGAAATCGTAAAACAAACTCTTGCTTATAAGAACTGCATAATTTGCGCGATGTAGGAATTCAACCGTAATTTTTTAAACAAAACTTGCAAGTGGCACCAAGTCCTGAAACATATATAGGTATGTGCGATCTTTCTGAGCTTATACAATTTTGAAAAGTCATGCACTCTCGAAAGGGCTAACTCACATGCCGCTCTCATATGTATCCAGATCTCTTTATGATAACATGATTTGCTCGCGCTCGGTCGAATCACACTTAACAACACACAAAGGATGAAACCGACAGCAAGCCCTTGTGTGCCTCTAATTGAGCAACTCGTAGGTTGTTTAATCCCTGTTGAAATTGAATAATAGCGAATTGGCACGTGCACCAGCAAGCGTCTCCCTCCCTGCGTTCTTTCCCAATTGGACGATCACGTCGGTCTGTGGTGCCTCATCATTCGCATCTTGCTTGACTATAAAGTATGGCGATAGTTGCTCAGTTCCCTGAACCAGTAGTACCTCCATAACAGTATTCTATTGATTGCGATCGGCGAGCTAGCGTTTGTTTTAGAAACACAAAGGCAGCGATATACTTATCATTGAACACGTCCCTGTAAACTCACTGTAAAGCCTGTTTCAAAAAAATAAACTCAGTGTAAAGAGAAATTATTTGCATAAGCTTTCTACTAGCATCCTCCCTTGGTTGTTGCTCCTTTAGCCAAAATCGTGAAGACATGTTAGAACCGAGCTGGGTTTTTTTAACTACCAAATGAGTACTGCACGGAGGCACAGCAAACTGTCAGTGATAATCCGGTGAATGGCTGGGTGGACGCCGCCGCCGCCCGCCGCGCGTGAATGGCGCCACGGCAAGAGTCAACGAGGTGGTGGTAGAAAGTTTACCGCACGAGCTGGGACCGGCGAGAAACATGGCGCTCGTCAGTGCAGTCCTGGCGAGGAAGTCGACAGGATACCTGGATTCGTTGGGGGCCGTTGACGCATGACGCCTCACCTGTTGGCTGTTGCTGTGTGCCGAACCGCGCACTCAAGCCACCAAGTGGCAGGCTAGTCCGGAGCTGATAGCTACACGCGTCGGCATCACGCGCCATGGCTCACCTTGGCCGGTTCTTGCTCGGCTGGGGTCAGACGTCAGAGAAGAAGAAGAGTAGTTTGGGCTCTGCGCCGCTCGTTCCACCCGTGTTTGTTGCGTCGACATGGGTGTGTTTGGCTGCGTTGTGCCTCGCACACTTATTGATGCAGCGCTGAGCCGAACCCGTGGAGTCAGGCCCAGAGCTGTAAATTTCGATGACGCCGGCGCGCGGGCAGGACGCAGGAGATGGCGGGGGATGCAGAATTTTCGGCTCCTTTTCGCGTCCCACATACTCTCGCCTCCTCCTCTATTCGGTCACCTCCCGTCATAGAAGACCCAAAAATTCCCCACACCAGATCTTCACCGGTGACTCGTGTCCTGCCTGTCCGCCACCGTATCGTCGACGTCGTTTCCCCGCCCGGCAGGAGGAGCTCGAGAGCGTGGTCTTTCGCAGCAGCTCGTCTCCCCTTTCTCCGGCACCGAGCCGCGCCGTCGTCTGGAAGGCCGGCAGGAGGAGCTCTACTCCAGCTACTGTCCATCTGCTCCAATGACGACGGTAAGCCAGTTCGTCTCTCCCAACTGGCAGTGGGTTTAATTCAAAGACCTCCGGTACTAATGGTAGATCTGTACAATTAGTACGACTGTTGCCTCTGATCAAGAGCAGCTGTCGTGCAGGCATGATCGTACTCGTTTGTAAGATCGTAGTTAGGCACAATGCATATCCTCTGGTCCAGTTCGCCCAGGATCAAGAAAGCATAGCTAATTTGAACTACATCTACAACCAAAACGATTTGGAGGCTATGCAAATGATTCGGATGAGTAGAGCCCCCTTCTTTGAACTAGTCAAAAGGTTCAGAGATGGTGGCCTGTTAGAGGATAACATCCATACATCTGTGGAAGAGCAAGTTTGCATGTTCCTATATGTTGTGGGTCATAATCCGAGGTTTAGAGTGATCCACCTTTGGATAGTAGTTATGGTAAAAAATATCCAATATTACAGTATGCAGACGATACACTGATTATCATGCCAGCTGATCATACACAAGTCGGTAATCTCAAGAATATCTTGCGGTCTTTCTCCAACTCCACTGGACTCAAAATAAATTTTCACAAGACCTCTCTAGTGCCTATTAATACACCACTTGAGAAAACAGAGGAACTTGCACAACTGCTGGGGTGTAAAATAGAATCCATGCCATTTACTTACCTTGGGTTACCAATGGGAACTTCAAGACCCAGGATTGAGGACCTTACTCCAGTTATTAGTAAAATGGATAAAAGATTATCTGGTATATCAAATCTCCTGTCATACTGCTCAAGGCTGGTGGTTATTAAATCTATTATGTCTGCTATGCCTAACCATATTATGTGTGCACTTAAGGTTCATTATACCCACACAAATCACATAGAAAAATCTATGAGAGTATTTCTATGGCATGGAAAAGACATAGAAAGAAAAGGGAATTGTCTAATAAAGTGGGAAAAAGTATGCCGACCAAAGGATGCTGGAGGACTTGGAGTTCTAAATTTGAGAGATCATAATAAAGCTCTATTGATGAAGAATCTCTATAAATTTTACAATAAGCTCGACATACCTTGGGTCAATTTATTATGGAAAGCATACTATGATAATAATACGGTACCTGTGAGTCAAGGCAGAAAAGGATTGTTTTGGTGGAAAAGCTGTCTCACTTTCTTGGAGGATTACAAAAACATAACTACATGTATACCAGCTATAGGAGATAGTATAATGCTTTGGCAGGACAAGTGGCATGGAGAACCACTTCGGATACAATACCATGAGTTATATTCATTTGCTAACAATAAGGTGATCACCATACAGGAAACTAGAAACATGACAGATGAAAGGATGCCTGACCTTTTCAGTTTGCCTCTATCTATGATTGCATATGAGCAGAGTAATCAGTTGGAAAATATGCTGGGCACAATTCAGAATGAAGAAGAAAATGATATCTGGAAATTCCCATGGACAACCACAGGATACTCCACGAGGAAAGTATATCTAGAACTAGACAAATATCCAAAAGCTCCTGCCACCTTCGAATGGAATTGGAAATCACCATGTCTTCCGAAACATAAGTTTTTCTTCTGGCTTATGATAAAAGACAGAATCAATACCAGGGATCTTCTGACAAGAAAAAATTTCCATGTGGACTCGACTGATTGTGTGCTTTGTGATGATTCAGTTCGAGAAACCATGTCACATTTATTCTTTTCCTGCAGTTTCAATGTTAATTTCTGGAACAGAGTTGGTGAATCATGGGACACCAATATGGAGCTTCATCAGATGATTATGGATGCACATAACAGGTCAAATAATCAATTCTTCAAAGTTGCCATGATTGTTGGATGTTGGAGCATTTGGAACCATCGCAATAAGATCATTTTCGACAATGAGAACAGAGATATTCTTGTATGTTATAGTTTTTTCAAATCTTCAATGGAGGATATTAGGCATAGGGTTAAACCCAGCTTAAAGGATGGCATGCAGGACTGGCTAGATCTTTTGTAAATCTTTTTTTCAAACTGAACTCTGTTTGTAAATATTTATGATTAATGAGAAAATAGAAAATTAAACAGTGGGGGTTTTCCCCACTGTTTTCGGCTTCAAAAAAACATCACATTTAGAAGGTCATGTGAGACTATCTCGCGTTACTTCAAGCAAGTCTTGTTTGCCATTGGAGAGCTCAGACAGGAGATGACAAAGCCACCAAAAGCTCAAACACCATCCAAGATCAGCACCAGCTACAAATGGTTTCCATATTTCAAGGTGAGCACTAAATTGTGTGTTCTAGTAACAGCACCCACACATGTTTGTTCATCTGTTTGTTCACTGATACATCTCAAACGTATCTATAATTTTTGGTTGTTCCATGCATATTATATATCATTGCCACATGTTTTAAAATGTTTTTATATCATTTTGACACATTTTACGAAACTAACCTATTAACAAGATGCCCAGTGCCAATTTCTGTTTTTGCTGTCTTTTGGTTTCAGAAAAGCTAGTCGGGGAATTTTCTCGGAATAAGCTGCCAATTTACGTGAATTATTTTTACATGGAAACAAAGACTGCGCCAGGAGGACGCCTGCAGGGGGCACACAGGGGCCAGACGACCCCCAGGCGTGGCCACATTGGACGGTACCTGGGCCCCACCTGGTCGGCTCCGAGACCTCCTCGATTCGCCCTTTCGCCTATAAATTGCCTTCGTCCCGGAAACCCTCGAGACCTGATCATATTTTTTAGAAAAGATCCGAGGCCGCCGCCGTCGCTAACCCTTGATCCGGAGGGTTATGAAGCTCTTCCTGGCACCCTGTCGGAGGGGGAGATCGTCACCGGAGGCATCTACACCACCATGCCTGCCTCCGGAGTGATGCGCGAGTAGTCCACCACGGGACTACGGGTCCATGGCAGTAGCTAAATGGTTGTCTCTTCTCCTTTGTGCTCCATTGTTTAGATCTTATGAGCTGCCTACATGATTGAGATCATCTTTATGTAATACTATGTGTTGTGTTTGCGGGGATCCGACGAATTATGGAGTCATGACATTATTGTTCAGTTTATCTATGATATGTTTTATTTATGATTTTGCATGCTCTCCGATGCTTGTGTGTGCTTTGGCCGAAGTAATTACTTGTGTCAGTAGAGGGAGTATTTATGCTAGATAGTGGGTTCATGCCTCTCTTGTCTGAGCTCGATTGACAGAAACGATTAAGACTTGAGATGTGTTGTTGCTACTAGGGATAAAACAGCGGTGTTTATTGCTTTATGTTGTACTCATTGCTTACATTACGCACCATGCTTATTGCAATTATCTGTTGCTTGCAACTTAATACTTTCAGGAGACTTGCTAGATAGCGATCCCGGGTGGATTATTAGTCATAGATGCAGGTGGATAACGGTCTATGTATTCTGATGAATGCCCATATTAAATGAAACGGTGAACTTTGTGTCATGATAGTATTGTGTTGCACCCATGTTTGTCAGTTGTCGCGCTGTAATTTGTTTACCCAACACGTTTATCTTTTGGAGAGACACCACTAGTGAACTGTGGACTCCGGTCCTATTGTTTCGTTGGGACAAAGTAGTTTGTTTGTGTGTGCGCAGGTCCACGTCAACAGCTCTTTTCGGCGCCATTGCTATTGTCACCTAGCCGAAGTCTTCTCCAAGTCCTACTGGTTCGATAACCTTGGTTTTGTAATCAAGGGAAAACTGCTGCTACGCTACATCATACCTTCCTCTTGGGGTTCCCAGCGAACGTGTGATCCACGTCATCATTCACTACATTGTGTTTTCTGATGACAGGATTGCATTGGCGCCATCGATGGTACTCATGTCACTGCTAGAGTGCCGAGATCACAGTCTACAACATACATAGGAAGGAAACATTAAGCCAGAATGTCCTTGCTGCTGTTGATTTCGATGTGAAGTTCACATATGTGCTAGCTGGTTGGGAGGGATCAACACATGATGCAACAATTCTAACTGACATCATGTCTAGACCTGATGGGATCAGCATGCCTGAAAGTAAGTTCTACCTTGGAGATGTTGGATATGCATGTCAACCTGGAATTCTGCCACCCTTCCGAAAGACCAGATACCATCTAAACGAGTTTAGTTCAAGGAATGGTCCGCAGAATGCCAAGTAATTGTTCAATCTCCGACACTCTAGCCTTAGAGTGACCATAGCAAGAGCATTTGCTGCACTGAAAAAGAGCTTCAATATCCTTGATCAGAAGCCATTCCACCCTTTCGAGACTCAAGTAAAGCTAGTTCTTGCATGTTGCATTTTTCACAACTGGATCTTAGGGTGGGGGATTGACGAACATTTCCCCTCTGAGAAAAATGTGATGCCTGACGATCAAGGGCTGGGCGGCCATGGTGTCCCCCTTGGAGATAGTGAAGCTTGGAAGGCCAAAAGGATGGAGTGGGCTCAGGCAATGTGGGATGACAGAGGTGCCGCCAGGATATGAGGTCCAGCACAGCGAGAAGAAGAAGAAGACGAGGAAGAAGAAGAAGATCAAGATGAAGAAGAACTGGTTCCCTAACCCGTTAATAATCATTACCGAACCTTTCTTAATTACCACTGTACTGTAATGCTATTTCATAAACTGCCATTCGTAGTAGTTAAGGATGTACTGATGAACTGTCATTCGTAGTAGTTAGGACTCGATGAACTGATATTTCCATCTATGTAGTATGGTAAACTCACCATGAGCGACAAAGGGGTAAGCACAATTAAGGTCGGATGCAACCAAACACCTCACTTTGCATCCCTGCTTCCTTTTTTTGGGCACTGGAGGCTACCAAACGATGTGCACAAAATGTGCTGGCGATACGATGCGGTCTGCCAAACGGCATGCAGAACATTGCTCAGAGGTTGGTCTCGCTAGACCAGACCCATGCGCAAATTAATCTGGCGGGGCGTAAGAGTGGCTGCAGATCACCAAACGCGTCCATGGATGTGGTTGCTTTCTTCCGAGCTTTGTGGCGCATGATCCTCAACGAAAAATATGTTTCTGGAGGTGGCATAGCAAAACAGTAACAGGCTGGGCCTGGATATAAATCAGGCAGGCCGAACCAGTTTGCGTGTGAAATCGTATGGCGGGATACCTGGACGGTCCCATTGCATGCTTAAGAGTCAAGATTGCCCATCTTTAGTTTGAGGGCCTCAGAGTGCGAGATTTCCCTAAAAAAAATCGAGAGCTTCTTTGAATTTGGAAGTCTTCTATATCAAATCTCGGTACAATCAAGGTCGTAGCCTCTACTAATTTCGTCATAGTATCATTTTCTCGTCTTCGAGACAAGAATTTCTTGTATAATTTTTATTCATCTATTCGTTCTTTAAATCATTCAATTCACTAGTCGACATAGCTTAGCAGTTCGATTCTCTTTAAGAAAAACCCCACTTGTTTCTTTCTAAACTTTTTGTGTTTCCCCAAAAACAATCATATCGTTATACTAGTTTTATACTTATGTTCGACGGAAAATGCTCCCGTATTTATGTGACCTCAGTCAGTACTTGAGCTCATTTGACGCACCGAGTGTACTACATTTGAGATCCTTAAACATAGCATGCAGTGGTGGAGCTTGAAAAAGTTTTCATGGGCGGGCTATAGACTGGAACAAAACACAATTTTTTTGGGAGAATTTGAAGAACAAATTCATAATTCCGTGAAGAATATATGCTAGAAATTACTAACTGAAATTGTGGGGAAGAAAGAAGACTACATAGACAAGGGAACTGGAGAAGCGAAGGGCATCGATTCAGACGCAATGTCCCCTGTCGGCTGCTAGAACTCTTGTCGGCCCTGTGCCCATGCGGTGCAGCCTCCCCTTTCGGGCTGAAGCCACCGCCTGGCTGCCGACGGTGGCGCGGAGCTGCTGTGCCTCCTCCGCTCCACCGCTTCCCCCCGATTTTTCCTTTTTTTGTCCAGATTTCTAAACCTCCATGGCCATGCCTTATGTCGAGAGAGTCGAAACGCGAGAGGAACTAGTGATTTTTTTTAGCGGAGAGAAACGAGTGACTAGGAGGCAGCATACAGGAAGGGGCAATGTATGCTAGTGGGCTGGACCTCAAATGCACAAGGATTAATTATTTTTTGGCAATAAATCTAGGCGGGCCATGGCCCAATTTGGCCCCAATGAAGCTCCGCCAGTGATAGCATGTAGATTTAGTTTAGTCTAAATGTATTTAAAATATGAGCAATTTATGCAAATACCATCATCATCACCATAAATTTCCACCATGACATGTCTACGTGGACTTACTAGTAATTTTCCACTTGGAATAAGAGTATATCTTATGCTTCGGTATTGAAAAAAAATTCCTAACTTGCTATGTCCAAATTTAATAGCTGTCACCTTTTAGCTCCTAATAATCAAGTTCGTAACCTCTAAAAATTTCATCATATTATGATTTTCTCTTCTTTGAGCCAAGAATTTCTTGCATATAGTTACATGCATCTCTTCGTTCATTTAACTGTTGAATTCACTAGTCCACATAGTTTAGCAGTTCGACTCTATTTAAGAAAATCCCACTTGCTTATTGCAATTCAGAATTGAACTGGTTGTAGGGTGCGTGACGGTTTTCTTTTCTTATTTCGTTTTCCTTTCTTTTTCTGAACTAGTTTTGTTTCCCTAAAAACTATCATATCCTTATACTAGTTTTCTATTTATGTACGATGGAAAATGTTCCAGTATTTATGTAACCTCAATCAATACTTGACTTCATTTTACTCACCAGAGTGTACTACATTTGAGATTCTTAAACATAACATGTAATTTATTTTAAATATGGGAAATTTATGCAAATACGATCGTAATCACCAGACTTTGCCACCATGACATGTCTGTGTGGACTTACTAGTAATTTTCCACTTGAATAAGAGAATATCTTATGCTTCGGTCTAGAAAAAAGAACTCCTAACTTGTCATGTCCAAATTTGATAGGCACGACCTTTTAGCTCCTACGGTATCTTACTTATTTATTTATAGTCAATATTGTTTTCCTCGTATATGGAATTTGGTTTTAAATTTTTTGGGAAGTCAAATTGGTTATTACTCTGTCAATTTCTACATTTATCTGTTGATATGAGACTCCATCGCCTTAGATCTTTCATACATTTCCTTTTTTGGGGTTCCTATCGAACTCTGAACTTATTGAAAGAAAAAATGAAATGGGGCGACTGGACCAAACCAGTGTTGGGTTGTGTAAAGGTGAACGTTGATATCTCCTTCAATGAATATATTGTACGAGGTTGGACTGTGCGGTGATTCGGGACAACACCGGAAATTTTATCGTGGCTAAAAACACCAAAATAAACAATGTTCTTGATGTTCTACCGGCAGAAGCACAAATCCATGAAGCAAGGATATAGTTCTAGATCAATCACTTGGGTGCAATACGTTCATCTGAAGCTCAGATTGCATTGAAGCAATCAAGATTGTGGAGGAAGGAGCCATCTCTCACGGAATTGCAGCAACATTATTTGATGACTGCTATCATCTCACGACTGAGTTTGTAAAAAATGACTGAAAACATGTTCATAGGTAAGAAAATTATGTAGCTCATAAGTTATAGCTAGACTGGCTAGGGGTCTCATCAACATGTTTGCCTGGATGACCCCCCCCCCCCCCCCCCCCCCCCCACCCCACACACACAGAGTCTATTATACCTCCTTTTGTGTCTGACGTAACCACTATTACCAATGAATTGAAATGTATAAACTTGTCAACAACTTACATTCTTGGTATGGGTTGAACATGTTGCATTATAGAGAGGATAACTGTAAGAAATCAGTGGAGATAAAACCTAGAACAATATAGCAGGACATGTCGACCAACTAAACATTTATCTTAAAGAGGAATCGTGGTCAATTTGGTTCATAACCTAACATGTCAAAAGGTAGAGGTCCAGTTTTTCTCAAACAATATTTAGTATCGTGTTTATGATGCTGTTAAATTCAAAGTGATGACATCAACATGCAGCAACCGATATCGACCTATCTGGAAGGATTGTTTGCATTGACTATGTTTTGGTGTGCTTAATTTTGTAATATGTATGGAAGAGTTGTTCTTTTTGGTAATTCAAAATAAAGTTACATGAACCTAGTAACCTAATTGATATCATTTCACATTTCATATCATTTACGAACTGATAATCTGGAAGCAAGGCAACAAAAATATTAAGGTAATCCGGTGAATCGTAAAAAGATCACACTTTTATTCTCAAAATAGATCATACCGAGAGGTCGCCCTCCATACTCTGGAGCACAACCCAATGGACGGTGTGCGCCATCTGGAACATGCTGGGAGCCGGTATGTATTTACGCGGTTTATTTTTGTTTGTTTATTTTAATTAGTTGTGTGCTTAATTTTGTCATATGTTATCGCTCTATCGGGTCACATCGTCTTTGCCATGTCAGCCCTCCAAAGTGTCGATGATATGCTTCTACTCGACGCTTCACGTGGGTTCGTGAGTGTTTACAGGAAAATCATACTTTCTTAGCACACCTAATGCTAAATTTTTAATCAGTTTTTCTCAGGAGTTGGCCATTGGCCATCGCAAAAAAAGAGAGACAAACATACATCCATGTTCTAAAATAAATTAAATATCAAGGACCTTAGATTTGGGGCACTAGTCACTAAAGACACCAAAGTTGGAATTTTATCACACAACCTTTGTGTTTGGGGCTAAGAAGTGTCGAGCAGTCCAGATATCTTTTTATTATTTAGCAGAAAAATTAACAAGCATGCATGACAACTACCACACATGCTATCAAACGCAAAACTGGTACATATTTCCTACCAAAATGAACTAATTAAGATTAAAAGTACCGTTTGAAGTTATGTCCAGAATCTTGTCCCCAATTTACAATTTTGTATGAACCTAACCCTATGCTCATAATCTTTTTATCTCTTTGACAGTTTGCTTTGTTTGTCAGTTTTTGCAATTCGTTTGACTAAAGAGAGAATATGGGTGTGTCACATATCTTGACCAAGAAAATATATGATAAAATCTCCAAAACTTCCGGTTTTGTGTGGCTAGTTCCCAAAGATTAGAGTTTGATTGATTTAATCGTCAAATACTGATAAATCACACATACCAGGAATTTGTACAAACGAAAATAAATTTCTACGTATAAAATTTTGTACCATGAATTTGGGCCAGGATCAAACATACCAGGAGTTACGAAACGCCCAAAACGGCTAGCTCACGGGCCCAGCCCAGGCTAGCTCACGGGCCCAGCCCATTGGAGATGATCAGATGACAACAAAACCCTATTCAAAAAAAAAAAAAGATGACAACAAAACCACACGCCATGCTTCACCCGACACTACTCAATGGCCGTTAAGCCCAAACCCGCCACCTCCGCTTGCCTCGCCGCCGCCGCCGCCCATGGAGACTTCCAAATCGCCGGCGCGGCCCTTCTCGCCGCCGCGGGAGCCCTCCGCGGCGACTGTGCTGCTGTGCCCTTGCCTGGTGTTCCTCATCCTTGGCCTCATCGCCGCCTCCATCGCCCTCACAGTCCACTTCCACCTCTACTGCCACTCCCCATCGGCCACCTCATCTCCCCCCACAGCTGCCAGCGCCACACCTGATCTCCGGCGCGAGCAACCCATGGGGCGGGGTCCTGCTCCACAGCAGTGCGCTACCTGTACTTCCAGCGAGATCCCGTCCCTCCCCGCCTCGTCGCCGTCATGGGGGTTCCGTTTAGCTGGGTCGAGATGCCTCTCGACCTCCACGTCCTCTGCCTCTGAAGCCGACGACGATGAGGGGGGCTTGCCGCCTTCGAGTGACCCAGAGCACGTGGGCCGCGTCTGCGCCGCCATCGCGGACGTCATCACCGCTGGCGCCGACGCGAACCTGGAGGCAGCGCTCTCTGCGCTGTCACCGCCGCTCTCCGAGGCGCTCGTGCTTGCTGTCCTCGACCGCTTCAAGCACGCACACAGGCCATCACGCCGCTTCTTCCAGTGGGCCGCCGCATCTGGTGGGTTCGGTCAGACCCCCATCACCTACTGCAAGATGGTCCAGATCCTTGGCAAGGCAAGGCAGTTCGAGACGATGATTGCACTAGTCCAAGAAATGGGGAAGACGGGCACCATTTGCATGGACGCCTTCAAGATTTCCATCAAGTCCTTCGCTGCCGCCGGTGAGATCAAGAATGCGGTTGGCGTGTTCGAGATGATGAGGGTGCACGGCTTTGATGATGGGGTGGACTCGTTCAATTGCTTGCTAGTCGCATTGGCCCAGGAGGGGTTGGGGAAGGAGGCTGCGCAGGTGTTCGGAGAATGCGTGACCGGTATACTCCGGACCTGCGCTCATATACAGCACTGATGCTGGCATGGTGCAACGCAAGGAACCTGGTGGAGGCTGGCCGGGTTTGGAATGAGATGCTGGAGAAGGGATGAAGCCAGATGTTGTCGTGCACAACACAATGATTGAGGGCTTGCTTCGTGGGCAGAGGCGGCCTGAGGCTGTGAAGATGTTCGAGCTGATGAAGGCAAAGGGGCCTCCCCCAAATGTGCGGACTTGCACAATGTTGATTCGAGACTATTGTAAGCGGGGAAAGATGGACATAGCGATGCGGTACTTTGAGGATATGCAGGAGGATGGGTGCCAGCCGGATGTTGCTACCTATACGTGCTTGCTTGTGGGGTATGGGAATGCAAAGCGAATGGATAGAGTGACGGCGATGTTGGAGGAGATGACGCGGAAGGGGTGCCCTCCTGATGGCCGAACGTACAATGCACTGATTAAGCTGCTCACCAATAGGAAAATGCCAGATGATGCAGTAAGGATATACAAAAAGATGATAAGTAAGGGGCTTGAGCCCACGATCCATACATACAACATGATAATGAAGTCATATTTCATTGGCGGGAGGAACTATGCAATGGGTTGCGCAGTGTGGGATGAGATGCTTCAGAAAGGGATTTGTCCTGATGTGAACTCATACACAGTTTTTATTAATGGTCATATGCAACATGGCAGACCTGAGGACGCATGCAAATTTATCGAAGAGATGATTCAAAAGGGGATGAAGGCTCCACAGATAGACTACAATAAATTTGCTGCAGATTTCTCCAAGGCTGGGAAGCCAGACATATTGTTTGAATTAGCTGAGAAGGTGAAATTTACAGGAAAATTTGATGAATCTAATGTGTTCCATCAGTGGGGAGAGAGAATGAGAAGTCGGGTCAAGCAGACTGTCCCTAATCAGAGTCCTGGGCAGGACGCTGTAAGATAATGTTCTTGTTTGTAATGATGCTTGGAATTTTAGAATGTGTTCCAGCTATTTAGGAAAGAGCTGCTATAGTTTCTCTGATGTTGTATAGTAACGCTTCATTAAAGATCATTCTCGTCTTATTTGTTAGACCAAGAAATATGCAGCAAATAATGATTAAGTTCTAGCTTTGTGAAACCAAGGTGTGCTGCACATCAAAATATCATTTAATAGTGCCTCTGCGATTGTTTTTTAGGTATCCTAGTATGAATCTTCCATTGGACCAATTGTTGCATCCTCCAGTGACTCAATCATATCTTTAAATTTAATTATCTTACTAGATGCATATGGTTATGTGATGCTGGTATGTTGGCGTAGATATTGGAGCTAGCTGGAACTTGGGGCTAACATGCTTGATGTCACCCAACAATTGAGTTTGAAGTTAACAAAAATCATCAAACGAGTTTACCTTGCTGTTTTGGGTGCATATCCATTGCAAATTCTGCAGAGAAATATATAACAAGGTAATCTGTAGTTGATGGTGCACACATGCTCTTGGAAAGTTAGCAACAATGCGTGCTCAAGGTGTCGTCATGGTGTTAGCTGAAGTTCTTTCGTCTATGCTACCCTGGAGGCTGCAGCTAATATGAGCCTCTGCAAATTTGTATTGCCACATGGTCTGATTATTAGCTCCATTCTAAAATGGCGATGTGAGTCCCACAATCACTCCTGTGAGTATGATTTCATCTAGCTTTCTCATATATCTATTCAGGAAGTTTTCTGTGATTATATTTTGTTTAAAATTTCTATGAGAATACTGTGGATAGTTATTCTGTACCTTTTGCAAAGTAAAGCACCCCGACAAACCTTGTTTAGGTCTTTTCTGACAGGAACTGTTTCACATTACTGCATGTTATCAAGAATTTCAGATCGGTGTAATAGTACATTCAATATGAATTGTAAAAAGAGAGAATAGCAGCCAAACTACCATTATCTCTTGTAACAGTTGTTCTGCAACCATGCAGAAACATTCGTACACATTAAGCAATATGGTATCAGCCTTTCAGGTCAACTTGTCATGTACTTATGGTGTACACTGTCAAAGAATTGTCCAAGTTATGCTGTTTATTAACTGCCAAACTATTCAACTATGGATGATGCCCTTTGACCATTCTTCACAGCACTTAAAGCTTGTTGCTCCTGTAAGTTTCAACTTATGAATTCTTTATCCTTAATTATTCTGAGATATGTAGCCACATAGCACATTTTGTTAAGCAATATATGATTTTATGAGTTATGGTATAACTCCTTGTATGATATCCTTTAGGCATTCTTATGTTATTATATCAATTATCTGATTCTTTGTTTTCTGTTGTTAGAGTATTGAAGATGGGATAAATTCATGATTGTCAAATGCTTAAATCAGGAAAAAGGTTGTCGATCATATTGATTGTCCCCTTGGCTTTTACCTAAATGGTGGGATGTTCCAGCTATGTACAGCTTGGAAAGTGGATGACCACCTACTATCTTATGTGGAGATGACGTTCTTTTGATATTCAAATATGGCAATCTGGTGAACTTGTGATCTGAGATTTGTGGTTTTATAAATCTCGATGTTGGTCATTTCAGCACTAGATCTGCATCACTCTTTTCTCTATCAAATGCTATGCTGTAGATTACATATTTCTTGTGTGTTTGTAACTCTGCATATTTCTTGTGTGTTTACAAATCTCGATATTTCCTTCATGTAGATCTTGTTGTTTGTGCATAATATCATCGTGTTAGAATTATTTTATACATTTTCTTATGAGTTTAATTCAAGGTACCCGTTTTCTTCCATTAGCTGGCTTTACATGAGTCCTTGTATCTTAATATGTCCCACCACACATGCTAGCCCTGTTGGTCTACCATGTGGTGAGTGGTTCCAACTTGGCACTTGGTTGGTATGAGGCACTAGCTCAGCATATACTATTGAGTTTTTTAGTTCTCATGAGTAAACACTTATGTTTGGTGAACTCAATTTATTTTGATCCCTACAGTCTTAATCAAAATTTAAACCTGGCAGATGTGATATGCTCACTTTCCAACTATCGTGGTGTAGATCTTGTTGTTTGTTCATATTACTGCTGGATTAATATTTCCAGGACCATTTAATTAGTAAAAGAGAAGAAAAAGAAATAGCGAATGTGACATGACTACCCTTTGGTTCAAATCTTTCCTGAACTCGTAATATGTTTCTGGGAACTGGATTTGCTGACATTGACTATTAATCCTACAGTTTATATGTTTTTGACACTTTTGTACTACTACCATCCTTGCAAAAACTGTGATTTAGGTATTATTTTCAAGTAAATAAATAATCTTGTGGAGAAGGCTAACCTGGATTCGTAGACTTTTTACCTAACTTGGATAAGTGGATTGTCTCTTACATGTATTCACGTCAAGATAGTGTGAGCGTAGTTCTCAACTCTGTGGGAGAGGAAAATGAATACATGGATGTTTTCTTGCTTGATTTGTAACAGATACTCCTTTCTGTACTCCTTTTTATCTACTTGAAGTATTATGCCGTGGTGCCTTTTTATGATTATCTTACTTAGATTTCTCCAATTGACAACGGATACAGAAATGAATACGTAAACAAGAGCATGTCCATTTTTTTCCTTGTTTTCATTTTCACTCTTAATCTCATATTTGACCCTTTATTCTGAGGCTTTCATGGCACATGGAACGGAGCTAGATTGCAGCTGTCATAGTTTCCAACTTTACTATCTAAATATTTATATGGATAGTTTACAACTGATATTCTGGCTGACATTCCCCCCTGCAATACATTATGTGCATTGTTCAGTGAACACTAATTACAAGCTGCTGCTGCTCCTGGCTACCCGTACTGTGCATGTTTGATGCATTCCTTCTTCGTTGTTCCTGCAGGAGAGGAAGATTTTTTTTATCAGCTCGTCTTCAATCAACATCATGGTCCTAGGAATCACGTATGAGAAGTCAAGACTAACCTGTAGCAGCTGCAACCAATACTGGCGCCGCCCGTGTTGAAACATGCTGATCACCCTCATGACAGCGTAGAACGGCAGCAGGATACCGGCAGCACGAAGTAAGTATATCTGCCAAACAACAACCCTCGGCTGTTAGTTTTATCTGATCTGTTACAGTTAGTTACTCTAATTTGTTTCTTCAGCCTGAAGCATATGCCGGCAATGAGCTCACCGTGAGGAGGCTGAACGCGCAGTGCTCCGCGGCTTCGATTGTTACCACGGCGATGAGATGCCACACCAGCAGTATAATTGTGAACTGCATATCCACATAAATTTCGGGAATCAGAATCCGCGGACACACAATCAATGTACAAAATGTTTCGGTTTAGTTCCAAGCCAACAGGTCGTACCGTTATCGTCAAAGACCGGCACCAGGAGCAATTGGCGCGGTCTGGGCCGTCCATCGCCCCATCGGATACCGCGTATTGCATTCCCTGATGTTCATCCAACTCGTCCTCCTCCTCATCTCTGCATGAGAATGGAGAAGTACATCATCAGGTAACTTGATGGACGGTACATCTGGTTGGTTGTGAATGCAACATTCTGCTCTGCCGTGCGGGCAAGATGATTGACGAGGAGGCCACATGGGGCAAGCATTAGATGGAGACGGGAGGTGGGTGCGCATTGACATTGTTGGTTTGCTCTGATTTGGAGTTTGGACACACGCTTTTGACAGGACAGGAGGCCTCTCAGCCGCTTAAAGCACAGCTCACATGTACAGGTCAGTATATCGTTGCATGCAGCTGTCTGTCTTCTTCTCTTCGTTTTTCATCAACACGGGATAGCAGAAAATCAGTTTGTGTTTACCACCTACCGAGTGTCTGTTGGGGTGATTGTACGGTATCCTCGTGATTCGGCGACACATTTGTTTGCAATTTTCGGTGCTACTGCGTTATATTCTGCATAGCCATCACTGGTCTTTTCTTTTCCTATACAGTAGTGTCGCTTGGATCTTACACATGACGGGAGCTGCTCCAAAATCCCGTGGTTCCTAAAGCCTAGAGCGGAAGGTATGCCTGCCCTGTCTTGTGGGGCCTGGGAAATTAAGCTGGTAGCACGATCTGGGGTATATCTACCTGGCTGACCATTTAAAATGATCAATGGCGACAGATCGCATCAACCCCTGGTGGTTAGCATCTAATCATTCTGCATGATTAGTTGCTGTTCTGAAAAGAATGTGGTACCTAATCATATATGTGCCTTTGTTGGACGGCAACCAGGGCTGCTATGCTACTGGAGATAAGACCGTTGAACCATACTGGCCAGCTAGGCTTTGATTGGAACTTTGGAAGGGATGAGCCTTATCATAGAGTATTGATTTGATTCGTCTATCAGCTTCGAAGTGCAGGATTGACAATGCAATAGTTCATGTTTGCCTAGAGAGGTGGGGCCTACCTGACAGTAACATGTACTTCGACAACCGGAGCTTTCTTTGGAGGGGTGGTGTAGCCTGGCTCGAAGCTCTGTCAACAGAGAATAACTTCAAGAAAATACTAACATGATCAAGCTTTACATGGAGTGTGCTATAATTGATGACAACATGGCCGTTTGCTGAAAAGGTTGGGCAGAACATAATAGTATACGCGAGGACATTGCACTTGCTAGCTGTTGATTGCATATAAGGCTAAAGCTACTTTGTTCGTTCTCGAAGATTTCTATTGCTTTGCTTGTACATGTACATGTTGGACACTTGATTACGAATCACAAAAGGGGCCGGAGGATGTAGCTAGTAGACACCTTCCCACCAAACTACACATTGGTTTGTGGCTACTTCTAAGATCACATTTCATGGATACACTAGCAACAACAAATGATTACGATCATAATTAGCCCGCTAACAATACTATTCCGACAGTGAAAAGAAGAGCCAACAAAACCAACCTGAAGACAAATCTCACAGAGGGTGCTCCCCTTCTCATCACACCACCTCTGCACACATCCCCTGTGAGCATACTGCATGCATGAACACAGCATAGTCAGTTAACTAGAAGCACAAAACCACCAACATGGATGATGATCCGAGGAATTAATATCCAAGAAAATCAATCAACGGAAGCAAAGGATTGGTCGCCGATCCATGTACCTTGAGAGAGCCAGAGCATGTACACGGAGACTCCATTGCCGCACACCTCTCCTCCTCCTCATGGCAAATCCTGCACTGCCTCATGGTCATGGTGTCGAAAAGGAGTATGAGGAAGAAGAAAGGTCGTCTTCTTTTTGTTCCATCGGCTCATTTCTTCCTTCTAATCCAATGGCCATGGCTCCCTCTGCCTGCTCCCTCCCTTTCCGTGCTTGTCGATGGGTTAGTGGGGGTGGGATTTAAATAGCCACCAAAAGCACAAGAAGAAAATCCAAATGCTGTGACGCGGGCCCACCACCTACTGCGTACCAACCACTGTTAAAAGTGAGAGAGGGCCCTTTTTGTTCATTTGGTGAACCAACTATATCGGTCTATCATTCGCCATTATGGGAACCTAACTAATTGGCTCTTGTTAGGCGCGTAATCTCTGGCTTTTAAAATCTACTACCCAGTGGATTCCACCAGCCACCATTACACACCGAATTAAGTACTAACACATGCCAGCAGCAGCGGCTAACATTTGCTGCTCTCTTTGTAATGAAAAGTAGTACGGAGTAGTATTTTTTAGAGGAATTCCATTCATATGAGAAAGAGGAAATCCCCTATGTAGCCTTTGGAACAAACAGATGAGCCAAAAGTATTCCCGCACAATTGATTAATCCTCATGGCTGCTTTTGATTTTATTTATGGAGTTTTAAAAACACAAAAGTAGAAAATGTTGCAGTGAAATGCACTTCTAAATCTTTGAATTTGGGAGTAATTTCCATCAGAGAAACATTGAAATCCTTCTAAGAGATACATAGAGTGAATGAATATTTATGTTACAAAATGCATTGGTATGTGTCTCTAGGAAAGACTTCTATATGACAATTTTATGAATCAAACAACATCCATAAATCAACTTTAGTGAGGACACTTCTAAAAAAGGAAGTGCTTCGATGAGTCCTATATTTGTACTACTATCAATAAAATTGATCAAATGGAACTAATTATGTTTGTCACGATGACTCCTCCTAATCCGTTCACGTGGCGAGGTTTGGCGTGAACAAGGGATGTGTATTCCTGGAAACAATATGTAAAGGCCTTCGACCCGGATAGCAACAAGGTATGAAATTTGAGCAGAGAATTTAACCAATAGCTACTTAGAATTAGGATTTCACCTCATGCGCGATAGATGAAGTGATAATTTGATAATGGATACATGCGACATATATGTATTATATAGATTAAAAAAAGTATTTAGCCTTCTAAAAGTCATGGTGAAAAACCTTGTGCGAGTTACTTTGAATTACACAAATTCAGAAGTACAATATCAGTTACGCAGAATTACATGAGCCTATAGGGTGGTTTTGATAAAAGTGAGTGGCTTGAAATTATAGGGGCAATTTCATTAAAATAAGATATTCTAATGCTCGCTCATCTCGCATCCTCTATTCTATGTGTTGGAGTCAGACTTAGTACTGATATTTATTTTTCTAAACCATACTCGCTCTAGATTTTTTTTTGATTTCTTCCCTTTTTGGAGGGATTGCAGGTCTAATCCTCTATCTAGCACAAGAAAATAGAACCAAGCTTAAAGGTAGGACATTCCCGTTAATATAGTAACTTAAACAATAGTATCTTCAATTATAGCCCTTTAGGGTGTAAACTATTTCTCTTCGTACCATCCCCACGAGAGGTACTGGATTCTCTTTCAGGTAGGTCCCAAAAGGAGAAGAAATGCTGAAATACCAACGGATTTATGTCTATTCTCGAATCCACCCGACGCGATAGATGACAATAACTGACTTTGAATGGCAGAGACAAGGACATATAATTATGTTTTCACTCATAGCCAGAAGTCAAACAAGAATTGCTATCCGCTCGGTAATATAGCTTGTTGTTTTTTAGGGCATAGAATACAAACACAAATTTATGGCACCCGAGCACCAGTGTGCTTGGTTGCAATTTGTTTTTGAAAATTTTAAATTTTAAGTTAGAAATTTTTAAAATTTTCGTTAGATACATAACATGTTTCTTACGTATATGTTTTCGTTAAAAGAAAATCATATTCTGAGCTAAAAGAACAAAATTATGAATGTGAAAAGGAAAAGTAGCTCTTTTTCCCGAACTTTCTCTTTTTTTTTTGTAGCCCGAAATACAATTTTTTTAAAGAAACTTGTGGTGTATACAAAATGTGTATATGTATTTATATATTTAGTTTCAGATTTTTTTTACTTGTGTTTCGGATTCTTTCTTTTTTTTGAAATTTTCCACCACTATATTAGGTCAGCAAGCCGCCTCATTAAAAACCTTCCAGTCCCCTCAGGTACCCTGGTAAGGCAAAGAGCGCGTCTGAAACTTGACGCCTCAAGATCTCACAGTTACATCATTGTCGAGTTTCCTAGCACCGACGCATCGTTTGCTAATACATGCAAAATAAAATCTGGAGGGTCATCAAGCCAAACAGTTAACTGATTCCCCTCCGATCTACTGGCTAGCACATGCGCTGCCGTATTAGCTTCTCTAGGGCTATGGCTAAAAACAACCTCAGTAAAATTGCGGCTAAGCAAGGTGCACTCTTCAAAAATCGCAGCCGCAGGTCCCAAAGAGTTACCACCCGCCTGCATTATTTCAATCACCTCAATGCAGTCCGAGTTGACCTCCAACCTGTTACATCCAATCTGTCCAGCTAGTAGGAGTCCATCCCGGAGGGCCTGCGCCTCAGTAGTAGCTGGGTCAACAGCGAAGGGGACACCACAATTGCTTGCCGCCAAGAAGTTGCCCCTATCATCACGGAGGATTGCTCCCGTGCCTCCAGTGCCCGTATCATAACTGAATCCCGCGTCAACATTTAATTTTACAAAGTTCTCTTTCGGTCTAGACCAGCCGTGTCTTTTAGACCTAGAAACATCGTTACGTTTTACAAATAAAACAGTCAGCCGTACCCGTGCGATTTCTTCTACGACGGGCCTCAGCCCAGCCAATTTCTTGGTTAGCTGCGCTTGGGCCAACCCCTGAACCTCCCTTATGTTCGAGCACAGCGCCACAAACTCTCGCGCTATCCACAAACACGAAGCCATGACTCATCAAACGCCACGGCGTCTGGAAACTGGAAACGTCACGGAAACACACAGCGACACGGAAGCACGAGATCCCAGACAGTCCATGGTCGACAAATCTTGGCATGGTCTCCCTCTGCACTGCAATGTCACCACTAGACAGTTCTTTGAAGCTGACGGCCTGGCGGGCGAGTCTCCGGTGAGTGGCAACGCCGTGGGTTCGAGCCCCGATGGCCGGTGCTCTGCTCTGTCCCAGCCACTCCGGCCATCGGCAAGACTCCTCATGTCGCTCCCCAGGCCTGAGAGAGAAACCCGATCGGCAAGACGGAGCACCGCTGCGGCGGGCGGACGTGCTGAATCTCGGTCTACGCCTATGAGTAAGCGAATTCTTAGCTCCATCCGAGTCTTTGCTGAGACCGGCTGGCTCTGATCTACTGTTTTCTTTCATGGAATCGGAGCTTGCTTCGCATCATCTAGCCGGATCCAGCCAACTCCGGGGCGGAATCGGTTGCTTGCTTCGCCCGTTTCATCCATACCGGTAAGTAGAAATCGTTGAATTCTGGCTATAATCAAGCATTTTCGTTGACTTTGGACCTTAACAAGAAGGTAGACACTGTATTTGTAAGCGTCAACAAAGTTACTACAGCAATCAGGATCTCAACATGCCCGTCTAGCTCAGTTGGTAGAGCGCAAGGCTCTTAACCTTGTGGTCGTGGGTTCGAGCCCCACGGTGGGCGCTTCATTTTCTACGTTGTAGAGTATTCCTTTCTTTTCCATTCTTTTAGAGTATTCCTTGTAAGTTAATTACTCATCTGAAAGTTTCATATCATTGTAGAGTTTTCCTTTCTTTTCCTTCTTTGGGCCATTATGGTCATTTGAACCAAAAAATTTCTGGAAGAACTAATCTCCTTCCAAAGAGCCTATTCTCTATTCGCATGTCTCACTCAATAAGATCATTATGAATTTTGTTGCTTTCTTTCAACTGAAGTCTGATTCAATCCAACCCCTGCGTTTTGCAACTAATCATTCCATAGATTCGCATTCCATATTTCAGAAACATGTGCTCAGGCTCTATTATGGAAGCAATTATCAGAGTAAGTAGCTTGCAACTAGATTCATAAATTCATTTGAAGCGTTTCTTTCCAAACTGGATATGTTCTTGTTGAAGATCAGAGGTTTTGTTCTACATATGTCAAGTTTATAAGGATTTGACATAATCTTTCTTATTGTACCGGGATAAAATTTTCGACATTAAGTTTCAAAGCAAATTATATGCCTCTATAGATACTCATGACTTGTATGCGATACTTTATTGTTGTTTCAGTCAAAACGCGTAGGGTAGACAGGTTGGCAGTCTAGCTTTGAGCCTAGTGACCAATGTTACAAGAAATTAAGCATTGTCGTGTCATACTGAAATGTGTGTTTTTTCTTGATATCACGAGTTCAAGACTGTTACATAAGAATACTTCCATTATTCTTATGCGACCTCCTTGAACCAGATATTATGACGTGGTGTGGAACTAATATTAATTGCTTGATGAGACACATACATAGTGACAGAAATGAGACCTCAAATGTTCATATGAATAATGAACACTCTCACATAGTTATAAATCATCAATTTTACACTAACAATACCTTTACATGCAATTTTCTTATTTATTTGCCTATCAATGTACTTTACCCGATACAAGTTCGTTAACTTTGGCCCAGGCATTGTCTGTTCGTGAACCCATCAAGTAAGTGACGGCAAGCCTGCTGCAAGCCTGCTCTCAGCATGCCCGTCTAGCTCAGTTGGTAGAGCGCAAGGCTCTTAACCTTGTGGTCGTGGGTTCGAGCCCCACGGTGGGCGCTTTACTCCTTTTTTTTTTCTGCCGCCAAAGTTACCAGTTATGGATTATACATTTTTCTTCTTTGGGTAATTTTGATCATTTGATGCAGAGATTATCTAACAGAACTAACCCTCTTCTAAAACGCTGATCCTTTCTATATGTCCCAGTATGATTAGTATGGAAGTTCTTGTTTTTTTCAGTGAAGTCTGACTTTTACAACTAATCATATCATAAATTCGCAGTCCATGAATCTTCCATAGTTCATACACATGCTTAGATTCAGGGAAACAATTATTAGAGTAAAAAATTGCACCTAGATTCATATATCCATTTGGCAGGAACATTGAACAACATTTCGGTAAGAAGCTTCTCATTCCGTGGCAGGAACATTGAACAACATGGCCTTGCTGAAGATCGGATATTCTCTGCCGTGGAGTGGCTCCTTAGCTTGCCATGCTGACGCTAGGCAAAATTCTAAGAATTACCTGTATTGGACATAATCTGTGCTACTGCACCAGAAAAAAAATGGTGTGTATCGAAACAAACGTCTCTTATACTCGTGACATGGGTGATGTTTGGTTGTTGTCTCAGTTAAAACACCTAAAACAACCGGTTTTACAAGAAATTAACTATTATTGTGAAGTACTTGTCTTGACGACTAAGTATATGTGCTCTTCTTGCAATGTTGTGAGTCATGATCAAGACAGCTATATAAGAAGGCTTCAATTATTGTTTTGTGCTCCATTTGCAAAGTTGTTTGTACTAATCAAGGCTGCTACATAAGTAGACTTCCATTATTCTTACGCGATCTTCTTGAACCCTGCCTTGTAGGGTGAATAATACGAATTGCTTCCTGGACATACATAATGACAAAAATGGGATCTCATAAGGTGACATGAAAAATTAGCACTCTCACATAGTTATAAATAATCAACGCTACACTAACAATATTTTACATGCAATTCTCCCTGTCATTGGACTTATCCTTTACAATTTATATCTTTTAAAAGTGAGAAGTGCTTCCGTACCACCCGATATCCGAATCTAGCCACGTATGCGGGTGCATTCCTATACGGTAAGCATACGAAGAATATCCCATTGTTTGGTCCAACGCTCGACTCGAAGGTCATTCAATTGTACCCAAACCGCCCAATCCTTGCGTCCTCGCCGAAAAATGACAAACGTTCATATAAAGACCAATATTTTAGTCATGATGGAAATTCTAGTATGGTAAAGCTTTGTTATCAACATAACATACGGTTCATCCACATGTGGCCATGCGGATAATTATTGGTCATCAAGACCTTGTACGGGTTGCTTTGGGAGGCAAAACTCTTGAGGCATACTTTTATCCATTTGGTGATGATCTTCGGCTTGGGCTTGAGGCAGAATAACGAGTCCTTATTTTTTTTATTTGTGCAAAGTGATACTTGATAAATAATGCATCCTTATCTGAAAGCTAGTTTCTTTGACGCGGAATAAAAATAATGACAAGGAACAAGAAAGGCACATTTCCTGCCGCAAGCATTTGATGTAGTCAACAGATTTAAAACGACTTAAACTAGTGTTCTAATCTCATTATATATTTATTACTTTTACTAATTATTTAAGTAATAACGTGTTGCATAATCAGAGGAGAATGGAAGTCAACTAAGCATTGTTGCTTTAGCAGAAAGCAACCATATGTCACACAATATAGTTTGAAATTTACACATTGAATTTAGAAAGTCCCATTGGAGGGGAAGATAGTATGTAACGACATATTCTTGCAAGCGTAAAGGAATAGTGTGCACGCAACGATGTCCCTTCTAACTCTGCCAGTAGCCTATAAATAGAGGTGCAGAGAAGTCGAGCCTATACATTGTGCTCACCATCTCAAAGCGCTTTCTACACTTCCATCCTAATCAGTCTACACATCAAAAGTAAGGATGTCTTGCAGCTGTGGATCAAGTTGCGGCTGCTCGAACTGCAAGTGCGGGTATGCATGCTTCTTGCTTGCAAATACATAGTATATTCCTGCTAGTCGGAGTAAGTTACTGCTGAAGAAATTCTTGTGCTGATTATATATTTTTTTGATTGATTGGCATGTTGCAGCAAGATGTACCCTGACTTGGAAGAGAAGAGCGGCGCCACCGTCCAGGCTACCGTCCTCGGCGTCGGGCCTGCCAAGGCGCAGTTTGAGGAGGCTGCTGAATCCGGTGAGGCCGGCCATGGCTGCAGCTGCGGCGCCAACTGCAAGTGCAACCCTTGCAACTGCTAAGATTCATGCAAGCGACCGATGCGCTTGTGGTGATTGTGCCGTGTGTAATTGAGTGAATAATGAAACCAGCGCCGGCCATCTGGTTGGTGCTGTGGTGTGGTTTGCTCAGGTGACTTGTGAAAGTATTACTACTACCTTGCGTTTGTGTGTGCGAGCCTGTGTGCGTGTCTTTGTAATGGTCCATCTGGAGTGAATATGAAAAACAGGTTCGCGAATTTACAGATCATTTGAAGAATCAACATCATGTATAAGCTAGTGATAGCAGAATCCAAATTTACAGGTCATTTTCAGTGTATGCTCAGCTTCTTTGAATACCTCAGCCCAGCCAATTTGTTCGTTGATTGAGTTTGGGCCAACCGTGAAGCTCTTAGCCCAGTATCATGAACTATTTATCCACAGACACCGGGGCGTCGTCTGCTAACATGGCGTGAGGAAACGTCACGGAAACGCACAGAGGCACGAAATGACGAAAACGCAGTGCATGGAGGCGAGGTCGCGGATCTCCGGCGAGTGGCACCGGCACGGCGTGGGTTAAAGCACCGTGCTCTGTCCCAGCCACTCCGGCCATTGGGAAGCCTCCTCCAGGCCGCCTGACAGAGAAAGCCGATCGGCAAGACCCGGTGCGGCGGATGGGCTGAATCTTGGTCTACGACTATGGAGTAAGGAGTCTCCCATCTAATCCATCTGAGTCTCTAGTGCCACTGGGTGGCTCTGATCTACTCCTTTCTTGGAAGGAATTGGAGATGGTTTTTGCATCATCTCGCCGGATTCATCAACCTTCGGGGCGGAATTGCTTGCTTGCTTCGTCCGTTACATCCGTAGCAGTAAGCCAGTAAGTAATCCCCATGTAGAAATCGGGAATTTGGACCATGGTTTTCTTGCACGGTGATAAACTGATAATCAAACAAGCTCATTGACTTTGGGCCTTATGAAGAAGGTAGCATTGTCTGTTCGGAAACCTGTCAATTAAGTGACAGCAAGCAGGCTCTCAATATGCCCGTCTAGCTCAGTTGGTAGAGCGCAAGGCTCTTAACCTTGTGGTCGTGGGTTCGAGCCCCACGGTGGGCGCTTCACTTTTTTTTTTTGGTAGATATGATCATTTTAATTTTTAACCACACATTATTCGAAACAATTTAAGTCTTTCCAAAATGTCCTTTATTATGATTTTTTTTCTTTTCACGGAAGTCTGCTTTTTGCAACTAACCGTTTAACAATTTGTGGTCCGTGTATCTTCTCTAGTTCATAAACATGCTCAGATTCTATAAGGGAAGTCAAATGTGCTCAGGTTGTAGAAGGGAAGCAATTATTAGAGTAAACACTTGCACCTAGGTTCATAAATCTATTTGGCATATACAACGGGGAACCAGATCCTCTAACATTGAGCACAAAAGTCAGGTAAGGTACAGTTCTCTAACATTCCTCCTTTGTATCTATATGATTAATCCAAATATGATTTAAATTAACTTACACAATATAAATAGGTGGTATTCATTTACAATAACTGCTTACACTCAAAATTATAACTATCTAAAATTTTAGTTTAGAAGAGTTGTATGAACAGTAATTACGTACAGTGATCTGCCACAGTAAAAAGTATACAGTAGCACTGTAGCTACCTGACTTTGCTTCTTGGTTTTACACTACCGCAGCACTGTAGCTACCTGACTTTTGTGCTCAATGTTAGAGGATCTGGTTCCATACAACGGTGTCAAAGAAAACTCGACCTCCGCGTCGCCCGCGCCTGGCGACACGGGGGAACCTCACCGCCGCCGGCCGCCCAGGGCCTCCCTTCTCCACCCGCTGCTCCGCCGGCAAAGCCGCGTGCATCCTGGGAAGGTGGCGGCGGGCGTTTCTCTGCTGTTTTTCGGGCTCCAGACACGGAGGCGCGCCGTGGGCTGGAGGGCGCGGCGAGCTGCCGGCGGGATGGCGGCTCGGCGTGCTGGTGGCGTGGTGGTTGCTGTGCGGTGCTTGGAGGCGGCGGGGGTGCTGCGAGGCTGGGCGGTGGTGCGGTTGCGAGCGGCGCTCCCCGATGGGCTTGGCAGGGCCCGTCGGGCCTGGGGCTCGGATGGGGGCTGAGCTGCGGAGCGTCCGCAGGGAGCTGAGGCTGGCGCGGAGGCAGGGGCGGCCCCGGACCTGCGGCGTCTTCGGCGGGGCAGGTGCAGCGGGCTTGGCCGCGGCCGTGGTCAACAGGGGCGACGGGCGGCGCGTCGGGCAGGATGCTGAAGCAGGAGGCAGAGGCGACGACGCTGGTGTGGTGGCGCAGTCCGGCGGTGCAGGAGGAGTTGGAGGCTGGGGGCGTGTGCTCCTTGCTGTGGAGGCGGCGGCTGGTCTGTCCGGGCTGATCGGGGCCTGGGGCGGGCAACGCAGGCTTCAGGCGTCAGGCCAGGCGCTGGGGAGGAGGAGGGAGGTGGTGCCACCGGCGCGGAGGCAGGGCAGCCGATGAGGCGTGGGCTGGCCACGGAGGCAAGCCGGGGCAGCGGCCCCGGATTGGTGGCTGATTTGGAGGATCGACCACATCGGGCGTGGCCGCTGCCGTGGAGGGAGGTGCCGCGGCGGCAGCAGCGTGCCTTGGAGCTAGGTGGCTGACAACATGGCCAGGACGCCGTCCTGTGGCTCCCGAAGCTTTGCGGTCGGGTTGAACTCCGGGCGAAAGTTCGCACGGACTTCGGTTGGTGCCGACGACGGCGGCGCCCTCGGGTGTCGTTCTCCTTCTTAATCGCGTCGTTGTGGAGCTTTTCGACCTCGACTAACGCGTTTGGTGCCAAGAGCTCCGGGTGAAAATCTATGCTCTTCGGGAGCGGGCGGCCGTGACGATCTCGTCTCTACCTTGTTGGAGGCGCCGCTTTGGAGCTTTTGACCAGCGCGGTGCGACGGTTTCGCGGCGGATGTGCAAAATGGGCGTGTGGTCGTGGGTGGTGGACGTCGGGTCGGCGGCTCCGGGAGGTGGTGGTGCGCCGAGGCGGCGGCTTCGGTCCCTGTTGCAGTGGCGGTCCTATGGGGCAGGACCGTGACCTTACACAGGCTTGGGTGACAACCTGGATGAAGACTGCGTGGGCAGAGGGTTCGTTGACCCGACTGGATCGCCTTCGGGCAATGCGAAGGTCGATCTGGTTGCTACACCGGGGCGGCGGCCCCCGGAACATGGTGGTTTTGGTGGCAACCTGGATGAAGACTGCGTGGGCAGAGGGTTCGTCGACCATGACTGGATCGCTTTCGGCCAATGCGAGGGTCGATCTGGTTGCTTCGCCGGGACGGCGGTCCCGGAAACGGTGGTGTGTTTTGTTGCGTTTGGTTGACTTGTGTCGTGTGGGCGACGAGTCGCCTCGCTTGTGCGGTTTTTTGGCGTTGTTTTCCTTATAAACAGGGCATTTGTATGGTTTTTGGGCCCGGTCTTCCTTATAAACTGGGTCAATTCTTTTCTATCTATTCGAGGGTGGTACAACCACGTTATCCTCAAAAAAATCTATTTGGCATCAACAACATTTCGTACGACGATAAGAAGCTTCTCTTTCCAAACTGGATATGAGTCTTGCTGAAAATAAGATATTCTCTGCTGTGAAGTGGCTACTTCTCCTTGGCTTTCCATGCTAGAGAAATTTCTAAGGATGTCCTGCATAAAAGATAAAGTTTTCATGGATTGGACATAATCTTTGTTACTGCACCAGGATAAAATTTTGGTGTGTATCGAAACAAATGTTCTGCATTAATTCTCGTGATTTGAATGTGATACTTGGTTGTTTGTTAAATTGTTATCTAAGTCAAAACACCTAAAGCAGCTTTTTTATAAGAGTTAAGTATTCTTGCGTAGTACTTGTCTTGACAATTACTCTATGCGCTCTTCTTGCAAAATTCTGAGTAATGATCAGAACTGCTACATAAGAAGACTTCTACTATTCTTATGCACTCTTCTTGCAAAGTTGTTTGTAATGATCAAGGCTGCTACATAAGAAGACTTCCATTATTCTTATGCGCAAGTGTGAATAATACTAACTGCTTGGTGGTACACGGACATAATGACAGAAATGAGAGCCCATAAGTTGACATGAATAATGAGCACTCTCACATAGTTCATTAGTTATATTTAGTTAATGTTATACTAACAATATTTTACATGTGAATTAGTTAATTGCTGTCATTGGATTTATCCATTACAATCTATACCTTTTCAAAGTACACCTTATACTTACAAAATATATTATAGAGGAGATCAATAAATACAAAGTTCTTGTGCTTCCATGCAATCTTCTAATAATCAAATACAACTATTGTCGACAAAAAGAACTCTCGTCATAAATACTGCAAAAGTCTTTATCAAAAAATACTGCAAAAGTGCAGGAATCACTATGTACTCAATAATGGAACATGGAATAATTTGGGATTACAATGGGGTGCGAGAGATTAGGAGTGGGATTACATCATGTGTGATGAAAGCGTGTATGTAGTTCTAGTGACTAGCAGTTTGTTCGGTCTCGTCTCTTTGTGACCCCTCCAATTGGCTTGTATCATGTAAATCGTTGTGCCTTATGACGATCATCACACCTGTTTAACGCTAGTATAACCACAGATGATTGTCCTGCACATGGGCTTTCAGGGCATGTCTGACTGAACTCACACCTGCCTTGCTAAATGTTTGTCTAGTCAAAATTTGGCCAATCTTGGAAAAAACGAAGTGTGGAAATAAGCATTGGCACCTCAAAAAATGACAATCATTGAGACAAAGACTAATTTAGTCACAATCGAAAAAATTAGTATGCCAAAGTTATGTTATCAACATAACATACATTTCATCCACATGTAGCGATGCGGGTAAATAATTACTCCCTCCGTTCCAAATTAATTGATTTGGTTTTGTCCAAATATGAATGTATCTATACTTGTTTGGTGTCTAGATACATCCATGTGTAACCAAATGTGTGTCAATTAAATCCGAACGGAGGGAGTAGTTCTCAAGACCTTGTACCGGTTGCTTCGTGAGGCAAAACTCTTGAGGCGCACTTTTATCCATTTGGTGATTACGGCTTGGGATTGAGGCTAGTAAATGGCAAAACAAACAGGTACAGGAAAAACACAGATATCAAAATATATGCCTCATAAACAATCCTTGTCGAATCTATTGATGTCTTAAGGAGTCATTAATTTTCCATTTGTGTGAAGTGGTACCGGATAAATAATGTCTCCTTATATATCTGAAAGCTAGTTTCATCTGAGGCAGAATAAATGATAAGGAAAGGAACAAGAAAGGCCCATTTCATTCCGCGAGCAGTTGATGTAGTCAGCAGATTTAAAATGACTTAAACTAGTGTTCTGATCTCATTAGGTATTTATATCGTTCACTTATTAGTTAACTAATAACTTATTGTATAATCAGAAGGGAAGGGAAGTCAACTGCGCATCGTTGCTTTAAAAGAAAGCAAACCATATCTCAGCACGTTATAGTTTGAAATTCATAAATTGGATTTAGAAAGTCCCATTGGAGGGGAAGATAATATGTAACGACCTATTCTAGGAAGCTTAATGGAACCGTGTACACGCATCCATGTCCATTCCAACACACTTGTTCGCCTATAAATAGTGGTGTAGAAGTCGAGCCTATGCATTCTGCTCATCATCTCAAAGCGCTTCCTACACTTACATCCTAATCAGTTGAGCTTACACATCAGAAGTAAGAATGTCTTGCAGCTGTGGATCAAGTTGCGGCTGCGGCTCGAACTGCAAGTGCGGGTATGCAAACTTGTCTCTTGCAAATACAGATATTCCTACTAGCTATGGTAATCCATTGTTGAAGAAATTCTTGTGCTGATTATATATTTTAATTGATTTGCATGTTGCAGCAAGATGTACCCTGACTTGGAAGAGAAGAGTGGCGCCACCGTGCAGGCTACCGTCCTGGGTGTCGGGCCTGCAAAGGCGCAGTTCGAGGAGGCCGCCGAGTCTGGCGAGGCCGGCCATGGCTGCAGCTGCGGCGCCAACTGCAAGTGCAACCCTTGCAACTGCTAAGTTGCAAGCGACCGATGCCCTTCTGGTGATTGTGCTGTGTGTGATCGAGTGAATAATTAAACCGGCGCCGGCCATCTGGTTGGTGATGTGGTGTGGTTTGCTCTTGGTGGTGTCGGCTGTTAGGTGACTTGTGAAATATTTACTACTCTCTGTTTGTGTGCGCGAGCCTGAGCGTGTCTTTGTAATGGTCCAACTGAAGTGGATATGAAAACCAGGTTCGCAAAAAGTGTGAATGCACCGTGCCTTACCAATTCTTGTTTGTAAGATAGTAAAGACAAACATATGCTTTCACATATAGGTACCGATGTTTAACATGAACTAGTTTGTTCATAGCTTATTAGCTACACCAGCACATCCTAGAGTCCATTTATCCAAAGCAAAAGTCCATTTTAAACCTTGAATTTGTAGAAGTTGACTAAATTGAACCCCAAACTTTGAATCCTGAAAGTTAGCACACTGAACTTGTGAATCCCGGTCAATGCCGAGCCCTAACAAGTTTGGTGCACCTAGAAAGCAATATCCTGACCGGGGATTACATGCTACTCTCACTGACATGTCGACCCTACTTGTAAGAACATTCTTCCCCAATATCTCTCCTTTCTTCCCTCACTCCATCTTGATTCCAGCTCGCCGCTTCGTAGCTCCGCCGTTCCAGCCAATCGCCGGTTGCATCCTGGCCACTGGCAAAACTTGCTAGCTAATTGGTTCTCTTCAAAGTTAGCTAGATACGAACAAGCTGAGGGAAATTTGAACTGAACAAGATAATCATGCACGACGATCCCTGTTCAATGCGAACGTTGACAACCTGCACCTGGTCAAGCTCGATCTTGTTCAATGCGAACTGAACAAGATAATTTGAACTGAACAAGATAATCATGCACGACGATCCCTGTTCAATGCGAACGTTGACAACCTGCACCTGGTCAAGCTCGATCTTGTTCAATGCGAACTGAACAAGATAATCATGCAGCCGGAACACTACCGCCACCCACAGCATGAGGTCTTTGAGCTCGTAAGAGGCCAGGATAGACCGGGATTCACAAGTCAAGGGTACAAACTTTCGATTTTGCTAACATCCGAGTATTGATTTCGTTCACATTCGCAGTAACCTAAAAGCACAAGAACAAGATAAACGTACGAAATATTGCAGTGCCCGTACAGAAGAAAAGACAACCTAATTCAATCTGACAATCGACCGACAAAATAGCAATACAAGAGAGAGGGAAAGCTAAAACATGAGCAGCGAGACAATAGGCGCTATGTCCATTGATAGCTGGTAAATTTATTCATCTTGGTGGTGTGCTCTGTGGTTCACTCAGAGGAAGAAAGGGACCAAAGAGGGGAAAGCTATGGTACTTTCTTAAACATACAAATACTCTCGTGTGTTTCAGTTCGACGAAGAATTTTGTTTGATTGTAGACTCAGAATTATCATACGCTTTCAATCTAAGGCGCAGCAGGAGCAATCACAGGACCTCACAAGTGCACCAAATGCGAAGCAGCGCAAAGCACATTCACATAATACACATTACTGGTGAATAAAAACAACACAAAATGGAATGCTAAATAAGAAACATTGGAGACAAAGATGGCAAAACCATACTGGTAAAGCAATTCTCACAAAGCTGCAAATATCATTTCCAATCCAGCAGCATGATAAAAACTTAAGAGGTACCAACAGAGATATCCTTTGATCATACAGAAAGGATGACTAAAGTTCAAAACGGTTTATCCTAGCGATACAAGAGGCATATCCATCACTAGAATTTCGTCCAGTTTACTGCTCAACCTCCCCACCAGCCTTCACGTTGTGCTTCCTAGAGTACCTCAGGTTCCTCAGGAACTTCGGGTCCATCTACAAGGAAAGAACACATAGGCACAGATCAGCATGAATGAACAAACAGACATCACCAAACCTAATGCCAAGGACATGACAATATACATTCAAGAAGGAAACAGATCATGCACCATAGGAAACAAAAACCAAACAATACACAAAAATGTATTCATTTCTTCCACAAGGCGTAACAAACTCATCTAAACACAAACAAAGAACTCTTGTACCAAATTGCATGACGAAACTGAAAGACCAAATCCATGTGTACAACCATAATAATGAAAGCATGTAAGCAATACAGATAATCCTATAATCACATTCATCTCCTGAAGCTTTGTCACTAGCGTGGGTGGGCACAACAGTGCATGTCCACACCACGTTTAATCAGGGAATAGCAATTTGCACATACTAGTACCATCAAATCAACCATGGCGCATTTTCATACAGCCTTAACAATTGAACCCAAACTACATCCACGACGTCACCAAATTTATACAACCATGTATCACATGCCCTAGAATATAACGTAATCAAATGACCGTGTCAATCGACGATATCAGATTAGATATGATATTCGAACTCGTCCTGAGGAACATCGCATTTCTAGCATGCCTAGAGATATTTGCAGGTGAAAAACTAACAAAACTATGACAAAGTTTAGACTTCGAACTGCTATCGTCAATAAAAACATCAGATATAAACTAGCCAGTGCTGAGTCAAAGTTTGGAGATTTAGTCTTGGATCTAGGTGACAAAATTGCGGGCAAAGCAGGAGGAACGTACCCCCTTGGTGGAGGGCTGGCGCTGGCGCTTGGGCTTCTTGATGCCATTCCTGTGCGCCTTGTACGACTGGTTGTGTGCCGTGTGGTTCTTCGACTTGGCCATCTCGGATCCCTTCTGCTGCTGCTGCTCCTGCGAATCACAAGAGGAACAAAAATTACTCAGAGAGGGAAGAGGGGGTACGCGAGGAGACGGAGGAGAAGCGCTAGGGTTCGTGTTCCTCACCGGTGCTCGGGGGTGCGGCGGCGGCGTAGGAGGAAGGGTTAGGGTTTGGAGCGATGGACTCCCGTCGATGCTGCTTTTATAGAGACGAGGGGCTGGTTTTTCAAAGCCCGCGTATAGATGGGCCGGGATTTCTTTCCATCCAGGCTCACTGTCTGTGGTCCATATGGAAATTAACATACGACGCAGCCCAAGTCTTACTGCACACTGAAAATAAAAACCACCGCAAAATGGTTTTATGTAACCCCATATTGAGAGCTGTGTTAATGTGCACCTATACACAGTTTGTATAAAGTACCTGAAAAGGTTATTCGTGTAAATCATGCTTTGTGTTATCGGGATGTCCCAATAGGAGAAGTATTGGTGCACTGAACTTGCTAAGAGCATCTTTAGTAGATCCCGGAAAAACACGGCCCAAAAACCAATTTCGGGTTCGACCGGAAAAAGTTTTGCGGTACCCGCGCGGTACAATTTGAGGGCGTCTGTTTTTTCAGATCTCACGCGGTACCGCAAATCATTCAGGTTTTTAGCCAAATTTATGATTTTTAATAATATATACGAGAGTACGTCTGGATAGAGCTTTGGGTTCGGTGGAATGGAGTGCTCAATTACCATTGGCATCTCTTAGTCATTTGACAGCGGCTGCATCGGACCATTGTTTGCTCTTGCTATTGGTTTGCTGTGAAAAGATCAGTGAGTGTTAAAACAATTAGAATCTGTATAGTTTACTTATGACTATTTAATTGCCATGCTGAAATCATACCGCCTAACTGAAAATACGCACTCTTGAACCCATCTCCCGAGACTCCAGCCTTCCCCTTTATACTCACATAGTTACAGATGAGGCTTGCAAGGGCAAGAGAGATAACAGTGAAGGACCAAGAGATCAAAAACATGATAGCTGAAATTTGAGAGAAAGATTCATGTAAGTGAAAAGAACTACTATAAACACAATGAGAGGATGCATTTTAACTAGCTATGGGCCAGAAGATATATGAGGTAAACAATACTTGAGTGCATGTTAGGATAAGCTGGTTGGGTTAAAAATCATACATGTAGCAGAATTTTTCTATCAAAATAATGTCTAAGTCAAATTATACATTTTAAAGTATACATATCAATATCCACTAGAAGTATTACAGGAAGCTCAGGATGGATGTCATGAAAAATTGCCATTACAATTATGTCTTCGCCCGTATAAAAAAATGAAATAAAGAAAAGAAATTTAAATCATGACCCAATGCCCACCCCGACTCAGTGGAATAGTGGTACTGATGGAAAGTGCAAAATGGAACGATGGCAACCACACAAACGCTAAAGTTGTTCATGCTGGGTCACTAGCATAGGGGATGTGTGAGGATGTATATTATGTTTTATTTATTACGGCTTGATTTTGACTGAAAATTTACGAATGGTTTTTGTGTTGAGCGTTAAACTGTGTTGTCGTTCATTTACTGAATCAAATACATGTGGATAAAAATCAGTGCTAAATATGAATGTTCCACTTTTTGTACGAGATTAAACACTCTAATTTAGTTGTGGATTTATCTCCCTCCTCCTATTACCACGGATAGAGCGGGTCCGCACAAGCTGCAAAAGTTGATGTTGCAGCTGCTTTGTGGGCTGTGACTGTGAAGCAAAGATAACAGTGACATGGAGTGATGTCGGACACTTAGTCCAGAAAACGGTTAGGAGGCACGAAGTAGAAAAGATGATGTGTCACAGAGATCCTAGACATGTTCCCGAGTAAAAGGCCATGGGCAACTATTTTGGCACATAGTATTATAACCTGTATCAAAATGCATGGAAGTAATATTTTCTCTGTCTCAAAAAAGTAGTACCCGATCCCAGAGGCGGAGCTTAGTGCAGTTCAGGGGGCCACTGCCCCCCCCGGCACCCCTAGGATCTGCACATGCCTTCAGGAATTTTTTTCTAAGAGAGTTTAAATATAGGGTTTTTGTGTGTGGCCCCTATGGGATCGGCTGTTATATTTTGCCCCACCCCCCAAAGGTTGTGCCAAGATCCGCCATTGCTCTATTCGGTCTTATATTGACACAAAATACATCTTTTTACTGCATGCCTACATCAAAGTGCGAGGAAGTAATGTTTTATCTGTGCCTACCCTCAAGTCCAATCCGGTGAAACAACCTTACCAAAAGTAGTACCAGATCCCAGAGGCGGAGCTTAGTTCATGGAGGGCACCGCAACACCCCCCCCCCCCCCCCCCAAGGATTTGCACATGCCTTCATGAATTTTTTTTCCGAGAGAGTTTAGATCAAGGTTTTTTGTGTGTCCCTCCCCATGAGATCAGATATTATATTTCCCCCCAGGAGTTTGTGCCAAGCTCTGCCACTGATCTATCCGGTCATATATTGGCACGCATGCATATTTTTACTGCATGCCTATATCAAAGTGCGTGGAAGTAACGTTTTCTCCGTGCCTACCCTCAAATCCAATCTGGTGATGCAACCTTACCAAAAGGTAGTACTCGATCCCAAAGGCAGAGCTTAGTGTAGTTCAGGGGGGCCAATGCCTCCCTCCCCCTCATAGAAAAAGAGTCCAAAGGAAAACAAACTTACTTGTAGACGGAGGAGTATGCCAGGTTGTCGTAAGTGTTGATCATCGTGAAGCCGGATGCGGCAGCGAACAGGGCCTGCGATGCTCGCAGTGCCCAGACGCTCCATGTACCTGGGATGAACACAAAGCCCATTGGTGGTTTCGGCGCTCTCCTTCTCTCAGGCGCTAGCTAGACGTCGATGGTGTATAAGTAGCCATTAGGAACATGCTAGACACGTCTTTGAATCTCAATCTACTGCACTTGCAAAGCTGATACCCGACTATCATATATGCTAGATGCCCCTCTCTTGGAACCACAGCGTTTCGCTTATCGCTGTCTTCTTTTCTGATTTTGTCCACCTAGGTGATATTCTCCTGTCCAAACACGTCTCAGACCTGAGGTGGACATTCTCAGACCCTAAAAACCCTAGGATCTAAAATGCATTTCACATATTTGTTAGGTAAAGTCCTCTTAGCGGTTGCCGTTCAAAAGTACAACCTGTTATCTTGTTGTGATACAAATTCATATAAAGATAAGCTAATTTCGGACGGAGCGAAGCGAGGCCCGTGCCGGTAGGCTTGGTCCGAAGCGAACAGGGGGGGGGGGCATTGGCCCCCCGAACTAGACAGTTGTAAATCCCGGTGTTTGTAACCTCACCCGATCATAGTGAAAATTTGCTCACTGGCGCCCGTGATTTTTTCTCTTCCATTTTTAGAATTATTTTCCATGTTAAATCTCGTGTCCCCGTTCTGTTGACTTTTGTTCATCATCTATAACATAACCGTCCTGTCAATAGGCATTATGCTCTGACTGATAAAACCGACATGGGAGAAAGCACCATTCCAAAGCACTATCGACACTGCAACCGTGCAACTAAAAAAAGCACAACAACGTCATCATCTCAACGAGAGGAAATCATAGACGCCTGGACAAGTACAACTGTAAAAACAGATACACATTCCGGGAAGTTAGCGTTGTACCACGATAAATATACACGTAATAACGATAAACCATCACATGCTCTCGAAAAACAACAGGATCAAACATGTTAGGAAAACCACACCAAAAGTTCACGCTAATAATTTTATGAGAAGCCTGCATTCGACAGAAACTTCTGGCAATTGTGCAAAGGACAACAGCAGTGCAATATATGTTCACATCAGGCGTTAACAGACTAATATTCTCTAATTATAGCCCACGACCACAGTTTCTGTGGTATTTGCTCTTCCATCAACTGAGACAAGTAGGATCCTATGGTGGAAATGGGTAGCAAGTATTCATCTATCGTGTCCAAAAAAGGAATGAAGAAACTATAATTCAAGCAACTAATCTGACAATAACAGCTGAATCTGCAAAAATCTGTGTATTCATTCTGCTACCAACCAAACGGAGCTCCGTCTTCCAAAAGTATAAATTCAATCATGTGAAAAATGTGACAACATCTCTTCTGTATCCCCTAACTATCAACATGCGTGGGACGTTCTCCACAAGAAGATCCATGTACTCCATGTAGAAATATGCAGGGTGATTCAGCGGTGGCGGGGGGAGGCTCACTAGCACCACAGCTGCCATTCTGGAGTACCTGAGTATCGTGGAGTTTAAATTCAACATTGTATAGAGGAATTTATCGACTTTCTGTTCGTTCACAACAACTTGCTTCCCATCCTCCATCTGCGGCTGCCCTTCTCTTTGTGCGGTTTCCTTCATCTCAGAAAGGTATGTGCTGATCCTTCGCTGTGCACTCGCGTAAGCCTCTTGGGAATCGTCAGGCTGAGCACCACTGCTACTGCTCTCCAAGTGAGACTCCCATGACTTCATAGTCACAACTATGACTTCGGCATGCATCCTAAGATCATACAAGAACTTTGTGACATCAGTCTTCAGCTCTTCCGCATCAGTGTCCTCTTCCGCTATGCAGAATACTTGGATCTTGCAGCTTTCAAAGGTCTCTTTTGTCAGCAGGAGCTGAGACGAAGAAGCATCAACCCTCCATCTCTCACAATCCAGTAGAGATCAATAGTCCCATACTGTCTTTGGAACTCGTTAGGCCACTCATCAAGGCCCTTCACAATAACAACTGCCTTGTTAGCAATGATGCAATCATTTATTATACTGACAAATGTTGATGGGACCTCTGTCAGACTCTCACGGCGCCAGATCTCAGGGTACCGCACCACAACAATATTCGGCTTCAAGTTACCTAGCCCCATCGTCTGAACGATGCTGCGGAAGGCCTCAGACATTGAAGGTGCTACAATGATCTCCGCAACACCCTCACAGCGTTTGTACTCGATGTAGGCTTCCAGCTGATGACAGGCAGTCTTTGCATCCTCAGCCAGTTCATGATAATCCCCGTCAATTGTTGAGACAAATATTGACATACCACGGCCCTTTTTCTTCATACAATTGGCAAAATCTGCAAGCTTTGGATGACAAGGGACATTTTCTGGAAGTTTACCCCAAGGACGGCATAATATCAGAGGGATGGGGTACCAATTCTTGGGATGAACTTGGTTTGCTGCGAGAAGATCAGTTAGTGTTAGAATAATGAGAGTCTGAATAGTTTACTTAATGATTATTTCTTTGTCATGTCGAAACTCATACCTCCTAGCGATCTGAGACTTCGCAGTGCCAACTGAAAATATGCACTCTTGAACCCATCTCCCCAGTCTCCAGCCTTCCCTTTTATACTCACATAGTAATAGATGAGGCTTGCAAGGGCAAGGGAGATAATAGTGAAGGACCAAGAGATCAAAAACATGATAACTGAAATTTGAGAGAAAGATACATGTAAGTGGAAAACACTACTATGAACACAATGGGAGGGTGCATTTTAACTAGCTGTGGGTTAGGATAAGCTGGTTGGATTAAGAACCATACATGTCAAAAGAAATTTTCAATCAAAAAATTGTCCAAGTCAAGTATACATTTTAAAGTATATGAATCAATATCCACTAAAAGTACAACTGGGAACTCAGGATGGATGTCATGAATGACAAAATAAAATGGTAAGAGTCAAACGGCATACCAACGCAAAGCAACGCACCAACAAGTGAAAGGCTCCAGTGGTGAAATTTCCATCGAGGGCGCCAACTAGGAGCATCAAGTAAGTCAAGCAGAAAGCACGACAGGTTCACACCAGCATAGCACAGCAGAAAAAACATAGTGATAGTGGGTGTAATTAAATCTAAGTTCCCAATAATCACACATCCAATACAGATTAATGCTGTGAATAAAGTTGCTGCATGAGGCTCAACTCCTTCAGAAACCTTGAAATAATTAAGGACTGGAAGGATGTCGTCATTTGCTATTGCTGTTAGTAACCTTGGGGCCCCTGTCAAACACTGCAGTGCTGCACCTAAAGTGGACAGGATAATACCAACGTAAATCACTACTGGAGCAGGCCATGCCACTGTAGCAGTAAGAAGCCTGCGAGGATTAAGTATATTTATGAGCTTAACAAACAATAACTCAGTAATGTAGCAACTTATGGGACTAAGACAGTACTATACAGCGATGCTATCAGAACATAGTTGTTGGATGAAACAATAGAGACAAAACATATTCCGAAAATATGTGCATTATCTAAAGCATGAATATTGACCATATAAAGTAGATTAGTCTACAGAACTTTCTGTTAGCTCTAGATGAAATTGCTCTGCTTGTAACAGTATGGAGTATGCGCCCTCAAACAGGACCTACCCCTACAAGGAAAGAAGATGCACTAACAAGAAAAAAACTTTATTGCCTGATGCCTACAACAGCCAGAAGAATAGCTGGGGCAATGAGATCGTAATCAAAGCAGTGAATCAATTTTCTCTACTGGTAGAGCAAATAATCATGCACTGACGACATCATGAACGCGGTACATAAACAAAAATTATTCAAAACCCTACAGAACAGGTGTCTACAATTCTATCTATACTGGGAACAATGATCACTTGCAGCATTAAAAAGCACGTACCTATCAGTTAGAAGCTCTTCTCTTGTGGACAAGGCTCCAAATAGAAGCACAGAAAACAAGTAGCAGTTGTTGTAAGAGTTGCGTATAATGTTCCAATTGGTATTGAACGTTGTGTATCTTTCAGGGATGCAGATCGGTTAGAGCCAGCCATAATTCCAGTGACTGCTGGGAAAAAAAGACCTACCAACGCGCTGAAAAGTATACGAAAATGTGTTGGCAAGTTCCATTTGCACAGAGATAAAAAAATGATTATACTGTTCTCCAGCCTTCAACTTTGTAAGGTTAGACAACAGGTCCCAAAACTCATACAGAAGTTTCACTTAGGCCCTTTTAAGCTTGGAATTATTCAGAACTATAATCTGTAGGTATATATCTCGTCCCATAATGCAGATGTGAATATCCACATCTTTTCAAATATGTTTTACACTTTTACTACAGGACCTGGTGCAAAAAGTGCAAAATATTGTGTCACGCCCAGTGCAAAGTGAAAACTCTTGCAAAAAGTAGCGCAAGGTGAAACATATGGCAGTGTAATTTACTCCAAAAATTTCAGGACATGTTGCAATTCTCTCGAAAAGAATGAACATGCTTGCAAGGAAACCTACGCCCCTTAGCCTTGATCCTATTGACAACAAATAATTGGAGTGGGGTCATTTCTATGATTGGTCAAAGGTTCAAGTGAAGATCGTGTCTAATGAATAGATTATGCTTGAGATTCATGACAAATCTACATGGAAGTATGGAACGATAGAATTTTCAAGTTTAGTGAGATGTTATACGCTTACTTGAAATCCCAATATATAGAACCATTTGGATCAGGAACTCCAGCATTGTTTGTGCGTTGATATTCTGAACCCCAGTTGTCTCTGAGTGAGGTTAGACTCAACCCGGTGATCCCCTCTAGGTAGAAAGCCGACGTTACAATTGAACATAGAATGGAATGAATGATGATGATTATCCAACATATAAGCCACATGGTACTTACTTGGAGCATTGTGTCTTGGTGCAATGAAGACACCAAGATAAATGCACAACAGTGAAAATAGTACTGGTATTAAGAAGGCAGGCGCGACCTTATTGATGATTTTGACACCACCAAACACAATAAAACAGAGCAGTATGGTCACAATAACCCCGTATACTTGAAGGTCATGCAAGCTGGGTGTCGATATAGCTGCTGTGCCGGCTATCGTTGTACCGTTTAATAATGTATTGTTGACCACTGTTACACTCTCTGCATTTAAAGAGCTATAAGTTAGTACAATAAAAATGGAAAGTGACAATATAAGTTTAAAAAATGGTAAGTACTCCGTAGAGTCTAGTTATCTAGTGCAGCTCTGCTTCCTTTTCTCAATTTCTCACGAAACATGCAAAATCTAGCAATATGAATAAAATTAAATAGAAGTAATATAATTAAATATGGGCATTCTCTATTCTCTAATAAAAGGTTTGAAGTGCAAAGGTTTACACTTTGGACATTTGGAAATAATTCAACCTTTCTACTTGGCACTCGCAAATACAAACATAACGTACGGACTAGTAGCACTCAAACTTACCTTGAAACAATCCCGCGGAAGGAACAGCATCCAAAAAGGTTTCTACAGCACCCAGAACATACCTGAAATGACAGGTAAATTGGGAAGGGAGGGTTGGAGTCTTGGAGAGCAACCATAATACATGGATACATGTCAAACTAACAAGTAATAACACATTCAAAATGTATCATCTGAAATACCAATGGTCCGAAGCATATTACTAATTCAGCTGTTTCAATCATATTTCCAATCCAGAAAAAAAATCTAACATAATAGTTTAAGTGTAGATATATGGAATAAGGAACCTTTGGAGCCTCTGGAGACCAATCATTCATCAGAAGTAAGACAGGTCAACAAGCATCAAAGTATAGCGCAAAACCCTTCAATTTCACTTCACCACTTCATATCTATTATAAACCATTCTGCTCATCCCATATACTAACTTACAGAACTCATGTGATGTCACTCATTCGATGCCAGCTTCCAAGCAGCAGGTGTAGAAATATTGATATCATCATAACTTCATCCACAAGCAATCGAAAGATAAACGGAACTTGAAAGGAGAACTAAGGGTTTGGCTATCACAGTGTATACTCACATGGATCCAGCAACCGCGTTTCCAAGAAAGAAACACAATCCAATACTAACTCCAACTTCAGGACCAAGCGCGCGACCAATGAGATAATATGGTCCACCACCCTATGGATCACACAAAATGTACATCAGCTAACTGGTATTAAGTTTATTGAGGTAGCAACGCTGAACATCAAGAAAAAGTATTCCCATCAATGAATCTAGATTGACTTTAACCATTCAGATGGAATTTGATCATATCCGGTACCAAGTTCCACATACGAACTGGAGACAATCAACCAGCAAAAATATGACATAGCAGGTATCGGTCCTATTACATGAACACATCACCAGTAGTTCAAGCGTTCAGCCATACCTTCATTGCCCCGTTTGTTGCAATGGCGCTTAATGATAAGGCGGTTAGAAATGTACATGCACCACAGAATGAGACTAAAACAAGAGACTGCCATATGCCTGCCATACCTACAATCCTACAGGATGGAAAAAATATTGGTCAGTGTTGAATAACCAAAATGAATTAAGACCGTGAAGAGAGACATGCATCACAATTTTTTGAAATACCACTTCCAACAAGGGTACAAAAGTGTCCAATGTACCGAAGGGATTAATACAGGAAGAGCAGTCTCAAATATGCCCACAATGGATAGCAATAAATTTGAACAATTCACAGTTACTTTTACTTGGTTCTACCATGGGGAAAGCCTTCCAACAAGGGTACAAAAGTGTCCAATGTACTGAAGGGATTAATACAGGAAGAGCAGTCTCAAATATGCCCACACTGGATAGCAACAAATTTAAACAATTCACAGTTACTTTTACTTGGTTCTACCATGGGGAAAGCTCATACGATTAGGATTCAAAATATTACAGGTGTCCCTCTGCCAAAGAATGACAGTAACTCTATGACCAGCATGCTAGCATAGAATTTATTTTGCGGAAACCAAATAGGAATGAAACGTACAGTACCAAAAACAAGTGTAGACAATAACAATACTCACCAGGTAAAACGGATATAATAAATGATTCCCAAGATATTCTGCAAACACGGCACAAAGACACCCATCATTGTACCAAACTTAGGTCCAGTTTCCTGCGAACAACATAAAAGTAATGAAATAAACAATATAGTATTTAGTTGTTTACAAATACTCATAAATCCAAATGACAACCAAATAAACAGAAAAAAATGGTCAATTAAAATATATGAAACAACGAACTTCAGAGATCAAGCATGACAACTCAAATGTACAAATCAGCAACTTGTAGTTGAATAATTATATATGTAAGGATGCGACAAATTATCAAATACGACAGGTGAAGGAATCAGCAAATAAATTGAGTCCAAGTACTTCTAACTGAAGTACACTTCTGTTTCCTGTTAATTAGTCCAAATATACCAACTCCTAGTTATTAACCATTGACTAGGAAAAGTGTGCTGAAGTATAAAGCAGATGGCACTCGACCTAAATGTTGGAACTGGAGACAACCTTCGGACGTCCAATGGTAATTGCTACATCCTCCCCCTCCCTCGGACTCGAAGGAGCTTGGATCTGCTCGCCTGTCATACTGTTCAGATTCAGTCAGATTATGTCACAAAGTAAAATCAATAGTTCGAATTATTTCTTTGGAGGGCACATGCTTAATATATTAGTCAAAACTATGTGCGCTTTACAAAAGGAGTTGGATCTCAATTTTCTAGTCAACCTAAATAAAATTATAGAAAGATGGATCATACCTCTTGAGGCCCAAAATATTTACAAGTGAATCAAAACCAAAAAGCTCTAGCTTCGAATCCCTTTGAGATCCACTGGATATAGCATGATCACCAGAACCTTCTTGCACACTTGGATCAATAGTTATATTAGCACCAGGCCTAAGATTCCTATAAATATATATAAGAAAGAAAACGTGAGTTCACAGATTTGCATCTGGTAAGTTTGCTATTTGTGATGACCATCGAAAGAAACACATGAAAGGAAATCTGCAGAAATGTATCGTGGAATGTGGAAAGAAAATAGTAGAACTCATGTGAACTTAAAAATCTTGCTCCTAATGCCCTGAGATCGAAATGAAAGAAGCAAGCCCAAAAGGCTATAAGCAAAAAATAGTAATGCCAGCTCTCAAACAGTCCAAAACCAGTATGTAGTTGTAAACTTCAAATTAACATTTCCCATGTGTTTGTACTGCTTCTCGTTAGTTCCGAATCGGACTGTTCAACTGAACACTTCATATGGCAAAATAACTCACGGTCAAGACTGTTGGAGCTAAATCACTTAGCTCCTTCTCAATACGGTTGTGCTTCACACACACTAACACATATGCATATATGACAGACCACATATATGCTCTATATATCATACATATGCTTGAGGCTACATCTTGGCTTACAGGCTTGATTACATGGGAGGGGTGATACCCCTATTTATACTTGTACATAACCCCTAAGATTGTTGCCATGTGACACAATCCAAACGCTACATCATACTTCTAGAATACTCTAACAAACTCTAGATATTTCAAACTACTCCTAAATATCTTACTCTAGAACATTCCTAATTCTAGAGTTTTCCCTACATACCCTGAATACTTCATCTCCTTCTACCAGCCAACTACATTGACAAGATTACTCCTAACAATATCCCCCTTAATCTTGTCATATCAACTGATTCTCTAATCCATATCACCTGGACCATGCGCTTCGTCTATGACGGCCTCACACCGCCTCTTATCTGGCAACGGCATCAAACCGTGCTTGTCAGCCTCACAGTGACTCCATATAAGATGGCATCACACCACCAATTCGGTCTCACACCGACCTTCCATGTGCTAGTGGCATCACACCATAGTCGTCGGCCTCACACCGACTCCACTTGACGATGGCATCACACCAGCGTCATTGGCTTCACACCAACCTTTCCATAGACAATGGCATCACACCATAGTGGTCGGCCTCACACCGACGCCCTCTACGACGATGGTATCACACCACATGTCTTGCCACAACATCACATTGCTTTGTTGGCCTCACACCAACTCTCCATGATCACGATGGCATCACACCACCGTCATCGGGCCCAACGGCATCGCACCGCTGCCGCCTCGTAACGGCATCTCCTAACAATCTCCCCCGTTATGGCATCGTGCCCTCGTATTCTCTTGGCAGCATCACACCATGGTCTCCTCATGACGGCATCACACCGTCGTTCTCCACAACGCATGGAGTCCATCGCCGCTGCCCTCAGATCTTGAGGCTCTGATACCAATTGTTGGAGCTAAATCACTTAGCTCCTTATCAATACGGTTGTGCTTCACACACACTAACACATATGCATATATGACAGACCACATATATGCTCTATATATCATACATATTCTTGATGCTACATCTTGGCTTACTGGCTTGATTACATGGGAGGGGTGATACCCCTATTTATACTTGTACATAACCCTTAAGATTGTTGCCATGTGGCACAATCCAAACGCTACACCATACTTCTAGAATACTCTAACAAACTCTAGATATTTCAGACTATTCCTAAATATCTTACTCTAGAACATTCCTAATTCTAGAGTTCTCCCTACATATCCTGAATACTTCATCTCCTTCTACCAGCCAACTACATTGACAAGATTACTCCTAACAAAGACAATGCACACACACACAAAAGCGCAACAATTATGCTAGTACTAATTCGCGTAGAAGTGTTATCTGTACTAAACCCGAAATCCTTATACTGGGCAGGAATCAGAGGCGAAGTGTGCATCACACCTTGGCGGCTGGGGTGTTACGCCACCGACGGCAGTGGCGGAGGTGGAGGAGCCGTCCATGGAGGTCATCTGGATGACTGCACTGTCTTCCGATCCCACCGGTCGGTATCGTCGCCCGTTGGGCGGTGCTGGCACTGGCAGCCCGTCCTCGGCGCCCTCCATCCCACAGAGCTGCAGCACACATAAGAAGGAGCCTTTGTGAGATCTAGGTTTTATAAGTAGTTGCTGGAGCACTCCCGGCTAGCGGCGGAGCAGTGGGCGTGGATCTGGATCCGAGGCCGGGCGGGTGTGCACGCGGGGGCGGGACGGCGATCAGATCATCGTAAGCTTACCAGTTTCGAGGAAGAGCAGGAGGTGTGTGCAGGCCGACGCTGCGTCGAAGGGCCGGTCGCCGGCGGCGAGGGCTTAACGGTAAAGGTGGGCAACGGTCGGAGGAATTTTTTTAGGCAACAGCCCTAGTTTTTGCGCTCAACACCCTGGAAAGTAGCTCCATTTTGAGTTGAGACTTGGGAACACGGCTTGCAAGCGGGGGGGAATTTGCTTCTCCACGAGGTTCCTACATGTTGACTTTTGACTTCTTGTTTCAGTTCAAATGCTTAACACCATTCAGTTCCTTTTTTTTCTTTTGCGAATCACAGAAAAAAATCGGGTTAGAGCACTAATGCTTATTTAGACAAGATAAATTATTAGTAGGCACTCCTCCTATAGAAATAAGTATTGCTCTTTATGAAAAACTTGGTTTATATTTGTAAACACCCCACTAAACACTTTGCATTGTACATGGTCTATTCCTCCGTTTCCCCCAACCGGAGACCTGCCCCTTCATCCCACAAACAAATGTGATCCTCCCCCCAGATCTGCACGTCGTCAAGCCCTGCCCAAGCCGCGTCCGCTTCACTTGCCACCCATGTCGCCGCACAGCCGTGGGAGGACGTCGTGTAATGCACTGGTCATCTTCGTCGTTGTCGCCGTACTGCACTGATCACCGCTGCAATGCTAACGGACAACATGACCTAGCGCGGTTGGACATGGAGGTTGAGACCAGGTACTCTCTCCCTCTCTCTGCTAGATTAAGATGGCGGCGACATTTAAATGTCGAGAGGCGTGCAGGTGTACTTCGCGATGACGCTCTCCCTGTCAACTCTTTGCCTTCGATTTTTTAGTTGAGACGATGGAGCTGATGCATTATGTGCTTGAATCTAGCGGGGTCATCGATTATTCTTCGATTTGTAAACCTTCAATTTCACTAATAAACATAGTAGCAGGTTTGTAAAGTACCCTCCCCACGTCTCCGGGCATGTCGGCATTGCCTCTCCCATAGCTCGATGCTGGTGCCAAATACACATTCCACTATATGAACAATGTCGGCCGTGTGACAACCCCACTTCGGTGTCAAGGAGGTGCCTCTGCTTGAGTGACCGAACCAATATGTGGTGTGGTAGAGAAATCGGGTGGCTTCCCCACGTCGTTTGCTTGCCGCTCAAATTGTAGAGGATGTTGAGGATGGTTGCACCACATTTGGCTACCAAATTAGTACGATACGGCGAATAACCAAATTGACCTTGTGGACAGTGATGTTCCATACTACTCCCTCTGTTCCTTGATATAAGGTGTCTAAGTTTTTTGACACGGATTTAATACGCCAGTATTTTACATCCGGTGGACTAATTGTCTACTGAGTTTTATGAGAGAAAAGAGTCCCTATTAGCCACAAACTGAAAAGAATATGTCAAATTCCTCTGTTCCAAAGTGTGACTCATTTTTTGATGTGTAAAATTGTTTATAAATCTAAATACACCTTATATTTTGAAAAAAATCTCAAAAATTTAGACACCTTATATTAAGAAACGGAGGGAGTAATATTTTTGTGCTATTTTTGTTGTTGATAGGTGTAGTGATGTTGCTACTCATACCGCGATTATAATTTGTGACCAAAGTGTAATTTATTTTTTGCAAGGGTGAAAGATTTATGCAACAAGCTCAAACAGTTTTTCTATGCTGTGACATACGTCTTGAGCGATGGTCCATTTCTGTTGACAGAGCACATGTTGAAATTGCGATCCTGAATTCCTACTCTAATTTCGTTTGAGTCATCTATACGGCCCCGATTGGTTCACAGTTTTTAGTGGAATACGGGTGTAAATTTTACAGGCCTGGTTAGGTCCTCCTAAAAATCCGGAGCATCCAGCCTAAATGGAAAGGAATAATTACGGACAGGAATTTTGGTAGACAAACCAAGTGGGACCTAAGGCTTTTGTTATACATGATTTCATAGATTTTTGCATACGATTATACTTTTGTTACATTGCTAAGTTCATGCATCAGTCCGGATGACCTGCTCTCCACCTACCCGTTGATAAGCTCGAGAAGGCGACGGCAGCCGCAGTGTGTGCCCCGACCCGACTGACCCCGGCATGCAGCACAGAGCTCACACGTCAAATCGAGACGATCGCGATTTGGCTTCATGGCGTGCATGCATATATCGCGACGAGATCATCTCTGCTCACTGACTTGTGCTTACTTGTGTCGAGAAATAACATGGAATCCCTGGATCCAGGGTTTTCCTCCACGCGCACGCATATATGAGGAGGATCTCGCATCCTTAGGTTAGAAATGAGCTAAAGTGACTGATCTTTAAATTCGCACCTAACACAGCCCGTGTTCTTATTTTTAGGTAAACTCGATTTGGTAGGTTAAGCCAGAAAACTAAAACACACAGCTCGATTTGGTAGGTTAAGAACCATGCATGCACTAAAAAAAACTTCCGTAAACAAACTAAGTGCCGTACATGTTGCCTGCACACACAGTCGCACTTGTGCATCCAGTAAGATGAGCTCACCTCGAAGAATTAAGCAGTAGGTCGGATAGTTGACTAGCCACTTGACATTACTCTAGGAAAATTCCGAAAATAAAAAATTACTCTAGGTCGAGTACGGCTTGGCAGCAGTCAAGGGTGAGTTCAACGACATGTAGTCTCGCTAGTACTACCTTGCATGCAACTGCCTAGATCGACTCTACGACTCCGGAGTAGCATAAATTAACAAGCACCGACGTTCTAGCTTGGCAGACGTCAAATATATGATGAATTATTACTTTTGTTTTCTTTCAAAGTCGCGGGAGAAGTTGAATTATTCAAAGATGGCCCGTGTCCCGGTGCGTGTGATGTTCTCTTGGCTGAACTGCGATCTGCAATTTGTTCGTTTGTATTTGTGTGTCTATCGTGGATCGTTTCGATATTCCTCGGTAACAGTTGTTGTTCTGGTGCGTTGGTTCTATGTGGTCTTAGCACTCCAGCTTCCCGACTATCTATTACGACTTACGACGAGGTTTGCGTGGGTCTATTGAGAGAGGGGCGATAATAGTGTCGCACCTTGGTTCGTTTCAGTGGTTGTGGTAATCGCTACTCGTTAGGGATCTACGGATTTGGATCTAATTTATGTTACTTCTAGTGTTTTTTACAGTCTTGACAGTAGATGAGTAGATTAAAAAAATAGCTGAAAAAATATAGTAGTGTTTTGATGTGCACTTTTTGTGCTAACGAGTGCACGTATAAGTTTATCAAGATTTGAATGAGTTATTTTCGTTTGCTACTATGTTTTTCTACTGCGTTGCATCTTTTTTTTTTAGAAAACAGGCACCAGGTGCCCAGCTTTAATAAAGCCACAACGGCCATCGGTTACAAGAGTGCTGAACACAGCTTACAACACAACGCACAGCCCAAGCAAGAAAGTAAGACACTAAACACAACTTGAAGAAGACGTTGACCTCCATACTTGAACTCAACGGAGAAGCAAGCCGGCAACGGACTGCCAGCTGACCTGAGGATGGCACCAACGACGCCGAAGGGCAGAAGCACACCAAAGACGGGCAGAATTGTCGGGTCGGAGCTCTCCCTAGAGCTCGGGCGCACCAACACAGGCTGCACACCGCCAGGACGCAGGCTATACCTTCGCAAGCACCGCACGCCGGACTGTAGGACCGAACTAAGAGCCGTCGGCCATGTCCACGGTCTGACCCCCTGGCTAGAACCAGTGGAGACATGCCGAACAAAACTCACCGAAACCAGGCATCACACCTCACTGCAGTGACACCTGCACGGCAACAGCTTCGACCAAGGACGATCAAGATGAAGAGGGAAAGCTCGGGAGCAGCCGCTGAACATGAAGAACACCACCGGCCCCAATGGCACCACTCACCGGCTACACCACCAGTCCCCAGATGGCGTCTTCAAGGAGGTAACGACGCTGACGCGTCGCCGCCATCCAATCCGAGGCGGATTTTGGATTTTCATCCGGGACAGGGGTAGGGGATGGCGAGAAGGTCCACAACGGCGCCTCCAGGAAGGGATGCGGCGCCCGAACAGCGTCGCCGTCGTTGTGGTCATAGAGACCAAGGGTTTCCCCCAGACACGACTCACCGCACCAGCTCCACATCGGCGAACGAGGCCACCAACACCAGGAGCAACGGGAGGAGATAGCCAGCAAAAGGGGACGGATCTGACCTTCGAGATCTAGCGCTTGAGCCACCGGAGCAGCCCCACCGCCGTGACCCCCACCTGCCGCCGCCATGCCGCCCACGCGGTCCAGAACGCCGGCAAGCACCCGCACACGCCACCTGCCGCACGGTCGACGTCGCCAGCCCACCGAGGCCGCCGCCTCGGCGCCCAGAAGCCCTCCGCGCAAGCTGGAGCAGCATATCCTCGCCGCCACACTCAACGGTAGCCCACGCGGGCTTGCCCTGAGCCCACCTCAGGCGGCGGCGGGGAAGAGGAGCAGAAGGGAGGCGGCGGCGTGCGGAAAACCCTAGTCGCCCTCGGAGGACGACACGAGGGACGAGCCCACTACTTAGATTCGCCAAATGACTCTTCGAACTGCGTTGCATCTTTCAATCTTACAACTACTAGCAAAAGGAAATTAAGAAGACCAAAACTGCAGTAGAGAGGTATAGAAATATGCCGTTGAATCGTGCACTGAAAGAAAATAATGGAAAACCCTCCATACCACAGGGGAGCTCGGATGAAAGCATGGAAAATTCGCGCATTGTCGCTTGCATGACGCACTTACTCTTTCAGAGTTCTTACCAATCAAGAAACTGGTAGCAATTTACTCATAAGTCAAGCATTTCGGAAAAAGCGCAATTCACTCGAATTTCTCAAAATGTTCCGGTTGGCGTTGGTAGATTCATTTAGCTAGCAGGCACATCCCGTATTTGGCACGTGTCATCCTTGGCGCTTACGTGGCATGTATGTGATCCATGCACAAAGATTACTCCCATCCATTTATCTATAGATTTGACCTAAGTTTATTTTTATTTTTTGCAGCATGTATTAAGAAGTTTTGCTGAAAAGCTTGGGAGCGAGCCAGCTGACCCACAGCTTGTATATAGATCCGCCGAACCATGTGTACGTATCTGCATGACCTAGACAACGAACAGTCGAACAGAACTGGTAAAAACTTGTGAATGTTGCCCTGAACTGAAGCATCTAAGTGGAGTACAGAACTACGTCCAATATAGTCAACATAACTAGGTTGGAACTAAACCCCAAAGCCATTTAGGTATGATTTATGCACACACTTCCGCAGGTAACAAGTGAAGAGTGGTTGGTTCTTGTATACCAAACACTGGCTCAGAGCCTCAGACCATCATTTTTTATATAGCATTGACATCACGCAATCTTCAGTCACAAACTCACAGCATATATAGCGATGCATCCTTCCTACATTCTCCAACAAGTAAGGAAGTAACATCCCAGTTCAACCAGTTGAACTTAACTGCATAGTTTGCAAATATACAGGGAGTGCAGGCTAGCTTTGAGAGTAACAGATCCTCTGTTGTCATGGCTTCCTTCAAGCTGAGTTTCACAGCTGTGCTGCTCTGTGTTGCCTTCTCCTGCTGCAGAGGTAAAGTTCAGCTCTGCTTTGCTTCGATACTTGTTTGTTTCTGACCTGCATCATGGCTTATGAAACATATTAATTTGTTCTTTTGTTTCAATAATGCAGGGCAGGGACAGGGTGGTGGCGGTGGTGGTGGAGCAGGGGCTGGAGGAGGAGGAGGCATTGGTGCAGTAGTACCAGGGACGCAGGATTCAGTTCAGATTGTGGCACAAGCTGCTCTCTGCTTCGACAACAAACCAGTAATAATCTTCCCTTTCTTCTTCTTAATCGCATTGTCCGTAACCTGAGTGGCATCAGCTAACGGCAAGCTAATGAATTTGCAAAAAAAAAAACGCCAAGCTAATGAAGAATAAACGTTGCGTGGCAGATTCTCAACGGGTGCCTGCAAGCGATGGGCATCAACAGCACCGGCGGCATCATCAGCCGCACCGGCATGTTGTCGCCTGCTGCGCCGGCGATCATGTGCAGCCCGCCGTGCTTAGGTCATGTGACGATGATGATGAGCTGCGTGAACAACATCTTCGGCAACTTCGTGAGCTACAACCCCGGCCTCATGCAGGGCGTCCAAGCCATCTTCCAGATGTCCTGCGGCAACCCCAATGTCCCGGGAGGTGCTGGTGGTGCCGGCGGTGCTAGTGGTGGAGTTGGAGGCGGGGCTGCTGGTGGAGGTGCTGGCGGTATGCCTAACACCATGCCCGGCGGAGGTGGTGGTGCCGGCGGGGCTGCTGGTGGAGGTGCTGGCGGTATGCCTAACACCATGCCCGGCGGAGGTGGTGGTGCGGGCGGGGCTGCTGGTAGAGGTGCTGGCGGTATGCCTAACACCATGCCCGGCGGAAGTGGTGGTGCTGGCGGTATGCCTAACGCCATCCCCCAGGGAGGTGGTGGTGCCGGCGGCGCTAGTACCGGCATCGTAGGCGGTGGAGTTGGAGGCGGGGCTGCTGGTGGAGGAGCTGGTGGCATTCCTAACAGCATCGGGGGTGCCGGCGGTGCTAGCGGTGGGGGCGGAGGCGGCAATGGCACTACCATCGCCGGCGACGATGGTACTGTTATCAGCAGCAGCAACAGTACAAATGTTGTTCCACTTCCACCAAATGCAGGTAAGAATAATAACATCTTCTGTTGTGTGGAGCTGGCATAGCTTTGCTAATTCAAAAACCAGTTCAAATTTGTTTCTTTCATCTTCTCAGACCGGAAATCTAAATTTCAAATAGGCTATGTGCGCTGAAAGCACACTGATACGCACTGGTCACCTAACATATTTCTGCATCGACGTTTGCTTGCAGGCTCCCACGTGGCGGTCAGCAACCAAAGTCAGACGACCAGCAGCGCAGACGGGCCCACTTTCAGCCTCAAGGGCGCTTGTTCCTCCGTGCTGCTTGTGATATCGGCTGGCGCATGGCTAATGCTGGTCTAGCTTTCACTGAAACAGCGACGTGAATGTTTGCTGCGAGTTGGGAATTCATTTCTTCTCCAGATGACATTCTAGTGTTGATCATATATATTACCATCGGGGACGCTCATTTATGTAACCGCGAGATGTGATTCCAATATGATATCTTGATGTGTCATACATTTATGCACGTCTAGTTTTTGTTCCACTTAATGGACTAATTGTGTTTCAATCAAATCAATTTTGTTTCCTGATCCAACCATGTCGCACCTCCTAATATAACTGACAAAGAATTAAGCATTGTTCGATTCATCACAAACAAAAAAACGATAAAGAAATTTCAGGGGGAATGAGATGCGACAAATTCTCATATGTCAGTCTCGGTTGCAACTGAACCAGCACGAATCGCGGCGTCAAATCAACAGCCCAGAATGTTTCTCTTGTTTGCAGCCCACTTACAAGTTACAACTAGCAACTCCCACACTAGTATGAATCACGATACAATCCAACGGTTCAGAAGTTGACCAAGCTCTAATTTAAATCTCGGTACGATCATCCCGATGTACAATGTTTATTTGATAAGGCACCGTATTTTGAAAAATATTGCCTCATTTTTTCTCTCGGCCTTACAACCTACCTACCCATGTAAAGAATTTGGCTCTAATTCTAGTGACTGAAAGAGTAGGACTATGAATACCCCTTCCTTACCTCTCCTTAGGGTTCAAATTGATGTTATAACTTAAAAGGTCACGTGCCTCCTCCTCGAGACCAAGACCTCCTGCCAGATTTACGCACAATTATGTACTTTTTTGCCAGGGTTAAACGTCTAAGTTTTTTTTTTGAGACTAACTAGCTACACTTGATCTAAATCACAGAATCAACGTACAACATAGATAAAATATCAGGTGGCGCAGCACCAATCCAACTACCATTGCTCCTTGTAACGCAGCTCATCTTGGCTAGTTCATGTGCCACTTCATTCGCCGTTCTTTGAACAATGCGGACCTTGAACTCTTGAAAGCCTTGCAGCAAAGATCTGGTCTCTCCCACGAGAATGCCGTGCATAGACCGATCAACCCCCTCCAGCATCAACTTTGCACCCACACTTGCACAATCCGTCTCCAGAATAAGCTTTTGCACTTGGTGTTCCTTCGCCATCTTCACCGCATGATAACACGCCAACAGTTTAGCCCCCTCCGCATCAAGGACAATGTGGAAAAAAGGCTGCATCCCGTGAGGAAATCGCCGTGGTGGTCGCGCAAGACAGCACCAGCACCACCATCCCTTCTGTCAGCTGAGAATGCCCCATAAGTGTTCACCTTAAGCCATCCAACCTCAGGCTTTGCCCACCTCTCCTTCACACGAGCCGGTTTAGGAGGCGACGACACCTGCAAGTTGTTCCATTCCTCAATACCCACCAAGGTCTTAACAGCAATGCCTCTCGGGTCCCCTATTTGTGGAGTCTCTCTAGCATCATTCTGCGCCGTCCATATATTGTATAGTGTCATCATCATCACGGCAGCCGTCTGCTGTGATTCGCGGCTCAGAAAGTCTAGCATCCACCACCTCAAGTCACCATGCCTCACCATGGCAGGTGGTTTAGGTATAGGTCCGTGCTTCTCTGAGAGTTCCTGCCAAACTCCAGCCGAGTGTGGACAACTCCAAAACCTATGCAGCAGATCTTCCTCTATACCACAGGCGATACAACGCACCCCAGGTTTGATCTTTCTTCTCTGAAGTTCAGCGCCTACTGTCAAGCCATTCTCTATTAATCTCCACGTGTGTATCTTGACCTTGTGAGGTACCGGTGTGTCCCACAAGGCCAGCCAGCCCTTATGAGAATGGCAAGTAGAAGACGCCTCCACCATTCCTGCTTGCTGCTTCTTCAACTGAATCCCCAAGTGATACGCGGAGCGAACCGTGAATACCCCTTTTTCGTATAGTTCCAAGCCTGGATGTCTTCCGTACCCGGCGAGCCAATCGAGACAGTGAGAATGTCATTGACATCATGGTCAGAGAACTGCTGTCGAAGCTTCAGTTCATCCCAGGCCATACCGTCAGCCGAGAGAAGTTCACCCACCCGTTGTACAGGTTCATCCGACAAGCGTCCCAGTGGACGCATTGAGCCAGCCCTCGGGATCCAGTTCTCCTGCCACACCGGCACGATCGCCCCATCACCAATCCGCCAGATTAAACATGCTTGTAATAAGCTTCTTCCGTACACAATGCTGAAAGTGCATGTGTTGCCCCATGCGTGGTTTTGATAATTAATGACAATCCTTATGGACTAATATTTGCATTGAGATATACTTGTACATCTTGTCCATAGGAAAATATTGGAGTTTATGTGTTGGACTCTAGAAGATTACATGATGACCAAGGTTCCATCCAAGGGTTTATATGAAGAATGGTCATGTGAAGAGTTGAGCTTATTGCAAGCATGGCTTGGAAAAGAAGATTGAGTGAACTTCATGTCTATCTCCAAGCCATCATCTATATCAAGAGAAGAATATGAAGTGCAAGTGAATTCATGAATACGGAGCTTAGCAAGGCTCTCCCATCATGGTGTATGGGGGAGTATTTGGAGAGGTCTTCATCAAGCATGTGCTAGCAAGCACAATCAGGAAAGGTGTTCCAACTTGAGAGAGTCAAGATCGTCATCATCTAGCTCAAGTGGAATGCGCAAGGCAAAAGTATGATCTTGATAGGGTTTCTATTTTACCGGTCTCGTGGTGTTAGTGAGAGACCGGGTTATAGGATAGACGGCGTACTATCAAGAGGGGCTCTCAAGTGAGTAACTTGATCGCATCTTTGTGGAGAGCTCAAACCTTTGCATATTTGGCATATCATCTTTCTTGGTTTCTATTTGGCTTTTATCCATGTGAGAATTTAGAGCTTGTGTTCATCTTCATACCAAGCTCTAGTTCTTCAAAAAGGATTTCATTTGAATATCTTGTGGTGTTTTTGATGTTGGAGGTTTTACCGGTTCGTCTCTTGTAGAGAGGTCAAACTCTCCTCTTGTGTTATTCTTCTCACATGATGGACTATGATGTGTATATGCTAATCTTTTATAGCTTGTGAGTATCTTCGAAACAAGCCCAATATCATAGAAAACGGAGTCCGGATGAGAAACATATCGCGATTTTGGTTTAGAGATTTTATCGGTTGTTCTTTTATCGAGAGGCCTAACCTTTACCTATTTGGTCTCCTCCTCACATGATGGACTACGATGTTTCTCTGCATAATCTTGTAAAACTCTTCGTTGCGATTCCAACGAGCCCAAGATCATCGAAATCGGAGTCCGGATGCAAAAGTTATTACCGTTTTGGTGTCGGTGGTTTTGCAGTTTTTCAAGGGGCGGTAGTACCGCCCGTGGTACCGCTTGTGCCTCCCAAAGCCCGTTTTCAGCGGTACCAGAAGCGGTAGTACCGCCGGGGCGGTAGTACCGCTGCCCGGGGAGGTAATACCGCTCCCTGGAGCATGGTTTCAGCCTGTTTCAGTGTTCTAACTTCCCGGGGGGGCGGTAGTACCGCTAGGGCCTGCGGTAGTACCACCCCGGCGCGTTTCTGCACATAATGGTTGGATTTTGGGGAACCTATTTAAGGGGCCCTTCTTCCCCAATGGTTCCCCACTTCTTGAGCACGTTTTTCCCCTCTCTCTCCTGCATTGTTGACCTTTGGAAAAGCTTGCCTTCCTCTCAATCCCTCCCATGATTCTTGCATATCTTTGAGGGAAAGTGAGAGGAGATCTAGATCTATATTTCACCAATCCATCTCTCCTCTAAGTGAGGGGAACCTAGTAGATCTTGATCTTGGAGTTCTTGGTGTCTCATCTTTGTTCTTCCTCTCTTATCCCCCATAAGCATTTGTTGCTTTGTTGGAATTTGAGAGTGAAGGATTTGAGCCTTGTGCTCTTGCCATTGCTTCGTTGCATCGGTTTGTGCTCTCCACGAGGATTCGTGGAAGTTGAAAGCTTGTGAACTTGTTACTCTTGGGTCTTTGGACCCTAGACGCCCGTGTGGTGGTTGAGACCCTTGTGTGGTCACTTGTAGCTGTTCGGGAGCCCCCAATCCCGTTGTGGGTTGTGCCCCGGATCGTTGTTGAAAGGCTCCGGATTTCCGCCTCGAAGGATTCCGATAGTGGAAGGTGAACCAAACCTTTGTGGTGCGGTTCATCGGAGAAGAAGGTGAAACCTTTGTGGTTGTTGAACCATTGTGTTGGTTCACACCTCTCCAACGAGACGTACTCCCTAAAAGGAGGAACTCGGGAATACATCCTCGTCTCCGCGTGCCTCGGTTATTTCTATACCCGAGCTCTTTACTTATGCACTTTACATTGTGATAGCCTTCGTGCTTGAAGTTTATATTGCTATCACCTTGTTGCTTGTCTTGCTTAGCATAAGTTGTTGGTGCACATAGGTGAGCCTAGTTTATTTAGGTTGTTGGCTTGTTAATTTAAACACATAGTTTTATTCCGCAATTATCAAGCCTAAACCGGAAAAGTTTTAATCGCCTATTCACCCCCCCTCTAGGCGACATCCTTGTCCTTTCAATTGGTATCAGAGCCTGGGCTCTCTTTTTGGGCTTTACCGCCTAGAGAGTAAAGATGTCGTTTAGAGAATTAGTGCACGATCCCACTCTTATATTCGATGGCACAAATTATGATGTTTGGAAAATTCGCATGCTTAACCTTCTTAGGGACATAAACCCAAATTTAAGAGAATTGTAGATATGGGTTTTTCTCCTCCAAAGGATTCCCAAAAGTTATCTTTAGAGGATGAGGAAAACTCTTATCTCGATACTCGTGTATCTAATTGTCTCATATGTGTTTTGAGCGATGTAGTTCTTGCATCAATCATGCCTTTTCGGAACGCTCATGAGCTATGGACCAAGCTTCAAGATAAATATGAAGTGTCCAATATTATTGAGGATGATTGTTCTCCCTCCACCTCCGGCCGTGACGAGTTCACAACTTCTTCCACTTCACCAACATGTGATTTGTCACAAGGTAATGATATGGTGAGTGGTGATAGAAATTGCTTTGTTGATGGTGAATATTCTATTGACTATACTTCATCTCTATCTCATTGCAATGTCTATCTTTGGACTTAAACACTTCTAGCACTCCAAATGTTTACATGCTAGTGTTGATAGTCCTTGCATATCATGTAATAGTTTTAACTAAATCTCATGATGATATGCTTCATTCGTCTTGTTGCCATGAAAACAATACTTCCATATCCTCTATTTCTTGTGTGGCTAACAATGTAGAGGAATCCAACATTTGTTGGAACAAGACGTGGATCTCAATGGTGCTTCAAGTATCTCTTCACCATCTTTGCCCACTACTCATTTTTGCCTTATGGCTAAGGATTCAAAGGTTTCTCCACCTTTGGAACCCTCTACATCTTGTGATGATGTGGATGAGGATTCTCATGGAGCGCTTATGGATGTTGAATCCATAACAAAGAAGGGTGAGATGGTATTTGGTGCTCTCCCCAAAGGTAGCAAAGCTATCCCTCCTCTAAGTGAAATCATTGTTTATGCTATTAAGAGTAGGGAAATCATTGAGGACTTGGAAACTCAATTTCTCGAGAAATGTCAAATTGAGAGAGAGGATGCCGATGAAAAGGCATCCTTAATGAATGCCCTTGAGGAAGAGCAAGAGCTTCGAGTGTCTCTTGAGGAGAAACTTGAATCTCTTGATGAATCAAATGATCTTATTATTGCTAAAATCATTAAGGAAAGAGATCATGCTATTGCTAAATATAAAGTGCTTAAAAAGGAAAAAGTTGAATTTGGTGTTGGCAATGCTAGACTAATTGAGGATATAGAGAGACTTGACAAAGCCACAAGGCTTTAGAAAGTGAACACTCTCTCCTTATCAAGTCTCATGATCAACTCCAAACTCAACTATCTAAAAATGATGAGCTTGCCAAGTTGTCTTCTTCCATTTCTAATGTTGATGATGCTTGTGCTACTAACTCCACTTCTTGTGAAGCATCTATTTTGAAGGAGAATGTTGAGCTAAGGGCTCAACTTGAGTTGCTAACTAGCAAGTATAGGAAATTGGAAGAAAGTCATGAAAAGCTATCTAGCTCTAATGATGATCTTCTAGCATCCTATGCTAGGCTAAAGTTAGCTCATGAGGCTATCGCTACAAAGGTAACATCTTGTGAGCCTCATGTGGACAATGGCACAACTTCTACTAAAATGCTATTGCCATGTGCTAGTCCTAGTAATTCATCCACTCACAATGTTGCTACATCTTGTGATGAATTACTTTCCATGCCTTGTTGCTCTAACAATGAAGCTTCTACTTCCTCTAGTATTTGTGTTGATACTAACCATGTAGAGAATTAAATGAGCTCAAGGCCCAAGTCACTTCTTTGAAGAAAGACTTGGAAAAGCGTCATGTTGGGGATTCTACACTTGACAATATGTTGAGTGTTCAAAGACGCCCCAATGACAAGAGTGGACTTGGATTCAACTCCAATATCAAGAACAAGTCCAAGTATAACAAGAAGAACAAGGGCCAAGAACAAGTCAAGATTCGGCCAAGATTGTTTGCTTCAAGTGCAAAGTTGAAGGGCACCATGTTAGATCTTGCCCTTTGAAGAAGAAGGCTCTTAGTGAGAAGCAACAAGGGAAGAAGCCTCAAGTTCAAACTCAAGTTCCTCAAGTTGAAGAACGGCCTCTTCCCAAGAAGAATCAAGCTACCCCTCCTCAAGTCAAGACTCCAACTAAGAAGAGAGGAGGAAGTAGATGTTGCTACCTATGCCGTGAGAAGGGTCACGTTGCTTCTTCATGCACAAATGGTACCTTATCCAACCCCATTATTATTAATGATGATTATTCTCTTCGGAAGGATAAGGTTGGCAATGTGTTTGCCAAATATGTTGGTACTCAAAGTGGTGTCAAGAAAAGAACCATTTGGGTTGCCAAACCTATTGTGACTAACCTCTTAGGACCCAACTTGGTTGGGGACCAACAAGCTAAAACTTGATCAATAGGTGTTGTTGGAGGGCATTGGAGACTTGGCTACTTATGAAGAATTAAGGGATCTTCATCAATTATATTCTCTCAAGTCAAGTCATTTGGATTATATTGTTCTATCTCATATCCAATGTTCCTCCTTGCGGTAACTTTTATTTAAATCATATATACATTGAAAGTTGCTTGCACCCTTGCATGTGTTAGGTTTTGTACCTTGCTAGTGTTTGTATGTGTTGTGCTCTCTACTTACTTATCTTGAGTAATCAAGTATGTGTATGTTGGTTTGCACACCATTTATTTGTGTTGAGCCTTATTGCTTTTATTTGATATCTTATCTTGTTGGCTCTCTTTTGAGAGATTAATGGACTATCCTATTTTGGGAGAGTGATATGCTTCGTGCACTTCACAATCCTAAAATTGTGTATACATGAGGAATACCACTTAGTGTTGATATATTAATATTATCTATCTCTATGTGGTATGTTCTCATGAGAAATTCAAATTCTAATGTCCATTAATTATCTCTAGTTGGTTTTGTTTGCCTCTTGTTAAGAAATTTGGATTATCACATTATGGGGGAGTAATAAGCTATGTGCATATTACAAACCTAGAAAATGTGAACATGTGAGGTATTGCCACCTAGAATTGATATTCTTCATTATCTTATTCCTATGTGGCATGTTGCTCAAACAAGTTCCATTTGCTTAAATGTTTTTTTTCTCACTTTTGGATCTTGTTTGTGATGGACATTCTTGTATGGTTTTCCCCAAATATGTTCGCATATATCTTTTGGGAAACCGATTGCTTCAAGCTACTCTTTGTAGTGCTTTGCATGATCGCGTGAATACTTGAAGCTATCAAGAATATCTATCTATTTAAGCTTTGGCCTTTAAATCTTCTTCTTTGCCATATGCTTATTTGTTGTGAAATTGGTCTTTTTCATTCCTATACCACCGAGAAATATCTCTCTATACTCCTTGTCCATGACAAGTGATACTCATATTGTGGTGAAATTTGTAGACCATCTTCACTTTGGTTCTTGCTTTGAATTTGCCTTATTTTTATTGCCAAGGATTTATTTTGATCTAACTCTCATTTGTCTTCCTTGTTCTTTTGGATCCTTGTTGCTCTACTCAAAATTGTTTATTCTTTCTTGAGTTAGGAAAAGCAATGATCCCATTCTTGGAAGCTATCCTACATTGAGTAGAACATCATTCTTTAAATTGGTTTTATCTTATTGCTTTCCTTGAACATGACTAGTGTTTGAATAATATGTATGGAAGTGATGATCCCATTTGTGTGCATTTTGTATTCAAATGCAAGATCATAAATAATGCACAAATCTTGGGGGAGCAATCCTATATGCTTTTGAACATTAGTTGTCTTCAATTGGCATTTGATCCCGATGACGTGTCTCTTTGGAAGACAAACATTTCTCGTCTTGGTACTTTGTGCCATCATGAGAAGTGTAGAGGGTTTGGTTTATTCCTTGATGATATTTTCATCAATTGGTATCTTACTTTCATTTGGCTTTTCAAAGTGGTATCTTCAATCATGTGTTGATTTGGGTTTTTGATATAATTTGGACAATTTTTTTCTTGTCACACTTGTGTGTGCTTTCTTGGTTTAATTGGTGTTTTGTCCAAATTGTATCTCGTTTGGTTCTTGAAAGTCTTGTGCATGCATATTTACTATATGTATATCTTATGGCATGCTTACTTTCGTTGATCCAATATATAGGATAAACTCCATCAAATCCTAAATGGCTAAGATGTGCATGAAATTCAATTTCATATCAATATGCACATATTTATGTGGAGTTTGTCCTATGTATTGTAGTTGCTCTAACTACTTTGGACCCAATAAGTTTGGGAACCATTTTGTACTTGAATTTGTTTTAGGTACTTTGGAGATGCATTGGAAGCTTGTCTCATTTACAAGGAAGGTGTTATCACCATGTGCTTATTGGAGCCAAGCTCGGATGATCGTGAACTCTTATCTTCTACATCACCAATGCTATCTCGGTAACAAGTATCTACCTCATGCATACTTTCTAGCTTTCAACCTTGTGTAGGTTGTATCTTGGCATGAATTTCTTTTTTGCAATTCATTTGGTTCTTGCAAAATTACTTATTGCAAATGTGGGCAAGCCGGGATGATTACATATCAAGGGAATATATATAATCATTTTATGATTCACCAATCCCAAATATGTTAATCTAGCACTTTCTACTCTATGTCTCCATATGCAATATTGATGTTTTCTCAAAATCATTTGCCTCTTGCGATACTTGTTATCTTTCTCGGAGCATCCCTTTTATCACCTTATCCCTTGTGGACATTTTTGATGCTATGATGAGATTGTGTTGGAAGTTCATCTATATCCTTCTAAGATAAAATTGAGCTTTGTGCTATGCTTTTAAGCAATGATCTTATTGGTATATATATGACTTCCTCTTGGATATCATGTTCTTCACCGTTGTATCTATTTTGTGTGTGCATGTTTCTTTTTGGACTTATATCTTCATGATTAATGTCTAATTAGAAACTTATACACATGAGAGCAGCTACATCTTTAATTGGTATTCCAATCTTCTAGTGACCACCCTTTTTCTTACTTTTGTTCTTTGGTGGTTTCTAAAAGGCACAAGCTTTGTTTTTCATTTGGTATGCTTTTGCATCTTAATAAGCTTGTGGACCTATTTGCTACTCGTGTGTTTGTGTTTAAAATTATCTAGGAGGGAGTGAGGATTCCATGTTGTGTACAACAAATTAAAATGAAAATCCTACTTTGTGCACGTACCTTGGTGAGTTCCCTCTTGATTTTTAGAACACTTCTTTGGATCCTTTTGTTTGCTTGCTTCTTTCGTCGAAGTATCTTTCTCTTTGATATTCTTTTGCAACTTTTGGATCCTCGATATAGTTTGATCTCCCTCCATATATTCGTCATTGGATATGTGCATTTGATTTCACTCATATTATGAGAAATGCACACATTATGGGGGAGCTCTTCCTATATTGGCCTTCTAAATTTTTCCTCCCATTTCGGCAATCGATGCCAATGGGGGAGAAGTTTAGAGATTTTAAGGGAATATGATTTTGTTCTTTGTTCTCTTGCATCCTTACTTTTTGTGTTGCATGGTTGCTTAATTCATTATATAAACCCTCGTAAAAGGGATTGTCATCAATTACCAAAATGGGGGAGATTGAAAGTGCATGTGTTGCCCCATGCGTGGTTTTGGTAATTAATGACAATCCTTATGGACTAATATTTGCATTGAGATATACTTGTAGATCTTGTCCATAGGAAAAGATTGGAGTTCATGTGTTGGACTCTAGAAGATTACATGATGACCAAGGTTCCATCCAAGGGTTTATATGAAGAATGGTCATGTGAAGAGTTGAGCTTATTGCAAGCATGGCTTGGAAAAGAAGATTGAGTGAACTTCATGTTTATCTCCAAGCCATCATCTATATCAAGAGAAGAATATGAAGTGCAAGTGGATTCATGAAGACGGAGCTTAGCAAGGCTCTCCCATCATGGTGTATGGGGGAGTATTTGGAGAGGTCTTCATCAAGCATGTGCTAGCAAGCACAATCAAGAAAGGTGTTCCAACTTGAGAGAGTCAAGATCGTCATCATCTAACTCAAGTGGAATGCGCAAGGCAAAGGTATGATCTTGATAGAGTTTCTATTTTACCGGTCTCGTGGTGTTAGTGGGAGACCGGGTTATAGGATAGACAGCGTACTATCAAGAGGGGCTCTCAAGTGAGTAACTTGATCGCATCTTTGTGGAGAGCTCAAACCTTTGCATATTTGGCATATCATCTTTCTTGGTTTCTATTTGGCTTTTATCCATGTGAGAATTTAGAGCTTGTGTTCATCTTCATACCAAGCTCTAGTTCATCAAAACGGATTTCATTTGAATATCTTGTGGTGTTTTTTGATGTTGGAGGTTTTACCGGTTCGTCTCTTGTAGAGAGGTCAAACTCTCCTCTTGTGTTATTCTTCTCACATGATGGACTATGATGTGTATGTGCTAATCTTTTAGAGCTTGTGAGTATCTTCGAAACAAGCCCAATATCATAGAAAACGGAGTCCGGATGAGAAACATATTGCGATTTTGGTTTGGAGATTTTATCGGTTGTTCTTTTATCGAGAGGTCTAACCTTTCCCCATTTGGTCTCCTCCTCACATGATGGACTATGATGTTTCTCTGCATAATCTTGTAAAACTCTTCGTTGCGATTCCAACGAGCCCAAGATCATCGAAATCGGAGTCCGGATGCAAAAGTTATTACCGTTTTGGTGTCAGTGGTTTTGCAGTTTTTCAAGGGGCGGTAGTACCGCTCGTGGTACCGCCCGTGCCTCCCGAAGCCCGTTTTCAGCGGTACCGGAAGCGGTAGTACCGCCAGGGCGGTAGTACCGCTCCCTGGAGCCTGTTTTCAGCCTGTTTTAGTGTTCTAACTTCCGGGGGGGCGGTAGTACCGCTGGGGCCAGCGGTAGTACCGCCCCGGCGCGTTTCTGCACTTAACGGTTGGATTTTGGGGAACCTATTTAAGGGGCCCTTCTTCCCCAATGGTTCCCCACTTCTTGAGCACGTTTTCCCCTCTCTCTCCTCCATTGTTGACCTTTGGAAAAGCTTGCCTTCCTCTCAATCCCTCCCATGATTCTTGCATATCTTTGAGGGAAAGTGAGAGGAGATCTAGATCTATATTTTCACCAATCCATCTCTCCTCTAAGTGAGGGGAACCTAGTAGATCTTGATCTTAGAGTTCTTGGTGCATCTCCTTTTTGTTCTTCCTCTCTTATTCCCCATAAGCATTTGTTGCTTTGTTGGAATTTGAGAGTGAAGGATTTGAGCCTTGTGCTCTTGCCATTGCTTCGTTGCATCGGTTTGTACTCTCCACGAGGATTCGTGGAAGTTGAAAACTTGTGAACTTGTTACTCTTGGGTCTTTGAACCCTAGACGCCCGTGTGGTGGTTGAGACCCTTGTGTGGTCACTTGTAGCTGTTCGGGAGCCCCCAATCCCGTTGTGGGTTGCGCCCCGGATCGTTGTTGAAAGGCTCCGGATTTCCGCCTCGAAGGATTCCGATAGTGGAAGGTGAACCAAACCTTTGTGGTGCGGTTCATCGGAGAAGAAGGTGAGCCTTTGTGGCGTTGAGACCTTTGTGGTGGTCTCACACCTCTTCAACGAGACGTACTCCCCTAAAAAGGAGGAACTCGAGAATACATCCTCGTCTCCGCGTGCCTCGGTTATTTCTATACCCGAGCTCTTTACTTATGCAATTTACATTGTGATAGCCTTCGTGCTTGAAGTTTATATCTTGCTATCACCTTGTTGCTTGTCTTGTTTAGCATAAGTTGTTGGTGCACATAGGTGAACCTAGTTTATTTAGGTTGTTGGCTTGTTAATTTAAACACATAGTTTTATTCCGCAATTAGCAAGCCTTTAACCGGAAAAGTTTTAATCGCCTATTCACCCCCCCCCCCCACTGTAGGCGACATCCTTGTCCTTTCAAATGCTCCTCCAAGTGAAAGAAGCACGCTTTGGGCATCCGGCTTGCATAAAATCACAGTTTTTGAAATATCTTGCTTTCAGGACCTTAGCACACAACGAGTTCGGATTCGTGAGTAGACGCCAGGCCTGCTTCGCTAGCAACGCCTGATTGAAAACCTCGAAATCCTTAAACCCGAGACCTCCATGCTCCTTCCGCCGACACATCTTGTCCCAGCTTATCCAATGCACCTTGCGTTGCCCATTAGTTCTCCCCACCATAAACGTGACGAAATTGAGCTCAATTGCTTACATAGTTTTTTTGAAAAATGAAAGCAACTCATAGTATACGCAGGTACAGCTTGAAGAACCGAGGTAATCAACACCCATCTCCCAGCTTTAGACAAACCCTGGCCTTTTACTCCTTGCACCTTCCCGTGTGCTCTTTCTCTTATATGTTTGAAGGCCCCCTCTTTTGATCTACCAACTACCGTGGGCAGTCCCAGGTATTTTTCAGAAAGTGCTTCACAATTAATGCCAATCACTTGCTTTAGCTCGTTTTTCCTATCCTCTTGGCACCCATCACCAAAAAAGATACTAGATTTATCAAGATTAACTTTCTGTCCCGAGCTAATCTCATAGGCAGCCAGTATTGCCTTGAGAGCTTGCATACTCCTCTCACTCGCCTCCAAGAATACAATACTATCATCCGCGAACAGCAAATGAGTCACATGTGGACCAGCAGCCCCAAATTTCACACCTTGGATATCCTTCTCTTGCTGGGCATGTTTGAGCAGCGTCGAAAACCCTTCCACACAAGAATGACACTAGCAAACTCAACAATTCAGTTATCGCAATCCAGCATTGGAGAGAGCCGTTCAAATATATGTTCCACGACAGGAGCAAGTAATGGCGTGTTCAATGCAAGGTGCTTAGTGAATTGCTTATGCAAATAAACTGGTTTATTTGTTAGCACCGGTGCTTATTTCTATTCCAAATAAGTCACCTCTCCTATATAAATAGGCACTAGTGATTAAACAAAAATTGATTTATTTTCCGTAAGCACCTCTCTAAACACCTTGTATTGTACACGCCCTAAGCGTGTCCAGATATTTCAATTCATCGGTACCATGAGCAGAGTAAACAAGCATGATGTATCCTTGAATTCCTGGATGGAGTTAATTGGCACTGGTTGGCTACATAATTGGCAAAAATTACACAATTCTAGTTCGCATAAGAAGTGACAGAAGTCCTGACATATAGCACTTGGACAAAGATTAGTTTGGCCGGCAGAATTGAAGAAGATTCGGGCAAGAAAAGTTGGTGCCCTACCAAGAGAGGTCGTATTAGACTAACAAATGCAAACCTGTTCCACACTTCTCATGTTTCATCGGGTGTATCAAACACTGAGACGAAACCTACTGTCTGTAAATGTTACTTTAATAGAATCAGTTAGGAGAGGTATACAACTTACCAAACTGTCATTTCATCCCTAGATAGATGTAGGGATTTCTTCCCTAAAAGAGCAGAACTACGTATACTAATCAATTCAGATCCCCTCATCACCAAACCTACCATGTCTGTTACAACTTGGCAACGAAACAATGCACCAAGTTAGACAGACCATAAGCGTTTCTTAGAACGTAGGCTCGAGGCGAGCCCGGCTTTGAATTAACGAAGACAACAACCGGCCAGGGACTACACAAGGCCACCATTACAACCAATAGAACCGATCACCACCACGACCGAACGATACAAGGGTGCACTCTGAACAGCATACAACTCTACACTAAACAGCAAGCACAAAAACGAAGAACAAGAAGCACCGCTTGCCGAAGTGAAGACAGCAGCAACTCCAGGGCAAGAACACCACGTAGGAGAGGCAATAGGGCACTGCCTTGGTCATGTCGTGAGCGAGGAGCACCAAGAGCTGGAGCAGAACAACATCTTCCTGCTCTCATGTCGAAGAGGGCCCCAACCCTCTCGCCTTGACGAAGGCGCCGTCGGACATGAGAGATGCTCCCCCGAGAGCGGAGAGATGCTGGACTCGAAATCTGAAGGAGCCCCAGAGCACGCCATACCTTGACACTGAGCACCACGCCGTCTTCGACATCGCTGCCCTTGGCAACCAGAGAGCAACAGGAAAGCGCCAAGTGCAACTGCAGAGGAAAGGGGTAGCAGGGGAGCCACCCAAAGCTCCCACTTTATGTCATCTCACCCGAGCCCAAGGACTCCCCAGGCGGCGCCTCCAAGGAGGACACGACGCTCAGGGCGTCGACGCCGCCCAATCGAGGATCTTGGACTTTCGTCTGGGAGCCGGGTCGGGGGTGGAGAGGAGAGACCGCAGCCACACCTCCAAGGAGGTAGAACGGCACCCAAAGGCGTCGCCGTGACCGGGTCGGACAAGCCAGCCTAGGGTTTCCCCTGGTCCCAAGCTCCCACCTTGCGCCCACCTAACTCCAGCTATGGCAGCAACGCCACCAACAGTTGTAGCCGGCGGGGGGAACGCCGCCCGCAGCCGACGCGCCTCCCAAGAGGACGAGGCCGACGGCCAGAGCCACCCGCAACGACGCCAGCCGCAAGGGCGCCGCTGCCACGCCAGAGAGGGCCGCCGCCCTGGATCCAACCGGTATCCACGCCGCCACCGGAGCGGCCGCGCCGCCGCGCCCTAGGTCAACGCGGCGCCCACGCCGTGTTGCCCGACCCGCGCCGGGATCCACGAGCGAGGGAGAAGAGGAGCCTCGCCGCCGCCAGCGCCCGGCCTTCGGCCGGCGACGCCGTCCGGCGGCGACGAGGAGAGGGGATGTGAGAAGGGAGCTCGAGGCGACCGTGGGACGGGTTTCCCCTGCGCGCCCGCGCGGGGGGCGCGGCAGGGGATGGAGAGGAGGACGAGGAAAAGCGGTGCGCGCCGGCGGTGGCCCGGAGGCTAGGGTTAGGTGTGGGTTGCGAGAGGTGTCAATCTGTCACTCGCCGGAGAATAAACAGATTGTTTATCTCGTTTGTCACCATAAGCGTTTCTTGTGGGCAAACTTAGCAAAGAGTGAGCAATTGGCTATCCTTTGGAGTAACGGCGGGACAAGGCTGGTAACTTTTTCATTCTGATCAACTTGTTTGCATGTTCTCTGCTCAAACGGGTATATATGGTGACTCAACCTCCCACACCCTGATGTAGAGACGAGTGAGACGACACACAGCAATGGCGATGTCTCGCCCCTATGGAAGCAGCCGCTGCTTAGCCCTGGCCGTTGCCATTTGCACCTTGCTCCCAGGCTGCTTCTCGAGTGAGTATAGTATCCATTTTACTGGTTAGATATAGATACAATTTTTTTTTTTTTTTACAAATCAACTTGAGCCTTCGTTTTCCTCCATGGTTTGCAGGCGAAACAGAACAGACGGTTTTCGAGAGGGCGTTGCAGTGCTTCGATGACCACAATGTAAGTCATGATCGATCAATCTATGTCAGTGTGAGAGTGGCTCAAACTGAAAAAACTGCATGAAGGTGTACAATGAGTGCGCTTTGGAGCTGAGGCTGGGCGTTGAAGGGGTGTTCCACGTCGGGAGCGCGACCGTGGACGCCTACTGCGGCGGGGCGTGCCTGGTGGAGACGAAGATGGCGCTGCAGTGCGTGGAGGAGATCGGCGACGAGGGCTTCAGGTTCTCCAACGGCGCATCGGTGCTGGCGGTGAAGGCGGCGCTTGTCACCGGCTGCAGCTACACGCCGGAAAGAGGTACGGAGTACATACGTGCATGACATTGCTTGGAGTTACGTCCATCGTCTTCCCTAACTGATCGTGTGCGTGCAGGAACCTTCGAGGTACGTGAGAACATGGGTTGCGGCGGCGGGTACTACAACAACGGTGTGCACATGCAGGAGCAGCACGGGTACGGTGGGGAGGGCGGCGAGCACCAGTACCAGGGCGGCGAGCATCAGTACCAGGACCAGTACCAGGGCGGCGGGTTCAGCGACTACTGCTCCGGCGCCGCCAGCAGCCCTGCGCGGCTGCTCGCCGTGATGATCTTCGTCGTCGTCTCTGCCATGTCGATGCTGCTTGCTGCCATCTGAGTTTTAGTAATTTTATGATGAAAGTAATTTGTATTCGTGACGTGACACTGGCTTTTTTGTTTCCGCGTAAATTGTCCCATGATATATATTGCAGTGAAGTGCGTAACTGTGTTAGAAAAATTATTTCTTGCAACAATTATATGCTATGTACGGGAGCATTTCGATCCAAAAAAAATCAACTAGGATATCTTCATGACTGAGGTCGAACGAAGAATCCACTCGACTGTTCATTTGCACCAGGCCTTGTCGCTTTGTCTGACACCAGAATTTCAGTGTATGGTTCATCCGTTACAGAGAAAATATAGTTGGAATGATGTGACCTGTGGAATGCTTAAGAAACATACCGCAGGAATTTGTACACCAACTCAAACAGGCTCATAATTGCTTAGAACCAATTGGCACTACACATGCTCATAGCGGCTAAGGCCCTAGGTTGTAGGAATTTCATACGAACAAGTCGTAGGGTTTCAATTTTTATGATTGTTTCTACAGGGACCATTTAGATCATAGAGATGGTGATATAAATTCTTAGATTGTTTCTCAATTCCCCCATTTTATAGAACAGCACAATTCAGGTAAAGAAGCACAAACACACACACACACATTTTATATTGTACTTTCCTATCAAAACAGAAGAAGAAAACAGAACAGCAAAGGCAAGGAAGCCAGTGATGCACTTAAATGGTAGTACTACTGGCACTGGAGATGTACTAGGTAAATTACACTTTGGGATTTATTTCCACCTATCTTAGGAGCTTCTAAAGATTTTCCAAATCAATTATCTGAAGTGGGCAGAGTGCTCTAGAACTCTAAAAAAATGCTAAGATCGAATTCAATCATATTTTTAGCATACAAAAAAGACAAGCACTTTCTGAGATAGTGCCCAAACAATAATACTATTTCAGCAAGTACCTCAGATTCTCCTATAGATAAATAAAACATACCCTCGCTATTTTTGGTTTATTAGTAATTTGGGAACTTCTAAGTCGGTCAAAAAGGAACATACACCATATCCACATTTGCACCTGGCATGTTTTATATATGTACCAGTTTGAAATTTCTGACCTGGTCAAGCTCAAAATTTCAAGAGCTCAGCTTATTATACCATACGTAGAACCAAATCCAGTAATATGCTCCAAGATAAATGTACAAGATCGTGGATTCAAAGTCAAAAAAGTTTAGGTCAATTATTCATTTACCTACAATAAAGTCATTTTGTTTCTCTTTTCATCATCATCATCAGACAGCAAATCAACGAATATCAATGCTCCCCCACACTCCGTATACCTCCACACTGCGTGCTATCAAGACTAATTCATACACAAGTGCTAATTCCTCACCTACACTATGGTTTGTGCTTTGAATGGCAGCTACTTGTTGTGATACCAAAATCTCTGTTATGAGAGCCCCTCGAGGTAAAATGGCGCCGTTGGATAGTTATGATTTCTAGTTGTCGAGTTACAGCAGGGATAGGACACATGAATGGTACAGTCAATGCTTCAGTGGCTGGGGATGCTGTTCAGGTTCAGGAGGGCCTAGACTGAGAAGGAACCTGTGAATCATCTCGAAGCTGGTGAATGTTATAACTGCAGCAGGAGTTGTCCGCAACAAATTTGTGGCGCATCCACGGTAGAACCCAGCTACACCCTCTCCCTGATAAACCTTTCTAACACAGTCTATCACTCCTCGGTATCTCGTCACGGAGTGTGCTCCCTGCTCTTGCAACCTTGATCGAACAACCTGTAATGATTATCAGGAGTGAAAATAGAGATATATATAACCAAGTCAAGAACTTAGGCAGACAATGTTCTGTATGTGGCATTCTATTTATTAACAAATAACAAGACTGGATTGCAGAGATTGACTTAATACCTCATGAGGATATGTTAAGGTTGACGCGGCTAGTTTTGCCACAGATGAAGCAACAGCAACATCACCAAAACTTAATGCTTCAACGGTAGTGTTATCTGTGAAAGCATGATGCTGTCATGGGTAGAATTACAAGACAAGCCACCCAATATGGCCTCCACAAATTTAGCAGACATGATCATCCATATACATTTTTATGTGGGAAAACATTCGTTGAGAGTAATACCTCGCTCAGCCAGGTAAGCTTTCATCTTCTCATATGCAGGGAACTGAATGGCAACATGAGTGATACCAGCCAAGGCAGGGACAAGTCCACTTCACAAATAAAAAATCAGCAAAATATATCAAAACAAAGAAATATGGAGTCACCATTATGCTTAAATGTAATCAACAATAGACTTCCGACATTTCATGGAAAGTTACCTGTATAGTCCACGGATGCCTTCCTCCTGTGCTATTCTCATCAATGCAGCAACAGTACCTTTGTATGGAACCGTCACACCACCAGCTCTTACTCCTTGGGTCTACGAAAGAAAACATATAACTGTTGTTGACAGGAATCCTGGTATCATATTGGGATAATATTTCTTGGAACAATACTAGGTACGGCCGCTGAATACAAGGAGACCCAAAAGGTTTACCATATCTAAAAGCAAACTAGCTAAAGATGGTTCCCTTACAAACTGGATGCGTTCAATCTATGTACAACAGCCCCTCTGTCAACTTTATGGAGCAACAAAAATTCCCAAGACATTTTGAATAATCACATATTTAGTGGCGATTGAAAGTATTTTGGAAATATATCCGGCTCTACCCAAACTTTTTTGGTTCACCCCCGTGAAGCTTTCGGGAAGAGGGGTAGTCCAAATTTTCTAAGTGCAGTTATGTTGTCTTATGTCTACGACTGCTCAAGACAAGGCATGAAGCATATCATACCTGAAATCTTGTCTTGACAACCCAAAGTGGATTTGTTGCTATCGTAGTTGCAGCTCCAGCACATGATGCAGCAATAACATTTGCCCCTAGAGAAAGTTGATGGCTTTCGTCTACAATATTAATGTAAGGTACAACTTGAGAATTGATATGACATGATACTATGTAAGGGGTACAATCCCAAAAAGCAATGCCATTGGAAAGGTAAAACACTAACCAGAAAGCAAAGTTTTAAGCTGCTCATATACAGTAAAGTAGACCTGCCCATTCATAAGGGGACTGTTAGCTCCACAACAGACTATAAGCTGTGATTAGTACTAACAATATAAAAAACGTGGAAGAACAATATAACATCAATCATTCTTAGCGTCTTTTTTTTCCGTCCTTGTAGTAGATATCAAGCTGGAAATATAGGGTAAATACTCACTGCCCAGTTAGGCAAAAGCGCCAGAACAGTCGGGGAGAGACCACGATACAATCCCCGAAAACCTTCCCGCCTAGCAATCTGTTCTAAGCTCCCAATAATGACACTACCTAGTCAAGACAGAACAGAGAATCCTGTCAAATAAGATAGAACAGAGAACTGATGTGATGTAATAAACCTCAGCTTTCTAAGCCATCTAAAAATATAAGCAAGAATGACATCTTGGTACAATAGAAAAGTAATCGAAGTCCAGCACACATTTTGTATGCACATAATTTCTAGATGAAGTCAATAGTAATAAGGATTAAGAATGGTTATCATCCATGCAAAGAGGACAGTCTCTAGGTATAATGGATTTACTGACTGCTTTCTTCCGGAGTACTGTTGGGGAGAGCTATGCTCAAGACCCACTCAGCCCACCTTACAAACCCTCCTTCATGTTTTTTCGCGTCCAGATGCATTCCAATGAAACCACCTTCACTGTTCTTCTTCCATCATATTCTCTTGTAATTAGTTTCATATTTGAAACCTTCTGCTCAGCAAAACCAACCCTCAGGGGAGACATTTCTCTGCCTACTGATTCTAGCGACGAGGACAGATGGCAGCATGATCTCTTCAACTGCGATTATTTGCATTATTTCCTTATTTCCCTTTTAGCAAACATTTTGAATTTTTGGCAGTTGGTGGGTAGAACATGTTCCCTTTTTCTTCGAAATGATTTGAAGTCTCACTGCTTATAAAGTAATGCAGCAGAGATTGTTGTGTTCTTCAGTGTTGTTCAAAATCAAAGTAATACTTGAATTGACGAAAACGAAAGGAAAAAAGATGGGGTTGAAGGATAGGGCAACGAGTAAAAAAATAATTGACGAAGGTGGGACTACCGACAGAAATCGTGGAAGACTGGGAAAGAGATCGGGGTAGGACAGCGAAGCCTAGATTGATCTCCCAGCATATTTTGACCTGACAAATGGAATGCCGCTCCGACCTAGTTACAATGTAAACCCCTTTGCACTGAATACCATACCAAAAACATTCAACACTAACGCAACCTATCAGTAGACGGCGCCCACATGTACAGCTAGTTGCAATCTTCCAGTATTCATGTGTTCTTCATGCTCTTCCAGTATTCATGTGTTCTTCATGCTTTTCACATGCTGAACGAATGCATGAATTACCCATGTCCTTTTCCACTCAACATGCAAGATTTGATAGGTCCGACAATCCCAGCTCAACACGTGATGCCTCCCATATGATTTGAGCAATAAGTGACTATTACACAAGACACGAATCAAAAATAAGAAGGCTGATGGTGACATAAACTGGTTCGACAAGTGGTTCAAGCCATCATAACATGTACAACCAGATATATCTATTCCATTGCCAAAATGGATTGTCTCTCAACTCCCTGAATATTGGAAGGCCAAGAGAGACCATAAACTAATGCTACACGATGTCCCCTCCATGCAGACACTCCGTTGTTGTTACATGAAGATGCATTTAACCCCAGCATAAGAACCTCGGTTCGTGTACTGTTCTAACACTAGGGGCAGCAAAACTGGCAATAATTCGGGAAGAAATGCTGACCTCCGGCTGTGCCAGGGACTAGCTTGGGCCAGCCGTGCACCTGGAACCTCGTCTTGATCACGTCGAGCGGGCACACGAAGGTCGCCGCTATCACACCTGCGCAGAAGCCCCAAAATCCAGCAATCACTTCCCATACATACACACCCCAAACCGAACAAACCACCGCACCGAAATGGACAAGAGCTGTGGCGCGAAATTACCAGCGGAGGCGCCCGCGACGGCGTTGGAGATGAGGCCGCGGGCGGAGGAGGTGGCGGGATGGTGGGGATGCGAAGAGGACGCGGGCGCCGTCGCCGTCGCCGGCGAGGTCGCGACGTCCCCCGGCATCTCGCCCGATCTGCGGCTGCGGGTGCGGGACTCCACGGCCAGGGCTTCGATCTCCCGCAACGGCAGCGCTGCGCTAGAACGTCAACGACGGCGGCGATGGCAGGCAGGCGGGGGCGAATGGAGGCGGCGCCTAGGTCTAGGGTTCGGGATCTGAGGGAGCGGGCGGGGTGGGCATGGGACCAACGGAACGGGGGAATTGGTAAGCTGCTCGCTCACGTCCTCTGCAGCTCGCTCGCTCGCTCGTGTCTTTCGTCAAAACATCTTCGCCTGCGCTTCTCTTCTCTATCCTTCTCCTCCTCCTTCCAGGCGAGGGGAGTGGGGAAGGGAGGCGGGGTAGGGCCAGCGGGGACCGTGCGGCCGAGGGCCGTCAACTGATATGTGGGCCCAAAGACGTCTTCTTGGCCCTCATGTCATGTCGTGTACTCCCTCTGCTCCAAATGCGTATAGATGCATTCCTATTTAGACAAAACTGCATCAAGTATTTTGGAACGGAGGAAGTACTGATTAGGAAGTTGATTTTCCTGTCCATATAATGCGGCGAGCACGTACTCTGACTCACACGCGGGTGCAGCAGCCTCGGATGACTATCGTGCCGCGTGACTTAAATAAATTATTGTTTCTAAACCCTATTATTTGTGGAAGTCTAGGTTGATCACCGGGGTGGCAGCTACCGGCAATGGTGAAGGTGGCGGCGGTGCAATTGATGCCTCGATTTCCCATCATGCCGAGCCACTGCTCGGTTTTCAGGAACTCCTCCTCCTAGGCGAGCCAACCACATCACTCCGGGTACATCTCGTCACAGTTTTGCACATCGTTGGAGTCATCGGAGTGGATGGAGGAGATGTCGTCGCCATCCTCGGAGGTTGGAAGGAAGCCGTGGAGGTGGTTGTTGTACTTCTTCTTCACGCGGTCGTCCTAAATGGGCAACGACATGGAACATAGGATCGTGGCGCTACTTCCATGACATGGACCGCCATGTCCTTTTGATTAAGGCGAGGCACGCCTCGCCGGTGAGCGGTGGCGCCACCGAGACGTGGACGATGTAGGTCGTCGAACCCTCCAAGAGGTGGCAATTGTCCGACAACGGTGGAGTCGGGAGGAGACAGAGTCAGAGTCAGAGGCGGCAGCGCACGGGAGGAGCACGCCTCGCGACAGTGCCTGTCGTAGAGAAGTGTGCACTCAATGCTCTGCGTGCGCAAGGCACAACTCGTGGGACGCGGCGCTCTGTTGGCGTTGGCTAGACATACCGGTGGATCTGCTCGATGGAGAAGGGTTGATGAAGTGTGTGGAGGACAGGGCCGGTGGCGAGAACTGTGGTGAGAGCTGAGGAGAAGGCGTTGCGGTTTTGAAACCGACTAGGGAGGAGGTGGTGGCGCCGATTAATGCCGAGCACCGGTTCCCTGACTGTGACCGAGACATCTACGCCCGGCTAGAAAACCGATATTACCGAAACTGACCGTTTGTCGATATCCTACGCGGCGACGGTTGTCGTGTCTATCCGGGCACTCCCACACCGGTCTCCATGGACTGGGGTCGAGATGGGAGTGTCAGATGTGGTTGTCCAGCAAATTTGCCGTTATTACCGTGAATGAATAATGTTTTCGTGTCCGGCGCCCCAATGTTTTATTGGGGAGCGCTATCTCAAGCGTGAGTTTAGAACTTGCTCGTCTTATACATCGTCACCTGATCACCTCCTTCGTGGGTTCCTGAGATAAGACCACGTCTCACGTTCAAGCCCGTGCCCAGCCACGTCACTGTCGTGTGGCTCGGCCGTGCCGCCTACCTTACCGGCATCAAACAATCACTGGACAAAATTGTCCACTGCGTGAAACGAAACGAAGGCCATGGACCACGGCATCCCTAGCAGGATGATCCTGAAACGGATGCGCACTGTTGAAAGAAGCAAGCGTTGACCTGTAATGTTATGGCTCTGCCTCTGAGATTTAAATTACAGTATCATATAGCTAGCCTGATAGATACCCTGTTTCCCACACGCTACCATTCATGGTGGATATCGAATCCTCGCAAGGAAGAGTGCAACAGGCAACAAAAACTGATTCTCCAATGCGAAGAGGGGAATCGAAAGTGAAAGCAACAGGGTTATATTCTGAAAGTGGGAAGCCGAGAAAAAGGAGAGAGTGATGTGATGGCCTTTCTTATCTAATACTCCTACAGTCCTAATCATTGCTTTGTCTAATGGTGTTCGTAATGCCACGCCATAGGGAAAGACGACAGTGCAGCAGATACGAAATAACCCAACGATTATGTGTCCCTGTCTCCCATAAATTGCCAGATTTGCCTTTATAAGCTGAGATCACTGTCGTGTGATTTAATAAAATCCAGATGTCTAGGCTTGCTATAAAAAATAGCTGGAAATGGAGAAGGGAAAGTCGTGCTCAAGTAAGTCAGTGTGAAGATGCCTGTTGTATTTCTAGTTGCTGCAACTCTTGTAGTACCAACAGAAGAAAAAAGGAACCCAATTTTGCTTGTGTAGGGTGTACAGAAGAAAAAGGGAATCGAATTCCTTTAGTCCAGGACTTGTTAATCTCAATTTTGTTTCTTAGCCTGATCCTAGCAGTGGAAGCAAGCCTTGTTAGAAATAGACGGGAGGCAAAATAAAGTAGCAGTAGAAGCACATGATGAGATCCCATTATCCAGGCTGCAGGTGCAGGGGCCTCTTTGGTAGGCTTACTGTGCAACTTAGAGAGTGTCAATAGTTCATAGCTTCGCTACAAAAAGATGCAGGCTTCATCTGGTAGCAAGTGCAACAGGGGAGAACTTTGCTTAGGCCGCTGATCTGCTAAACTGTTGCCATGAATCAAAATCAGCGACGATTCTAGTTTTCCGAAAAGCATTATCTGCTGGGACACAATCCCTCCTCATGGGCCTTGTTTGGGCCTGATTCCAACTGCACTGGTTGTGTCACAATATGCTTTCATCATTCCTTAATCCATACCCACCACGGCACCAAGAAGATGCTCTCCAACATAAGAGAAAAACACCAACAAGATCAACGCGAATTTTGCCAAGCTGATATGTCCGTGTTCAAGATTACAGCTGTGCGCCATATCAGCTTCGCAAGTGACTTTTCGCAACAAGATGCAGGCTTAAAAGGCCAGCGGTTGCATTAACCTGAATGCAGCAGACGAGAGAGTGCCCAACTCCCAAGCATGTTATATTTTACAAGAGGGATTAGGGGGAGTTACTACTGAGTCACGCTGTCACAGCTACAAAGATCAGCTAGAGTGCGACAAATCTACAGACTCCTGTCAAGAGTTTGGTTCCTTAGAAGATGAAGCTGACCAGTAGGTGCTTTGCTTGTTTGTAGCTGTCAGAACTCAAAAGTACTTCGTTCCCAACGGTCACCTTCCGCGATCCTAGCAGTTCTAGAACCGTAATGGACTGCGGGAGCGATTAACCCGGGAAACCTGTGAAAGGACGGTAACTGTATCACATAATGTCCAACCTTGGCATATAGATGGTCAATTTTTCAGTCCATTGAAGTATGAAGTTGAGAAACTTACAATGTGAGATTTCCATTCTACTTGGCGTCCCTGGTTTACGCCAAACTGAGGTTGCCCCCTGACATGATGGAATATATGAACAAGGACCACGGCATCAAGAGCGGCATACTCTTTCTGCAAACGAGGCATGCAGTTCTGTATTAGCGGTGGCACTTTACATCCTTGATAAACAAGGTAAAGCATATTAGATGTACACATAGACTCAACTCGAGATAAAACATAAAACTTTGCTAGGACATAAGAAGAAAAATGCACTGTGTAGCTTATATTTATTCCGGAAAAGAACTTGAGTTTATATCATAAACTGTCATATTAGCCTTCAGATCGTAGTAACTACAGTTACATGAGCAAGTTTCACTCTCTTTTTTTCCCAAAATTTTATAGATACAGAAGAAGTTAGATAGAACAAATGTAGCTATTTGCAATGATACAGTTATGACATTACCAATACAAGAGGGATATGACACAAACTTAGACAAGATTTTAATCTGGACCAACTCATCCTATACACATCCCACACTTCTCAAAAAAAGGAGGAAAGCTCGGAGAGGACCCCAAAACTTATGAATGTCCAAATTATTAAAAAACAATCATACACATAAAGGGGGGCACCAGCTCATAAGGATTGAACTCTACATGACTTCTTGGAAGCAACATTAAAAATAGAAGTGGGTTAATAACAGACCTGATTCTGGGTCAGAGGCCGCTGCTCCCAGTTGCTATTCCGTCGTGTCTTGTTCAAACCAGCTCCTAATATTTTCTGGTAGTATTTTGAAATATACAAAGGGACAAAACTTGTCATAAGCTATATTCTTGAGGGATGTCAAAATCAGCCAAGTGTTATACATTTTTGCGATCATAAAATAGTTACCTTTGACAACCCAGAGAGACCACCAGTAGTCTCTTTGAACAGCTTCTGGATATCAAGTAGCATTTCATAGGACTGGAAGCATAACAATTCTCCATAAGATTGTGATAGTTGATGCAGATCGCATTGCAGGTTATAGCCTTGGGTTGGAAATGGGCAAGAGATTAGTTCTTGTCATGCACAATAAAGAAGCAATCTTATAAAACAAACATGCATATGGAAAACAGAGGTTTTTTAGCATATTAACATAGTACCCAGCTTTAGTATGTTTGAAGAACACATGATTCGCCTGAAGCAGCAGTCCAATGCTTTAGGATCATCTTCATACAGCTTAATCAGATCAAAGATGAAAGCTTTCTTATCTGAAGCAATTTGGATTATAGAAACCTGGCCATACAGATGAAAACTGTCAATGAGAGAGCTAACATATGCAGACAGATTAGAATGGGGATCTTCTTACAGGGAAACTCAAAATATCATGGGAACTATAGTAACATAGTAGTCCCAAAAAAGTTAATGTATTAGAAAAGGGATTAGCACCCAGATGATTGCCTATGACGAATTGGCACAAGAGATGGCAAAAGTGAATGCATGAGCCACTAAGTTGGAAACATGATCATGAACTTGCCCATTTTATTCAGCCGTACTTCTTTGAAGAACTGTATGAGGAGGATTTTTTATATCCGCGCACTACATTGCTAGAAAATTGCATCATAAGCTTACAATAGAAGGAAGACCACGGTTATATCAGAAAACCAAGCAAACGTGGAGGCTGACAGCAATTTGAACCGAAGCATCACTTACCTTATTAGGTTTGCTGCCTTTCTCATAGTTAGGTTTCCATTCGCAATCCACTCCAATAATTTTACAAGCTTCAATATAACTTGTTGCATCAATTAGTCCGTTGATCTCATCAACCCAGACAATCTCTTCTAAAATCAATTTCTTCAGATCTAAGTAGTCAGACTGACAGAAGAGTTCTTCTGGAACTGTCTCAGGCATAATAGATGCACATCAAGAAGAGAAACGGAACTGTGTCCACCATATAAAGTGTAATCTTTGTCTCTTAATAAAACCACTATTCATATTAGGTCAGTAAATTAGTGTGAGGGTGTGATGCTACATGGTAGGATGTGCCATCAAAACTGCACTAAAAAAATATGCCTGCAACATTCGATCAACTGAGTTGAACAGCTCAGTCGACCACACTCACATAGTTATCATGTGAAAGGATCCATGAGATAATATTATCCGAAATTAGGATGCATAAAATTCAAATACTATATCATCCTCCTTTTGATAATTTGTATGCTAACTTTGCATCCACCCCTCAGCTTGTATTCATGTTATCTTCCAGGATTAGTGCTGCCTCCTCATTTCTTTGTACTGGTAAAAATGCTACTTCCAAATATTTGTTGTTCTTTAATAGAACTCGTATACGTTAAACCAGTTAAGATGAATTGAATAATAAACTCGCATGCCAAATTACTAAGACTAGATCATCTATGAATCAATAGTTTATGATTAAATTATCCCTCACCTTGTAGATCTTTGAATTGACCCTTCTGTATTTTGTGGAATTTTTTATAGGTAGATGAATTGAATAATAAACTCGCATGCCAAATTTCTAAGTCTATATCATCTATGAATCTACAGGTTTGAATTTAAATTGTCCCTCAGTTTGTAGATCTTTGAATTGACCCTTACATCAATAATTTTGTGGAAAATTGTACATTAAACCTGTAGCCTCGGGAAATATACTCATAATTCAATCATTCTACTGAGTAACGGATTATATATAATCTGAAGAAAGTATTAGCGGGATGGCTTTTAAACAGATAATTCAAGTGTTTAATACTACAAAGAGAATGCATAGTAAATAAACAAAATATAGCTCTACAGCTTAATGTTGGATCAATAACATCATAGGTTTTAACTTACCCAAAGAATTGACATAACCTTCAAGAGAGTATCGTTCGCTAAGCTCGTCAACCTTCTCCATATAGCCAGCTTCCATAGCAAGATATAGCTGTGCACAACACAACAATACAATAAAAGATTCATTCTAAAACAGATGAGGATCAGCTTCGTAAAAAACATCATACTGCCCCAGACATAACAGAAAAAACATTATCCCGCCTACTTCATCGCATGAACAAAAGGTAATGGTATAAAGGAAACTATGTCTTGATCAAATGAATCAGACCTTTATTAATCCCAAGACCATCATGATCTAGGGCATGCATATATATCAAACATGTCCAAAAAGTTGATTGTGATAATGTGGATGCCAATTACCAGGTATTCCATCAGCTTTGTTTCCTTCTTGGCACGAACTTCTGCGACATCCCAGCATCAAGGATTACGAGTCGACCTGTCGCAACTTGTCGCTCGGGTACCGACAAGTAGACAAGTCGCGCGACAAGTCGTGACTTGTCGCAACTTGTCGCAACTTGTCGAGGTTTTGAACTTGTCGCTGGGGTACCGACAAGTAGACAAGTCGTGCGACTTGTCGCGACTTGTCGAGCGACACTTAATCCTTGCCCAGCATCCTTTCTCTGCCAGCTTCTTCAGCGAACTGCAAATACAATAGATTTCATAATGATTCCAAATTATACTAAGCCACATATTATATAATAACTTTCGATTAAGCAACAGGAAAGTCACCTCTCTTTATACAAATAATTAACATTTGGGAACTCTTCTGTAAGATCATATTGTTTCACCAACTCGTTCGCACTCTTTAGCATTTTAATATCTAGATACTTTTGAATTATCAAAATTATCATATCTTTCCCCATGAAAGCTGCCCACTCCTCTGCTGCCTTGAATTGATTACTTCCAAACAGTTTTATGAGAAAGGACTCATCGCAACATTGGATGGAAAAGCGTGTCATCAGGGCCACAGCAGTCACGTAGGATTCTGATTTCATATAGTATTGTACATACTGTCTAAGATATTCTCTGGTTTTCACTAGATCTTCATCACCCAACTCTGAACCGCACAAAGCATGGGCCATATCTTTCAACTCGATATCAAATGTCTCAAGAAGCTTTACCAGTATGCGTTCTTCATGGGGTACAACAGAAGCAAGGATATCGAGAACAAGTTGTGCAGCAAGACACTTTGCCTCAATGAAATCCTCTTGTGCTGACTCCACCGATTTGAAATGCCTTAGAGGAGATATCAACATATGGCTGAACCCTTCTGCATGACTTTGGCCCAACAAAGGTATAATGTACATGCATTGAACAATGTAAGTGAATGGGCCTGGCTGAGGGCCATTATTTAATGCCCCTTTAACCTGCTGATGAAGGACCCTGAACTTTGAGGTCGCTTTGTGTGTTCCTAAATTAAAGCTTACAGAAGGTCAGAGGTTTGGAAATTATAACAAAGTACATAAATGAGAAGATCAAGGATCAAATCAACATGAAATGAAAAGGCAATAGTACATCTGTGACAGAGTAGTTAACGACAACTTTTATTGGCTAAGCATAAATTGCAACAGGTTTGAAAAGCAGAGGATTCAAGACGCTGTGCTATATTGCGATGGTAAAGTTTACCTCGACCCAATCATTACAAATTGTACATACGCTATACTTTTCTAACGGAAGTTGTGTTTGTTTTGGAATATTATGTTTTCATTAGTCAACAAAACTAGTTGCTTAAGGGCTTAGGAAAGACATTTTAACAAATAAATAATGGATACCGGATAACAGAAGCACCACATACATGGAAATTTAAGGATAACATGAAGGAAATAAGTATACCATGTAGGTAGCAGTCCTTCAGAAGAAACATAAAAGTAGCTGCGGAGACATGGGACAAATCAGAAAAGGAGTGTAAGCATATGGAGCGATTATCATTCTTTGGATTGCTTTCAGAGCCTTCCTGCGTCCCTGCCTTGAAACAACCCATACTTCAATAAATCATACCCAACCTGTGCACCAAAAGAACAAATATGCCAACTTAAACAACATGGAATGAACTATTCCCAAGATCAAAATAGAGCAGAAAACAGCATAGGACTTCAATTTGCATGGTTGTGTCACTTGGTCCCCTGAACTTGAGAATTGCACACTTAGGCTTCCACAACTGTACAAGTGGGTAAATACAAAAGAGAGGACTAAACTGTACCTAGGTAGTAACTAATGATCATGTGACACTTGGATCCTATTTAAACTAAATTTTGGCCAGCAATTGCTAATTAAGATCAATCATGAACTTGTAGAAGTTATCCAAAGGTATGTGAAAACTTCTTCAGATCCAAGAATATATATTCTCTAATGATACATGGAGATTTAGACTGAGCTAAGGTATCATGTGACTCGTACTCATGTACCTCTAATAACCAATATTTTTACATGTGTTCACCCAGTTATAAAGGTTTGCTTAAATGTGAAAATTTCAAATCCAGGGACCCAAGTCACACGCCCGTGCAAGCGTTGGCACGTCTTCAGTAAACAAGAGTGCACAACAGAGTACTTACTTAGATACCCTGCTTTAATATCAAAATCTACAAACGTGAAAGATCATCCTAAGCAAGAAACATATGAAGTGGGGAGCAGGCTATCAGTTTCTAAGCTTCCCAGCTCCCAGGAAAACGAATCCATTGAGCTCCTAGGATCACCAATAAAACAGAAACCATATTTGCTCTCTGTTACAAACTTACAATCCGTTGAAATTTGCAACATTCTCCAAGGTAAACCCATCAAGCTCTTACGTTGATTAAAATATAGTAAAGATAAGCATATGTTAATGCGCTGCACGCATCACATACAAGCAACCAAGAAAATCCTAAATCAGCAACATGAACCACTCAGATGGTTAAGAGATGAAGCAGGGGGTTGTATTACATTTTTGTCCCTAACGCAGTCCCTAATCTAAAAACTTTTTTTTACTGGAAGTACAGAATCGACGCAAATACTCAGGGAAGTCCTTGCAGCAATAGAGAAAACTAATTAAAGGCGACTTTCGTTTCTGGCGCCGCGGGTTGCATATGAAGAACACATACATAATCTCACCCTAAAAGAAGGAGACGGAACAAAGAAAATGCGATACCTCGTGGATTCCGGTCAAACTTCGTCTCCGCCGTCTCTTTTGGGGATCAGAATATTCCTGGTGCTGCGAGATTCTAGGGTTTGTGGCTTTTGAAGGGCGGGGAGGGAGAGGGGACAGAAGCTGAACCGCGAGGAGGAGCAGGACTTGGGGAAAACGCCAGCACGGGAGCAGCACCTCCACCTCAGGTTTCCGTTTCCGGCTCTCCTGTTTCGTGCTGCTCGTGCTCCTGCTGTATTCTTGTTTTATTTACGTATTTGACCCTCGAGTTCTTGGCTTGCATCTCCACCGGCTCCCCAGTCGGCCAGTCCCCATTGGGGTTTTCTTTGTATTGAAAGAATTTCATAAGAATTTTGAATAATTTCAATCTATAGGAATGTTTGCTATGGAATGTCTTTGGATCATAGAACTAAATTCCTAAGTAAGCCATTCATATGCCCCCTATTCAATAGGAATCTCAACATGAGCTCAACTCTTATTTTATTTTTCCTTTACAAAGTCCAATACACTCACACTATATTTGTATCTACTCTTTCTTCTCATTCCTGCAAAGTTCCCGTGTTTGTGTCCTATGCATCATCCAAAGGCATCGTTTACGTTTTTGAAATCTTGTAATAATTGAATTGCATGGCATCTCAATCCTTTGTTTTTCCTATTCCTATGTTTTAAAAATCCTATAATCCAAAGAGACCCAATGTGTCCGGCACACCCAAACAGATGTCGCTGTCGCGAGTGTCAGGCACATGTCCAAGGGCTACCCAGCGGCGTCCCCAAATGGCTGGACCTTTTTTTTTTGCATCTTGATTAGAATTAACACAATGAACACTAAGTTCACCAATCAAAGTCTTGGATAACACCAAGTCCGGCCATCAAAATGTCACTAAGTCCGATCAACCCACAATACATCATCAAAATGCAACTAAACTGCATAAAAACAATTATTATACCCTTCATGATAATGTGTTTGCATTCATCATCAAACCAAGCCTGCTGTATTGATTGATCAATCTTATATATTTTCTTCTCTCTTCGTTTTGATTATCTTCTGAAGGTAAATATGAATGCCTCGAACAACTTTCATATCTTCAAGACATGTTTTTCAAAGGTTTAACTCGCACATGACTATCCTTCGGATCATGCTTTGAAACACCACGTTGGTCATTACTTGATTTTCTTCATGATCTATGACAACTTTTTTTAGTACAAAATGAATTATTTACTTACTTGCATGCTCTTAAAATTGGCTTAATACATGAGTCCATCACAAACCCGACTTAGAGTTATTTTGAATTTGACGCTTGTAACTGAACTCTCAAAAGTAGAACATGTCTTATTCATTTGAGTTTCACACAACAATCGCATCGTCATTTTATCTTATTGATCAAATCATATTCATTACTTCAAGTCGATGATCTTGATGCCAATACTCAATATGTATCTATATCTTTATGGCATCCGATTTTGAATCCAACTCATCGATTTCAAGCATTACCTATGAAATCCCGTTCAATTGTAGCTCAATGAAACCATTATTCCAAGAGATTGGCATTAATTAACAAAACCACATATGAGAACTCCATGCATTTTCAGTAGTTCTCTTAATTCTTGGGGACATGGGAGATATCCTAATACTACCATGAACTGTATGTAAGGATGCATTGATTATTATTTATTATTTTAAAGTGTGTTAATATTTTTTATAATATTGTGAGGACGTCGACCGCATAAAATTTACCTTACATATATATAATATATTATCGTTGGTGCATGCAAGACAGGGTTACTAGGCATAGCGGTGACATAATCTACCCTTTCCTTTATCAACCATCAATAAGGGATAACAAAGATCCAAATTCTTACTCCGCGTCTAGGAGAGCCTTAATTAGTAGCGTACTCTGGAGGCAGCCAATAGGGGATAGTGTTGGTTGTGCAGGGTGATTCAGTGCATATCTTTATATGGGGATCCACCCATGCACAACACACTTATAATAAAAGAATAATATCTTATGGAAATCTATTACATGTCAGTGGTGAATCCAACACTTTCTGAGAACACCTCTAACCCTATTGCTGTTTCAGTCGTTATACCGCTTATTCTATGTTCATGATTTCTATTAGTATTTTTTGACCATAAACACTATCACCCACAAACACTTTCAAACTGGGATCAAAGATAATTTGGAGGTACACTTTGGTAAACTCGTAACAAAAAGTGGAATACATTTTTATCGACTCTCTTTGGTTTGATAGGCTTACTTAGAAAACAACTCCAACAACTATGTGCGCATGTAGGCATCATGCGACCAATGTCTTACATGCCCCGACATCTCTCCATGGCATGCCACATAGGTCAAGATTCCCAGATTGAAGTGTGTGGATTGACATGTTGAGGGCCAGAGCACCATTGGACAATTCAGCGGGGTTTTCTAAAAAAAATGCATAATGCATTGTTGGAACCGTAGGTGGACTGACTGATGGGGACTGCAACCATGTCACATCAGTAAAATACGACGCTCCATGATCATAATGATGAATTGATGATAGATGTGTCTCCAACGCGTATTTCTCAACCGTAAATCGCGTATTTGTAAATACGGTGACCGATTTAGGATTGATACATCAAGTTTGATGTAACGCGTTTTACTCCTTAAATTCACATCAACTTTTCATGGGATCTAGGTAGAAAATGAAAATGGTTTGTGTGTCCTTGTAAAACAAGAATGGAAACTAGATTCCTTAGACCCCTTTCCTATTAGATCAAAACATTTTAGAGTGTTTGAAAATTATGATTTTCTATAAAAAAAAATATACTCTCTGAATTCCAAATTATAAGGCCCACTATTTTTGTGATGGTTTTTGATGCTCGACTTTGATCACTAATATATACTCCCTCTGTATTAAAATATAAGACTCTCTACCTACTTTATACACACATGTATTTAGACATGTTTTAGTGCAAGGTTCGTACTAAATTATATGCATTGAGAATGTATAAATGATACCGTTGGACTCGTCTTGCAAAACAAATCATTTCATATATCATTATACTAATTTTGTGAACATATTGTAAATACAAATCATGGTAAAAAAATATGCAGAGGTATGTTAATTTACTATTATATATCTACACATGTGTATTTTCCTATGTGGTGCATACATACAAAATTCAATAAATTTACATGTTTAGAGATTTTCTATAAAGAGCGAAAGTAAAAATTGAAAATGTGAGTTTTTTTTTTGAAATAAATCCAAGCTACAAGAAGCCCCGATAAAAAGTTCAAAACCACCGCACTCCCGTGTGGTTCTTTCATCTTTTCCCCTGTCTCCCACTATCCTCCGAACAAAAGCGAAACGTCAATATTCCGAATTTCCCCTAGCATTCCATTTCCTCTCCCCTCTGCACCGCCACCACGCTCCTCCTCCTCTCCATGGCCGACTACCACCGCCCCTACCAGAGTGACCTCCGGCCCCCGCCGTCCTCCTCCCCAGACCCCACCATCCTCCACGGCAATGGCTACTTCTCCTCCGTCTCTCCGCAAGCCAATGGCTACTTCTCCTCCGCCACGAAAGACGACGCTTTCCCCGGCGCTGGCGACCGGCGGATCGAGATCTACACGACAGCTCCCCCGCCTCTGCCCCCGCCTCCGCGCCTCGCGCTGCCACCGCCTCCGGGGAGGAGGGATGGAGGCGTTGGTAGCGGCGGCGGGCGGGGTGGGGGAGGGGCCAACATGTGGTGCTTCAGCGACCCCGAGATGAAGCGGCGGCGGCGGGTGGCCAGCTACAAGGCGTACTCGGTGGAGGGCAAGGTCAAGTCTTCGCTGCGGAGGGGCCTCCGCTGGTTCAAGGGCAAGTGCTCCGATATCTTCCACGCCTGGTAACCTCTTCTGCTTCGACGGTGGCAGGCTCCCAAGAAACATAAGTTCCTGAAAATGTCTGCATTTTAGAATCTTTGTTGTAAGGGGTAATGTTCCAAATAATTTCTCCACCTCTAGTTGAATGCATTTGAGGTTGTGATTGTATATTGATGAGCTGATAGAGACCTAGAAGGATTTGCGACGGGTGTGAATTCATCAAATGTTTGTGATGTGTGGTATTCGCACCGACAAAGTTTGTAGATTTATCTTCCAGTGGTAGTGGTGGTGGTGGTGATGATGATTAGTCCTGGTATACCCATCTTTGTTACTAATCAAATGCTAGGGTTGAGTGGGTAAATGTATCTTTATTGATAGATGATGATGTTTCTTGATGTTTGGAGGCTTTGAAAGTGCTTGATTCGCACATTTGATGTTATGTTACTGCTATGGTTTTGTTTGTTAGGATTATTAGTTTACGACTGGATGGGGGCATTGATATTCGCTGAATTCAGGTATCGAGGAAATGCTTGTGTTTTTTACTCCCTATGAATGCTGAATTGTCAGTGGTACCACATTTCTGTCTCATGGTTTGAATGACTGGTGAAGTGTTTGGTACTGGTGTTCGTTGGAGTGAGTTCTCCGGTGCAATAAATTGTTTGAAACAACTACGTGTTAGGTACTTTGATGAACTTCCATCTGAAATTAATAAAAGGAAGGACATATGAGACTGAAACTCAACACCCCCACAGCTTGGTTCAAAACTGCTTCCCTAATCCGGCTAGATGCTAATTAACTAATCCCATTATTAACAGCTAGTCTGATATGTGATATCTAATGCCAGTTATCTGAACATAGTAATTTGGTCTAGTTCTTTTTGTTCTTTCTATGTAAAATATTGAGAAAAGTATAAAGTTATTCAGTGGTTGGTTTCACATACTGACAACCCTTTGTTTGTTTCACCTCTGTGTTTGGTGTGTCATGGTTTGGTTCACCAAACATCCTTATGATAGCAGCATAATCAAGCCAACATTTGTTGATACATAGATATGTTGATGACCTAACTTTGTTCTTTATGATAATAACGCAATTATCATATCAGCCCTTCAGTCCATATGATTTTAACATAATTAACCTGTTGCTTGATAGATTTGCGAGGCATCATCACCATCGGCATCATCAAATTGGTAACCTTTGAGGCCTTGTATGATGTTTTGGCGAAAAGGAAGTTTTAGTTGATGCTACACTGTGACTATTAAGCCACGTATCATGTTAAAGAAGCACGGTAGATCCGAATACATTTTCAGCTTGGACATTCTGCGAGTTCTATAATCAGCCATCATTCAACACAACTGCATGGATGCTCCACGTCAAACCTTAATATCTCTTCGCGCATATTGGGATATGACCAACAATAGAACCACGAGACAAAAGTGCTTCACATTGATCTGCATGGCGGAGCCAAATAAGATCATCCTGTTAAAGAAGATTACACTGGTTGAGCCGACACTAATACACCATTCCATTGGTTCCTTCTGATGTGTATTCTTGTCTATTCGCTACCTACCTGTTGTTTCAGAAAGTCTTGTTTTCCTTTGCATAAAAAATGGTACAACTTGGATACTGCATTGTGGGCACCGGTGTGTTAATTGTGCCTGCTCGTGCTTCTGTGAGCAGTGCAATGCAATGTCAGGGAAGACACTTGAACGCATGTGCTGATACTGGAATCTTTGACCGCTTGCGTTTCTCTTGGAGAGATGTGATGCTCCTGACATAGCCCAGATGTTTCTTTATCTTCATCTTTACTCATGGTAGCCAATTAACCATCAGCAAGCCTTAGGATTATTGTTAACTGTCTAGTCTGATTGTCTTGAAAATTGCTTAATATGGCTCGTATCTTGATGAACAACATCAACAATCTAGTGGCTTGGACTATGGTTCAGAAAAGCCTGTCTCAAGCATGAGCCTAGACATGATCTTCAATGCAAAGAAAAAAAATCATCAATTTGATTAAGACCCTGCAAAGATAAAGGATTTTTTCGGAAACAAAACTTTTTTTTACATGGAAACAAAACTATATTGTTAATGCTTAATTTGTATTGAGCATGTAAACTACATTACCGATAGCTGCTCAGTGAAGGTGCAGTTAATGCCGTTGGATTCTTGAAACACAATTTTATCACTGAGAATTGCTACTGGAGCTTCTATAACTCCACTATTCTCTTGTTTCTGCACAAAGCAGTGCACCTCGTTATTTGGCGTATAGTCTACAAGAGAGGTCTGTCGAGCTAAAACATGGCGATTATTCAAAATCATGCCCAGAACAGAGCTTCGTCAGGCTTAAAATCAGAGTATTCTCTTCGTCAATTGCCTCTGTGCACGAAGTGGGCTTTCTTGGGCTTGAAATGTGCACGTGGGTTTTGCTCTTGTGTTGAGAGAGCTTGGGATTACAACAACCTTTGGATGCCGTTCATTCTCCATCCTGATTCCTTACTTGGCTCTCACACTGGACGATCTGCGACGCCGGTAGCGTGCACCAACGGTGGCCGAACATGTGAAAGTGGCCTTTCTGGACTGGGCTTTTCTTGGGTTGAAAGGTGGAAGAGAAAACAAAGATGGGGCAATCAGAATTTCTCTTCAATGAAAATGAAAGCATACAGAGCGCTTACTGGATTTCAACCATCCCCATCTCAAATGGATTTGGCAAAGTTTATATCAGCATAAACACAAAGTATGGTGACCAAAAAAAAACCTAAACACAAAGTATTTTTCTGGTTCTTCTGCATGACCGGTTAAATATAAAGAACTTGCTTCAAAGAAAACTCATCTTCAAAGCTGTAATTTTGCTGTTCTCAATTATCATCAGAAGAAACACTTCATCTTCTTTTCTATAGATGCCCTTTTGTTGCTAATTGTTGGGACCCTAATGCTAAAGGAGAAATATAGGGCTTTCGATGACAACGGACAAGCCAAGTCGCCCTCTATATGGAGATCATCATTCTTGCACCTTAGAGTATTTGGATTGTCAGAAACAACAATATCTTCAGAGTGAAAACCCCAACTTTTCAAAAGTGGAGAGCCACTTATTTGCATAAGCTGGCCATGGTTGGGCATAGAGCCAGGTGAAAATAGAGTTGATAATTTCAGAGAATGGCCTGCCACTCAATAATATAATCTTAGCTTCTTTATGTTTTCCTTTTTTGCTGTCTTTAGTCTAGCCTAGTGGCCTTGTACATGCTCTTTACAAAGTTATAAAAATTGCAGTGAGGATTTTCCACACTGTTTTCGCCTAAAAAATAGAGAAGTGACTCTTATGAATGAACATTGCCAAAACAAAACGCCTATCATTGCACAATCAGCCACTCATTGCCTCTTGAGCGTCTCCTAACTGACACATGTATTGCTGAGTGTTACTAGAAAAAAATAGGGAAAAAAATAAAAACATTAAGGTGAAGAGGAAAAGATGGACATGATGCCTGCTGGTCCAACCAAACGATCAGAACAACCATTCTGACATGACGCAGAGGCCAGAGGTACATCTGATGTTTAATTGTGATGGAATTATGCGATGGCTGCAGATCATTCCAGCTCTCTTTCCTTAGAATCCAAGGAAAAGATTGGTTTATCAGCATTACTGCGTGTATCACCAACTAGACTTGTTATGTAATCCTTATTATGCAGTAGTTTCACCTGTAGCCGCGTACAATGAAAGCATAAAGTTGCATTTGTTGCTTATAACTTATTTCGTTTTTTAACCGACAGGCTATCAGATAGTTGGTATCGGTTTCTGTAGATACCTGCCACAGAGATGAAGGTACAGTAGATGCATAGGTGCAGCTCAGCAGGATCGCTGATGAAACAGGCCAACCCGCTTGATTTGATGCAGTCCTGCACAATGTTGGGGATATCGCTTATCAGTAACTTATCGGTCGACTCAAGATAAGGGGTAAATCAGCCGATTTATCGGCATATCGGACGGTTTATCGGCATATCGGCTGACTTATCGGCCAATTTATCTTATCGGTCAGACATCGATAAGAGATAAATCGGTCGATTAATCGGCATATCGGAAGATATCTTGAACAATGGTCCTGCACTCTTGTTGGTGCAAGCATGTCAGTACACATCACTTTTTGTTATAACCAGTTACTACAGATTGGTGCCGAACCTGCCAATAGCTAGCCACTGAACTATTATTGAGAATCCAGATATTCAGTTTTCTTTATATTAGTATTGTATACATGCTGACAACGACTGTCTGATTGAGATTACTTACTCGAGCACCTGATCAGAATTTCAAGACCAACACCCCTGCTGATCGATCCGCCCCAGCACCTGCAACTACCTTCAGAAACAGTTTCTTCTCACCAGCCGGAGGCACTCCGAGACAGCGACCGCACAACGTAACGCCTAAGAGATCATGGTGGCAGCTCATCCAGCCTATATAAGTATAGATGTCTCGCACAAGAAACTTTTGCTTTACTGCCACCATCATCGCACTCAAACCTGCAACTCTGCAAGGGAGAGAGATAGTATTGAATTGATCAGATTAGGGAATCACCAATTCATACCAGGGATGACGAAGGCAGCTCTCCAATCCTCATCCGCGGCCGCCGCAACCTTGTCGTTGGTTGCCAAGAAGGCGCACCTCTCGCCGTTCCTCCTGCTGTCGCTGCTCTTCGTGCTCCTCTTCTCCTTCCTCTACGGAGAAGAGCTTGCCGCGCTTATCGGCCAGCGAGCTCGACAACCACATTCTTCAGACCTCGACGTCGACGTCAACATCGACAGTGAGCATCAGCATCCGGCCGGTACGTATCATAATATCACAGAATCAATACATTGCCAGGACAGGCAGCAGCTGCGGAATGCGGATTGATCGATCAGTTGTGGTGATCAGAGACGGAGGCGGGGTGGGAGAAGAAGAAGAGGTGGCAGGGGAGGCTGGCGTTCGCGGTGAACGAGGAGGACGAGGACGAGGAGTGCGACGTGTTCTCGGGGAGCTGGGTGCGGGACGAGGAGACGCACCCGCTGTACAGGGAGGAGGAGTGCCCCTACATCCAGCCGCAGCTCACCTGCCAGGCGCAGGGCCGGCCGGACACCGGGTACCAGTCCTGGCACTGGCAGCCGCACGACTGCACGCTCCCGGCATTCAACGCGACGCAGATGCTGGAGACGCTGCGCGACAAGCGGATGATGTTCGTGGGGGACTCGCTGAACCGCGGGCAGTTCACGTCCATGGTGTGCCTCCTCCACTCCGCGCTCCGGCCGTCCCCGGACGCCAGCTCCTTCGAGTCGTCCCCCGACCAGCAGCACACCGTGTTCACCGCGGTGGACTACAACGCCACGGTGGAGTTCTACTGGGCGCCCTTCCTCCTCCAGTCCAACGCCGACGACGCCGTCCTGCACAAGATCTCCGACCGCGCCGTGCGCAACGGCTCCATCGCCCACCACGGCCGCCGCTGGGAGGGCGTCCACGTCCTCGTTTTCAACACCTACCTCTGGTGGTGCACCGGCCTGCGCTTCAGGATCATGTATTTAGATGGTCTCTTGCATGATTCATTACATTCAAAACTCACGCTACAAGGCTAATGATCGATCGCTGTATGTACGTAGGAACGGGCCGATCGAGGAGGCGAAGCAGAACGAGACGGTGTGGGTGTCGACGGAGGAGGCGTACGGCATGGCGTTCCGGGACATGCTGCAGTGGGTCAGGGACAACATGGACTTCAACACCACCAGGGTCTTCTTCACCAGCATGTCACCCACCCACAGCAAGTAATCCAAGCAGCACGCATGCATGCACATTATCACCGGATCAGAAACCGCGATCGCAGGCACCGATTTTCCAAGCATAAACTTGTGTGCACGTGTGCAGGAGCCAGGACTGGGGGGACGCGCCGGGCGGCAACTGCTACAACGAGACGACGATGATCGGCGACGCCGGGTACTGGGGCACGGACAGCCGGCGGAGCGTCATGCGGGTGATCAGGGAGATCCTCGACGGCGACGGCGCCGACGTGCCCGTCACCTTCCTCAACATCACGCAGCTGTCCATGTACCGCAAGGACGCGCACACCTCCATCTACAAGAAGCAGTGGAACCCGCTGACGCCGGAGCAGGTCGCCGACCCCAGGACATACGCCGACTGCGTCCACTGGTGCCTACCGGGCCTCCAGGACACATGGAACGAACTCCTCTACACCAAGCTCTTCTATCCTTAATTCAGTGTGAAGTACTACCATAGCTGTTGTGACATCGGTAGCCGTCGGATCGCGATAATTCTCGTTCTTCTGTATTTGCATGAATCTTCATATGATGTTCAGATCACATAGTTATTAGTGTTTCCTTAGACATGATTATGACATTATGTCTCACGCTTACTTAGAAGCTAAAATAACTTTGAATACAAGAGAAGCAACCTGCGCGTTATGTCCAATCCATGTATATATAAAAGTTGGATGAAACCGACCTCAATTCCGGCCTCCACGTCGCCCGAATGACGCGGACCGTCCGATCGAGCCGATCAACTGTCAACAACACGTCAAAAATCGTGCGTGCTACAGTATTACTGTAGCACGGCATTTCTACCAATCACAGCTCGCGGCCGTGCTAATTTTACGAAAAGGAACTCTCAATTTCCGGAAACAAACCCGCAATCCACAATTTAACGCTGCGAGGGACCTGTTTGCCATTACACGAAACTACATGGACTTTTTTGTAAAACCATCCGCAGACGCCCCCCTCCCTCTCCTCCTTCTCCGCGAGCTCGGGGATCGCCGCCGCCGGCATCGCGCCGCCCCGCCACTCCGAGCCTCTCCTGCCAGATCGAAGCACACCGGCGGCTTCGCCGTCTGCGCCTCCCTAACCTAGCCGCAGATCAGCTGCGGGGACGCCGCCTGCGCCGCGGAATCGTCGCCGGCGTGTCGCGGCGTGAGCTTCATACGCCGCCGCGTTCGCAGGCCGTCGGCGGCGCTCCGGCGACCTAAAGCCAGCGGCGCCGCCACCTACAAATACCCCGCGTCGTAGCACGCCCGATGCATCCACTCACGCGTCCTGGCTCGGCGTCGCACGCCGCCGGCGCGGTGGCCGCCGCCGCGGCAGCTCTGCCCACCGGTGACGTCACCGCGACGTTATCGTGGGCTAGGCTGGGAAGATGGGCTTCTTGCTGGGCTGGCCTGCCAGCGCGGCCCTCCCTATTTTTTTTTCCTACTTTCTGTTTCCTTTTTCTATTTTTGAAAACTTTTGTAAATTTCAAACACAAATTCAAAACAGTTCACAACAATCTGTACAAATTTTTAACAAATCAAAATCTACATTCCAAATACTTTGGGATCCTTCCAACAAAAATAAATTAAAAAAAATACAAATAATACATAAGCCCTCATTATTACATTAAAAAAATCACCATAATTAAAAACTTTCAAAAAATCGCCATAATTAAAAACTTTCAGATTATAATTACAAACTTTCAGATTATTAATTACAACAATGCGGAAACTCAAACAAAATGCACATAAAGAAAATATTCTTTTTTCTAAGTTTGCAAACATAATTAAACAATTCACACCGTCAAAATCTTCAAATTTATGAATTACAATAATGCAAACCACTCATAAAAAAAAGGCACACAAATGTATTTCCTCAAAAAAAAAACCCCTCCAAAATATTAAATTTCTTTCTAAGTTCTAACATAGACTTCAAAATTCTTAAATACACAAAAAAAGAAACAAATAATTCTTCCTCCCAAAAAAAAAAACAAATTTCAATTACTGTTAAAATAGATTCCAAACAAGATTTGTTGGATTTTCTAACAACAGATACTCGACCCCCCCCCCCCCCCCCCCCCCCCCCCCCCCCCGCCCACATAAAATATTGTTGCAGGATTTTTTTTAAAAAATTTAACAAAACTAATACAACTTCCTATATAAATTATGAAGCTTATGACTTTTTTATACAAATTATGGAGCTTACAGAAAAACATTTCAAACAGCTGAATATTCGTGCATACTTACCACAACAAATTCTAATTCAGTACATTTATATTCTTTCACCTTTTCCCAAATAAATTTATTTAAGTCATTCCCAAATATATTTTACGTTCGACCTATAAAATAAAATTTCCATTCAAAACTTAATCAGAACAGCTATTCTCACAATGACACGACAGTAATTTATAACAACAAATTCATCTGTCTAAAAAAAACAAATATGTGGAGTATTATTTAGGCAAAATAAAAAGATAAAAGAAATATTAAATGTGAACTACAATAATAATTTCAAGTCTATCTGTTGGAAAAAATATAGCAGATATATCAACATGAACAAAAAATAAACATCGACTATTTATGGCATATGATCAACTTCCAAATTTCAATATTCTAAAATTTCATATGCATTTCAAATCTGAGCATTTAATAGACATAAAAATATAATCAATATGACAACCATATCAACATGACCACACAAAAAACATTCGCTATTTATATCATACGATAAAATCCAATATAAATTTGAGTAAATTCCAAACTGCTCAGTTCCTAAAATCTACTTGAACATTTCAACTCAAAATTCGCATTTACATATTTGATCACTTTGTTAACATTAAAAGAATACAAATTTCAATGCATTCCAATACGAACAATTTTCCAAAACTCAACATACCTTCAAGCGCAAATTTTTCCAATTCAAATAATATTCAAATTCCAGCAATATTTTTACAAAAAAAATATTTGAAAATCATCAGACGGACGCGCGGCATTGCCGCGCTAACTATCCCTAGTTGATTTTTTAAGGAATGTCCAGTTGACTGCCCAACTGGGACTAAAGGGTCGGGACTAAAGTCCTCCACGTGGCCACGGCCGAGCTCGCGGGGTGGAGGACCTTTAGTCCCGGTTGGTAACACTAACCGGGACTAAAGGTTTCTGCTTTTTTTTTCTTTTTAATTTATTTAGGGTTTAGGGGTTATGGTTTAGGATGGGTTTAGGGTTTCGGATTTTATGTTTTTCATCGTATGGAGATCACGTCGATGCGCCAAAAACAAGTTTTCGTATACATAAAGTTCATACTACACACGGAGATCACGTTGATGCATATACATACACATAATTTGGTGTATATATATATATATCTATTTAATTACATGGAGATCACTAAATTACATGGAGACATATTATCGGCAATGGTGTTCTCCTCTTTCAGGTATGACCTCCGCAAGCAAAAATCCAGCCAATTCCTCCGCAATTGATTTTACGCGGTCCTCTGGTAGAAGCGCGTTCCGCATTCTTGCCATCTTTAAAAGAAGGAGATCAATATGAATATATGAGTTGTGTGTATCATCTTAAAAAAAATATGAATAGTATTTACATACTTCAATTTGTCTTCGATTTCTGCGGTTCTCACTGGTCATCATGTGAATGTACTCGCAAACGTAGTATGCACATAGATTAGTCCGCTGTGGCTGCCTCAGGCACCACTGTACGAGAATAGAATTCAATCAAATAATAATCAAGCATGATAATGGTATTGAAACTAGAATTAAAGAGATGCGCAGACCTAGCTAGTACTATCTACCTGGTTCAGGACAAATTGCGGCTCCGGTTTCCATTCACCGGCTTCATTTTTGATGAACCGTTTTCAAACGCTGCCCAGCAAAGAAAATGAATAAAGGAGTTATTAATTACTTGATATCAGGAAATAAACAAAATAGACTGATATAGTGCGATAATGATTGAAATTACTTCTGAAGCATATTAGTCAGGCTCTTGTATTCTTTAGGATCTCTCCGTAATGAGTCCATGACTTCAACGGTTCTTTCGTCAACTCTAATGATTAGTAGAATCCAGTGAAAGTTGCGCACGTTTATATAGGCAGGCATGCATAACTCATCAATTACACTTAACATCAAGTAAGCAAAATAGAATGTGTATACGACAGTAACACTCACCTGAAGTTGTAACGAAAAAGTATGTGTGTTTTGGTATTATGTTCCTTTAAAAAACCATAGCAAAAGTTTCTCCATGTCCTTGGGAAAGTTTTGAATGGTATATTCATGAACGGTATTTGGGTCAATGAACCAATGTCCCAGATTCCTCAAGAATTTTCATTCTGCATAATAGCGTACAAAAGAATATAGTGAGAATAATTACAGGCAATGAACGAGCTGAGCTAAAGACTTAAATTACAGAAACTAGTTGAATGCCCGTGCGTTGCCACGGGCTATTTTGTATGTCACAATGTTGTTTTTTCTTCACTCATCATGAATTTTTCCATGTATCTAAAAGGTGAGGAACTGTTTAAATCTCTATGCTCTGTGAAACCTCTCTACTCTAAACAACACACATTTTGGTCTTATTTTCTGGTTACCCAAATGACTCTAACCCCTTACCCTAAACTGCATCCAACAAGTACATTTATTTAAACACAAGTCGTCATTGTAATTTCATCATTTTAGTCAAGCATCTTCAATGGAGATAGTGGTGCACTGTTGTCAACTGAGGAAAACAAATTGACAACAAACAAATAGCACGAAATTCATTATACTCGTTGAACGCAATTACAGTTCATACAATATAATCAGATTACAGTTTTACAATGTTACAGTATAATATTGTCCCTAATTTCTAGGATACATTGTCCCGCGCCAATTACAGTAGACAACCAGTGTCGCACCAGTTCAGTCACAGCCATCTAGAATAACCCTGAAATAACAACCTGTAGCTGACTATGTATAAATGCTTGGTCCTAACTCCTCCTAAGCTACTTCTTGTACTGACGCCAAGGAGGACCTCGAGTAATCATGCTCAAAGGGACATGTTGAAGCCAAGGCCATTGCCGTTGATCAAGTGGAATCTGGAATGAGTATCCTATATGGCACATATCTGCAAATCTGGAATCTAGTTTTACAGAAGGTTGTGCTGACATAACCATTTGTGTTCACTCTGCAAATCTGAAATATGTGAGCTTTAACATCTTGGTCAATTCATAATGAGTATCTTGAAGTCACTTAGCTTCACACTTGTGAGAATTTCAATTTCAATGTTATCAGCTCATGATTAAAGTTGACATTAGCAAATCCGTTGTTATTTCAGTATCCCACGGGACATGTATCATCTAGACTAAAAAGGCCTTTGCTCATAATTAGAAGAATTAAAATCTCCATTGCACGCAATGGAATTGTTCTATTTTCTTATAAGATGAGCATGATGCTAGCACTCACGACTCATTCCAGCAATCAACCGTGCCCTATTTTAGTAAACACTTCACATACTAATATGAAATTCACCTGAATGTCTGGTAATGCAGTCCAAATTTCAGTAAGAAAATACGCACTGCTACAAGACCAAAAATCCGGAACAAGGGAACAGATTCCTATGTTTATGAAGCGTGTATGACCATCTCAAACAACAACATTCTACTTTTTTTTTAAGTAACATGCATCATGATCTTTCGGCTACCCTGCTATTGTATGCCATCGGAGAAAATGAGATGAATGCATAGTGGAACAGGGATTTTTGTTATTAGGCTACCAGAGGGAGAATAAAAATTGTGGGCCAGTTTTGATGAAATAATTTGCAACACTATAACCGTAATTCAGTATATATGCACATAAAAGACAAAAAATAGCTGATTGGTCTCAAGCAATACCTGAAACTTGACCATTTTCTAGTGTATGGTCGTAGAGTCCCTTCTCCTCTTCCAACCTCGGACATTGGTGTCGATAGGAACTGCAGCATAATGCTGTAATGCAATTTTTTATAGTAATGTCCCGGTTTGAAATCTTTAAGAGAAACAAGTGAAAGTGTTTGTTTATCAATCCCCATCTCCAAATTCGACAACCAACTTCTTGCGCAATGATTCCAGCCTTAATACTTTAAATATCCTAGATTGAGCTTGATGGGATTTACAAAATCACTTAGTGAACCTTGTAGTGATTCAGCACTGTTACCTTGTCTTGGATAGCGCAGTAGCAGCGCTTGTGCGCGCGGTCCTCCTCGTCTGCATCGGGCCCCTCCTCCCGTGTGCTTGAACTGGGGCTCGCCCCCGACGCAGGATGGGAGCATGGGCTGTAGTTGCGGCCTTGCCGGTCCTGCACGACCAGGATGTCCGCGTCCCCATTACTGCGGCAGGGGGAGAGAACTCAAACAATCGAGCCCGCCGTCGACAGGCTCCCTACGCCGGTACGCGGTCGCCCCGCATGGTGCTCGCCGTCGCCCGCGGCTCCACATCCCGTCCTCGACAGGCTCCCCTACGCCGGTACGCGGTCGCCCCCGCATGGTGCTCGCCGTCGACCGCGGCTCCACATCCCGTCCAGAGAGGAGAGAAGGGATCGGGTGGATAGGGTTAGGGGTGCAAAGTGCAAAAGTATCTACCCTTTGGACTGCGGGTTGATTATTCTATTCCTCAGGGATTAAATTGGAAAACGACCACGACGTGGTAGGGGAAGGGGAAGCGGGCCGTGTGCGATGGGAACATGTCAATCGTTATTTTCACTTACGCGGTGGCACAGCTGTAAATTTGATTTAAGGTAGGGGTAAAATCGGAACTTGAAAAAGACGTACCAACCATCACCTCTGGCTATATTATATAGTAGAGATAAATCACTTACAGACAATAGCAAGTGACGAGAGATTTGTCGAGGGCGTCTTAATTGTATAACTGAAAAAATTCGGGAAAATCAATATGCACCTCATATTCTTGTAAGAAGTGCTCTTCCTTAACTGCCACAATGAGCATGGTTCGCTCTTCCTTTGCGACTTTCATGTACCAGTCATGCAATCTTCGCATTTGTGTTGTTAGATTCGAAACCTGTGTCGCCTATGACTTGAGGAGCAATACTGAGACCAGAGACTACCCGTGAATATATTTCCATGCTATCTCAGCAATGGGGTAACCTGTGTCGCCTATGACTTGAGGAGCAATACTGAGACCAGTACTGTCGTTGTGGACGTCCTTATGGGGAAACACCTTGAGCGGGGCGATCGATTGTTGTTCCTGTTCTCCGAGCTGGGGAACTTTTTTCCCGCTTTTCCCTGTGAGCTATATGACTTCTGAATAGCGCGCTCATAGTCTAATGGCAATTTCGGTTCCAGGTCCGGTAAGTTCTTGTAGAAGCGCTCAACGACCTCCGGAGCTAGTTTCTCCTTTGGTTCGGGCTTTTTCGGTGCAAGTTGTCTTTTGACATCGGCAGCCATGATCGCTCTGTTTTCCTCGTCAGTCCTTTCGTAAGGTAACCTCTCAGGAGTCTTGTCTTTTGACTTCTTTCTAACTTTCTTCTTACTCGGCGAAGCGGTGAGCTTCCGCTTATTTAGCAGCTTAGTGGGCGGAGACGGCTGACGCGGCGAAGATCGAGATGGACTCGCGCTGGGGTCCCTCTCGGGGAGGAGTGGACTTTGCTGAGGTGGATTGCTACAAGGAGGAGTCCGTGGAGGGGTGGAGTCTGCAAACACGATGTATTCCTTTTTCCATAGAATGATACCGCCCCTGACTTCTCCCAGTGTCGTCTCCCCGTCACCTCCTGCCATGTCAAGTTCCAGTGTCTCAAATCCCTTCAGAACTTCATCCACCCCGACACGAGCATAGCCAGCTGGAATATGACTGCCATGTAAGCGTGCTGCAAGTTCATTAGGTAAAGCAAAGCCGAGTGCCACCTTGAAGGATATGTTCTTCATTGACTGATGTAGATCACACATTGTTTCTCCGTGATATTATCCACGGGGTAGCAAGCCATCGGTGCTTCATCCATCAGTGCATCATGATCAGCAAGGAGTGTCGTGGAACCCACGCTGCTTTTCAGCTGAGATGGGACGACGTTACTATCGTCGAATGCAGGATCTTCTTGGTGCCGCTCAGATGCCCTTTGCTGGCTATTAATTGTGTCCAGTTGCTCCTGCTACCGCATGACTATGCGTTGCAATCCCTCGTGATTTGCTTCTAGTAGTTGGATCCGGTCTGCCTCCTGCTTCTTTTTTCTCTGACGGCTTTTATAACTGTCAGCGCACTCCGGAAACCCAGCCTTCCACGAAACACCTTGGCCATAGCCTCGAGTTCGTCCATGGTGTTCAGGATTTCCGAGGGCGAGTGTCAGCTCGTCGTTCTCTCTGTCGGGTTTGAACGTTCCCTTTTAAACTTTTTCTATTGCTTTAACAATATCTTTGGTGACCTTTTGCATTTTTTCCTTATTTTTTTTCCCTTGGAACAAGCTTTCCTATCTTTGGGTCCAACGATGCCCCATGCCCGTACAACCAGCGCTTGGACCTCTCGGGAAATTCCGCTGTTTCTGGAGTGACCCCTTTAGCAATCAGGTTGGTGTCTCTTTTTTCCCACTTAGGCGCGGCAATCTTGTAGCCACCTGGCCCCAAAACAAGGTGATATTCCTTTTTCGCAGCATTTAACTTATTTTTTTTCCGACCTTTCCACAGCTTCAGACGATTCCTTGTACGCCTTAAATGCGTCCTAGTGATAATTCTGCTTCTCTAGTGCTCCAGTGAATGTTGGAGTTTCTTTTTTCTTCTTATATTCACTCCATTTTTTTTCTTGAAGCTCTGGAATTGTGTGGCCATCTTCTTAAGAGCCCACTCCTTGACTTTCAACTTCGTGTCATCTTGCAGATTTGCCGGTAGGTTGAAATGTGACATGAGCATTTTCCAAAGCTCATCTTTGGATCTTTGGTCGACAAAACTAATTCCTCCATCGTCGTCTCCCTGGGGCTTATGCCATTTTTGAATGCTGATCGGGATGTTGTCCCTAACAACAACTCCACATTGATTTGCAATTTTTTTTACGTTCACTGCGGGAGCCATCGGTTCGCCATCTTCGTCAATCGGGAACCTTTGATTATTGCCCAACCTTTTGGTCGGGCCTCGTTGCCTTTTACCAGATTGGCTCGATCCTGAGGGCCTAGCAGATTGGCTCGATCCGGAGGGCTAAAAGAAAAAAGATTCGTTAATAAGTGCAATACAAATCAATTAATGCATCTAGTGATTATGAGAGGCTTAATATACCTCGCCAGAATTTGTTAAGGGCCCTTCGTCTCTTCGTTCTACCTCAGCTCCCTCACCGTAGTCGTTCAAAAATTGTGAGCTGTAATCTTCTCCAGCTTCTCCACCGGCATCTTCTCCACCTTCTCCACCGGCATATATTATATTCATCATTTCCTCTTCACCACCGTCATCTCTGCCATGGCCGTCCATAGCTTAACTACAAACCGAATGTAAAAAAGGTAAAAAAAACATGAGTACTTGAATTCTATAACTACACTAGTTGAGTGCCCGTGCGTTGCTACGGAGATTGTAAATTTCATATAATTTCACATTATGCGAAGCCCCAAAACGTTAAATTTGCTAACACTTTATACACGATATTCATACACAATTTCCTCCGCCATAATTGGAACCGGGACAGATGTGAGCATTATGCATGTGCTTCCTCCGCCAACGTGTATCAATTGTTAGCATCAATACTTTGTAATTAAAAAATTACTACAAATCTATTAAGTCACAATATATCCACTACAATTACTAAAAATTACTACAAATCAATTACTAAAAATTACTACAGATCAATTACTACAAATTAAAAAATTACTACAACAATTACTAAAAATTACTGCAAAAATATACCGGCCGGGAGGACGGCGAGGTCGATCGAGGAGAGGATGTCGAGGTCGAGCACGAGCACGGCGTCGGCGGCGTGAGTAGAGGCGGCGGGGATGGAGGAGAGGATGGCAACGGCGAGGTCGATCGAGGACAGGATCGGCGAGGTCGAGGTCGAGCACGGCGTCGTCGGCGGGAGTAGAGGCGGCGGGGATGGACGGCGCGCGTCACCAACAACGAGGTCGAGGACGGCGCGGCGCCGCTCGGGTGGGAGTAGGGGCGGCGGCGAGGTCAAGCACAGCGTCGTCGGTAGGCGGGCGGCGGCTCTCTCTGAAGCGGCGACGGCTTCCTCCTCGCGGCAAGGCGTCGACGGCAAGGGGTGGCCGGTGTCGAGGGCACTGGAGCGGCGGAATCGCGTTAGAGAGAGTGGAACTGAACCGGATCGAGGCATGAAGGAAGAGGAGGGGAGCAGACGCGGAATTTATACCGGCAACCCTTTAGTCCCGGTTGGCACCACGAACCGGGACTAAAGGTCCTTTAATTTGTTTTTTAAAGAATGTAATAAACTTATAAAATCAATATCTTTTTATCTGCTTATCAGAAGAATGCAAGCAATATATCAAATTGTTCAAAAAAATGTAATCTATCTATTTATAACAAATTCATTCATGTTTGAAATCTGAGGTAAATTCAATTAATTCCAAAATTTGGAATTTGAACTCCATTAAGTCATTAAACATGTTTGCATGATTAATATCAATGCATTAACTTTCTCATGCATACATATTGTGTTTTGCAAAGTATTTTTGGTAGTTACTTTGCAAAAGACCCCTAAATTCATCCAATTTTCCTCCTTTTTATTTTTGTATTTTTGGTCTAAATGGGCTTTTGAACATGTTTTTTTGTTCTCCTTTTTCTTTTTTCTATTTTATGATTTCTTATAATTGATTTAAGTCAAATTAGTTTCTAGAATTAGTTTCTAAAAATAAGTCAAATTAGTCAAATTAGTTTCAATATTTATAAAAATCATATCTATATTTTCTGATTTCTTTTATATGTATTGATTTAATTGTCCAAATGAAGTCAAATTAGTTTCTAAAAATTTGTAAAAATCAGATCTATATTTGAAAACATCCTCAACAACTTTTGGAACATTTTATAAAAATCATATCTATATTTTCTTATTTATTTTCTATGTATTGAACATATCTATATTTGTAAAAATCATATCTATATTTGATCATATCCTGCCCAAAATTTCCATCCAAAAATTTAACCATCGAAAGTTTACATCAATGAACAAAACACACGGTTTTCCCCGAGCTACAGTCCCACACTGGCTGTGATATCGTCACATGCAGTGTGGGACTGAGCTCGTGAATCCGGATGATTTGCGTTGGTCGACCTAAAGTAAACTGAAAACTAATTGTACTGAATACCTCAATATGGCTGAACAAAACACCCGGTTTCCCCTAGCTACAGTCCCACAGTGATTCACGGTCGAATGCCTTTACATTCACTGTGGGACGCAACTAGGGAATCCGAATGTTTTGTGTTTCGAGCAGAAGAATGAGTGAGGAACCTGGCTGAGATGGTGACCTATTTATAGGCGTCCTTAGGGATGAGAAACTGGCGCCAAAGCGAGAAGCAACAGAGTTGGAAGGGTTGGGAAATTTTCCCACCCACCGCTTGATGATCCCGAAGAGCAAGTCTTGATGCCTGCACAAATAAACGGGATTTAGGTTGAGACTCCAAGTGCAGAGTGTATAGTAAAGTGGAAGACAGTTTTCCCCATGAGGGGTGACTCGAGGGTTTAATATCGAACTCTCGGGGAATCTGAAGTGGTAGATTTATCTTCTTATCCTTCTTTTGGTTACCTACAAAACAAGGTTAGATGTTTTGGTCCTCAACCTCACCTGTGGTTGTCAAGCACAAGGTGTAAGAATGATATCAGGATAGTTATGCAATGCAAACAGGAAATAAATATGCAATGATGGTGGATGCAATGATAAATGATATTTTTGGGTTTTTGAATGATGTATGCAAGATGAAAAGTATTTTTGTATTTTCGGATTTAATGATGGCTGAAAATAGAAAAGTGGTATATGGTGTTGGAAAGGTGTTTCTTATGATTAAAAATGGACTGGGGTTCATGGTTTCACAAATGCACTCTCTCTTTATAAAGTGGTAGACAATGGAACACACAAAGTTAACATATGAGATTGCAACACAGGGTTTGATAACAAGTTACTTAGATATATGGGCATCACGTCCTAACATAGAGATCTTTTGGTTATTAACCTCTCTTATACACCACCAAGATGCGAACTAAATCATAACACCTTAGTAATTAAGATAACTCAGAGTATAGCAATAAGTATCATGACATGAAGTGAAAATAAGAACATGCTAGATCTAGTCATGGAGTAGTGGCAATGGTCACGCCCACATCCCCGGTAGCATGGTATTTTAGTTTATCCCTAGTGAGGTACCAAAGTAAGGTAAAGATACCAAAGTGGATCGCAGAACTTTCTCTCACGTTCACTGCACTAGCCACCCCCTGTTACTCCAACTAATGCACACGTTCCCCCACACACGCTCTCATAAACATGCTTGATCAAAACAAGTAGACAAGAACGGGGTACATAATATGCATCTATACTCATAACTGAAACAAACATTGCAATCTCAAACATATATTAACTCATAAAGATCCACCACAAAGGAATTACAACGGTGGCCGTAATCATGTTCAGCAGCTCATACGGTGCTAATTAGTGAAGCTCAAGAGAGGAAAGATACATAAGTTACTTCCACAAACCCATAGTCCAGAGGTGGACTACTCCCTCTTCATCATGGAGACGGTGGAGAAGTCGATGGAGAAGATGGAGACCACGCCGGCAGCGCCCCGCCGGAGTTTTCCCCCTCCAATCTGCAGCTCCTGACCTCCGTTTCGGTGTTTCTGTGTTTGTGCGGCGCTCCTTCCAGAGAACGACGGGGGACCTTTTTTATAGGCGTTTTTAGGTCAAGACTATGTCGGTGGAGCGAAGATCGACGACAACGGAGCCACGAGGGCCGAACGGGTGGGTCCCACGTGGCCTGGTACTGTGGCCGTGTGGGCCATGTCCGTTTGGTCCTCGGACCTCCGTTTGTTCGCTTCCTTTTTCCGTAGTCCTTCTTCCTTCCAAATATTGACGCCCGTAAATTTCCAGGTGATTTCGTTGACGTTTGGGTCCCTGAAACATTAAAATACAAAACTAGGGTTTTCTGCCTATGCAGGGTTAATTCCATAAAAATAGGAAATCATTAAGATATTTCCAAAATCATGATAAAACATTGATATAACTCTTATATGATGCAAATATGATTGGAATATAAGCAATTAAAGTGCAAAGTTCATTTATGCATTTTACATGCATCAACATCCCCAAGCTTAATCCATGCTCGTCCTCGAGTATGAAGATGATAAAACTAACATGGACTTTGCAATTTAATACTTAACAATGGATATCAAAGATGATTACTATTGCTACATATAGTCAAATGATTCATTCTTCAAAGGAGTAGCAATATGCAAATAGTTTATGAAGTGATATCAAGTATTCAAGACAAGGATGTTCATTGATAGTTCACAAAGTGTAACATAGTTGTGGCGCCCCGACCCGACTGCTATACAGAGATGCCGTGTGTCACCGGTTACGCGCTACAACCGGAGGTTACGGGTTTACCAAATCCCCGGCCAAAACCTTTGGCAGGCGTTGCTCGGGATAACCGGCAATGCAACACCCCGATTGATGCCGTAACACAGGCGCAACCCTCAATGCATAATAGAGAGATCAAGACTTGTGGAACAATTGGCACATCACAGACTCTACGACTCAAAGCATTATAGTTCAACTCTTATAATAGAGAAATATAGCAAATATTACAACCAGAGGTCACAGACCCGACAGTACAACATGCGGAAGCGAATTAAGTTGTTCTAAACAACAAGATCCAGATTATGGCCTAAGAGGCCTATAAATAAACATTCCAGCGCCAGCTGTTCCGGGATGTCCAAGCTGCCACTTGGGAACCCCAGACTACTCGTCGACGTCCACAAAGAACCCAACTTCAGTGTCGGTGAAGTCCTCCACTGAAATCAAATAAACAACGTTGAGTTCGACGAACTCTGCAAGATTATTAGAGCTACTAGCTCGATGATTGGCTTTCAAAGGTTTTATGGCTGTTTTGCATAAAGCTGGTTTTCTTTGTAAAGGACACCTAGCATCGACTAATCAGAATATTTTCGAAAGGGGGTAAGAAGTAAACTCTTTTCTTTTGATCAACTTCATCAACAACCACCATCGATCACTTCACCTGTCCACCAAGGCACCTCCCCGAATCACCCTCGAGGAAGTCAACCTTGCCATCTTGAGTGGTACCTTTAGTACCCAGGTTTTAATCATTCTGTTCAAGTTATTCTATGATCTTACCTTTACTTCCCAAGTCATCCATAACCGCGGACACGGATTTTTGAAAAGATTTACCCTGCAGGGGTGTACAATGTTTGCCACGCGTACCGCCCGGCCCATTACCTAGCTTTTAGCTCTCTTCCTTGGAGAGCCAGCTGGGTGGGAGCGGTGTCGACTTCTCCCTCGTTAAGGACTTCCCAGGATCATCAGTGGCGGCAGGACACGAGATCACCACACCCTGCCCCACGGCCACTCATTTTTCTAACACCACCATCCTCATCCCAGTTCATACCACCATCACCACGCACGCGCAAATGGAAGCCCGGACTAGAGGACCCTGGCTAGCCCCGCCCGAGTTATTTAGTCTATGAGGGTTCCTGCACTGCGAATACATAGGCCTCACGCATGGTTGCACGCTCAGTCTTGGTTCAAGAGGTAAAGAACTCGCACTTAGGCGGCGAGAACGAGACAACCCACCACATTCCATGTGGCCTCTCATCCCCGCCTTTAAGCAATTTATTATCCATCACCACATTCCATCAATTGTTCCAACAATGAAACCTCCACCGGACATCTGTGAGGACCGGAGTTACACTTCCAGACCTCCTGTGTAATCATGTCAATCCCAAGATCAATGTTGACAACACAGCGAAATGATACCATTGCAGAACGTACAAAAAGTACAGTTACATAGTTTGAATAGCAATAGCGAAATGTCTTGTGACATTTGTTACAATCAGAAAGCTCAGCGGAAATATAAATGCGAAGTGACTCCATCTAGCCACAGGCAGTCGATGTAGTCCACGAGGCCTCACTCTTAAGCATCGTCGTAGTAGTCGTAGTCTTCTTCTTCTTCGTAGTGATCTGAATAATCAACAAAAGCAATGCGATGAGTACATAATAATGTACTCAGCGTGCCCCCTCATGCAAAACCTATAATAGCTACATGTGGCTTCAAAGAAAGGATATATGGTTCTTTTGCATAAAAGCTAATTTTGTTTGCAATACCATATGTAGTAGTTTTGATAAAAACGATTTTAGATGAAAACAGGTTTTGTATTCAGTGTAATGTTTCTCATCATTGTGAGTGTCCTCGACACCTCACGTTCTCCATAAGATTCCAGAATAGGGGTAGAGGGAAGTAGCAAAACAGGGTTCTTGTATGTCAAGAAAGATTCATGTGTCGTCCATGACCGTGGACACGGCTATTCGAATAGTTTTACACTCTGCAGAGGTGGTACACTTTCACCACACGTCACAAACTCGGCTAATTGCAACCAGCCGTCGCTAGCATAGCAATAGAGAATTCGTGACAAGGTCTTTTAGCTAGATCCCCCAAAGATGTGACATGCCCACCGGGTATGGCGCCGGAACTGAGAGTACGTCCCCAAACCGGTCCCCCCATCTGTGCCGAAGGTTCTCCCGTAGGCAGACACCCCATCTGCGGTACGGCGACATCGACACCAAAGGCTGACTAACTTACTTGACCCAGCCAGAGCCCATTAGCATGTGGTTGTACGGTGGTCACAATCTTCAAATCCGAGACTTATTAGGCCCTTATGCGGCACGGACGACGGATTGCCCCCTTCAGCTTGTGAAGGGTAGCCAATCGCTCTTTCATCAGTTGATCCAGCAGTCGCCCGCGCCAATGTTTAGATGGTAAGTTTCACCCAGAGTAGAAGGTAGAGTAGAGGAAGCAACAACGGCTCATCAGCCAAGCTCAACGAGCTCATCATGTCCAGAAATATGTTTGTGACCCAAAGGTCAACCAATTCCTCCAAAGAGGCAAGATAAAGATATCCTACTGGATATTAAGCATGGCTAAGCATTTCTAGTCTACAGGATTACTATATAATTTCTACTCAGGGTATCAAGTATATAAGGCGACAAGCGGATCAGGCTGGTGTGTCAATCGACACGCCAGTAAATTGAAAATAGCATGTATAATTTTAAAACAATAAATAATGCCCCTTTTAAAAACATAGGATAAAAACATGAGAGGGGGGGGGGGGCATGCCTTCGTTGATGAATCGTCTTCTTCTTCAGTAGGCTGATTATATCCACGTTCTTCCATAAGCTGATTATATCCACGTCCAACCACGTCACTCCCTACTCGTCGTAACGATAGCAAATGGCAACCAAATAAATACCAAAGCAATAATTACCAAATTCAAATAAAATACGAATGTGAATGAAGGGAGTAGTAGTTGAAGAAGAAGATAGGACAACTTGATAGAATTGTGGAAGTGAGTTGTGGGAACTCGGATATATGAATCAAATGGCATATACGGGATGCCCGAATAGATTATCAGAATTGGATGTAGTGCTAGGATATTAATAATAGAATGTCGTCGGCATGGATAGGATGATAGGATAGATTATCATAGTAGATTGTCGACATAAGACATATGGATGGACCTCACCATATCTAATTGCTTACAAACCCGACATAGGGTTATAACATAGTTGGTCAAACACTTGTAACATCGGAAAATTAAATAACATAATGTAGCATAACTAGATTACTAGCAACATGTAAACAAGACATAACAATGAACAATATCATATTAGTTTGCAATCAGCAAAGAATATTTACCATACTAGTGATGTAAACAATATCTAGGATTATCTAGCATGGTGACACAAGCATATAACAATACAAGGTAAGCTAAACATCATCATAAAACCACATCCAATGCAAGCTAAAGTTAATACTAGGAACACATGCATTACACTAGCAAATCATATAGCTAAACACCACAAAATATAAGGTTAACATAATCAATAAACAACTACTTCCATAGCTATAATTCAACGATAATAAACTAAGAACACTACACATGGTGTAACAATATATAAAACATATTAACCATGTCATAGAAAGATATCAAACTAGGATATGTTCATTATACATGAACAACTCAATTACCTTTCATAACAAGCATAACATTACATGCGCAAAGTACTAAGCACATTATATACTAAACAAAAAAATATCATTACAAGCACATAACAAACAAAGCATAGTATATACTAAGCAAGGTCATGACATAACACTATATGACTAATCACGAAGGAAATAGAAGACTATACAATTGAGAGATACTATAACACAGTACCAAATTACGAGCCAGCATAACATTACCAACATGAGAGAACAAATCATACAAGTACATAATACATAACACACTCATGTCATTCTAATGACTACTTAAAAGAAAACTTAGGCTCACAAGTATATACAATAATATGATTAAATCATGCAATACTAATGTGACATACAAACTACCATAAGAACGAGATGATATACTACACCAAGTAACACACAACTAGCAAGGAAACATACATGTAAGAGACACACTATATACTTCTTGAACCAAACAACCACTCAGAGCATATTATCATCTACTCAACCAGGAAAACTATCCTTGCATACATAGAGACCAAGCAGTATAACATGTAATGCTAATTTGAAAAGGATCTAAACATTTATAAACATACCATAAAGAACTGAGCAGTCGAATGTGACATGAAGATAGATCCTATATAGCTATACAAACATGCAAGACATTAAAATACATCCTAAGACAAAAGCTGCGAGACTAGAATAAATCATATGCAACACATGGCACACAAGATATCCATGATACATATTAAGCATGGATAATAAACAAGAAAAACAACATAAACGCAAATATGATAAGCTACTTATAACATGAACACACCAACTAATTCTATGCATGGGTACTAGACAACATGAGCAATCAAAGAATACAATCTACTTGTAAAATATACCAACTTATTTCAAGGTAGTACTTAACAAGTGATAAACAAATCATCAACTCATAGATAAACATGCCTTCACAATACAAACTAATAGTAACAATTCATGCATGTATAAGGGATTAAACATCGATCAAGATTGCACAATATGTCGCCACAAGATATTACCATAATCATGCTAGTGATTATAAAAAAAACAACACCAGGAATTTTAATTATACCGATAAACCACAAACTAATATTTAAATACAAACGACCATCTAAACATGTCACACAAATATGCTAAACAGCAATTACAGACAACTCCTACACATGTGATTTAACTAGTAATAAATCACACACAAAATCAAGCATATAAATTAAATACATTTTGACCCAAAGTTCGATATATGAAAGCCTAGAGTAAATTCTACCCAATGGATTTAAAATCCAGCACCACCAAAAGGTTTCTAAGGTCATCTAGATACTTGCACATGTTTAGATCGAAGCGTGAAGACGAACCACCGAGAAAGGATTTGCATGACAAATGTGAGTATTCAACGAATTGGCATCAATGGAATTTGATCTATGATCGTCGGATTGGAGACATGTCTTCTCCGTGGGATTGCTGGATATGTGTTGCACAAGGTGACGCAAAAAGATCTCACGAATTTGTGATCAATGGTATAGCTAGATGAAATACTCATGTCGGTGTCGGATGACATGGTTAGGAGTTGGAGTGGATAGTGGCATGGATAGATTGCAAAAGGATGTCTAGGAGACAGGGCTACATGATATGAGATAACTATGCATGGGAAGCGATCTGATTCTCACCATAGCGACGAACTCGTCCAATGAAGTCGATGAAACCGAGCACATGTGTACGCGCAATTCGTCCGTTGAGATCAACAAATCCAGCTTCAGGTCGCCTGAATTGGTCATCCTCCTCCTCGTGGTTCATACGGCGCTGCAGTTTGTACAGGTGTTGCCGGAGTCGCTGGGAACGTGGTCGACATCCGTAGACGGTGTGAGCGGAGCTTCACGAAATTGGATCGTGGGAAGAGCTAGGATTTGTTCTGGCGGCGAGATGAGATATGAAAGGAAGAGCAGGTAGGGGTCGACCGTGTAGTTTAAACAGGCAGGGGTGAGGCGGATGCTTTGCTTACTGGCGTCTCAGCGTGGGCGCGTGCATGGACAGGAAGTAGTGCGAGCATGGACTGAAAAATGAATGCCAGAGTAAATAGAATTGATGCGTCAGTTTTAGGTGCGAGCTGCCGTTTCTCTGGCTGGCTGCGTTACTGCGTGCAGGAGAGGAAGAGGATACATCGCCAGGCTTCGTCTCAGCTGAGCTGGGACTTTGTCCGGTGCGTACGGGAGACAAACGATCGAGGGCTTGCTAGCTGGGCTTGGTCTGTTGCATCGGTAGAAAAAGAAAGAAAAACAGGAGACGATAAAAAGGTTCGATGGGTGCACGTTGTACGTAAGTACACATGTGCAAGCTACAACAATGACGTGCACGTGCATGTATATACCTCAACACCCAATCGGACTCTAGAGAGAAGAAAGATATGAGAAAATAGCAAGGAAGGAAATAAATCAACCGATGATGTACTTGTTGAGTATTGGCGTATATGTGCATGGCTACGTGTGATTAGCTGGAGAACCAAATCCAATTAGGATTTTAGATAGAATGAAATAAGAGATAAAAGAAATAGATTTTCCTAAAAAGGAAAATCTAGAAAATGCTATAAAGCTCTAAAAATTATGAAACGAATTTACGAAAACAAAATCAAATTCAAAAGTGAATATTTTAATATGCTGAAGTTAAGAAAATACGTTCTAACTTGAAGCAAAAATAAAATAAACGATTTATTCAAGTTGGTGCTAAATTCATTTTAAAGCTTCATGTTTCAGAAAAAATGAATTAATGTTTAATTAACTAAACGAAACTTTCTAGTTCTCATTTTTAGATTAAAGTATCTTTGAAAACTCCAAAAATCGGTCTGTTACAACATCTAAGCAATTAAACTAAGCATGGCTATGCATATACCTAGCAAGTATACTTATCTCGGGCTAACACTTCAATCATATGGATCTTAGGAAGGATACAGGTAATGGCAACAGATTTCTAATGCAACTAGTAGGATACTCTTATCCGAGCAAAAGACATTTGGAACCGAATGCAATATTATAGTGGGGAAAAATAATTACGGAAATATAGGAGGAGACATGCTCAGAGGGGGGATTACGCTTGCCTTGTTCAGGGGGCTGGTAATACGGGTCGTCAGGGTATTGTGGGGGCACCCCGACTGCTTGATCTATCGATGCATAAAAACACCGGAAAGACAACAATCAATAATCGCACAAGCAAACAGGTGCAATGCACAACCACATGATGGCATGACATTTTAATGCACTGAAATCTAACCAACCAGTTAAATGGAGTGCAACGTAATTATTTCGGTAAGAGGAGATAAAGCCTCATATTTAAGTTGATGTTTTCCTTGCTTCCTAAAAAGTGCAGTACTACAATTGTGTTCAAACATGCATGAAGATGATGTTAATGGACAGTACATATTATTCTGAGCATTTTGATGTATTAACACATTTTTCTGATAATCCAATAAGAAGTTATTGTATTTTGAATATTTGATTTAATGCTGCCATTTTACTAACATCACTTAAAAAGCATCAAAACTAATTATCCATGTTTGGGAAAGAGGTGAAATATGAAGTATATTGAGTGCTGAACATTTTGGTATATCAAACTTAATTTTTGGATCAATATCTAATAAGTTATGGATTTTCCAAAAATGATTTCTTTTCTGCCATTTTAATTATTCTAATAAAACAGCAATTAAATTAGTTTAGTGGGATGTGTGAGTTATACCAATAGACAGGTTTTATTTCTCTGAACATTTTGATATATTATTTGTAATATTTGGACCAATATTGCAAAAGATATGGATTTTGCAAGTTTCCACATTTTTCTGCCTTTTATTTTAATTTCCAGAACAATCGTAGCCGAACGTTTTTCACTGGGCGGTGCTCTACACACGGTCACTGACGTGTGGGCCAGTGGCCACGCTGGCAGCCCAGTCAGCCAGAGGCCCACGGCGCGCTGACCACGGTCATGCCACGACCGGCGTGACGCGGCGCGGTGACCGCGACGGGGCGGGCATGGCCTCGACGCCACGGGGGGTGCGGGGGCGAGTTAAGTGCCGCGTTCGACGTGCGCGACCCCGGTGAACCTATCTACGGCGGCGCCACTACCTATTGGTCACGGGAGACGCCGGAATCATCCGCGTTTTGCGGCGGCCGACGGCGAGCTACGGCGAGCTACTCCTAGGCGACGCGACAGTGGGAGAGGAGGAGGGAGACGATGTCCCACAGGACGGCGTGCTTACCCTCGTCGCATGAGACCCAGAGGCTGCAGAAGAGGAGGACTGGAACGGCGGCGTGCTTGCTCGAGGTCCGGCAGCCGGAGTCGAAGAAGACGGCGCCGATCTCCGCAATGACAGCGCCCCGGCTCGATTCCGTGCACGGAGAGGGAGAGGGAGACTAGGCGGAGACGGTGGCGTGCTTCACTTGGCTCGGGGAGGCTCCAAATGCCTGCGACGAGCTCGGCGAGCTCGGGCCAGTGGCGGAGGGAAAAGAGAGGGGGCGAGGGTGCAGAGGAGGAGACGAGTGCGGAATGGGAGCAGAGCGTCTCAGGGGGGCCCTCCTTATCTCCTCGACGTGGCAGGAGGAGCAGGGGGGCCTGGCGCGCGGCGCAGGACGACGTGGGGGGGGGGGCCTCCATCGCTCGTCGGCAACGGCGCGTCCGTGTCGTGCGGGAGGAGAGAGACGACGCGCGAATTACAAAAAACCCCTGTATTTCTTTTCCAGTTTACGAGTAAGTCCTTTTTCTGTTTCTTTCTTTTCCTTTTAAAACCAGTAGCTCTTTGGGGATTTATTTGGGGCACTTAACTCATTTCAAAATAATTAAAATATTTGGGCAGCCTCCCCATATCATGTAGAGGCTCCACAAAAATTGGCGTCTCAAAATAAAATCTTTTGAGCAACTTTTGTGCATTGGTTTTGAATATGGCATTTTCTTAATTACCAATTTATAATACTTTAGAATTTTTAAGCAAGTTCAAAATATTATTTTGAACTCTTGGAACTTCCTTGACAAATATGTTAGGTCACAAACTTTTGTTCAACTACTTAATATCATTTCACTAGTATTGTTGTTTGTTTCAAATGGACAACAATTATGCATGGATGCCATGATGCATGGGAGGAAAGAAAAGTGAAATTTTGGTTCAAATTTCACAATACCAAAAGTAGGCTGTTACAAATCTACCCTCCTTACAGGAATCTCGTTCCAAGATTCTAAGATTGCGGAAAGAAGTCGGAATACTCCTCACGAAGATTAGACTCCCTTTCCAAGGTTGCTTCTTCTTCGGAATGATGAGACCACTGAATTTTTAAAACTTGGTGGTCTTGTTACGAGTCTTCCTTTCTGCTTCATCCAGGACACGGATATGATGCTCACGGTAAGTGAGATCTTCCTGGATATCCAGTTCCTCATGATTGACTCCATGGATAGGATCCTTGAAACATCGTCGAAGTTGGGATACATGAAACACATCATGCACATCTGGGAAGTTGGTCGGTAACTCTAATTTGTAAGAAAGATCTCCTCGCTTGGCCAAAACAGTGAAAGGGCCAACATAGCGAGGGGCTAGTTTTCCCTTGATCCCGAAGCGGCGAACGCCTCGAAGGGGAGAGACACGGAGGTAAGCTTTATCACCGATTTCATAGTGCACCTCCTGATGATGCTTGTCGTAGTAACTCTTCTGTCTTGCTTGAGCAATCTTCAGATTTTCTCGTATGATTCTAACTTTCTCCTCAGCTTCATTGATAATATCCGGACCAAAGAGTGCCCTCTCTCCGGTCTTAGACCAATTTAGAGGAGTGCGGCATTTTCTTCCATACAGAACCTCGAATGGGGCCATACCCAGACTGGCTTGATAGCTATTGTTGTAGGAGAACTCCGCGAAAGGAAGGTACTTCTCCCAATCCTTGCCAAAAGAGATTACACATGCCCTAAGCATGTCTTCCAGAACTTGGTTCACTCTTTCGGTCTGACCATCAGTTTGGGGATGGAAAGTTGTGCTGAAGTTGAGACGGGTGCCCATAGCAGTTTGGAAACTAGTCCAAAACTGGAGGTGAATAGGCTTCCACGATCAGAAATTATCTTCTTGGGAATGCCGTGAAGGACGACGATACGAGAAGCATACATATCTGCCAACTTGGCAGCTGTAATATCAACGCGAACGGGGAGGAAGTGAGCCACTTTTGATAGTCGATCAATGATGACCCAGATGGCATCGTTTCCTTTTGGAGACTTTGGCAGACCAGTAATGAAGTCCATACCAATTTCATCCCATTTCCACTCAGGGATAGCAATAGGGCGAAGAGTACCGGCAGGCCTTTGATGTTTAGCCTTTACCCGTCGACAGGTGTCGCATTCAGCAACATACTGGGCAATTTCTCGTTTCATCCGAGTCCACCAGAATTGTGGTCGAAGGTCTTGGTACATCTTGGTACTACCGGGATGGATAGAGAGAGGAGATTCATGAGCTTCTTGGAGGATCAACTCTCAATTTTTGTTTCTTTGGCACTACCAAGCGGTCACCAAAATAAACAACTCCGGATTCATTGACAGAAAAACATTTGCCTTCCCGCTAGCAATGTTCTCCTTGATTTTTGAATACCTTGTCACGGGTTTGAGCTTCCTTTATCTGGTCTACAAGAGTAGATTTGATTTCCAGATTTGCAAGGTAGCCAGATGGAACAATTTCCAGGTTCAAACGGGCGAACTCTTCATGAAGAGCAGGTTGGGCCTTTTCAATCATCAGATTGTTGCAATAGGACTTCCGACTTAGTGCGTCAGCCACGACGTTTGCTTTGCCGGGTTGATAGTTCAGACTCATATCATAGTCGTGATTAACTCCAACCAACGCCTTTGCCTGAGATTTAAATCCGGCTGGGTGAAGAGGTACTTCAGACTTTGTGATCCGAGAAATCTCGCAACGGTTACCAAACAGGTATGGTCTCCATTGCTTCAGAGCATAGACCACCGCGGCAAGTTCTAGATCATGAGTTGGGTAGTTGTGCTCATGCGGCTTCAATTGACGGGAAGCATACGCCACCACATGGCCATCTTGCATTAGCACACAGCCCAAGCCTTGCAGAGAGGCGTCACAGAAGATGACGAAATCCTTGCTTGTGTCCGGAGGACAAGCACAGGAGCAGATGTGAGTTTGGCTTTCAGTGTTTGGAAGCTCTCTTCAGCTTGTCCGTCCATTCGAACTTTTTATCCTTCTTGAGAAGGTCAGTCAGGGCCTTGGCTATCTTGGAGAAACCTTCGATGAATCGGCGGTAGTAACCCGCCAATCCGAGAAAGCTACGAATGTCCTTGACTGACATTGGAGTTTTCCAATCCAGAATGGACTGAATCTTGTCGGGAATGACAGCCACACCATTAGCGGATATCACATGACCAAGGAAGACAAGATTATCCAACCAGAACTCACACTTGGAGAACTTGGCATAGAGGCGGTGTTCTCGAAGTCGTGTCAGAACCAACCGAAGATGTTCGACATGCTCTTCATCGGTTTTGGAATAAACGAGGATGTCATCGATGTAAATGACGACAAACTTGTCGAGATAATCCATGAAGATGGAGTTCATGAGCCTCATGAAAGTAGCTGGAGCATTGGTGAGACCAAAGGACATGACGGTGTACTCATATGAGCCGTAACTAGTAACAAATGCCGTCTTTGGGATATCCTCCTTTCTGATCTTGATCTGATGGTACCTGACCTCAGATCCATCTTGGAGAATACCGTTGCACCAGCTAACTGATCCAACAATCATTGATGCGAGGAATAGGATACTTGTTCTTGATTGTCACCGCATTAACGGCCTATAGTCAGAGACTAGACGAGGCACGGTAGAATCTCTCTTCTTGACAAAGAGTACCGGACAACCCCAAGGTTAACTGCTAGGCTGAATGAACTCCTTCGCTAACAGCTGATCAATTTGCTCTTTCAACAGAGCCAACTCTTCCACCGGCATACGGTAGGGCTTCTTGGAAATCGGAGCAGTACCGGGAAGCAAATCTATGACAAACTCCACACTTCGATCAGGTGGCATGCCAGGCAATTCTTCCGGGAACACATCCGGGAAGTCACACACCACGTGTATTCCTGAATTTCAGGAGGGGTTGCCTTCCATAAAGTAGAGGCGGATCTCTGGTGAGTTGGGAATGACTGAAGAGGGAGGTCTTGATAGTGCCGACCAATACTCTATAATGTCGCCGGAAGAGGTGGTCACGGTAATGGTTTTAGCAGCGCAGTCAAGATTCGCCCTGTATTTTACTAACCAGTCCATGCCCAGTATGACATCAATGCCACTTGACCTCAGAGCTACCAACGCAAAAGGAAAAGATGAGTAACCTATGGTAATCTGGACCTTAGGAGTAACCCCACAGTTTGCCAGTTGGAGCCAGGAGTGGAGATCATCAAGGGACGGCTCATCTTCACGAACGGTATTTTGTGGTCTTTTGCAAAGCTATGGATATGAATGAATGCGATGCTCCAGAATCAAACAAAACTGTAGCAAGATTGTTGTTGATTCGTAGCTCACCCATAAGATGCCGGGGTCCTCTTCAGCTTCTTCAGCAGAGATGTGGTTCAGGCGACCACGCACAATAGGTCCAGCCTTGCCAGCTGGAGTGGCGGGGGCTCGTGCAGGAGTTATTGCGAGAGGTATCTTCTGGGGGCACTCCCTGGAGTAGTGGCCAGCCTGGCCACAGGTAGCAAGTGAGTCCAGGTGGAGCAGGTAGCATAGGACGGTACCCACTCCCGCCTACCCCAAGTGTCGAAGTAGTGGGGCGCGAGGGGGTGGCCTGTATCCTGCGGCTCTGGCATGAATGGAGCACGCGGCACAGCGCTGTAGGGAACAAACACCCTGCGCTTCTTGCTCTCAGAACCCGAGGAACTCTGGTGGTCCCTGTGTGCGGGCCTCTTGGAAGCCTCAAGTTCCTTTCTTCCTGCTCAAGAGTGAAAGCCTGGTTGAACAGCTCCTGATAGGTCTGGAACCTGAAGGGCAACAACTCATAGCGGAGCTGCGGCGATAGACCCTTGCGGAACAGCTCTTGCTTGTCAGCATCATTGGTCACGTCCCTTGGGGCGTAACGAGAGAGATGGTTGAACTCACGACCATAAGTGCGGAGGTCCATCCGTCCCTGTTGCAAATCCAGGAACTCCCTCCTCTTCAAGTCCATGATCGGCTGGGAATGTACTCCGCACGGAAGGCAGTGCGAAATCAGCCCAGGTGAAGACATGGTTGGCTGGAAACAAGCCACATGGCTTTCCCACCAACAGCCAGCACACCAACCAAGAGATAGGTGGCAAAGTTGACTTGCTCAGCCACTGGGACATGCAGCGCGGAGAACTTGCGCTCCAAGCACGAAGCCAATCATCAGCTTCCAGTGGCTCCTTAGCATCAGCAAAGGTGGGTGGCTGCGAGCGCAGGAACTCAGTGAGAGTGTTGCACCATTCCTCTGTGCATTCTGCTGCACCAACTGCTCAAGCAAGCGCTCATTGCGCCCACGGTTCTCCTCAATGGCCATCAAGACTTGAGCCATCGAGGGTGGTGGCGGCAGATCATCCTCATCATCATCGTGGTTACCGCACCACCACGGCCTCCACGACCTCCTCGAGCCATTCTGGAGATTTGACAATGACACGGTTAGTATCTTTCTCCGAATGGTCGAACAATAGCATTAGCGTCTACACAAGTACACAGACTAGGGACGATAATACTTTGCGAGAAGGAAAACAACAAGATAGAACTTGGGTCAAAGATCAGCATCATGTGCTACTAGTGAGAGTTAAGAAATCACAACTTAACACACTCTAGTTGACACAATCCGGGACCTTATGTTCAAGTCCGTGGGTTAAAACCCAAAGAAAGATCAAATGATTTGATTCGGTAGAAACATCGGTTGATTTGGGATTGCAACGCAGCGGGAGCAACTGACACATAACACTAAAGGTCGAACCCACCCACGTTTCTAATCATTTTGAAGTAACAGATGAGGAGTAAAACCTTTAAATCAAATGAGGTAAGATTGCTCCGAGATTAGAGGGTAACCAGATAAGGAGTAAAAAGAATCCTAAGATGGTTTTCACAACTCATTTTTAGGTTAAAATATTTTCACAAACACTAGACTCAACGTCGACCAGTAGAAGGGTTTCCTACATGCAGTACTGCTCTGATACCAACTTGTGGCACCCTGACCCGACTGCTATACAGAGATGTTGCATGTCACCGGTTACGCGATACAACCGGAGGTTACGGGTTTACCAATCCCCGGCCAAAACCTTTGGCAGGCGTTGCTCGAGATAACCGGCAACGCAACACCCTGATTGATGCCGTAACACAGGCGCAACCCTCAATGCATAATAGAGAGATCAAGACTTGTGGAACAACTGGCACATCACAGACTCTACGAATCAAAGCATTATAGTTCAACTCTTATAATAGAGAAAGATAGCAAATATTACAACCAGAGGTCACAGACCCGACAGTACAACATGCAGAAGCGAATTAAGTTGTTCTAAACAACAAGATCCAGATTATGGCCTAAGAGACCTATAAATAAACATTCCAGCGCCAGCTGTTTCGGGATGTCCCAAGCTGCCACCTAGGAACCCAGACTACTCGTCGACGTCCACAAAGAACCCATCTTCAGTGTCGGTGAAGTCCTCCACTGAAATCAAATAAACAACGTTGAGTTCGACGAACTCTGCAAGATTATTAGAGCTACAAGCTCGATGATTGGCTTTCAAAGGTTTTATGGCTGTTTTGCATAAAGCTGGTTTTCTTTGTAAAGGACACCTAGCATCGACTAATCAGAATATTTTCGAAAGGGGGCAAGAAGTAAACTCTTTTCTTTTGATCAACTTCATCAACAACCACCATCGATCACTTCACCTGTCCACCAAGGCACCTCCCCGAATCACCCTCGAGGAAGTCAACCTTGCCATCTTGAGTGGTACCTTTAGTACCCAGGTTTTAATCATTTTGTTCAAGTTATTCTATGATCTTACCTTCACTTCCCAAGTCGCCCATAACCGCGAACACGGCTTTTCGAAAAGATTTTACCCTGCAGGGGTGTACAATGTTTGCCACGCGTACCGCCCGGCCCATTACCTAGCTTTTAGCTCTCTTCCTTGGAGAGCCGGCTGGGTGGGAGCGGTGTCGACTTCTCCCTCGTTAAGGACTTCCCAGGATCATCAGTGGCGGCAGGACACAGATCACCACACCCTGCCGCACGGCCACTCATTTTCCTAACACCACCATCCTCATCCCAGTTCATACCACCATCATCACGCACGCGCAAATGGAAGCCCGGACTAGAGGACCCGGGCTAGCCCCGCCGAGTTATTTAGTCTATGAGGGTTCCTGCACTGCGAATACATAGGCCTCACGCATGGTTGCACGCTCAGTCTTGGTTCAAGAGGTAAAGAACTCGCACTTAGGCGGCGAGAACGAGACAACCCACCACATTCCATGTGGCCTCTCATCCCCGCCTTTAAGCAATTTATTATCCATCACCACCATTTTCCATCACATCCGGTCATTCCATCAACTGTTCCAACAATGAAACCTCCACCGAACATCTAAGCAATTAAACTAAGCATGGCTACGCATATACCTAGCAAGTATACTTATCTCGGGCCAACACTTCAATCCTATGGATCTTAGGAAGGATACAGGTAATGGCAACAGATTTCTAATGCAACTAGTAGGATACTCTAATCCGAGCAAAAGACATTTGGAACCGAATGCAATATTATAGTGGGGAAAAATAATTGCGGAAATATAGGAGGAGACATGCTCAAGGGGGATTACGCTTGCCTTGTTCGGGGGGCTGGTAATACGGGTCGTCGGGGTATTGTGGGGGCACCCCGACTGCTTGATCTATCGATGCATAAAAACACCGGAAAGACAACAATCAATAATCGCACAAGCAAACAGGTGCAATGCATAACCACATGATGGCATGACATTTTAATGCACTGAAATCTAACCAACAGTTAAATGAAGTGCAACGTAATTATTTCGACAAGAGGAGATAAAGCCTCATATTTAAGTTGATGTTTTTCCTTACTTCCTAAAAAGTGCAGTACTACAATTGTGTTCAAACATGCATGAAGATGATGTTAATGGACAGTACATATTATTCTGAGCATTTTGATGTATTAACACATTTTTCTGATAATCCAATAAGAAGTTATTGTATTTTGAATATTTGATTTAATGCTGCCATTTTACTAACATCACTTAAAAAGCATCAAAACTAATTATCCATGTTTGGGAAAGAGGTGAAATATGAAGTATATTGAGTGCTGAACATTTTGGTATATCAAACTTAATTTTTGGATCAATATCTAATAAGTTATGGATTTTCCAAAAATGATTTCTTTTCTGCCATTTTAATTATTCTAATAAAACAGAAATTAAATTAGTTTAGTGGGATGTGTGAGTTATACCAATAGACAGGTTTTATTTCTCTGAACATTTTGATATATTATTTGTAATATTTGGACCAATATTGCAAAAGATATGGATTTTGCAAGTTTCCACATTTTTCTGCCTTTTATTTTAATTTCCAGAACAATCTTAGCCGAACATTTTCACTGGGCGGTGCTCTACACACGGTCACTGACGTGTGGGCCAGTGGCCACGCTGGCCGCCCAGTCATCCAGAGGCCCACGGCGCGCTGACCACGGTCATGCCACGACCGGCATGACGCGGCGCGGTGACCGCGACGGCGCGGGCATGGCCTCAACGCCACGGGGGGTGCGGGGGCAAGCTAAGTGGCGCGTTCGACGTGCGCGACCCCGGTGAACCTATCTACGGCGGCGCCACTACCTATTGGTCATGGGAGATGCCGGAATCATCCGCGTTTTGCGGCGGCCGACGGCGAGCTACGGCGAGCTACTCCTAGGCGACGCGACAGTGGGAGAGGAGGAGGGAGACGATGTCCCACAGGACGGCGTGCTTACCCTCGTCGCGTGAGACCCAGAGGCTGCAGAAGAGAAGGACCGGAACGGCGGCGCGCTTGCTCGAGGTCCGGCAGCCGGAGTCGAAGAAGACGGCGCCGATCTCCGCAATGACAGCGCCCCGGCTCGATTCCGTGCACGGAGAGGGAGAGGGAGACTAGGCGGAGACGGTGGCATGTTTCACTTGGCTCGGGGAGGCTCCAAATGCCTGTGACGAGCTCGGTGAGCTCGGGCCAGTGGTAGAGGGAAAAGAGAGAGGGGGCGAGGGGCAGAGGAGGAGACGAGTGCGGAATGGGAGCAGAGCGTCTCAGGGGGGGCCTCCTTATCTCCTCGATGCGGCAGGAGGAGCAGGGGGGCCTGGCGCGCGGCGCAGGACGACGTGGGGAGGGGCCTCCATCGCTCGCCGGCAACGGCGCGTCCGTGTCGTGCGGGAGGAGAGAGACGACGCGCGAATTACAAAACCCCCATGAATTTCTTTTCCAGTTTACGAGTAAGTCCTTTTTCTGTTTCTTTCTTTTCCTTTTAAATCCAGTAGCTCTTTGGGGATTTATTTGGGGCACTTAACTCATTTCAAAAATAATGAAAATATTTGGGCAGCCTCCCCATATCATGTAGATGCTCCACAAAAATTGGCGTCTCAAAATAAAATCTTTTGAGCAACTTTTGTGCATTGGTTTTGAATATGGTATTTTTCTTAATTACCAATTTATAATACTTTAGAATTTTTAAAGCAAGTTTAAAATATTATTTTGAACTCTTGGAACTTCCTTGACAAATATGTTAGGTCACAAACTTTTGTTCAACTACTTAACATCATTTCACTAGTATTGTTGTTTGTTTCAAATGGACAACAATTATGCATGGATGCCATGATGCATGGGAGGAAAGAAAAGTGAAAATTTGGTTCAAATTTTACAATACCAAAAGTAGGCTGTTACAATAGTAGCAAGTAATATGGAACACATGTATGCATAATGATAAGTAGAACATCCTACAATGGTCATAGAGTGTAGATGAAAATCTGAATATGATAGGTGTACACTTTGGAAAGATGTATATGTGAGTAGAGGTAAAGCATGCATAAGTTTCATCCAACTTCCAAACTCTTCTACTTAAGTTAATGATTGCAATAAGGTATTCATTGGTGTCAAGCTCTCATTGCCCCTATCATAGCATCTTGAATGATTAAGGTTAAAGTGAAAGCAAATATGAGTAGTGTGCTTGATAAAGAAGGTTGATGTCTCATGCCCCTTGAATACAAGTACTACACCATGATTACTCAACTTAGGAAACAAAGCAAGTTCAAGTTATATATCATTGTAAGTAATAATAGTATCATCAAGAGCGTCAACTGGGGTACCTCTTGTCCCAGATATGGAACAAGCCCATATCAAAATGACAAGACAAACAAACAAATGAAAATCTCAACACCCTTTTTATTTACCATTTGGAATAGTTTTTATTGCAAGGTGTATCACAGAATTCACCATAGTATGTAAGTAAATTTCCACCATGAATGATGCATGGCTTAGATTAGCGGCCCAGGCGTCTCTCTAACCATTTATACAAACTCATTTAAACTACTTCATTTCCACTCATTTCACATGATAGCATCCATAAACAAAAGTACATGATATCAACTAAATGAGATGAAGAGCATGTTGAAAGCTTGCATGTGACAGCACATATGGGCTAACTCCAACCAACATTTATCAAGCCACTAGCATCATAATCTTAATCACAATGGGTCATGTTTTATTATGCAAATAAAAGAAATTGTGCATCAAGTTCGTGAGAGCTATATAACCAATTTTTTCCATTGCAATCAATAACATAAACATTTTCATTCAGAGGTAAGATAACACAAACAACATGTTAAACATACTCGGAATAGCATAAAGCCAATAGGTAGATATGGTGGACTCACTGGAATAACTTTGGTTGAAGGTGTTGGAAACAAGTTTTTGCTTGTTGGAGTTTTTGGGCTAGCAAAAGGGAGAAAGTTGACCATCTAGATGCATGCATGAGTGTCCATAGAACTAACTAATCCATGTTAAACCAAGTAAATAACAATCAGCACCAAAACATGAATAAGTGATAGCTCTACAAAAAGAATTTGCAAACTATTACTCATAAACAAGCTCATGAATCATGCAACTATATGTATCATTAAAAATCAAGTCAAACATCCCTTTTCCCAATCTTATAAAAGCATCCAACATATTTCAACCCATATTTCCAGTAGCTCTCTCATATATAATTGATAGTGTGGTGGTCTCTCAAGACTCAAACAAAAAAAAAACGACGCTCCAAGTTTATGCGATAAAGTGTTTCGATCGAAAAACAGAAGTTGGACGTGTGCAAACCGAGAGTGTGTAGGTCCAGCGGGGTTGTCTTCACATCCCCAAGCTTATGGTCTTCACCATCCTTGGATAGCTCTTGGTGCATCTCCTCCAATCCCTGTGAAAAAACTTCAAAACACCGTTTCTCCCATCTCTTTTCTGTGGGGTGCATTAATAGTGATAAACAAATAGGTTCCTTGCTGCATATAATCCTTGAACAAAAATTCATATGAATGTCCAGAAAGTATATAATGTTGTATGCCTACTCATAAACTCAATTGGATCAAAAAGATTCAACTTAAAAGCTCAAAGCATGCATCAAACAAAATGGGACAGAATCTGTCCAGAAAAACAGCAGCAGCAAAACGTATTTTTCTACCCTACCAAACTTTCTCGAAAAATTCCGAAAAAATTCATGCATACAGAGGATGAAAAGTTGCAACTACAGTTCAAATATGAGCTCATTCGGAGTTACAGAATAAGAATTAAAAATCATACCGTGCACTGACTCGTGCAGGAATAAAATCTCCGAACGCTATAAGCAACTTTTTCAAACCAAAAAGGGTAAAACTTGGCACTTTATTAAAAACTCCAGAACCTAACTAGACACAAAATCTCTTGTTACAGCAAGAGGACACAAAGAAAAATCACACACAAAAATAACCGGGTTGCCTCCCGCAAAGCGCTTTCTTTATAGCCATATAGCTAGGCTTCTTACTTGTTGTTTTATTGTGGACGAAGCTCATGAGGGAGCTTGAACTTTGGTGGTTCCCTCTTCCTTGGAAAGTGTTCCATGCACTTCTTGTGTGGAAACTGAAACTTTACATTCCCTTCCTTTGAATCAATGATAGCACCTGTGGTACGAAGAAAAGGTCTTCCAAGAATAATAGGACTAGAGGTTTTATTCCCCATATCCATGATTAGAAAATCCACAGGCACAAAAGTCATATGTAACTCTACCATAACATCACTTACTTTTCCCAAAGCATGTTTAATAGAGTCATCAGCAAGTGCTAGTTCAATAGAGCATTTTTCAAGATTTTTCAATTCAAGCACTTCATATAGTTCTTTAGATAAAACAGAGACACTAGATCCTAGATCAAGTATGGCATGGTGTGTCTCTTTTCCAATAGTTACTAGTACCTTAGGTATCCACATATCCCCAAGCTTAGGTGGTATCATAGCCTCTTGGTTGTACCTAGCAATCTTTTCTTTCAAGACATGATTAGCAATATAAGAACCAAAACCTGCTTGGTTAGTGTTGATGGAAGGATCACTTGCAAATTTTTGTAAGATAGATATTAATTCATGCAAGCTACAATTTTCTAAGTCAAGCAAAGGATCCTTGACTTCATTAAGCATTTTAACTTCCTCAACTTCAACCTCTTTCATTACCCCAATAGATTCTTTAGCAACTCTCTCTTGCTCATGAATGTGTTCCCAAGACTTATTGATAACCTCTTGGCAATATTTTATTGTTTCCTCATGTTTTTGGGCTGTAATGATGCTCTTTAATGATGAGACTTCCTTAGTAAGCTGATCTACCCTTTCAAACAAAGCATCTTGTTTTTCAAACTTAGAGATAAATTCCTTATTAAGCTCTTTTTGGGTAGATATAAAAGATCTAATGGTGTTTTCCAAGTCACTAGAAACATTACCACTAGAAGCATATTTATTTGGCACATATGGGGGTTTATTATAAGAGTTATAATTGTTGTTACCATACCCATTATTACCATAGTTCCTAATGAAGTTGACATCAATATTTTCAGAATTGTTTCCAACTAGTTCTTGCAAAGGAACATTTTCAACACTAGGTTTATTAAGCAAAGCAAGAATAGTATCCATTTTAGATGACAAATCATTAGTTTCTTCAATAGAGTTCACTTTCTTAGAAGGATTAGGTGCCCTATCAGTATGCCATTGACTATAGTTTTGTAAAATGCTTTCCAATATATTTTTAGCTTCTACTATAGTCTTACTCATAAAAGCACCTCCAGCAGCAGAATCAAGTATGTTTCTAGACATGTAGTTTAAACCATTGTAGAAAGAGTGTAATATGGTCCATTCATTAACTCCATGTGAGGGACAAGTTCTAAGCATAAGTTTTATCCTATCCCAAGCCATAGCAACATGTTCATTTTCATTTTGCCTAAAAGAAAGGATGTTGTTTCTATTTTGCAAAATTTTAACAGGGGGATAATATTTCTTAATGAAAGCTTCTTTTAGATCATCCCAAGAATTAATACTACCAGATGGCAAGGAATGCAACCACTCTTTAGCTTTTCCTCTAAGTGAAAAAGGAAATAACTTCAGTTTTAGGATATCACTTTCCACATTTTTAAACTTTTGCATGTCACATATTTCAACAAAGTCATGAAGATGCATAGAGGCATCCTCCATAGCACTACCACCAAATTGTTCCCTAGTTATCAAGTTCAACAAACTAGGACTTACTTCATAACTCTCAGCATTTATCTTAGGTGTGGCAATAGCTCTCGTGATAAATTGATCATTAGGAGTGTTTGTGTAGTCACACAACTTAGTTCTTTCTCCCATTTTAGCAAGTTTTTTTGGTATTTTTAATTTTTTATGCAAAACTGAAATAAATATGATATGATATGCAATGACACTAACAAAACAAATAAATTGCTTTGTAAGTAAAGATGGATAAGATGGTGCTCACGTAGGTGCAACCTCCCCAAGCTTAGGTGTTAGCACAAGTTGGTGACGTTGACTTTGTTGTGAGATGAATGCGATGATGCACACCCTTGGATAAATCTCTCAGCTACGATTCCCCGGCAACGGCGCCAGAAAACGTCTTGATGATCCCGAAGAGCAAGTCTTGATGCCTGCAAAATAAACGGGATTAGGTTGAGACTCCAAGTGCAGAGTGTATAGTAAGTGGAAGACAGTTTTCCCCACGAGGGGTGACTCGAGGGTTTAATATCGAACTCTCGGGGAATCTGAAGTGGTAGATTTATCTTCTTATCCTTCTTTTGGTTACCTACAAAACAAGGTTAGATGTTTTGGTCCTCAACCTCACCTGTGGTTGTCAAGCACAAGGTGTAAGAATGATATCAGGATAGTTATGCAATGCAAACAAGAAATAAATATGCAATGATGGTGGATGCAATGATAAATGATATTTTTGGGTTTTTGAATGATGTATGCAAGATGAAAAGTATTTTTGTATTTTCGGATTTAATGATGGCTGAAAATAGAAAAGTGGTATATGGTGTTGGAAAGGTGTTTCTTATGATTAAAAATGGACTGGGGTTCATGGTTTCACAAATGCACTCTCTCTTTATAAAGTGGTAGACAATGGAACACACAAGTTAACATATGAGATTGCAACACAGGGTTTGATAACAAGTTACTTAGATATATGGGCATCACGTCCTAACATAGAGATCTTTTGGTTATTAACCTCTCTTATACTCCACCAAGATGCGAACTAAATCATAACACCTCAGTAATTAAGATAACTCAGAGTATAGCATTAAGTATCATGACATGAAGTGAAAATAAGAACATGCTAGATCTAGTCATGGAGTAGTGGCAATGGTCACGCCCACATCCCCGGTAGCATGGTATTTTAGTTTATCCCTAGTGAGGTAACAAAGTAAGGTAAAGATACCAAAGTGGATCGCAGAACTTTCTCTCACGTTCACTGCACTAGCCACCCCCCGTTACTCCAACTAATGCACACGTTCCCCCACACACGCTCTCATAAACATGCTTGATCAAAACAAGTAGACAAGAACGGGGTACATAATATGCATCTATACTCATAACTGAAACAAACATTGCAATCTCAAACATATATTAACTCATAAAGATCCACCACAAAGGTATTACAACGGTGACCGTAATCATGTTCAGCAGCTCATACGGTGCTAATTAGTGAAGCTCAAGAGAGGAGAGATACATAAGTTACTTCCACAAACCCATAGTCCAGAGGTGGACTACTCCCTCTTCATCATGGAGACGGTGGAGAAGTCGATGGAGAAGATGGAGACCACGCCGGCAGCGCCCCGCCGGAGTTTTCCCCCTCCAATCTGCAGCTCCTGATCTCCGTTTCGGTGTTTCTGTGTTTGTGCGGCGCTCCTTCCAGAGAACGTCGGGGGACCTTTTTTATAGGCGTTTTTAGGTCAAGACGATGTCGGTGGAGCGAAGATCGACGGCAACGGAGCCACGAGGCCAAACGGGTGGGTCCCACGCGGCCAGTACTGGCCGCGTGGGCCACCCGTTTGGCCTCGGGCCTCCGTTTGTTCGCTTCCTTTTTCCGTAGTCTTCTTCCTTCCAAATATTGACGCCCGTAAATTTCCAGGTGATTTCGTTGACGTTTGGGTCCCTGAAACATTAAAATACAAAACGGGTTTTCTGCCTGTGCAGGGTTAATTCCATAAAAATAGGAAATCATAAGATATTCCCAAAATCATGATAAAACATTGATATAACCCTTATATGATGCAAATATGATTGGAATATAAGCAATTAAAGTGCAAAGTTCATGTATGCATTTTACATGCATCACCGCTCTGTCAAATTTGCGCGACAAATCAAAAAAATTGCGCGCATGTTCTTTGCCGAGTCCCGCTGAAAATTGTGCACGCGAAGCCCACCTTTAGTCCCGGTTGGCATTTCCAACTAGGTCTAAATGGGCTTTAGAATAGTTTTTTGAAAACATCCTCAACAACTTTTGGAACATCCCCTTCAACCCAGCCGGCCATCTCCCACCTCCCACCCCTCCTTGCCGCACCCCGGTGGATCCCGACGGCGGAGGTTGTGGGCCAGCGTGTGGCGGCCATGGCCGGCGGCGGCGCGGCGCGGATGGCAGCTCGACGCCATCTGCTCGACGCGCTCCCTAGGGTGGCTGACCCGTTGGCGGTGTCTCCCTCCTACAACAACAACATTCGAGGCTCCGCCCCCCTGTGCTGTTGGTCTTCTCAAGCGACCTGCTTTGCCGTCTCCGGGCTGCCCCTGCTTCGGCGGTCTTCGGAGTCTCCGGGGGTCCTTGTTTATGGGTCGGGGCGAAATCCACGCGCGGCGTCTGCCAGCGCTGTCAACGGCAACGCTCGATGGTGCCGCTACCTCCTTGGAGGCGTTGGCATGACCCTTGCTGGACTTCCACCTCGAGTACCGGGGGAAACCCTAGGTCCGGCTTGCCGGATCGAGCAGCGGCGGCATCTGAGCGTCGTTCCCCTCTTGTAGGCGCTGCTTGGGATGCACGTGGTGGCTCTGATGTGGTGGCTGGAGTGCGGCGACGCATGGCTCCGAAGTCGATAGGGCGGAGACTTCTGGGGCACAATGTACGCCGGCGCCAGCTCCTCCTTGATGATCGATACACCAGTTCAAGTCGGGCCCTGCCTTCACCTGCCGACTCCTCTGGCACATAGGTGTGTGGTTTCTTTGGCCTGGGCAGTTTTGGAGCGATGGTCCTCTGGAGTAGTTGGCACTGGCTATGACATGGATGGAGGCAAAGGCTGGGCGATGTTTCATGTTGTTGTAGTTTGTAGGTTGAGGTACCGCCTCACTTAGTCGTTGTGAGGACCTGTTGTTTGGCTGTGTTACCGCATCGTTGGATGCCGGAATCGATGTAATCTAGACTCTGTCCTTTTCTTCTAATGCCAAGTGACACGCAAAGCTTTTGGGTGTTCGCAATAAAAATGACCATTTTTTACAGCTATGTTATGCTTTACAATCATCTATTTTACGCTTTCATAATCATGTGTTTCTAGTTCTCGTGATTCAAAAAGGACGTTTAATGTTTTTCTTGACCATGCTTATTTGTACTCCCTCCGTTCGGAAATAGATGTCTTAGCTATCTCAAAATTTAGATGTATGTACACACTAAAATATGTCTAAATACATCCAAAATTTGAGATAGATAAGACATCTATTTCCGAACGGAGGGAGTAATAGAGTTACCAACATATTAGGCTCGCATCTAAAAAAACATACATAATTAGGCTTGCCACATGCAAAATCTTGAACACTAACTATGCAATCGCGTGGCTTCGAGCCGCCTCCCGTCGTCGACCTAGATTAGGATTATTTATTAGGGTTTAATTTTTATTTTAAATTTTGATGTAAAATTGAACTACATTCGAGCTGTTCATTTAAATTTGAGTTTTTTTTTTAAATAGCATGCTGTCGCGGTCAGGATTCAGTCCAAAGTCAGCGAAAAAAAAAAGCTTCCGAGCCCAAAGTAGCCGCACCGGCGCCTTTTGCTGAACTCCAGCGGTAACCGGCCCGGCCAGCAAATCAGCTCGAGCAGAAAGCAGTTCGCCGGAGCTAATGGCGACGCCCGCGGGTTCCCACACCACCTCGCCGACGGTGATGCCCGGGACGGCGGCGGTGGCAGCGTGCGCCGCCATGGCCGTGTCCTACGTCGCCGTCCTCTACGCCCCCACGCTCCTCCTCCGCCTCCCGCCCGCCACCTCGCTCCGCGCCTTCTTCCACCGCCGCTTCGTATGCGCGGCCATTTCCTCCGCCGCCTCGGTCCTCGCCACTGCGGCCCTCCTCCGCGTGAGTGCCCCTTCTCTCCCTCCAACCCTCGTCTGAGCCCTAGCTTTTAGTACCGGATAGAATCTCAAATCCCCTAATCTATGTGGGCATGTGGCTACCTCTTACCCTCCCCCCAGGTATGCAGCCTGAGTGACTCGTCGAAGGCGCTCGCGGTGTTCGGCATTCGTAGCGATCACTTGGTAATCAAGCTATCTGGTAGCATCACTTTTTGTTTGTTTGTTGTAATACACTAGTAAGTGTTGAGCTTTTGATGCTTGGACTGAAATGATTTGCTTGATCAGCTTGAGGCAGTAGTGATTCCACTTCTCCTTACGTCCCTAGTATATGCTGGGTCATTTGTCGCAAGACTCTGGGTCATGCCAAGCTCCTGTGACAGGGATGGCGGTGAGGTGGGAATCGGGTGCACTGAGAAGCTTGCTCGCTGGATGCAAACATCCTTACAAGATGTAATGGTGTGGCGGAACTTCGTAGTGGTTTGTTCTCATTACCTTAGTCTTTTGGTTACCATTCATTTGCACTGCTTATTAGATGCTGTGGAAATGTCTGAGAATATTTATGCTAGTGAATGAAGGATCTTTGACTGAACATCTAATTACAGGACTGTGTACTCAGCTAAGAATCTATATGTGCAAACTGTAACCTTTAGAATGCAAGCAGAACCATGAATTAGTGATGATGGGGATCAAATTAACCATGCAATGCAATTATAATTCATGAGGAAGGCTAAGTATTGACACCTAAAAGATAATTTCGAATACCAAGGAGTCTAATGACTTCTGTTTGCCATGGCCCCTACTAGTTCCCTTCTCCCTCTGCCACTGTTTGCCTTATTCTTTCAGCTGAGAAGCGAGAACTCAATGTCATTTTCTTTTCGGTGATCTTATTTGAGGATGATCTTTTGACCAGGCACCAATTACGGAGGAGCTGGTTTTCAGAGCATGCATGATACCTCTACTTCTATGTGGAGGATTCAAAATGTATAACATTATATTTCTGAGTCCAATCTTCTTCAGCCTAGGTAAATAGGTATAATATTGCACCAAATTTCATTTTGAATGAACCGGCCCGTATATCCTTCAGCTATTTGCAATTCGTCATTTTGGAAGTTGCAATTAGTGTATCAGTTTAGAACTGCTGTATGACCACATTCAGTTTTTACCTTTATGTTCAATGTTACTCTCAAGTAGTAACTGAAGCCTTTCTGTTCACAGCACACCTAAACCACTTGTTTGAACTTCACCAACAAGGATGCAACTTTATGAGATCTCTCCTGATTGTAGGTATTATTCCCTTTGCACCATCTAGTTTTCTCCTTTACTTGTGTATAATCTTCCTGTAACTTTATTGTTAGCATGAGCAATTAAGAAGAGCTATAATATCCTAGTTCATATTTGTTTCTGCCAGTGATATAAATTTACCTTTTGGAGTGTATTTTATTACTATACCTGGGATTTATCAAGAATGTTTTGGTACAATCCAATGTCCCTACTAAAGTGCAGGCAGTCGCTTGTATAAGCACCTATGTATATCCGTTATGTTTTATTTAGTCACAGTATGTTCTTAGATGTTCCCTGTCAAACATTTGCAGCATCACGTCATGTGTTATATAAATAGTGTAATCAACTTTGCATATGCCTAATTATTGTCGAAACAATTACTTGTGCTACAAAATCGATGTGATGTCTATATTCTGTCATGCTATTTACTTTGTATTCCTGGTGTTTGCTTACTAGAATTGGTTTCTTAGCTCACACAATAAAAATGCAGGCGTTAGGGAATCGTGATTGCTGGTACATATTATATTGATCCTGAAGTTACATGGGCATGCTCTGACTTTTTTATATGCTTGTCGTATTACAGACATTAATCTTCTGTATGTCTGTAGTCCTGCTCTCATTTATTTGAAACTTATCATCAGATATTGTGTGATTACTTTGGTTTGACCATTTGCAAACACCTTTTGTTTCACCTTTTTAACTGGCCATAACTTATTGTCTTCCATTCTCAGGTCTCCAGTTAGGCTACACTGTAATTTTTGGGTGGTATGCTGCATTTTTGTTCATCCGAACAGGTCCTGCTAATTCCCTTTTTTATTGAGAACTGAAAATGGCATTTGTTTTGTTTCAGCTATAATTGTTTATGCCTTACTATATAGTGCACATTCTTCAATTAAATCAATATTTCTAGTTTTTTTTAAGATGACAGGTTTGTTTGTTGCTTGTCCTAGTTCATGCTAGGTCAAATGCTAGTCACAGTAATGTTCAAAGTTTTGATCTCTATATTCCAAAGTTTGTAGGGCGTAGTCCGATGTTGCTAACGCAAAGTTGGTTTAGTCCCGTATTGATAATTTAAGCTAAGCGAAAGGGACATATATGGTGGGACTCTTTCTCTTCCTTAAACTTGGGACACATGACATGAAATAACTTTGCTTTAACACAAACTTACACACGTCTGGTGACAATTTGCAGGATTAGTGCCTTAAGATTCATGATTGTGCCCTGGCGTGGCGCCACATTGCGGATCAAGTGCATGTGCATTGTACTTTTGCCAAACCGTGCATCTCTCTGTTAATTCAAACTGAATGTGATTCAGGAATTTGAATGATGCTTAATTTGGGTTAACTCTGTCAAATACTAGTGGGTGATTAAATCAGAATAATGGGTCAATCAGTGGTGACACTTTCTGTGAGCTAGTGTTGGGTACATGAGGAGATGTCCAATTTCAGGACCTGAATTTTGGCCTCGTAATTTTCTTCTTTGTTAATGTGTGCTAAGATACTGCATTGCTTAACCTCATCATCCCTTCTCCTCATCTGTACCAAGTGCAAGCGGAAGCTCTGAACCATGGCTATGTAGATCATCTGCAAGCAACATTAATGTTTCTGGTAGCTTCATCCACTTGACTGCTTGATGTGTCCTCTGCATTCACGTTGTTCAGCACTTCATTTCTTTCTTTTTACATGAACTCTATTTTAAGTAAGTTCCTCTCGAAGAACTTACAATAGAGTTGATGGGAAAGGCAAAGCAATGCAATGCTCGGACATTCATGCAGCTAGTATTCACATGGAAGACGCTGCTACAAACATTTATTGCTGCCCCATTCAGCAGTAGGTGTGGCAACGATTTGGAGATTCTGCTCACTCTCCTTATCAATGCATGTTTTAGAAGGGGACGGTGTTTAACTGCGCAACACCCAACATGGATTAATAGCGTAGGAAGAATGGGACGAGGCGGCGATTTTGGCCGTTAACATCAGCAGTTCTTATGTTCTTAGCACTAGAGTAACAAAAACCTGTTATAATGAACAACTGTAAGACACTAGTAATCAACACATTATTAATTCACTCAACCATCATTAACTGTCAGACTCAATACAGATTAAGCCTATAATTTGACCTTTTTGAATCACATTTCTTTTGAATTAACTTTGAGGGGGACATGGATCAACAAAAGTAAGGCAGACTAAATCATGGAAATTGGGCTCCCCGCATGGACCAAATTTGTAACACAAAACTTACAAATACGGTGCTCATTACACCCATTTGCTGATTCAACATGGTATAATTTCTTGAAAGCACATTTTCTGGCAAACTATCAAATAACTACACCCATTTAGGATTTGTTTCGTAAAACAGACTTCTTAGTGTAAGGGTTCTAACAAATTGTGCCTTCTAGGTTTTCAAGGGAACTGAAAAGCGGGACTCAGTAGTTATTTAGACAAACTTGATGGCCCTGTTATGAAGTTACTGTGGTCCTGTTACAGTTGTTGGTTTACTCAATCCTTTTGCTATAGCACTCATTACGCTCAAGCCTTGTGAACTGGTTAGAAAAATAAAAAATTACTTGTACTAAGTGCCATGATTTATCGCTTTGTAATGGTTTAGCTGTTTCATATGTTTGACTGAAAGTGTATAATTCTTTTTCTTCAGAAACGTGACATTGATCAATTTCCATTCAAAAAAACTGCAGGTAATCTTGTGTCTCCTATTGTTGCTCACATATTCTGTAACATGATGGGATTGCCTGCTTTCTCATCACCGCGAACAAGAGGTATGGATATTTTATGCTTTTTCACACGAATACGAAACGCATGTACAGTTTTAAAACTTTGCCATGGTGTAAGAAACCAATTTTTACATTTATTTGCCTGGTGTTTTTGTGTGTACCAGGAGTGACATCGCTAGCATTTTTGGCGGGTTCAGTTTCCTTCTTCTATCTCCTTTTCCCTGCTACAAGTCCAAAACTATACAATGGAAGGTTAGATGGATGCAGTTGCTGGCACGGTTACTGCAGATGGAGTTAGCACAAAAATTAGTGTTGGCAACATGGCAACATCCATTCCTGTGGCTGACCTATAGATATTGTGCACGTACGGGGTTGCATATTTGAATCACCCGACACAATGTCCGACTAAATACAAGATCTTGTTCTACATCGTTTTTACAACTGTTGTAAAATACATTCTTGTAGCTAGTTTGCTCTTCTCTTGGCGCTAGATTTGCACAAAAAACAAAGTGCAATTCTTCACGTGTTCGCTAAGGATCAGAAGTAGTCAAATTATGTTTCTTTCACACGACTTGTGTAAAATTGACATCATGTGACTCTTTTATGCAGTCTGGGTTTTCTGTTTGCTTAAGTACGAGGTATGGTGAGATGTGTGCCAAGGAGTCGTGGTCGTTGGGATAATTTCACTCACTCTCGAATCTCGATGCATTTGTCCCCTAAAGTAGTCTCTAAATGAATGTTAGATATTTAGGTATAACTATTTCACTGCATTGTACAATAGGATGATATAGGTGTGCTATAAGAGATGCCATGTCAACATTTTGCTAGTTGGAGGAGAGAGAAGAGAAGCAGGCTAGTCAGGTATAGCACGAGCTCTAAAACCCTTCGTGAGAGAATAGGTGTTCACGCAATGGATGGATCATCGTACAAGTCTGACATCATTGCAAGGAAATGGAGTGCACAAGAGATCTAGCGCCGCCACACAATATTTTTTTGAAACGGAGCACCGCAGCACAATTGCGACACTGCAGAGTGCAACTCCCAGAGAATCGATATGGTCCGCTGCTAATTCAGCTATCCAGCAATACTAAGCTGGTCACTTGGTAAGTCGAATAGGGAAAAAGTGCCAAACTGACGAAGCAACAACATATAATAGGAGAAAAACACTAGCGCTCTCAGCGAATCCAGTCACACATATGTTCCAACTGTTCAGCCGGTCATGTGGATCTCCATAGAAGTTTTCAGACTTGCACCAAATCAGCATTTTCATCTAACACATTGGCTTTTAGATAGTTAACCCGACCATCATGTACATTCACTTCATTTCAGATTTTACTGTTGAAGTGTAACAAGTAACACCCCCAACTGTTTCGAAACACTCGAGAAGAGCCGTTAAATAAGAACCAATCAATCTGTTTAACCCAGATGGCTGAACACTGGTTAAACAAGAAATAACCAGTGAGCAACATCATCAGCAAATATTTGGAACACCAAAAGGAGAAAGCTATTTTTCAAGACTGATAAGGGGAAAACTATCACATTTGATTGACAAATCGATGGTGAGTGGTCAATACATCAGGGTAAGGCGAGACATATACCACATCATTAACTGTACTGTGTGGAATAAACGCATATTGGCTAATTTCCCTCTTGATCCCTAAGTTTCAGTTCCTTCCAGATTAAATGCCTAGCTGATACTCACTGCAAAAATGTGTGGTCATTCCTCCCATGATGAGAAAGTTAAGTTACAAAACTTCTGTTCCTCTACGACGATGGTACAGGCGCAACTAGGAAAATTAACAGCACAGGTATCCAAATTAGCTTTGACATAATAAGCCTGCAGGGAAGACCAAGTAGATGATTCAATTTTCAGAACAAGCGGTGTTTAAGAGAACAAGCGGTGTTTAAGAGCCCAAGTCATGTAAATTTTAGCTGACGTAGTTACAGAACCACAACAGTTAGTTGATTGTTTTACAGTTAAACATCGGGATAATCTTCACAGCGCTCCTCTCAACCATGAGGATACCATGCAAAACACCGGTTTTTGTTTATCGTTACAAGCAGGTCACTCAACTGTCGGTCTACAAACTGCAACGGTAATACATTTTAATCATCTTTCTGATGTAAGGCGCGAGGTAGACTTTTACCATTCAGGGCCGTATGGTACACTCTCTTCTCAGCTAGTCCAAGATCTGAAAGAATCAAGTTTCCCTGAAAAATGGAAGTCACGAGTTAATATCAATATATGGTACATGCATTTAACACTTTCCATTTAACAGAAGTATTTCATGGACTGTAGGATTAATAAGAAATATGACGGATCAAGATATACCTCCACTGCCATTAATTTCCGCACATTATTTGCGTAGAGCTTTGGATCATCCTTTTCTTGCTCTGATGGGTAGTACACAGGCAAATAGACAACCTCTAGGAAGTTCGCAAACTGACAAAGGAGAAGAAATACATGGCGTGCCTGAAATTTTTAAGGAAGTTAAATGGACACTGGACATCATAAATGGAAGTAACCTTTAATATATTTAACTACTGATGATATATCATGTCTGCTGGAACCAGAAACTCCAGAAAAAGTAACATATAACAATCAAGAATCATTAGGGATGCAGCTTACAAACATGAATTGTGTCAAGTGTAAATAGTTTTCAGGTCAACTGCCCATCATGTAGTTTTTTATGTACGAAGTAAATTAACTTTAGTTAAACTGTTTTGGGTGAAAGAAAAGGAATATTCTGTTATGCAAAAATGAAAATAATAATACAAGGACAAAAAGGTTGCTAAAGAAATGGAAGTTCATTAATTACATGTCCAGAACTTACGCACTAATGAAATCAACACAAATTGCAATGATCAAATGTTATTTTAGTGAAGCCAGCAACAATTCTAGAAAGAGCATTTCATTGTCGGATCATACATGTGTTTGTGATAGGCATTTGGAACTGACAACTATAAGTATGCACAGACTTGCCATTGGCACTCACCCCGGACATGGAGTCCCATGCTGGACTAAATCTCTTGTACGGGTATCTCAAAATGACTGGTTGTACTGGTGCTCTTGCAAGAAAGGCTCCTGTTTTGAATGGAAGGAGATAATCCCCATTTGTAGTTGTGCCCTCTACAATAGGATTATAGTCAATTGTATAAGTAAGATGCATACACAAAGAAACTATGTTTAAAAAGACAGGTTTACAATGAATTATTCTACGTGTTCTTGGACCACAATACACAGTTCCACAATTTTGGTTTTGAGTACAAATATACAGTACTAAAATAGGTTGTACAAAATTTGCACGGATATAACATGAAATATTGATACTTCTGTATGCGAAAGCACATAGCCATATATAAACATAAAACCAACGCAACAATTCAAATTCATCAAGCGAAATAATCGAAGACTTGCAAATCAAATATAGACACAAGATCCTGATATTAAGAGGTGAACGCAATCCCAGCATAAGAACAAGATCAAAACAAGAGAGGTAACATAATATATGCAGTTACAAGATATGTGAACAAGCAAAAGTACGCTCCTGAGAGAACAAAATGTAATCCACAGGACAAGAAAAATAAAATATACCAGGCTACCAGCCATGCAAATACGTGTCATAAACGAACAATGAACTAGAATGGTCAGTTATTGCTCATATGCAAAAATCTAACGAAGAAATAAGTACTATTATGCACCAACCAGGAAAGAGTAGCATCATTGGAGAATTTTTTTGTCGATGGGCTCGCTGGATTCTTTCAGTTACAGTACCTGTGTGATATACGTTAGAAAGCAGAAACAAGCAAAATAGAATGAAGTAAAGACTTTTTACGTTAAATCTACTACAGCTAGGAGGTAGTAGTATTAAACCGGATCAACCGTTGATTAGATGGCTACTTTAGACCTTTCCGAATTTGTTATTCTTTTTCCACAAGGGCAATGTGATGTATGCACTTCCCTGCCCGTTCCTGCACATATAGATCGATCGCATCCCTCGATGCTCCTCGGCCATTTGTGAACGCCGTAGCACTTATGTTTAAGAGGTGTCCTCACCGGGTGTCGCTGAGTTTCTGCTGGTTCGGAGCAGCAGCGGCGTGAGCTGCGCGAGACCGCCATGGTAAGCTGACCAATGGAGATGGGAACCGAATGGGCCGCATCGGGTAGGCAAAGACTGTGAGGTTCTACTGAATGTAGTGTGTAATCTAACAGGAACGGACGTGCCAGGCAGCTCTGGTGGATTGGGTCCAACATTGCAATTTCCATACTGATTTTGCCCTTCCTATGGGCTATGGCCCCAAGCCGGAAAATATACACCTTCTGTTGAGTGGTATGGGTGAATCTGGGCCCTCAGAGGACGAAAATGGATGGCTTACATTAATTTGATGTACTGTAGAAGGCCTAATGAAGTAGGCTATGTTGTTTTAAAAATCCCGACCACAGAAAAACTAAGTGATTCATGTATTGAAGTGCCAAATCTGCCTACAGTAACTGTATATTTTAAAAGAGTTTGCACCTATGGTTCATCACCCCCCAAAAATGGACCCGATCTAGTCCCTAGACTGAAAAATCCAACAATACCATCTTAGAGTAATTAATGTTGGTAAGCTTAACTTCAATTACATATTTGATAATCCCACTCAAACTGTAAGGATGATATAACAAACATGCCAAATTTATCTTGGTCGTGCACAGATTTTGTTTACTCTTTAAAATTTCTTAGTTCTATGAAATATTCGCAGATAAATTTATGAAAACATTCAATCTTTAATCATTGTAATGATTTTTATGGAATTATCTTCTTTTTCTACCAAGATTAATTTATACTACTCCCTTGCTCGTACTCCACCCATAGAAGTTCCATGTAGCAATCACATCGCGTCTATCCATCTCCAGTAGGTTAATAGCATCAAATAATCAATAGTTCAAGAATGGCATGTTTATATTGAGCATACACCATGATAGCCACAATGAATATTACTGTGAACACTCATCGTGAAGATTCATTATGTCAATATAAAAATTCTCTGGGTATGAAATTGCATACTACTATAAGTCATATTCCAATCTGAACCATAAGGATGAGCGAAATAATGTTTCCATAGCAGAAGGCAAAAAAGAAATAAGTATCTTCACTTAAGGTCAGACATCAACATATACCTGAAACACCTTTGGAATCCGAAGTTTTAGACTCTCGTTGAACAAAAATACAACCAATGCATTTGCTGTATCACAACAGAAGTCAATGTTGTAAATTCAGTTTACACAAAAGTACAAACAATTGTCCAGTCATGCTGTCCACTAAAATACAACGTTGCAAGCTTCTAACAAAAATTCTAGAGAAGAACATGAGACCAAACACAGCTAGAGAATTCTATTACCTTATGAGACCAACTAGGGGCAACCTGGCTACTGATCTCTTCAAGGAGGATAGTCATCGTGTGTAAAAACAAGCATGTCAAAATCAATAGTCTCAGGATATTATTTTGAGAAATTGAATGGATAATATCAACATTACAACGTAACGCAGTACCTTAGCAACAAAACTTGGAAGAGAAGCTGACATGTGATACAGAATATCCAAATGTGATACATGATTAGATACAATTGCCCCTGGTCTTTCCAAATATTCAGACTTGCCCATATCCTCGTCCTGAAAGGAAAAAAAGCATCCCAAGTTGGATATAATAGACACAAAAGCAATATCATGCAATGTTCCGTATTTAAATAAGGTTACTGTTGAAGAGAATAGTAAAATTATATTGTAAAAAAATTACATGCTTAGCCATATATGACAGGCGTCGTAACTACGTAACATTATATTGTTCCATAAATGCAATTGATTTTTTTAACCCAATGATCACCAATAGTTCTGTAATACCTAGCAACATTTGCACCAGAAATAAACAGACCACATGCATGATGCCATTAGTGGAAGCAAGTAATCAGAGAAGTACGTAGATGGGCATATGTGCGCTCCAAATTTAGATAAGTGCATATGCGAGAACAACATTCTGATATAGTCCGGGGAAGCGGGTTCAAACTTAGCCACAAGCGAACACCAATACTACCTGGTAGGACTCAGCAAGATTTGCACTCCTCTGATAGGCAGTAAGGACGTTCCCAATATATGTATTTCCAACTCCGTCGGACTATAAGAGCGACAAGCACCCAAACCATGAACAACTAGGCATCAGATACGATGAGCTGTCACATCATCCCGTTCTTCCATTGCCGTATCAACTACTATGAAGCAAGCAGGCAGCAGAATATCGGGAGGCTGGGCTGTGTCTCACAGAACTAGTAGAATCGACTACAAGCACCACAAGCATGAACAACTAGGCCTCACATACTAGAGCTGTCACATCATCCTATCAACTATCAAGCAAGCAAGCAACAGAAGTACTAGAATCGACTGCAATTCCTACCTCCGCATCGGCGAAGCGGCGGTCGTCGACGCGGATCCAGTAGAAGCCAAAGACGAAGAGCATGGCACGGGAGAGCGCGCGGCCGCAGCGCACGACAGTATCCCGCCTCCATCCCTCGAGGCGCGCATAGCCCTCCCCTTGGCCCCCCTCCCGCTCCTCCTCCACCCCGAGCGTGCACACGCGACAGACGAGGTAGTAGGCGAGGAGCACGAGCACGGCCGCGACGACCCGGAGCGGGAGGAGCACGGCCGCGGCGACGGCCAGCCGCGCCACCTCCACCGCCCCGAGGGGGCCGCGGCCCATCGGCCCGTACGCGTCCCCCGCGCGTACGGGGCGTACCTCCGGTCGAGCTCCTCGAGGCTCTCCGTGGAAGCGGCGGCCGAGGCGGAGGGCGGGGAGAGGAGCGGCAAGGCTGCGACCGCCTCCTCCTCCTCGCTGCGGATCGCGCTGTTATCGAGCTCGGACGGGGCGGTGGCGTCGCCGACGACGGCCATGGGAGCGGCGGCGAGATGAGACGAGAAGAGAAGAGAAGCAAAGCAAAGCGAAGCGAAGCGAAGCACTAGGTCTTTATGAGGAGAACAGAAAGCGCCGCGATAGGGAGGGGATTGATGGTGGTCGCTGCTGGTCGGGGATTGAAGTTGAACTCGGTGGAGGAGGAGACGGCGAGACGGGGCTGGAGGAGAAGCGAGGACGAGCGTCGGATTTGGATCGGACGGCTGGAACCTGCGGCGGTGCGGTGGTTACCCGAAGCTAGTTTGCGTGGACGGCTCGAACTGCCTGCCGTTCTAGGCTTCCTCGCGAGCGAAGACGCAAATGTTGGCGTACGGTCGGCGGTTACTTTTGTTTTTGGGATTATTTCCTTCTTCAGTTGACCGGGGTTTATTGCAGTTTCTAGTGCTTCTAGAAAGCCCAGATGGATTATTCTGGAGTTGGGAATGAGTATGGAGAAAACCTTCCTACATACTGTACGTTTTGCTACTACCTCCGGAATAGTTGTCGCGGAAGCAAACTAAGCTAGTGAAAAATTGTACTACATCCGAGGGAGTATTTACTTAAAGGTTGATCCGCATTTTTAACGGAACAGATGGATCGAACAAATAAAAAGTAAATCTGATTTTGTTTTGCTTGGGGAAAGATAAATTTTCTGAGAAGCACTAGAACTTGTCTCCATCCCTGTTGGCCACAAGCGGCGATTGCATAACTTCCACTAGCAACAGATTCCTTTATTATGCTAAACTGTAAATCCATGATAAGAAAAAGTCAAAAGCAATGGGGTTCAATGGAGCAGGGCTCCAGGTAGCACGTTTTTGTATTTTATTGAAAACGTTTCAAAAAAATTGAAAAAAAGTACTAGGATGTGGCCAACTAACTCTATGCACTACGAGGGTGCAAATTTTCAGTGTCAAATACCTCGTATATTTACCTCAGCAAAAAACACAAATCCAACAAAATTGGGGAGATTCAAAAGGTGGCACTGTTCATGCCTCAGATTTGCAAATTTATTATTTTTTAACTTCCAAAAAAATTTAAAAAGGGCTACCAGGTGGTGCCCGGGAGCCATATCACTGCATATCACCGCACACCTAGGCATGCACCCTGACTTTGAGTGACGCTGGAATGTAACCAACTTTTAAGGAGCTTTTAATGATGTTGAAATGCCGATGCAGAAGAAGACCACATATGGTGGTGCGTTCACTACAAGAAATATGTATGCTGTGATCCTCAATATTGGTCACATAAATGGTCACGGTCTGTGTTCTGTGACCTTTTTGTGACCAAAAACAGATGGTCAGGTTACGAGCGTCAGTAATGAACAAAAGTGACCTTTTTTTATGAATTGGTCATAGACGTCTATGACCAAATTAAAAGGTCACAGATTTTATGACCAATTTTTTTGTCACTGGCAATTTGGCAGACCACGTTGGATCCAATGTGGCAAGGTTTATGTGGCAAAATTGTGACCAAATGAAATGGTCGTACATCAGAATCAGCCCGGTCGAGTTTATCTAGTTGGGCCAAGCCCAATAATTTAGCCCATTTAATGTTTTTCATATTTTCTGGACAGGCCAAGTCCAATAATTTGGGCCTTTTGCAGTCCAATGTTTTTGGGCCTTAGCCTTTTTACCGTCTTTTTTAATTTCGGAAATTTAAATATTGCTATTTACAGGAAAAAAAAGTCCAACTAAGTTTGGGTCGTGGCCTTTTTAGAGCCCAATTACTGGATGCAATATATGTTTGGGCCGTGGGCTTTTTCTAGGTTCAATAGGGTTTGAAAGGCCTCTTTATGCACTCTGTTTTCATCCAATTTAAATTTGATTCAAATTCATATTCATATTCAAATTCGAATTCGAATTCATCAGAGCACAGGAATGCACATAATATCTCAGCACATTTCATATCATCTCAGCACGTTTATCTTCTCATCTTAGGAGAATACATTAGGTTCACAGGTTCACAGGACCAAAACAAATGCTAGTTCCCAGAAACTAGTCTTAACTTAGCTACGAGTAGTTCCCAAAATGCATAGTGCCATCAAATACTCCATCAAATACTCCAAGAGATGGTTCACATAAATTAGACAAAAGCTAGAAATGGTTCAAACACTCCAAGCAGGTGAACTAGCTCTCAGTTCAAATACTCCTAGCAGGTGAACTTGCTCCCAGTAGCTTTAGCTCCCATCAGTGCCATCAATTGTGCAACCTTTTGCGACGTCAGTTCATAGTCCTTGTCACGCGCAACTTCTGAGCGCTAAGTTGACGAGGGAATATATTGCGGTGTTGCTTCTATCTCCCCGGCAACGGCGCCAGAAAACAGTCTTGATACCCAATGATGCTACTATGACGGGCGCCAGAAAACAGTCTTGATGGCGTGTCACGTAATTACCTGCGTCAAAAGAATATGGGTTAGGTTGAGACTCCAAGTGCAGAGTGTGTACTAAGTGGAAGACGTGTTTTCCCCACGAGGGTGACTCGAGGGTTTAATATCGAACTCTCGGGGAATCAGTAGTGAAGATTTATCTTTCCTATCCTTCTTTTGGTTACCTACAAAACAAAGTAAATGTTTTGGTCCTCAACCTCACCTAGTGGTTGTCAAGCACAAGGTGTGAGAATGATATCAAGATAATATGCAATGCAAACAAGAAATAAATATGCAAGGATGGTGGTAGCAATGATAAATGATATTTTTGGGTTTTATATGATGAATGCAAGATGTAAAAGTGTTTTTGTATTTTCGGATTTTTAAATGGCAGAAAATGGAAAAGTGGTAAAAGTGGTTGGAAAGGTGTTTCTTATGATTAAAAATGGACCGGGGTTCATGGTTTCACAAATGCACTCTCTCTTTAATAAAGTGGTAGACAATGGAACACTAGAGTTGACATATGAGATTGCAACACAACAGTTTAATGACAAGTTATAATTATATGGGCATCACGTCCTAACATAGAGACCTTTTGGTTATTAGTCTCTCTTATACTCCACCAAGATGCGAACTAAATCATAACACCTCAGTAATTAAGATAACTCAGAGTATAGCAATAAGTATCATGACATGAAGTTAAAATAAGAACATGCTAGATCTAGTCATGGAGAAGTGGCAATGGTCACACCCACATCTCCGGTAGCATGGTATTTCTTTTTATCCCTAGTGAGGCAACAAAGTAAGGTAAAACACCAAGTGGATCGCAGAACTTTCTCTCACGTTCACTGCACTAGCCACCCCCGTTACTCCAACTAATGCACACGTTCCCCCTCACACGCTCTCATAAACATGCTTGATCATGACAAGTAAATAAGAACGGGGTACATAATATGCATCTACTTTCATAACTGAAACAAAACCATTGCAATCTCAAACATATATTAACTCATAAAAAGATCCACCACAAAGGTATTACATAGATGACCGTAATCATGTTCAGCAGCTCATACGGTACTAATTAGTGAAGCTCGAGAGAGAGAGATACATAAGTTACTTCCACAAACCCATAGTCCAGAGGTGGACTACTCCCTCTTCATCATGGAGACGGTGGAGAAGTCGTTGGAGAAGATGGAGACCACGCCGGCAGCGCCCCGCCGGAGTTTTCCCCCTCCAATCTGCAGCTCCAGGTCTCTGTTTCGGTGTTTCTGTGTTTCTGCGGCGCTCCTTCCAGAGAACGTCGGGGGACTATTTTTATAGGCGTTTTTAGGTCAAAACGGAGTCGGTGGAGGAAAGATCGACGGCAACGGAGCTCGAGGCCCAAGGGGGGTCCCACGCGGCCAGGTACAGGGCCGCGTGGGCCCACCTCTTTTGGCCCTCGGGCTCCGCTTGTTCGCTTCCTTCGCCCCAAGTCTTCTTCCTTCCAAAAATGATGCTCGTAAATTTCCAGGTCATTTGGACGTCGTTTGGGTCCCTGAAACATTAAAAAAGAAATAGGGTTTTCTGCCTGCGCAGGGTTAATTCCATAAAAAATAGGAAACATATCAAATATTCCCAAAATCATTATAAAACAGTGATATAACCCTTATATGATGCAAATATGACTGGAATATAAGTAAAATAATGCAAAGTTCATGTATGCATTTTACATGCATCAACATCCCCAAGCTTAACCTATACTCGTCCTCGAGTATGAAGGTGATAAAACTAACATGGACTTTGCAATTTATATATCAATGGATATCAAAGATGATTACTATTGCTACATAGAGTCAAATGATTCATTCTTAAAAGGAGTAGCAATATGCAAGATAGTTTATGAAGTGATATCAAGTATTCAATGCAAGGATGTTCAATGATAATTCACAAAGTGTAACATAAGAGAAGAAGTACTATGGACCACATGTATGCATAATAATAAGTAAGAACATCCTACAATGGTCATAGAGTATTGTGAAAATCTGAATATAAAAGGTGGACACTTTGGAAAGATATATATGTGAGTAGAGGTAAAGCATGAATAAATTTCATCTAACTTCTGAACTTCTCTACTTAAGTCAATGATTGTAATATGGTAATCCTTGGTGTCAAGCTCTCATTCCCCTATCATAGCATCTTGAATGATTAAGTTTAAAGTGAAAGCAATACGAGTAGTGTGCTTGACAAAGTACAGGTTGAAAGTCTCATGCCCCTTGAATACAAGTACCTACTCCATGTGTTACTCAACTTGGAAAACAAAGCAAGTTCAAGTTAAATATCATTGTAAGTAATAATAGTATCATTAAGAGCGTCAACTGGGGTACCTCTTGTCCCAGGATATGGAACAAGCCCATATCAAAATGACAAGACAAACAAACATAATGAACAATCTCAACACCCTTTTTATTTACCATTGGATAGCTTTTTATTGTAAGGTGTATCACAGAAGGTTCACCATAGCATGTAAGTAAATTTCCACCATGAATGATGCATGGCTTAGATTAGCGGCCCAGGCGTCTCTCTAACCATTTATACAAACTCATTTAAACTCACTTCATTTCCCATTTATTTCACCCATGGTAAGCATCCATAAACAAAAGTACATGATATCAACTAAATGAGATGAGTGCAATGTTGAAAGCTTGCCATGTGACAGCACATATGAGCTAACTCTCAACCAAAGACATTTGTCAAGTCCACAACATCATAATTTTAATCACAATGGGTCATATTTTATTTATGCAATGAAAGTAAAGTGTGCATCAAGTTCGAGAGAGCTATATAACCAACTTTTCCCACAACAATTAACAACATAAGCATTTTCATTCAGAGGTATAGATAACACAAATATCATGATAAACATACTCGGAATAGCATAAAGCTAATAGGTAGATATGGTGGACTCACTGGAAAAACTTTGGTTGAAGGTGTTGGAAACAAGTTTTTGCTTGTTGGAATTTTTGGGCTAGCAAGAGGGAGAAAGTTGACCATCTAAATGCATGCATGAGTGTCCATAGAACTAACTAATCCATGTTAAACAAGGTAAATAACATTTAGCATCAAAACATGAATAAAAGATAGCTCTTGATAAAATATTTGCAAATTATTACTCATTAACAAGCTCATGAATCATGCAATTATATGTATCTTTTAAAATTAACTCAACATCCCTTTTCCCAATCTTATAATAGCATCCAACATAATTCAACCCAAATTTCCAGTAGCTCTCTCATATATAAATGATAGTGTGGTGGTCTCACAAAATAAAAATCTAACCTAAACAAACAAAAAGACGCTCCAAGTTTATGCGATAAAGTGTTTCGATCGAAAAACAGAAGTTAGACGTGTGCAAACCGAGAGTGTGTAGGTCCAGTGGGGTTGTCTTCACATCCCCAAGCTTATGGTCTTCACCATCCTTGGATAGCTCTTGGTGCATCTCCTCTAATCCCTGTGAAAAAACTTCAAAACACCGTTTCTCCCATTTCTTTTTCTGTGGGGCATTAGTAGTGATAAACAAATAGATTTCTTGCTGCATATAATCCTTAGACAAAAATTCATATGAATGTCCAGAAAGTGTATAATGTTGTATGCCTACTCATAAACTCAATTGGATCAAAAAGATTCAAGTTAAAAGTTCTAAGCATGCATCAAACAAAATGGGACAGAATCTGTCCAGAAAAACAGCAGCAGCTAAACGTATTTTTCTACCCTACTTAACTTTGTCGAAAATTCCGAAAAATTCATGCATACAGAGGATGAAAAGTTGCACTACAGTTTAAATATGAGCTCATTCGGAGTTACAGAATAAGAATTAAAAATCATACCGTGCACAGATTCGTGCAGGAATAAAATCTCCGAACGCTATAAGCAACTTTTTCAACCAAAATGAGTAAAACTTGGCACTTTATTAAAAATTCCAGAAACTAAACTAAACACTAAGTCTCTTGTTACAGCAAGAGGACACAAAGAAAATCACAAATAAAAACAACCGGGTTGCCTCCCGTAAAGCGCTTTCTTTATAGCCATATAGCTAGGCTTCTTACTTGATGTTTATTGTGGACGAAGCTCATGAGGGAGCTTGAATGATGTGCCCTCTTCCTTGGGAAGTGTTCCATGCATTCTTGTGTGGAAACTGAAACTTCACATTCCCTTCTTTTGAATCAATGATAGCACCTGTAGTACGAAGAAAAGGTCTTCCAAGAATAATTGGACTAGAGGTTTTATTCCCCATATCCATGATTAGAAAATCAACAGGCACAAATGTCATATGTAACTCTACCATAACATCACTTACTTTTCCTAAAGCATGTTTAATGGAATCATCAGCAAGTGCAAGTTCAATAGAGCATTTTTCAAGATTTTTCAATTCAAGTACTTCATATAGTTCTTTAGATAAAACAGAGACACTAGATCCTAGATCAAGTATAGCATGGTGTGTCTCTTTTCCAATGGTTACTAGGACTTTGGGAATCCATACATCCCCAAGCTTAGGTGGTATCATAGCCTCTTGGTTGTACCTAGCAATCTTTTCTTTTAACACATGATTAGCAATATAAGAACCAAAACCAGCTTGGTTAACATTAATAGAAGGATCACTTGCAAATTTTTGTAAGATAGATATTAATTCATGCAAGCTACAATTCTCTAAGTCAAGCAATGGTTCCTTACTTCACTAAGCATTTTAACTTCTTCAACTTTCTTTTCCTATTATATAGGTTAAATATTTCATAACGGTCATCAAACACATCTTCAGGTACTTGGGCTTTTTCTAAACTTTCTTTAATTCTTACTTCCAAAAGCAAGCCATCAAGTAGATAGTGAGTGTCAGTAGCAGCAGTATTCATAAAAGAATCCTCACATTCATTATCCAAAAAGACTTTAGAGGTTTCAGACAATCCTCTATAAAACACATGCATGAGCATCCAATCCCTAAGACCATGTTCCATTCCAAAAGCTATACCTCTAAATCTTTCCCATGTTTTCACTAGAGGTTCATCCTCTTCTTGTTTAAAGGTGATAATTATTTGTCTAAGATTACAAACCTTTTCAGTGGAACAAAATCTTTCAATGAATGCAGCTTTTAAATTAAACCAAGTGCTAAAATTTCCAGGTGGCCATCTCAATATCCAATCTAAGGCTTTTCCACCTAGGGAGTAAGGAAAAAGCTTAATTTTAATATTAGCATGGCTCAAATTTAACATTTTGCACCTTTCATTAAACTTCTTAAGATGAGGTATGGGATCTTCTTTTGGTTTCCCATAAAAACGGTATTCATAAATTGCTTTCATGATATTAGGATCTACCTCACATTTCTCAACAGGGATATTCATATCTTGAGGAAAGTTCTTAACACTAAATGGCCAGAAGGTTCTCTTTTCCATTATGCAAGTTTTTATGTGTTTTTTTAATTTTTTATGCAAAACTGAAAATAAATATGCAAGACAATGACAAAACAAGATAAATTGCTTTGAAGGTAAAGATGGATAAGATGATGCTCACGTAGGTGCAACCTCCCCAAGCTTAGGTGTTAGCACAAGTTGGTGATGAAGTTGACTTGGTGAGAAATCCTTGGATAAATCCGGCACCAGAAAACAGAACTAGTGCATGGGACCCTTGGATAAACCTTTCAGCAATGATTCCCCGGCAACGGCGCCAGAAAACACTTTGCTGAGCGCTAAGTTGACGAGGGAATATATTGCGGTGTTGCTTCTATCTCCCCGGCAACGGCACCAGAAAACAGTCGTGGTACCCAATGATGCTACTATGACAGGCGCCAGAAAACAGTCTTGATGGCGTGTCACGTAATTACCTGCGTCAAAAGAATATGGGTTAGGTTGAGACTTCAAGTGCAGAGTGTGTAGTAAGTGCAAGATGTGTTTTCCCCACGAGGCTGACTCGAGGGTTTAATATCGAACTCTCGGGGAATCAGTAGTGAAGATTTATCTTTCCTATCATTCTTTTGGTTACCTACAAAACAAAGTAAATGTTTTGGTCCTCAACCTCACCTAGTGGTTGTCAAGCACAAGGTGTGAGAATGATATCAAGATAATATGCAATGCAAACAAGAAATAAATATGCAATGGTGGTAAATAAATATGCAAGGATGGTGGAAGCAATGATAAATGATATTTTTGAGTTTTATATGATGAATGCAAGATGTAAAAGTGTTTTTGTATTTTCGGATTTTTAAATGGCAGAAAATGGAAAAGTGGTAAAAGTGGTTGGAAATGTGTTTCTTATGATTAAAAATGGACCGGGGTTCATGATTTCACAAATGCACTCTCTCTTTAATAAAGTGGTAGACAATGGAACACTAGAGTTGACATATGAGATTGCAACACAACAGTTTAATGACAAGTTATAATTATATGGGCATCACGTCCTAACATAGAGACCTTTTGGTTATTAGTCTCTCTTATACTCCACCAAGATGCGAACTAAATCATAACACCTCAGTAATTAAGATAACTCAGAGTATAACAATAAGTATCATGACATGAAGTTAAAATAAGAACATACTAGATCTAGTCATGGAGGAAGTGGCAATGGTCACACCCACATCTCCGGTAGCATGGTATTTCTTTTTATCCCTAGTGAGGTAACAAAGTAAGGTAAAACACCTAAGTGGATCGCAGAACTTTCTCTCACGTTCACTGCACTAGCCACCCCCGTTACTCCAACTAATGCACACGTTCCCCCTCACACGCTCTCATAAACATGCTTGATCATGACAAGTAAATAAGAACGGGGTACATAATATGCATCTACTTTCATAACTGAAACAAAACCATTGCAATCTCAAACATATATTAACTCATAAAAAGATCCACCACAAAGGTATTACATAGATGACCGTAATCATGTTCAGCAGCTCATACAGTACTAATTAGTGAAGCTTGAGAGAGTGAGAGATACATAAATTACTTCCACAAACCCATAGTCCAGAGGTGGACTACTCCCTCTTCATCATGGAGACGGTGGAGAAGTCGTTGTAGAAGATGGAGACCACGCCGGCAGCGCCCCGCCGGAGTTTTCCCCCTCCAATCTACAGCTCCAGGTCTATGTTTCAGTGTTTCTGTGTTTCTGTGGCGCTCCTTCCAGAGAACGTCGGGGGACTATTTTTATAGGCGTTTTTAGGTCAAAACGGAGTCGGTGGAGGAAAGATCGACGACAACGGAGCGTCGAGGCCCAAGTTGGGGGGTCCCACGCGGCCAGGTACAGGGGCCGCGTGGGCCCACCTCTTTTGGCCCTCGAGGCTCCGCTTGTTTGCTTCCTTCGCCCACAAGTCTTCTTCCTTCCAAAAATGATGCTCATAAATTTTCAGGTCATTTGGACGTCGTTTGGGTCCCTGAAACATTAAAGGAAAGAAATATGGTTTTCTGCCTGCGCAGGGTTTAATTCCATAAAAAATAGGAAACATATCAAATATTCCCAAAATCATTATAAAATAGTGATATAACCCTTATATGATGCAAATATGATTGGAATACAAGTAAAAATAATGCAAAGTTCATGTATGCATTTTACATGCATCAGCAACTTGTGCAGCCTGAGAGTCTTCCGAAATCTTCCTCATTGCTGCCATCTCTTCTCGCAGCGCTTCGGTTTGCTGCTCTGACCTCTCCAACTTCTCCTCAAGGTCATGGACTTGTGCAGCAACAAGAGCATCGTGGCCCTTGTTCCTAGCTGACCTTGATTGGAGGCCAACATTCCCCAGGAACGTGCTCTGCTTCACTTCCCCCTTCAACACTTCAGCAACAATTTCAACCGCAGATTTTGGCTCCTGACCTTCTGGTGGTGGTGCATCCTTCATTCTTTCCATCTCAACCTGGTACATGGAGGATTGCACATCAACTCAACAATTCGAGAAACAATCAAAAAAAATAAAGATCATTCCTCATTCAACAAATTACTACTCGATGACAAGCAGTTCTACAAATTAATTGCATTCAGATGACAAGCACTAGCAATCTGGTACCATGAAGTTGATTTAACAATAATCTTCTGAATGTAAAATTATATAGGTATACATCCTGGGCTCAGGGTATTTGAACACAATAACCAACAAACATGCTCTGGTGAACACATTCATCAGAGTATCATCAATCATATAATCTGATGAACACATTCTATACTGCAAGATGCACTGCACAATTATAGATTCAATTTGCCCTAAATTGCACCAAAAGTAACCAAAACTATTAGTTTGTATTTTTTCAGACGAGACCAACACAGAAGTAAGATAAATAGACAAAAACATAGTAACAAGACAATCAGGAGTGTATTGCAGAAGCAAAATATAACAATGGCTATCTTCATGTCATATACCAGGAGCATTGCAAGGCATTGTGATGTGCAGAAGTAATCATAAGCTGCACTAATCTACTGTCATGATATGAAGAAGAATGTAGCTGCAGGACTGCAAGCTTGCTGCATAAGTACTTTTGCACCAAGATGTTTGATAAAATCAAGAACAGCAGGCAAACAAATGATGTTTTAGCACATAAAAAGAAGTATTATGTTGTCCATGACTATGAGATGCCAAGTACTGTAGTATCTTCATGAGGTATGTATGTGTGAGCATATGTGACTGTGTGAGTGTGTGTGTGCTCGTACGTGTATACTCCCTCCGTTCCATAATATAAGATGTTTTAGGTGTTACACATGTTGTCTAGATTCGTACTAAAAAGAGTGGACATGTACACTAAAACGTATCTAGATACATGTGTGTACATATGAATGTGGCAAAAGGCTAAAACATCTTATATTTTATATTATGGATAAAGATAGTACATCTTAAGTGTGTAGGTGCGTCTGCTCACGTTAGTCCTATCTAGAGATTACAAGTGGATAATCATACTGCATGCTGACACCCATCTACATCGTCATACATAAAGCGGCTATTTCATTTGTGGGTAAGAGTAGTTTCGGATCTTAATCGCTATTTGCCATACTTTTGTTATTTGCAATAAATATGGTCCGAGATTTATATCTCTAAAAGTGAATAGTTTTAGGTTATTAGTAAAAGAGGATTTAACAGTTTTAGTCCCGCATCTTGCACGGTTTGGACTTTTTAGTCACACATCTTGCAAATTGAACAGTGTTAGTACCTAAACTTGTTTAGAGTGAACTTTTTAGTCCTGGCCGCCTCTTATCACGACACGTGGACGCCACGGTGGCAGGTTACTTTGCAGAAAACCCCCTAGCATAACTAATCCTCACTGATTCATCGGTGGACCACTAGTACAGAACGACATATCGGATACCCCTCTATGGAAACGGCAGGCGTTAGGCGACGGAGAATCGCGCTTTCCGCGTGGCCAGTGCGTACAAACCTGACCTGGGCCGCGGCTGGCCCGTCAACATAGGTAACGGAGAAAGTATTAACTCCGTTACCCATAGTATTGGCAACGGTCTTAATTCTGGCTCCATTTCCGATATGTGCCTCTATAGCAACGGAGACTTTTGGGTGTCTGTTTCCAATGTGGACACGCTCCATCTTCTTGGAATTCGAAGCGAGGCGAGTAAATGCCATGGCGTAGTGGCACCGCCCACTACTCCTTGAAAACCCCAATCCTTGCTAGCTCAAGACGCCACCGAATCTGCTCTCTCTCTCGCTCACTCGCTCTCTCCTACTGATTAGCGAAGATGCCTCGCAGCAACGACACACAGGAGCACACTGAGTCGCCGCGGGATAGTCCCCCCGTCAGCGGCGAGTCCGTTGAAGGACCGACGCCGGAGACGAGCGACGACGAATACGCCAACTTCCATGATCCCACCTTGATGCTGGGCCCGCCGAAGGTTGATTCTGATGACGAGTCAACCGAAGAGCAGAAGGAGGAGGAGGAGGAGGACGACGAGGAGGACGAGGCAGAGGCGCCGGTCCCGAAGAAGGGAGCCCCGGCGACGGAGAAGAAAGCCGCCGCCACCACCTCCGATATGCTGCCGCCGCCACCACCACCTCCAATGGCCCCCAATAAGCGAGGCCGTGAGAAGGACGAGGATTGTGTGGAAGCAGGGCGCAAGAAAAACAAGAAGTAGCTAGTAGTAGTTCTATAAGTTCTCCAACTGTAATTTACTTTATTATTATTAATATGTACTGTGTATGTAATGTAGTAATCACTAATATTAATATAAGTATCCTATAATTGGTTTTCTCCATATAGTAGAGATTACGAAAATATTATTCCAGAGAGTAGAAGAAATTCCACATAGTGGGCGTGTAGGTCCCACACCTCAGTGGAAGAAACACAAAGGAAACGGTCCTTCTAAAGAACCGTTTCCTATGTTTTACCTATATATATGGGCGTACAGAGCAAAACCTAACACTCGTTTCCTCACTCTGTCCAGTATGCTAGATCTGTTCGTGGCGGCGCCTCCTGGCGTTGACAGCGCCGTCTCTGCCCAGACGACGGCTATCACGGTGAGGTCTTCGCCATCTCCCCCGACACGGCGAGGTCTTCGCCATCTCGCCCGACACGGCGAGGTCGTCGCTCTGTCCGCTTCCTCTGCCTCCACCACTTCCGGATCTGCTAGATCAATCCAACGGCGACGTGAAGAAGGTATCAGATCCACATCCGGTAGTTCTATCTAGATCATTTCTTGATGTAGTTAACTTGCCTATTGTGCACTTGCAACTAGTTGTAGTTTAGCTTACTTGTTGATAGTAGTTCAGTTCACATCCCGTAGTTCTATCTAGATCATTTCTTGATGTAGTTAACTTGCCTATTGTGCACTTGCAACTAGTTGTAGTTTAGCTAACTTGTTGAAAATAGTTCAGTTCACATCCGGTAGTTCTATCTATATCATTTCTTGATGTAGTTAACTTGCCTATTGTGCACTTGCAACAAGTTGTAGTTTAGCTAACTTGTTGAAAGTAGTTCAGTTTACATCCGGTAGTTCTATCTAGATCATTTCTTGATGTAGTTAACTTGCCTATTGTGCACTTGCAACTAGTTGTAGTTTAGCTAACTTGTTGATAGTAGTTCAGTTCACATCCGGTAGTTCTATCTAGATAATTTCTTGATGTAGTTAACTTGCCTATTGTACACTTGCAACTAGTTGTAGTTTAGCTAACTTGTTGATAGTAGTTCAGTTCACATCCGGTACTAATTTCTTAATGTAATTAACTTGCCTATTGTGCATTTGCAACCGGTTGTAGTTTAGCTAACTAGTCCATGTGAAAACAGGAGTCTATTTCGGTGACACTGCATAAAAAAGTCGGAGACACAGAACAAACAATGAACACTACTCAAGACAATAGTGTTTGTTAACTTTCCCATAATGTCCTCCAATTATATACACATGTCAGTACACACTAAATACTACGATATACTTCATATTATTGTGTTAAATTGTTCGTTCTATCTAGTAGTGTCAGAACTAACATAAATCCTTATTTACATTTAGGGATATCAAGCTATTCCCTTTCAAACTCCACCATACATATCCACCGTCGCTATTGTGACGTTTTGGTACACTACATAAAATACTTTTTTAAGTAAGAGTGTTTTATACAGTGTCGCCGAAATGTCACATCGGTGACGTATTAGATTAGATTTCGGTGACACTGCATAAAAAATCCAGAGCCGGTGGTGGCCTCCATGGAAAGGATGATCGGTGTCAGGCATCTTATGAAGCTGCTGACATCGCAATATCTTGTTGACAAGCCGTGTGTTGGCTGCTCCGGTTCATCAATAAGAGCCACCTCAAGACATAGGTAAGATATCGTTTCAGTTTGCTTAAATTCATAGTGTATTTGCTTTAGCATATGTATTTAACAATTGTAACTCTATTTACTGATGTATAGGGTCCAAAGCTTCAACATACTTCTCTCAAAAAGTTGAGATAAGAAGAGATTGCTAGAGTGACACCTGCGAGGATTGTGGACAAGGATGTAGGGAAGAAATCATATATGCTTTCCGTCCTTTGACATGATAGGCTTAGTATAGATGAAATCTGTTATCGTTTTACCTCTTATGTTTGTCACATCTTGTGATGCAATTGTAAAGGTGAAATTGTGATGGAAATGTAAAGTTACATTGTGATATGAATGAAATCTGTTACCGTTTTAGTATTTGAGCTTGTACTGTGAGATTTTAAGTATCTAGTGGCATTTGTAAACGTGGCATCCTGTAACCGAAATATGAGAAATGCACAGTGCAAACGGGTGGATGGCAAACTCCGTATCTGATGAAGGAACACTAAGGAAACGGAGGTCTGCGCACAACCGTTGTCAAATGGAGACCTCATCGGAAACGGTTTTTGGCCTCCGTTACCGATGAAGGCCTTCACATCAGTGACAGAGGCGGGGACACGGACCCTTTCTCCGTTGCCGAAGGGGTTTTTGGCCCGTTTCCGATGTGTCGTTCTGTACTAGTGGACACGGATTAAAAAGCTTATCCACACCGATTCATCTATGGCGCTCGTGACCCCAAATCCTCACGACCCCAAATCCTCCAGAAATCGCTGCCGCCGGCGAACGATTCCCGGCGCGGCCGATGGCGGAGCACGGAGATGGCTGCGTTCTCGGAGGACTCGCTGGAGAGTACGGCCAGGTCCCCTGCGCCTGGCCGTTCTGCGCTGTAGAAGGTGCCCTCGCGTCGGGCAGTGCAGGAGGCGCCGCAACGGGCAGCGGAGGAAGCGGCCAGGTCCCCTGCACCTGCTCGCGTAGGGGCTGGTGGACGGCGTTCAAGTGCGGAGGAGGCGTTGGAGGCGGAGAGGCAGGCGAAGCTGTACAACAAGGTCATGCTGCTGCACTACAAGCTAGCTGATGAGGAGACGAAGAGGGCCATGGAAGAGCCGACGGGTTGGAGACCGGAGCTTCCGATCAATCTGAGCCTGGAAACTCAAATTCGCATCCTACAAGGTCGTCTCAATGCAGGCACACGAGGTAGCCTGAAGAAGAAGCAGACTAGAAGAAAATGCAAGCAGGGTAGAAGATGGAAGAAGAAGAATAATGTGTTGGTTAATATTGTGTTGGTGATGTTCCCGTTTGTGTTCTGTTTAGATGTCGATGTTGTAATCTGTAGCTGTTGTGCTCTGTCTGCAATTTAGCATGTGTTTGCGAAATGATGTGATCTGAACATGATGTAATCTGTACCTGATGTTGTAATCCGAACCTGATGTGTTCTGGCTACATCTATATGAAGCAACATTGTGCAATGTATGCATTTGCTGTCTACAAAATATTTATGCAATGTATGTTAAGCCTGTCTAATATCTGTGCAACTGTCTTTTGTGCCTGTCAAATATTTGTGCAATGTATGTACTAACTGTCAAATATTTATGCAAAATTCATGGCAAAACTGAAACTGGCAAGAGAGATCATGTGAAATTCATGAAAAAAATTGCAGGAACAACTGAATGAGTAATATTAGTCCCAGGCAGGCATTCATATCACACAAAGAAGGCAGAAAAAGAGTGTTGCTTCAGTGTGCACACGCTTACAGAGCTGCATTAGACGATTCACTGCAGTTAGTACACAGACAACCCGAAAACAAGCATCCAATCTGTCTGCCCACTAACTGCACCATGCATTACACGAACTGGAAACAAATAGTCATGCTGAATGTTTGTGCATCTCACAAAAATAGCAACTGAAAACATGTCTACTAGTTCATAGTCGAGCAAAAAAACAGCTACATTTAATCTGTTGGAGGTGGTGCACTCTGACTCAGAGGAACTTCTTGTGCATCTTCATGTATAATAGCATCATTCAGATCTGGGATGACAGCTGCAGGTTGTGTTCTTGTTGTCTGTGTTGGTGCACAAAATTATGTTGTCTTGCTGGCTTTTTTCCTTCCTCTACTGCTTGAACCTTGTTCAGCTCCTGCATTCCATCTTGCTGGTTCCCTTGGTGCACTGGACCTTCCTCTACCTCTTCGTACCAAATTTCCTCTAGATGATGCAGTTGTCACTCTGATTTTAGGCTGTGGAATACTATCTCTAGCTGCAACCACAAATGCATTTTCAGGCAGAGGGCCAAGCACTCTCTCCATGGGCACATTTTCTTTTTGCTGCCAAGTTATAGAGAAGATTGTGAGACACATTAGAGCAACAATTTTCTTTTTGCTGCCAACCATGCTGTCAACTACAAGTGTAGGATCAAGCCTGGGGTCAGGAGTATGTGGTATAACATGCTGAACACACATTAGAGCAACAATTAGTGAATTAGTGCTAACATATAATTGTGAATAAAATTGTGCAACATCAATTAGTACCTGAACCAGGTCAGGAATATCTATTTCTTCATCCTCCCCAATTATATGACTCTTATGTTGCTGCTGCAGGCTTGCAAGATATTTTTCATGACCTTTGCTGTTGTGACCAGCTATTCCACATACTGAGCAATGAATTGAAACCCCTGCCTTTGTAAGTATCTTGACTCCCTTCTTCACTTTCTCTTCGGGTGCCTTCTTCCTACTCTTTTTAGGCCTGCCCATCACTTTGGTGTACAAAGGTGGGTAGATATGCACATCATTCTTTTTTTTCCCAGAACACTCTACCTCTAAGTAGTGCCAAATTGTATGCATAAGCATTGTTGAATGTGTCAATAGTATAAGAGCTGTGCACTAGATTCTCTGGATTTATTCTATCTAGGCTGCAACATGCTATGACATGGTATTCCACTAAGCTGCCACCTCTTGCAATCACAGGTTCTAGCTTTCATATCCACAACATAATCTTTCTCCCACTCATGGCTCTTCACAGCATATGTGTAGTTGTCTGCAGCTGAAACATCACAATTCTTACTTCATTCTAGAAATTTGTCCAACTTCTTAATCTTAGGGCAAATTCTTCCTGACCACTTCTCACATTCTTTCTGCTTTGATTGAATTCTTTGCATAAGCTTGTAGAATATGGTTTCAAGCATAGATAACAAAGGCATATCCCTTGCATCTAGAATATAACTGTTTTTGAGAGGGAAAAATTATATCAGAATATAAATTGACAGAAACACTAGAGTAAATGACACTACTTATTTAAATGATGGCAAATGTACCAGTTGAACACCTCTGAATGATTATTCAACAACACATCACATTTTGGAAATTCACTGAAAAAAGCCTTTATACAAGTGCTAGGTTCTTGCTGTGATATCCATTCATAACCAGCCGGACTGTCAGCCAGAATCTTGTCCACACATTTTTGCCACTTAGGAATGTTGGTCGACCTAGCAATGGCCCAAAGGTCATTTTTGAGTGTCTCTCCTCTGTGCCCTGCCCTCTGAAAATTCAGCAACAAATGCCTCACACAAAATCGATACCCTGCATCTGGAAATACTTTCTGAACAACATTGATGAGACCCTGTACAAAATGTGAACATAACATAAATAGAAGACAGAAATGGGACTTAATAATGATCCAAAAAAACCTAAAATACCATACCTTTTGTTTGTCACTAACAATTGTCCATGGGATGTGTTGGTGATGTTCAAATCATGTTTTAAGTTGGTGAGAAACCATTCCCAGGCACTTGTGCATTCAACTTCAACCAACCCGAAGGCAACAGGGTAAATACAATCATTTGGATAAATTCCTACTGCTGTCAACAACTGGCCCGTGTACCTTGTTTTTATGTGGCAACCATCTATGAATATCAAAGGCCTACATCCAGCAAGAAACCCCCTTTTGCAAGCATCATAACTCCAGTACAGTGTGGCCAAGTGCTGCTTATGTTCAGTGCTTGCAGGACCATTCACTGAATTTGTTGTCAAGAAGAACTTAGAACCAAGATTGCTCCTCCTAAGCTCATGTCCATAATCCATGAGTAATTGGAATTGTGCTTCCTCATCGCCATGTATACGTAGCAATGCAGCTTTTCTTGCTCTACGCAGCTTCCACCTTGGAGGGCACATTTTGAATTCCCTTCTAACTTTTGCAGCAAAGCTTGATAGATCCAGCTTCTGGTTGTCTATGAATTCATGCATGAACGTATCTGTCAAAATTGTTGTTGTGAGTGCTTTGAGTGGCCAGCCTGCTTCACAAGTGTGGTTGCCTTCATACTGTGTGACTACAAACCCACATGTCCTGTTCCTATCATTGGCTGTTTTCAGCATCCAAGTACAGCCAGGAGCACACACAGCTTCTACCCTTCTCTTGTCATTCTTTGTCTTCTTTATTTGTACTCTATGCCTCACTATGTATGTTCCCAAAGCTTTCCTCACCTCATGCACTCCACTAAACACCATCCCTAGTCTGAAAGAAGGGCTTTCCATGTCAACCTCTGGATTAAATGACTTAAAGTGCTCCAGCAATCTCTGTCTATCACCATCTCCAAGGTTTAGCTCATCATCCTCTAGAGCATCCTCATCTTCATGATCCACAACAATCTCCTTCTCATTGTGATCATTGACAAATTTATCAATGTTTTCTACAAAAAGATCATCATCACCCTCATCAACTATGTAATCACTGTCATATAGCTCAAAATCATTGTCATCTTCACTCTCATCCGAAACTGCAATTTCCTTTAGCTTCCTCTTGTCTGGTACCACTTCAGTTTGAGCATCCTGATTGGTACACTTCCTCTGCTCTGATAGCAATACACAAGATGAACTCGATGCTCCAGCTTCAGCACTTGCTTCAGATCTCACCTTATCCTTCTCTGCTATTGCTGCTTTCCTGGCTTTTGGCACAAATGTAATTCTCACTGGAATATCAATTCTCCTAAGAAACTCATTGTGATCCACAAATAGGACAAGTGTTTTATGCTTCCAGCTTGCTTTGATCATTTGATAAATTCTAGATTGGTCTTCCACCAGGACTAAGCCATTCCAAATTTCCTTGTCTGGCAAACACCAATACACATGAAGTTTTCCATCTCGCTTCTCTCCCAGATTTCTCAATATTTCATCAATCCAGAAAAGGGACCAAGTATCTGTAGTACAATTATCAAAATGTGTTGTGTAGAAGACACATATTCCAAATTATCTCTCAAACCGCAAAAGAAGCCATTGTAGGCAACTTCAACTGTGAACATGCATGTTTCTTCTCCTGCATTATTCAAAACTGTAGCAAATATTACAATTCTGTCTAAAGTTTGCTCAAACTAAATGTAAAATATGCAATACAAGTACAAAGCAGAGAACTTTACATGAACAATTCACACTTAACATTAAAATAGTTCAGAAAAGTACTACATCTTCAGTAAAACATCTTCTCAATCAGTGGACAGAAACATTCACATGACAAAAACAGGAAGTACTAGCAATTAGTAACAGACTTTACATTCAGTGGACAGTAACATTCACATGACAAATTTCAGAAAAGTTCAGACTTTACATTCAAACAGAGGATCAAATCTGGGCATAAATAACAGATAATTCCTCAAACTTTCGGCACTAAAACACCATTCATACAGTACAGACATGATTCCATTCGAATTCAACCACTAAAAATCCCTAATTTACTCTCCATTAGGCACGCACTAAACCCCTACCAAAACCCACAGGAAGCAACAAGCCTACGCGATCGAAGACACCCGGCGACGTCCGGGACATTCTACTCGATGTTATCTCGATCCCTTCCACCGGCGAAGACTGCCTCCTTCCGCCATTGACGATCTTCGACCTGAGGCCTCCACGCCCGCCCGCGGGCGGCCGCGACCAAATCGCCCGCGACAAGAACGAAAGATGAGAGACAAATTCAACTTACTGTACGCCGGCGGATCCTCGTTGAACTCCCGGTATCTCATCTCCAACGCTGGCGGAAAAGGGCCGCCATCACCGAGCTCGCCGTCGCCGAGCTTCTCTGCTTCGACAACCACCAGGTAAGGAAAGAAGGGGCCTAATTGCCTGTAAACGCGGATCGCCAACTGCCACGCCTGGGAGGACTGTGTTGTAATTTGTGCAAAGTTTCAGCTGTTTTCTGCAAAGTAACCTGCCACCGTGGCGTCCACGTGTCGTGATCAGAGGCGGGCAGGACTAAAAAGTCCACTCTAAACAAGTTTAGGTACTAACACTGTTCAATTTGCAAGATGTGGGACTAAAAAGTCCAAACCGTGCAAGATGTGGGACTAAAACTGTTAAATCCTCTTAGTAAAATGCGAGTTCATGATCAGGAATTTGGACGAAGCCAAATCACATAAACTTACAAAACAAATCGTTTGTTCCGATTTTTATCGGTCACTGCATTCTCTTTTCGGGTGCACAGAGGGAGCTACTCACTCCGTATCAGAATGTGAGATATTTTAGGTTTTTTTGTTCCACATGTATCTAGACATGTTTAAATGCAAGATTCATGTGAACCTTGCACTAAAACAAGTCTAGATACGTGTGGGTAAAAAAAAAAGCTAAAACATCTTACATTTTGATACAGAGGAAGTACATTCAACGAAAGCTAAAAAGTAAACTACAAATTAGGTAATCTCTACATTGTCAATTTGTACTGTGCCGCGTCCGACGTAGTTGGCATTCGTGTTTGTAAAGAATTATCATGTTACTAGAGATGTCTATGTTCCACGTTACATATATTTTTATGCGAAATACCAAGAGAAAGTGGAATTATTAGTTAACGTGACATGCATGCATGCTGATATGCTAAGTGTAAGATGGACTCGGTTCAGTTCAAAGAAAAAAGAACATGGACGAACTAGGATGTTGGAGTCCAAATTAAAGCCTATCCATTCACCTCGACAGGCACATGGTTCGGTGCAATCATGCACAGACGTTGGATTTCTCATGCTTGGCCAGTCAAAAAAGAGGCTAACTCCATCACGTTTTGTGGAGATAATATGGCAGCATATGAGTTTGAAAAAGAAACTAATCGCGGTGGTTACAGAGATCACGGATTCAAGGGTGCGCATTCGCAGGAAAAAAAAGATTCAAGGGTGCTGCTTCTTCAATCGGTGATCAACCATGGAGATTTCTTTCTTTACTTATTCAAAAAAAGATTTCTTCTTTTCAGAAAAAAAGATTTCTTTCTTTACGGGAGTTGGGATGGGTCCACCGGCGGAAGTTTGCGTGATGACGGCGTGTGCGTTTAAATTAGGATTAGGAGAGTCTAGATATTTTTCATGGGCCCATACCCCATTAGTGAATTTCTTACTCCACGTTGACCTAGTTGGGCTTTCGTAGCGGGCGCGTTTCCTAGCTCCCATCCCACCGCCTGGTTCCCTATATATACCTGAGATCGAGGAGATGGTCGACCACGACGGCTACTACCCAATACCCTAAACCCACGAGGAAGCAAAGAAGCGAGCGGCCGATCAATCTGCCAAGATGCAGATCTTCGTCAAGACCCTGACCGGGAAGACGATCACCCTCGAGGTGGAGAGCAGCGACACCATCGATAATGTCAAGGCCAAAATCCAGGACAAGGAAGGTACGTGTATACTAAGCCACGCCGTCGATCTCGTCTCCTCGCCATTGGTCATCAGCGATCGAGATCAATCATCGCATTGATAATTCCGTTGCTTATTATATATTGCAGGCATCCCGCCGGACCAGCAGCGGCTCATCTTCGCCGGGAAGCAGCTGGAGGACGGGCGCACCCTGGCCGACTACAACATCCAGAAGGAGTCGACGCTGCACCTGGTGCTCCGCCTCCGCGGCGGCACCAGGGGCGGCTACATCATCCAGGAGCCCAGCCTGCTGCAGCTCGCGCTCAAGTACAGGGAGAAGAAGATGGTCTGCCGCAAGTACGTAGCCCGACAGTCAGATTGTATCTATAAGCTGTTCATCACTCGCAGTTACTTATTTTGGATTGTGAATGTCGAGCAGGTGCTATGCGCGGCTTCCCGCGAGGGCGACCAACTGCCGCAAGAAGAAGTGCGGCCACACCAACCAGCTGAGGCCCAAGAAGAGGTTCGTCAGCAAGACTTCCGGATGAAGAAGCACTCCTGGGCTGCATGCGCGTGCTTGAATAAATTGCTTGATTTCGTTCAGTTAAGACTATGCTATGTTCTCGTGAACTGCTATTCGATATCAATAAATGAATTATATGGGATTGAATATTCTTTATGAACGGGTGATTATCTCGTATAATACCTACAGATGGCGCGTCTATTCATTACCCAACGATTTTTTTGCCATATCAGTAACTTCTGAACAACTCATCTAAAAAAAACTTCTGAACAACTGGATCCGATATCTAGCAAGCTCTAAAAGAATATGCACAATGACAAATGTCCTCGCTTATTCCGTGAGGAGATCTACAAGACCTCCCTTCGCCATTCTCCTGCTCTTCTCTGTGCAATACAGAGAGAGAAACATACACCAACACATACATAACCTTTAGGGCCTCGTGCTTGCTGGTCGTGTAAGGCCTGCTTGTGTTGCGTGCCATTGACCAGGCCATGCAAGGTCGATCTCCCCTACAAGCTATCATCATCAAATATTGTGGAGAGCACATGCCCACGGGCAAATGCGCTCCTCTGATCCTTCTCTGACAGAGATGCATGTCTCAGCTCTGTAAATTGATCACATATATAAAATATTCGACAATTAAAAATGATCGATAGTGCTTATGCAAAGAAGCTGGAAGAAGAATCATGAGATTATTCCTGCATATCAAAACTCAAAAATTTCAACTTACCATATATTTCAAACCTAGGTAAAGAACATGATTAGTTAAACCTACTTGATTCCAAATCAACTGAGGCAAAACAGATTGAAGAATGTAATCAAAATAAAGCACATCTTAGCAGCAGAAAAGGGATCAAATAATCTGTCAAAAAGGTAAACTAACATAACCATAGCGAACAACCTACTACATAATGGATAACAAGAATAATAACGAAGCCTTTGTAATTTTTGTTCATGCTTGTAGAGCACAAACACGTAGTGTGGAAAGTTATCATCCACTGACCAGATACAGTAGTATCATGGCAAAGAGAGAGTAGAGTGAGGTGGCAGAAAGAACAAAGCTTGAGGAGACATACCTCTCTACAGTCTTTTCATCTGGGAATTAAGTAGCAAAAATGGTAAACTGCCAATGGCACGGGGCATTCTCCATGAATCTGAATCAAAATCTTTCGATGGTTCAGCCACAGGCAAACTACAAATTAAAGATGGTAAAAATTGACCTGGGGCAGCAGCGGGAGGATTCGATACATAGGATGATCCACCAAGAAAGGATTGTAAACTGCCATCTATTAAATCCTTTCTCCACAAAGACAGCAAAGGGTATATGCACCGATAGTTCTATAATACCTAGCAACATTTGCACCAGAAATAAACACACCATATGCACAATGTCATGAGTGGAGGCAAGCATTCAGAGAAGTACATAGATAGGCATATGCACGCTTCCAGTTTAAATAAGTGCATATGCTAGAACGAGACTTACTTCTTGTGTCACGTGATTTTCTTGAGGGCCGAGGCAGGGTCCTCGCGCGTGAGCTCTCGCGAAAGCTAGGGTTCCGCGTCGCCGCCGCCGCCGCCCCGTTCCTCTCCTCCCCTCCGCGCCGTCGCCGGCGGCGACCGCCGGGTCCACTCCTCCCCAGCCCCTCTCCCTCTCCCCCTTCCCCTCTCGCGCTCCCGCCGCCTCTCGTGGCGGCGGAGCGTGCCCCACCCAGCCCGGCTCAGCCCCCTCCCGTGCTCATCCCCGTCGCCGCCGTCGGCAGGGGCTGCCGGGCTTAGCTCGGTGGGCGCCGCCGGCGGCGGCGTGTCTTTCCCCGCGTCAGAGTAGGTGGAGGCGGGAATTCATCTTGTCTGGCGGCGGTGCTCCTCAGGCGGCGGTGGTGGCGTCACGGCGGTGGCGCACACGCGCCTGCAAGACGGTGCAGTGCGGTGGGCACCAGCGTGCTGCGGGACGGCGTTCTGGGCCTTGCGGCCCAGATCTGAGCCCATCGGGGTCCATCTGGGTTAGGCGGGCCGGCCGGTCCTGCGGCGCGTTCTGTAGCTGGCGACGAGGTAGAGGTTGCAGGGGGCAGCGGCAACGGCGGTCGGCCTGTTGCAGCGTGGTGGCGAGCTTCATGGGCCCGTTCTAGTCCCGGCCAGACCCTATTAGGACTGGTGTGCCCCCGCGGGGGCTTTACGGGCCCACTGGGCCCGGTCGGACCTGACGGGGACTGGTGTGCTCTGCTGCCACGTCCGATCGACTACCGTCTTCGGCGGTGGAGGTTGTTCCCTCCCACGCGGCTGCGGTGCTGCTGACCCCGGTTCATACTTCTCCTCACCTCCGTCTTGCAGACCTCGTGCCGGCAACTTCGGTGAGACGACGATGGTGGCTTCGGGATCGTTTTGGCGCATGTTGGTGGGCGGCTAGGCTGGTGGTCTCGAGGCTTGTCCTCGCGGGGTTCTTGTGCTACGGATCGTACATGGTTGTGGATAGGGTCTTCAGGAGAAATCCTTGTTGGTTCGTCCGACACCGACGCGGTGCCGCCTTTGGGTGGCATATTTCCTTCCTGAAGGGCACCGTGGCTACCCTTCATCCGCTTCCCTATGTGCCGGGGGAAACCCTAGGACCAGTGTGCTGGTTCGGCAGCAGTGTGGCTTTCCTTCTTGAAGGTGCTGCTTGGTACTCGTCGATTCGGTGCTAGGAGCATGGTGGTACTTCTTCGGAGAGGACGCAGCGGTCATGGTCGCTTAGTCAACCTGCCTATGTCGTCTTTTATTTATTCTTTTTTCTTTCTTTGGGTGCTTGTTGGCTGTCGTCACAGCCGTGTCTCTCGTTGGTTTCTTTGGGTGCTTGTTGGCTGTCGTCCCACCCATGTCTCTCGTTGGTTGTATCGGATGGTTGCTATATGAATATAGCGGGTCTACGGCCTATTTCGTCATATGCTAGAACGACTGTCTGATCTAGTCGGGGGAAGCGGGTTCCAATTTTGCAACAAGCAAACACCAACACTACCTGGTTGGAGTCAGCAAGATTTGCACTCCTCTGATAGGCAGCAAGGGCGTTCCCACTCCGTCAGACTACACAAGCACCACACTCATGAACAACTAGGCCTCACATACTACTATGAGCTGTCACATCATCCCGTTCTTCCATTGCAGAGGTATCAACTAGTATCAAGCAAGCAAGAACAGAAAATAGGGACACTGGGCTGCATCATACAGAACAACAAGACTCGATTACAATTGAACCAACTGCGTCCTAAAACGTGCACACCAAAAAGCCTCATTGCGGCGGTGGCGAGCAGCCAGCGACGTGTCTGAGCATCGCCTTGGCCGACTCCCGCGCGAAGTGCCTCTGCCTGAGCTGCACGTAGGGGTAGCAGAGCGCCGACAGCACGTGCGCCGGCTTCGAGAAGGAGAACACCTCGTACCACACACGCTCCTCCTCGTCCACCTGCACCGAGAACCGCTCCTCTCCAGCCTCCACATCATTCATGCATGCCCACACACCAAACAAAACTCAAACCTTTTGCAACTCCCATATATGTTATGCAAAGTTGAGAAAAAAACAGTGACAGTGGAACGTACCAGCAGATGGCCTTCAAGGGTGCCGCTGCCGAACGCGAAGACACAGCCTTTTGCGCTCTTGCGTCCCGAGGAGCTGCCGTTGTTGTCGTCGGTGACATAGGCGATCTGGAGCGGGAACATGACCCAGGGGATCACCTCCTTGTAGCAGATGCAGAACCTCGCGCCGACCTTCACTGGGGTGTCCGGTTCGACCTCTGCCCAGCCCAGTGCCAAGTGCCTGACAAAGAACACTAGTTCTAACATGGAAATATAACAATGTGACTAAATATGTCAGGTTCGAAATCTGTCTGAGGCTTACTTCCATGAGAGGAGGGCCGATTTGGCGTGGAGGAAGGCGTCGGCGCCGGAGCCGACGAGGACGCGCGAGCGGTTCACGGAGAAGCCGCGATCGGCGAGCTCTCTGTCGGTGTCTTCGGAGGTTACTGCAGTTGTTGATTTTGGGGTAGAGGCGCCATGGAGAGCCACGTCGTAGTTGAAGCCACCAGCAGCCGCAAGGCAGGACTTCTGCTGCTCCGGCGAGGGGCGGCCGAAGCTCAAGAAGAGGCCTCCCCAGGCCATGGACCCTAGAAAGAATGGTGTAAGGCTGCGAGGGCAAGTAACAAGGTGAATTGGTGCTCCCCTGAAGACATGAATTGCATGCATATTCAGTTATTCTGCACGCCACACACATCTGAAAATTGATGCCCTCTTGAACACATGGATTTTGGTTTAAGGCAGATTTGGAAACGATAAAGGCACAAAACTGTTGAGCTTTGGTTCTGACTGAGAAAATTACAAAAAACTACCACAATTGGGGTAGGATTAACGGGTCAGTACCGATTGTACTAATTTTTTCAAAAATGTACCAACACTGGGGTAACCATAACAGATCGTACAAATTTCGGTCTAACAACATTTTGACAGCACAACTGACGGATGGGGCCCACATGTCAGCCACACATCTCATTTTTCCTTTTCTTCTGTTAATCCCTTCTTCTCCTTTCTCCCAGTCACGCCGACAGCGCCGCCGACCGTCCTCGCGCCCCACCGCCGCCGGCTGCCCCCTTCCCCCAGCGCGCCACCACAGCCCACGGCCCCCTCCGCGCCACCACGGTCCACCACCACCGACCACTCCCTGCGTGCTGCGCGCCACCACAGCCACCATCGCCGACCTTCCGCAGCCGGCTGCCCCCTTCCCCGCCACCGGTCGGTGGTCGCCGCAGTCAATCTCGTCGCCTCCGCCGCCGGACCTGACCCCAAGCGACGACGACCATGGGCACCGGCGGCCGGGCACGACGGTGGTCCCTGCCGAGCCGCGGGAGCCAAAGCTCCGCCGCGGAGCGGGAGGCCGTGGCCATCGTGGACCTGACCCCAACGCTGGGCGAGGGCACGGCGGTGGCCGACGCGGTCGGAGGAGGCCGTAGCCGTCGCGGGAGGCCGATGCGGTCGCGGAGCGCGGGCACGGCGGTGGCCGGCGCGGTCGGAGGAGGCCGTAGCCGTCGCGGGAGGCCGGCGCGGACCTGATCCCGAACGCCGGGCGCGGGCACGACAGTGGCGGCCGGCGCGAACCTGACCCCGAACGCGGGGCGCGGGCACGACGGTGGCTCGTGGGAGGCTGGTGCGGACCTTACCTCACCTCGAACGCCGGACGCAGGCACTGCGGTGGCACCCAGCGCGGTCGCGGAGGCGGGAGCTAGCTTCATGGGGAAGAAGATGAGCTAGCCCCGGCCCCATCTGTCAGTTGTGCTATCAAAATGTTGTTAGACCGAAATTTGTACGATATGTTATGGTTACCCCACTGTTGGTACGTTTTTAAAAAAATTAGTACAATCGGTACTGACCCGTTAATCCTGCCCCAATTGTGGTAGTTTTTTGTAATTTTCTCGTTCTGACTTGACACGCTATAAATAACCGAAGGCGGTAGATAACAGATGCCAATTAACTGTCTTAAAAACGGATTATTGATATAAGGAATCCGGAAAAATCGTTTGGTTGGAAACGGCCAAATTCACTGAAGCCTGAGATACTCCCCTGATCAATTACGACATACAGTATTAGTTGTTTCAGCTAATTCTCTGTGGCCAGGTTTAGTTTTATCTCATCACAGGAAATCATGTTTGGGCTTCACCAACATTGCAATCCATCCCCACGGGCCAAAACAGAAACAGAAAGAACATCTAGAACAGTGAAAGACTCTTCTGATCCTTAAGTTAGGTTCATTTCGATGGGATTTTTCTAGCCTGATCTGCCGGGTAATGTCACCTCGCGTCGTCGAGTTCCGGAGATTGTTTCTGTTGAACTTGGTGGATCCTAAAACCTTGGACATTCCTGGCATCGGACGATATGTGAGGGAGATGGGGGGCAGGGCGAGTGAAGGAGGAGGGACATACCTGGAGCCTCAAGAAGCGGAGGACCGGGCAGCTGGGAGGCTTGTCCGGGCGGCGGTTGTGGCAGCGGAGTGGTGGAGAGCCAGCCGGCCGACGAGCGGTGCGGTGCGGTGCGGCGGCTCAGCGGTTGCGGGGACCGGTCTGCCAGCAGCAACCGTGGCAGGGTTAGAGGATGTGTGAATCAATGGAGGCCCATGAAACCTGCGGCCGACGACGCGAGGTGACAAACTGGGATCCGACCGCTCGTATGGACTGAATCTTGCACTACTCCTGCCGCTAGAGCTTCAGGGAATTCGAGTAAAATGCATCTATGGTCATCGAACTCGAGTCGGTATCTCACTCTGGTCATCGGACTTCAAAATACCAAAAATACGGTCATTGAAGTTGTTTAATTGGTGAGCCTGGACGTCTCCTCTCTCCCGCTACAGTACAGAGAGAGGCGATTTTTCACCCCCGCCCGCAGATCCACCACCTCGCCGTCGATTCGCCGGATCCCTCGTCCTCTGTCGGCCGCTCCGGCGGCGGGAGGGCGGGGGATCCCCGCTTCACGGGTGTAGATAGAGTAGGGTTTGTGAGCTCTTCAACCGGCGGCGTCATGGAGGAGGTTGGGTCGCCGGCGGTGCTTTTGGTGCAGGTACGCGCTTCCTTCGACGGCGGAGCTCGGTGGAGTTCCGCGGTGGTGTGCCTGCCTCCTCCGCTCCCTCGGATCTCCGGATCTGGTGGGAGCGCCATCCCCCTCCCGGATCCCGCGTGGCGGCGGATCTGGGTTGACGACTTTGAAGCCGGTGATGTTGAAGGAAGACGAAGATGCAGCTGGAGTTGGGTGGAGGCTCCATGGAGTTCGAGGTCCGGCGACTTCCCGTCCGCTAGGGGACGTCTTCTGATCCAAGGCTTGAAGGAAGACGAGGCGGCGGCGCGCCACCGGCACGTCCTGCTCCATGCCGGCGTCTTTGAGTTGCAGAAGGACTGGAGTGTAATTTTTATCTTTGTTGGGCACCTTTCTGTAATGTTCTCCCTTTAATATTACCATGGTTTCCTCGCAAAAAAAAGTTGTTTAATTGGTTCACTATGGCCACTCGCGGAATTTGTATACGATATTTTGCTGACCTGTCATACGGTGGACTGATTTGACTGCCATGTGGACAACCAGTTGACTAGTCAAAGTGCTGATCATCTCGTCTAGTAAGTTGGTTCAATTGGTTCAAAACAATCCACGCATGATGCATCATAATTTCGTCACAACGAAATAGTGAGGTGATCACAGCGTTCTAGCAACTCAGTCGGCTGGTGCAAGGAACCAAACAATACAGAAAGGTCATCCCAGCATATGCCAGATTTGCTGGAAACAACTAAACAGTCGAAATTGACAACACAAACACCAGTGCATTCATGATTTGAAGTGAGAAATTTCGTTCAGCTTTGTACAGCTGTTTGCTGTGAAATTCATACATCTGAAACGCAAGAAAACCAAATCCAGTCCATCCCCTTTTACTAAAGTACCACAAGCGAAATACACATGAAATAAGTTTTCACATATGAATAGGCTGACATGGTTATACAACAGTGTGTTATTACAGTGATGAAACATAATGCCTAACGCATGGCGAGCAGCTCACCCCTCTTCATATATGCACAATGCCATAAGGACAAATGTCGTCGTTTATTCCATGAGGAGATCTACAAGACCTTCCTTAACTCTAATCTCCTACTGCACTCTGTGCAATGCAGAGAGAGAAACATACACCAATACATACATAGCTTGATGATCATGCTGGTCGTGAAGGCCTGTGAGCAGCAGCGGCAGCATGAACAAGGTTGCCAATAACATTCTCTTGTGTTGCGTAACCTTGACCATGTCATGCAACCACTATCAAGGTCGATCTCCCTTACAAGCTATCATTATCAAATATTGTGGAGAGCACAAGCCCACGGGCAAATGCACTCCTTTGAACCCTCTCTTTCCGATCCTTCTCTGACAGAGATGTCTCAGCTCTGTGAATTGAACACAGATATTCAATCAAAGATTTGACGATTAAGAATTACAGATAGTAGCTCGTATGCAAATAAGTTGAAAGAAGACTCCTGAGATTATTCCTACATTCCAAAACTCATAAGGATCAACTTACCATATATTTCAAACCTAGGTAAAGAACATGATTACTTAAACCTACTTCATTCCAAATCAACCGAGGCAAAACATATTTAAGAATGTAATCAAAATAAAGCACATCTTAGCAGCAGAAAAGGTATCAAGTAATCTGTCAAAAAGGTAAACTAGCATAACCATAGCGAACATCCTACTACATAACCGACAACAAGAATAATGACTAATTGGAAGCCTTTGCAATTTTTATTCATGCTTGGAGAGCAGAAACATGTACTGTGCAAAAGGGCCGGACAAAAAATAGAAAGTGAAAAGCTATCATCCACTGACCAGATACAGTAGTATCATGGCAAAGAGAGAGTGATGTGAGGCGGCAGAAAGACAAAAGCTTGAGGTGACATACCTCTCTACAATCTTTTCATCTGGGAGTTTATTTAGCAAAAATGTTTTGTCAGATGAGTCGGAATGAAAATCTTTCGATGGTTCAGCCACAGGCAAACTACAAATTAAAGATGACAAAAATGGATCTGGGGCAGCAGCGGGAGGAGGATTAGATACATAGGATGATCCACCAAGAAAGGATTGTAAACTGCCATCTCTTAAATCCTTTCTCAACAAAGATAGCAAAGAATGGGACCCAGATGATACTTTTCGGACTCTGCGCCTGCGTTGCATGTATTCTTCATTAAGGAAAGCAATGGAATAAATCATGTTCCTACGAAAACCATGTACTTTTAAGAGATGACATTGTAAAATGTTAAATTGTAAAATCAGATGTGCTCACTGACAGCACCACAGTGCAAAGAAAAATAAAAAGGATATCTTGAAGTAACTTCCATGCTGCATTGTCAAATGGCCTATCAAATCCATCCCAACCTTTCCAGCACAGATGGGGCATACCTGAAAGGGCAGTTCATCGAATCCATGAGTGCTTATTATTTGAATTCAGTCTATAGACATTTTTTTCTGGACAGAGAAGTCAAGCACGGCAACGCTATTTACAACAATTCCTATGAGAAAGAAAAGAAGTATGTAACTGCCCAATATCACTAATAGAAGTGAAAAACTAATTATGTTTAGCTAGCTCTCTCAAGGATTTTGGCAATCCAAATAAACTAGAGGTAACCAGCAACTGACGCATTAGGTGTAATAACAAAGAAGCAACTAACTCTCAAATGTCCCTAAACATTAAATATGAATCCTCCTAATGTAAGTGAAAAGATATTAAGCAATCGCCCAAACCACGGAGTAAACATTAATGTAAGCGAAAAAAACATTTTGCAATCACAAACAACAGAGAGAAAACGTGAGTAGCACTCTTTTCCTTCCATAGGAAACTCTACTCCACAACCACCACAAATTAATCAGTGTGACACAGCTTTCACCCAATGAAAAGTGTAAGAACCATTGATCCGAACTCTTAGTTACACACTGAAAAAACATGCCCAAAAGAAGGGTGAACTTCTACAATCCAAAGGGCTTAGAACTTGAATTCTTTAGAAGAAAAGCAACAAAAGGTTGAGACCGAATTGAAGAAGCAAAAGATTACATGTCACCTAATTTGCACAGCGTCTAAAATAAACTTGTAAAGCCAATTGTATTGCTCAGCAGTAACACAAAATTGTTGGCCCAGAAGGCCAGAACCAATAATACCCAATATAACCACAAAGGAAGTAAGGAACAAGATCCCAAACCCAAACAAACCAAAAGAAATCCGAACATCAACACCATTTTACTAGCTAAAATCATAACCACTAAAATTCCAGCACATATATACACATACGGGAGCGCCAGAGGCCAACCACATCCATAACTCGAACAAGCAAGACCATAAAAAGGTCATATTCAAATAACTTGGTTTACAAAGCAATAATCAACCTAAACGAAACTCGATTTTTAAATTTTCAACGAAAATACTTCAGCAAAAAAGAACTTCCTAGAACAAGATCTAAAGGTCTCATATTTCTAGAAATCCACAGGGCAATAGAACTACTAGGCATCTAAATTACAACAACAATGAGGCCGACGTAACCATATTAAATTGCACATTATTAACATTTCCGACATTCACCGTAGCAAACACTTAAAAACATTAGCTAGATAGGCGTAAAAATGTTACATTTCGGCTAAAATATGTCAAACTACCCAAGCAGCGAATCACGGGGACGTGAATCACAAGATGGGGCGAGGCGACATACCCCACGTTTGGCCTCGGCGGCGTGCTCGTCGTCGATGTGGCAGCACAGGCCGACGAAGTCGAAGTCCTCGCCGCAAAAGGGGCAGTTGTAGGCCTCCGCCCCGCGCGCCTCCACCTCGTCCCCGCCGGCGTCCGCGTCATCGAACCCCATGTACAGATCTGATGAACCAAGCCACAGCCACCACGCATCAGCCCCCGGCATCAAATCAGAAACCAACCAGGCCAAAAAAAAAAAGAACAGGACGAAATCAATCAGGCGATCGATCGTACCGTAGCGGGACTGCAGGCGCCTCGCGGCGGCGGCGGCGGCGGAGGAGGATGAGGAGGAACGGCCCCACGCGTCGCCGGCGTCCATGGCGAAATTCGACGGAACCCTAGCTTCGTCCTCCTCTCTTTTCCCCTTTCGGTAGGTGTTCGGGATTTTCTTTTTTCGCGCAGGCTTTTCTGTCCGCTGTTTCTCTTTCCACTCCTCTTGTGTGTGTCTTTCCGTGCGCGCGCGCGTGCGGTGTCTGTTGGCGTTTTGCTTCGGTGTGGTCGGGGGGAGCGCAAGGTGAGTGGTTAAAGGGCTGCACCTGGTCTACGGTGAGCCGGCGAGGATGACTCGTGGGCCCGTGTTGTCAAAAAGTGATAGTTGCGGGTGAGCCACTGGATTTAGATTTTAGATGAATAGATTGTCTGTAATTATTTAGGATTACCCATAAAACATTGTAAACTCATTCCAATGTGTTACCACTCCACGAACCAAACTTCATCACATAAACACCATCGTGTAGTAATGGAGTGGACTAGATTCCAAAAATATACAGTGAAGTACTCCCTCCGTTCCAAATTAGATGTCTTTTATTTTTCCACATGCGGATGTATAATTTGGAACGGAGGGAGTATGACCTTCTGTACTCAACGAGACATAGGTAACTTACTTCAAATTAAGTGCAATTCATCTACTTTTGAAATATCAGTCAAACCATGAACTTTGTTATATTTCTATGAGTTATTTCAACTTAGAACATCTAAAAGGGTAACACATTTATATATGTTAGGACTACTAGTTCCTACCAACATTACAAACATATTAACTTTTTGTTTTAGAAATGGGGATGAAGCCTCAGCCTCTGCATCGAGCGATGCACGCAGCTTTTTATTACAAAGTTTGAGGTATCACAAGTCTACAAATCACGGATCACATAAAGTTGAAACATGTATCAACTAACGAAATAAGGACAACATAAAGCAACTAGGCATCCCTAATGCGATTAATATGCTGCCACGAAGCTCGGCTGAAGATATCCTAGGTAACCGCCAAAAGACAGGTACACCCAATACTCATAAGGTCCCGCTGATCTGAAGGAAGCAGGAACGTCCAAAGTTGAATCCAATGGGTCGTCATATTTATCACCTATAAAACATGAAAGTTCTTTGCTTTGCTGAAAGCTATATTATTTCTACAATTCCAAATAGACCAACAAAGAGCTGAAACGCCAATACGAATACGCCCCTTTGTCTTATTATCAATACCGTTTAGCCAATTACCTAACACATTGGTTATATTTGAAGGAGAAGGAATGTTATAAGTACTATATATCACAGACCAAATAATCTTAGCAAATGGGCACTGAATAAAAAGATGTTCTACCGTTTCTTCTGAGCCACAAAAGACACATTTAGTACATCATTGCCAATTCCTTTTTGCAAGGTAATCCTTTGTAAGTAGATTTTTTTTTATTAAGAAACCACATAAATACTTTTATCTTAAGTGGTATCTTTAGCCACAGAAACATATTAACTTACATGTCGTTTAAAAAATCACAAGAAGCACTAAGCCACAGAATACATGACATGTGATCAAGAATTTATATAGCATAAAGGTCGAGATACCAGCTTATCATGAGCTAGATGGAGCAAACTTGTACAAAGTATGGTAGTATCAAGTATCCTAAGTAGTCCTCTAACCAGGGATGAAAACGGTACGGAATCTTTCCGACAATTCCGCGAAAAAATGGAAACGGAATGGAAATACAGAAACGGAAATGGAATTTTGCGGAACGGAAACGGAAATTTTTATGCGGAAACGGAAACGGAAACGGAACAGCGTATTCCGGCGAAACGACTGCGGAAATGGAAATTCCGTTTTCGGTAATACGGAACTTTCCGTTTTTTGTTACACGGTGATTTCCAAATCCAATAGGCACGGTAATTCTAGTGAGAAAATTTAGGCACAACCCAAGAGCTGAATAAAAATGAAAAGAATCTAAAGCTACCATGTTTATGACCTATGTATTCACATATCATCTCTCCTTCAGGTCGTTTAGTTCTCCATTTTGGTGTTATACTGGATAGGGACTACACACCATATTATATAATCAGGATATCACCCTATAATTTTATTTCATCTTAGAAAATTGAAAAGTTTGTTGATTTGCTTGGCCTTTCCTTAATTATTTAAGGAGTCTATCGATTCCGGTAAATATCTGCTTTCTGTTCCGTCTCCGTACCATATTCGGTCTGTATCTGTTTCCGACAATATTTGTTTCCGCATTTGTTTCCGGGGTTTTTGTATTTGTTTCCGCTTCCGCAAAAAAATATGAAAACAAATGTGGCACCGCTCAGTTTCGTCCTACCTCTAACTATGTCAACATTGTAACATTTTGAGGGCACATTAGGAAAGTTATTGTGCACGATGGTTGAATTTCAAGGAGCCAACTAACTGGGATGCCATAAGAATAGTGTTGGTTGGACCGTTAAAATATTTTAGATTAATGAACTCATAGCTTTTATAATGGATATCATCTTAAAAGACACATAAGATTATTGTTGACAAAAACAATAACGGACGCCCTCCTATGTTTCGTTTGGTGCATATGCATAGTGTTTTTTCATATACCTCGGGCCGTGGGAGCCATAATTCATTTTCTAAAAAAAGCAAAACCAACCGAATTCCATAGCATCGGGATGCTAGACCAAAAAAAAAAACAAGGGAAAATATGCAATGCGTGTGTAAGATACTAAGATGGGGTTTTAGGGAGAACAAGCCGGACAAAGATGGATAGTGAAGCCTTTCTGTGACATACCAGTGGCAGAGCGTGACCAAGTTCAATTGATAAAACAACATAAGATTTTCAAGTTTGAAAATGTGCTTTATTTCTAAAAATATTGTTTTTCCCAATATCCACCGATGGCTAGCAATGGTTTCTGGAATTACATATGAATAGCATAGTAGACAACAGCCGTTTCTATCTTAACAACAAGAGGATCTAACACCAATATCCGCCGATGGCCAGCAAGGAAAAAAATCCAAAACATTCGATCACCAAGATAAAAAGAAACTAGCAGGCCCATCTCGTCACACAAGCAACTACTCACTCCGTTCCAAATTACATGACTTGTATTTATGTAGAAACGAATATATCTAGACGCTAAACAAGTACAGATACATCCGTATTTAGACAAATACAAGTCATCTAATTTAGAACGGAGGAGTAGCAATCTAGACACAGCCACACAATGTGTTGAGGCCTCTTTATCCTTGCTCCCTGAGCGCTCGATTTGAAGCTAAGAAACAAAAGATGGCCGATGCGGGTCATGCCTAGAACAATATTTGTACTTTCCAAAGGGAGTGGTAGGAGCCAGTTTTGCCTCCATTGTGTCCCGCTAGTGGGCATACACATGTAGGGCTGGGCCGGTAAAATCTGGAGCCCTGTACGAAAATCTAAATCGGGGCCCTATCTCAAACAAAAATTTGAACTAATAAATAATTTTAATATATATGACATAATATTTTACGTAAAAAATGAATATATATGGCGTAAGAGAATCTCAAATTCTTGGATCAAATATATCAGACCGAAAAAACCATCAAAATCCGCACCAGGTGAATTATTTAAGTTAATCAATATGATATTCATCTACCAATATTATCTGTATCTGTCTAGCCATCTCTAAAATGATTGTAAGAAACAGTTGCAAGTGCAAGGGTGGAAGGATCAACAGTGATTATCGGATGAATTTTGTGATGCTTCTTTTCTAATAAAATTGTCCATGGCACATTTTTGAGATTTAATTAAATTTTGTTTTTTTCTCTTATGCTTCTGGGAACCGAACTGATGTTTCCTCATGATGAATCAAACCTGTATTATTGAAACATAAAATACAAGAGATAAATAAAATAAAATTTAAGTGTGGATATGATCATGCGAGCAGAAATTAGAATTTAGAAGTGACGATACAAAGATTAACCGGACCATCGCCTCTTATACCTGTTTTGCGATCTGCCGTGCCGGAGAGGAAGTGAGGAAACTTTCACGGCTCGCGGCCTCGCGCGGTTACTGCGGTGTGTACCGTCGGTGGCGCAGCGCCGTTGTGGATGTGTGCGTGTGCGTCGGTGGCTCGGCGCTGTGCTGCGATCGATCGATCGACGATGCCCTTCCGTATTCGTGACTCGCGAGCCCACACGAGAGACCACTCCCAGTCCCACGCGAGCCCACACGAGAGATCGATCGATACGGCCTCGCGACGAACGGACGCGCCAGCCGACCTGTTTCATGGGTCAATTCCTTGATCCCTTCAGATGGTATACAAATATACATAGGCATAAAAAAAATTTGGGCCCCCAAAATTCGTGGGCCCTGTGCGGGCCGCACACTTAGCACCACTGTGGGCCCGGCACTGTACACATGTACTCCCTCTATTTCTAAACGTAAGATATTTTACATGCTACACATGATGTCTACATGCATAATAAAATGAGTGAACATACAAACGAAATATGTCCAAATATATTTGTGTCTATGTGGATGTGGACAAAACCTAAAACATTTTATATTTAGGAACGGAGGGAGTATATTACTAGGGCCATTTTTTTTACCACAGCCGAGGCGTGTGCTCTGAAGAATGGACTGTAGCTAATTGAACAGGTCGGTTGCTCCCGGTCATCGTAGAATCTGATTCCTTGGAACTAGTTCAAGCTTTTAACGGAGTTGTTGAACTATGGAGCCCATACACAGCTATACTAGTAGACTGCTTTCAGATTGCCAGCGGGATTGGAAATATTTCCATGCAACATTGTTTTCGGGAGGCCAACAAGGTAGCACATAAGCTAGCTAGAGTTTGTTTGACTCAAATACCTCTGTTTTTTGGGACGGCGATCCTTCTAGATTTATTATCCCCCCCCCCCCCCCCCCCCCCCCCCCCCAAAAGTAGTAGGGGCATTTTTGTAAGAATATAGGTAGGTTCGGTGGTCAAATTGCTTTTCTGACTAGCAAAGACTTAAAAAATTAGTCAATATATATTTTTGGAATAAAAGTATGATCAAGAATCAGAGTTGTACACCACGGTGCCTTGCTTAGTTCAAGACATATCGGAGTATTGTGTGGCAAACCATTCATAATTGACCAAGTCTTTTACTAGACATATCGGAGTAAACTATAACTTTTGGTGCTAAAAAGTATGCATTCTTTACAATGTGCTCCTATTTTAACTTACCCAATTCCATAGATGCTATTTCATCATTGGGAAGAGTAATTCCTAAGATTAGTGGCATTGTGCCATTGTCGTAAATTTCAGAAATAACAAGGATCATATACAATATACAATATGGTTAGGGTTTTGCTTTTAGCTCATTGTACATGTAAAAATTGGAAATGTGTGTTCTGTCGTAGGGTACGTGACCCAGGAGGTTCGGCAAGTCTTTCTCCTTTACGAAGAAACCTACTCCCTTCGGTCCAGAAAAAGTGTCGTAAGTATAGTTATATATTTGTACTAGGCAAGTTTATTTTTCACGACACTTTTTGTGGATCGGAGGAGGGAGTAGGAGAGACGCAAATTCGACAAATCAAATAGGGAGTTCGCTCAGATGGTGCTCCCTGTCTCTGTCTCGAACTCCCGATGGATTGGGAAATCACGAACTGGAGCCGAGCAGACAAATGGGTTTTCCTACACGTTGCCTTGTTGGGCTAGAAGATTGGTACGAGGGCTTTGGGGAGACCGAAAACGGGCTGCTCGTTTTTGGAAGAAATAAACCACCAAATTTCGAATAATTGCAGTATACTAGCGTACAGTACAGCTCTTACAAGCTATACGTATATACTGGATTATTTTTGGCAACAAAATGGGTGTACATATGTACACTCATGTCCCCATACAGATACACCCATGGCCTGAATATACACCAATTTCAAGTTTCATGTCATTGTGTTGGTCCAATTATTCTTATTTTCTGAAAAAATGGACTTGTATGAACTGGTTCTGATATTCTGATGAATTTATGGGATTCATATGCGTCGTCTTTGCAGGCCTGTGTGGCATTTTAGTTTACTAAAATGCGAGGTGCAAAAATGCTAACAAATAAAACTATGTATATTCTTGAAATACAGTGTAAGTAAACTGCATATATCATTATTACAACGTTAGACCACAGCAAGTTTTGTCGGGTTTATGTGCTAGTACCGGTTTGTTACGGAAAAGAGGAGAATAAAATGGGCGATCCTCCGACATTGAGAAACAGAACCATTACCCTCGATATTTCTTAAATATCACTGGGGGCGTCATTCAGCAGTCCCCATTAGACGGGCCATGTGTCGATAGCGTAATTTCAAAGGTGTCAGACACATTTCCGAGACCTATTTGGCGGAAAGCACCTCAATAGCTTTCACACGGAGAAGCATGGCAAGTCGAGTCTCAGAAACATAGTTTTAAAAACCGGATCAAACCGGCGCTGCCGGTTTGTTAAGCGCACTGAACCGTTCGCGCGCATGAACCAGGAAAAACTGGACAGATCACGGTCCGACCGGCTGTTTGGATGAAAACCGGGCGTAGGAGGCTTTACGCGCGAGAATGCGAGCAATATTATTTGTCTGGGCCAGGAATCGAACCGTCGAGCTCGCGCCTCACATGCTAGCAGGAAGCCTGCGCTGGCGAACTAGTCCGTGCGATTCTTGTGTCCTACTAGCTCACAAATGTATTAAATACTAATACATTATTAATATTTCTCTCCTATTTTATTTTAATAAACTTGCAACTGAACCGAGCGAACCGGCGGTCTAACCGGGTGAACCGTGAACCTCACCCTTCGATCGTCGGTCCGGTTTTTAAAACTATAGCTGAATGCCCGTGCGTTGCCACGATCATTCTTTAGCTGAGGGAGGCATCGAGACGCTCCGAGGGAGGACGGCACCGGCAGCGGCCACCGCGCCATATCTTTCCCGACGTTGCCGGTGGGTGGTCTTCCGGTTCTTACGGGCTCACGGCGGTTTTTTCCTTTTTTTTTATGGGCTTTTACCCATTTTCAGGTGGTTGGTTGAAGTTGGGGGAGAGATAGGAACATAAGGGGTTATCTGCAAATGTGTAACATGGGTGTTCCGATCCGTTAGATATAAATCGAACGATCCTGGATGAAAGATGGAGGCACACCATCATCACCAACTGTGGTTTTTTATAGTAGTAGAGATGGGCTTTTACCCATTTTCAGGTGGTTGGATGAAGTTGGGGGAGAGATAGGAACACAAGGGGTTATCTACAAATGTGTAACATGAGTGTTCCGATCCGTTAGATATAAATCGAACGATTCTGAATGAAAGATGGCAGGCACACCATCATCACCAACTGTGATTTTTATAGCAGTAGAGATATGCTCTCGGAAGTCAGAGCGTGAGACTCACTTCATCCCCCAACCAGTAGGCACGATGGAGGCATGGAGCCACCTAGGAGAAGCGACCAACCACCCCTGCTGCTCCATGCTGTAAAGGGCTCCTTGCTGCTCCTATGTCGGCGCACCACGACCCGATCCTATTATTAATGCCGATGTCAATCGGTGCTTCACCGGCATGGCATGGACATGGACGTCGATGACCATCTGGGACTGGGAGTATTAATCACTGTAACTACAGCAATTTCACCATTTAAATATTGTACTAGGTGGGCGACACGTTTTATAGATCGGAGGGAGTACTCAATTGTCCTGTAACAAGACCCTGGCGCTCAAACCAACGTTATCAGGCTATAACAGGAAATTGAGCCTAACATAATTAAAGAATATTCGCGCGACATGGAAAATCAAAATCGCCTTGGTTATTTGTTTGATCGATCAGTTGGACGTGGGACACATTCAGTTCTTGGCCGACGCCATAACGACCTCGATCCATATGCATGTGCCTGTGATAATGTGCATACGGTAAAGATACGGTAGATACGGTCAGATAAATATTCGGCCTGATTCTATGGGGATATGTACGAGCCGGGACCCTGCAGGCTGCACATCGCTCTCCCGAAAGATGCGGGCGCCTCATATTCGGCCGCGGAAGCTGGCCAGCGCCTTTTGTCGCCATTATAGGTCGGTTGTATTGTGTATACTCGCTCCGTATCAAAATAGGAGTATAAGATTTTCTAACTATTCCACACATGTATCTAAACATGTTTTAGTGCAAAGTTCATGTGAATCTTGCACTAAAATATGTCTAGATACATGTGTGTGGAATGAACCTTGCACTAAAAAATATCTACATACTCCCTCCGTTCCAAATTACTTGACTTGTGTTTGTCCAAATACGGACGTATCTATACTTGTTTAGTGTCTAGATACATCCGTATTTAGATAAATCCAAGTCAACTAATTTGGAACGGAGGGAGTACATGTGTGTGGAATAGCTAAAAAGTCTTATATTTTGATACAAAGGGAGTATTTTTTTTAACAGGGAAAAAACCTTTTGCTCTCGGGCATCAGTAATCCCGCCAGGTGGATCACGATACACCATCCGTCTCCTCAAATCTGGTCATCCGCTTGTTTGTATGCGCTCTGTACACGGCCACCTTCTCTAGCATATACGTATTTCATATCTCACACGTATTGCCGTGAGGTGCACAATAAATGCCGACCCATGTGTACACGCAGCGTGCTAGTGTCCGACAACTCGCTGCCGCGTGCCATTATTTCTTAGCGCTGTCTATCCAAACAGTCAATTCGTTCCCAGCTCTTAGCTGTGCGCCTGTGCTGTTGCACAACTAGATACGAACGGCGCGGATTGCCGCACGCCACACTTGTTGGTTCATTTAATTTTTTGCTCGTGGTTGTCATATTTTATACAGATTTTTAGAAAGATGGTTTATATTCATATCTATAAGCAAAGTAGGATGCTAATAACAATCATGTTGAGAAGTTATTACTTAGACTTGTACCATATTTGGTTTGTGTGCACAGAGATCAGGTCTATAGATTTTAAAGCATATTTTTAAAATCGTATGAAATCAAAAATCACCACATCATACAATCAAAATAATAAGATGGGCTCCTAATGAAGAGCGGCCTGCCCCATGCCACCTGTTGATTCTAGAAAAATAACTGCCCATAGTTCTCATGTATTGTACACATTTATATCCCACGCAAGAATATAAAATATATAAAAAGGAAACAACACATATACAGTGAGAATGTATTAATAGCATTGTTAATGTGTTTTACCACAAAGATCACAGTATACTTACATAGGGCTGAATAAAAACATCAAAATAAGGGCATAAGGGATCCCGGTAGGTTCATAGCATGAAAGTGCAATGCTATATGAACCACAACATAGCAAATAAATAACAGGGAAATATATACTAATAGAGATGTGGAGCAAAGTTGTAACTCTGGCACAACAACACAAAGGGCCTATGTAGCTATCGTAGTGGCATAATGTCTGGATGGTTGAAACATTGAGGTATATCTCAGCATTGCCTAAGGAGTGTGTAGATGGTGTAGATTAAGTTGACCAAGAGGCCGCTAGTTTTGTTGGTAACAACAGTGGGTTGGCTGCAAAAATAATTGAAAAGAAAGTTCGTTGGGTTACTATATCCATTTTAGGACAGCATAATTTATATACCCGATTCAACATGAAGGCTGATAGTACCTCATGAGTATATTGTTCTTCACTATTGTTGTAGAAATATGCATCCATGTACATGGTTTTCGGCAGCATTTGTTTTGAGCACCTGCATAAGTGAATCAAATAAAAATTGTGGTATAATGAATCAGAGCACTCAGTATTAGAACTCAATTGTTTGATCGGGTTTGCCCAGCTACATGGAAACCAATATGAGATGAGATTATTTGTCATTTAAGTAGGTTATACAAATGAACTTCTATCTAACCTGGCGATAAGGACGAGTGTGTGGAACATCGATGATAGGCTTGTTTGCAAGGGGCATCAATAAAAGATTAATAAGAAGATGATCATTAGAGTCTTGTTTTTTCCTTCAGCCTAGCATACTTAGCATGCAATAACTGTAATGTTTTAATAATATTTTGCCCGTGATTCTCATGTTATTGTACAGATTAATAAGAAGATTGTCAATATGCAGAAATATAATTTATATAGAATTTTTTCAGATTTGAGTTGGCCAATCAAACGCCCGGTCAAGATCTTTTACATGACTGGAATTCCTAGATTTAGCATGCAATAACTATAATGTGAAAAGGTGACTATTTTAAGGAAGGATTAGAGGAACCGAGGTCATTTCCCTGGTAAATCGTTCAACGATGTACCTACTATGAAACCAAGCAGCCAGGGAAATTTGAAGGAAAAGGTAAAGCGTATACAATAAATAAACATGTCAAACCAGTGCTCAAGCACACTAACAATCAAGCCTAGGGTTAACGATTTAGAAGTTTACACCATACTAACATAATAGACGATGAAATTATAGTATTTCATCGAGTTCGGCAGCACCAGGAAATGCATTAGAACAGTAACAAATACACAAGTTCGTCTGCTGATCTATAGGCAGAAAAGACACAAATCTTTTCTTTTTTAAAACAACAAAGACACTCATCTCAGTGGTACTATATAAGATGGCCATATCACGAATCCAGTCAAACAGCGGCACTAACACAAATGAAAAGGGGAAAATGGAAGGAAGGCCAAGCTCATTGAACCTTGAGGACAGATAAAATCATCATGTGGAATATACCATACCCAAATAGGCATACAACCATAACCATCAAGTTGAACAACGTTTAATTCTGTAATCAAGTGTCTTTGTGTATCCTATCTTCTTTCCTGTTACGAATAAGACATCACTATGGAGAAAGAAAATTATACTGACAAGATAATGTAAGATAAATAAGGATTGCCCAAAGCCAACTCAACAATAAAGAAAAATATTCATTTAATAGCTCACAGGACTGAAAAAATTATCAGTTAAGCATATTGCTCCTCACGCTGGGAATTAACTGTATCCACATTAGGTTTTAGGATATGTCCTGCTAGTGGATTAGAATGAGGCATAGTCATCATTGTTTATGAATGAGATCTATCGTAGTCACATTGCTAAAAAAAATTGTACCACTGCCTAGTTATTACTTGTTCTCTATTCTTAGATACAATTCTATACACCGAATGTTGATCGAATAGTAACAGAACTAATTTAATTCAATAGCATATCAACCGAATACCATAACAAGTATTATCAGATCACATGATTTTGCTACCAAATTATTCTACATATGTAGTTGCTCAATCGATCTGAGAATAGATATGTAGCATAGACATAAATAATCTATTGTTTCCATGGCAGTTTTTTCCTTCAGATAACAACCATGAGAAATAACACACATGAAAACAAAAGGAGTTATCGTTTAAAAGCATCTCAGATCAACCCTGTAATGTTAGAATATAGATGCACATACTCGGGGTGGCTTGTGTGGCCTCGGTATAAATAACCTCTTTTCAGATGAACGCTGACATACGGGTGTGGTGGGAACCAACGTGATCAATAGTGCAGGCATAGTGAGCTGGCCAGTCTGAACTTGTTCTCTAGTTTTTTGGAATAAAGCTCTACGCACAACTGAAGTCGATCAAATGTCTTTGATACTGCACAAGGATATTAAAGATTTTTAGTATCAAATAACATGCCAACATATACCTGCTTCATTATTGAAGATCTAAATTTGAAATTTTGAATACTTATGAATTATTAAGATTTTTTTATCTTCTAGCTCTGAGCACAATAATTCATTCAAAGAAATCAAATAGAGGAGGTATTCAGCTAGACCTTGCAGATTCAAGTGAAGTATGTCAATGCCGAATAGCCAATCTAAGGTCTGCACTCAGTACTGAAGCTCGGCATAACCTAAGATATATATGGCATTCCAAAATAAAATCATTGGATTCCCAAACATGTGGATTGTCCAAAGGGCCAGGGGAGGATGGGAGCACACTTACAACACGTTAGACAACCAATAAAACCTCTGATTATTGAAATGATTACTTCACCACACCAAACAAATAACTACAAATTTTATTTCAAAGCATGTCAAAATTAAAGATATCCTGGACAGTCACTTCGCTGCTGCAAGATGTGAAGGAAAAACTACAGACTGGATGCCCACCTGGTCAGTACTTGGGGAAGCAGTAGCAACCTTGGAGGAGGCAGTAGCTAGCATGGAGGAGGCAAGCCGCACCTCATCGTAGCACTGCGAAACCATAGGCCTAGACAACATGTGTTGAATCATTGTAAAAGATAAATGAGCAGTTGGCATACTGCACACCTAACACATGGTCACCACTCCGGGCCTATATCCTAAGAATTTGTTCATTTTGGCCAGTGTACTGGCTGCACCTTACATGGATGGTGATCTGGCTGCACCTTACATGGATGGTGATCAAGAACGGCAAGTGGATGATGATTTAGTATATCTAAAAGCTCCCGGCAAGTCAGCTTTCTAGCTATAAGTTATTAACAATAGGGGAACAGGCGAAAAAATCCAAAAGGTGAATGAATACATGTTAGCTTAAAAAGGAGCATCAAAATTATCTCTACTCAAGTCCACGACATGAAAAAGAATACATGATTTTCTGCATTTATCATAAATATATAGATGAACATATGAGTAATCTAACACACAGATAAAAAAAATGAAACACCAATCATCATTGTCTAAATCCATCATTTCCTCATCTCATTTTGAAGACTAAAGCATGGCTTGCACAAAGAATTTCATTCTCATGATGCAGCTAAATATAGGCTTAGTTGTACAGTTTTGCACACTTCTCCCAGCGGCCAAGAGAAAGGATAAGCGATTATACAAAAGAACGGTGCGACTGCTCAGACATCGAGACAGATCCAAATTTTCACATTAAGTTCCAACCAACATATTCAACGACATCCTCATGAGCATATAAACACAATATACGCACACTCTGGATAAACAACACTCACCTAAGATGAACGATATGAGCCTACCTATGCTCGATTCAAATCTTTCAAAGCCTCCAATCGCTGCACAAACAAAGAAAAGAAGCCCTAAATGAGCTCACCCAATTCACAAATACAAGAAGTAAACAAAGTAAAATCCACAAAATAAACCTGCAAGGAGTAACTGATGTGAGCCAAAGTGAACCTGGCAGCAACCCCATGTAAACAAAAAATAATTAGAGGAAAAGTATTTTAGTTTACATGCTGCAAAATCTATATGCTTTACATACTGCATCTTGTCATCTTAATTTCCACAGAAAGAATCAACACGCTAACAAAAGGAAAGCTAAACGAATACGGATACTCGGAGACAAACCTCAACCGAGCTGTGGAAAAATGATGAATCAGGTGTAGAAGCTGGATGTCAAGGGAGAGAACTTCACACCATTGGGTAAAAGTTTCAGGCCTCAATATGCATGGCCCGGTTCTTGATTTTCCGAAATCTCCATCTTAAATTGACTAAACCCTGTAGTAAAGCAAAAGAGATGCATTATAATTATCTCTGTTCTCGAAGACCCGAACTGAAAATATGTTCTTAGCAAAAGAGATGCATTAGAACTATCGGTTTTCTCATATTTAATTATCACTGCTACAAATCTACATGATATCGTCTAATCCAACACTCGTGTATATGGCTTTCTTATTGGTACATAACAACACATTCATATACATGGACAGGGAATACAAATATATACCTAAAAATTTTAGTCTCACAGAAGCCTGAAAACAGAGCACGAAGATGATATCCTGCTAAACAGAAATAGAAACCAAATAAATCAGCATTGGTAAATAATCATTAACAGGAGGACCGTATCAACCAGTAGAGAAGACATAAGCAGGAGGGAAACCTTTGCTAAAATGGAAGGGAAGCCAGCCAAAGCTGAACTGAAACAATGTCTTCGTGGTTGACTCCCTCTTGAATCCTAGTTATCGAGCTGAAGCTTCTTCTCCGAAGTTCGCCCCGGTCAGCAGCCAAGCAACAAAATACATGGAATGCAAACCTGTAGCATGAACAATAAAATGGTAATGTAAGATCAAACCAAAGAGCCTCATTTTTTCATCCAACTCTTGCGATTCCAGCTGAAACATGAGACCATCATTTATATAAAACATACCATCAGTTAGTTAACCAAATTCTAGATATCTAGACTCTATACCAACCTCAGTTATTATCAGCTATCAGAAATGAAGTACACCAGGCAACACCATATCAATTCAAAAAATATGCATTGAAGCACATGTGTAAGGGTAGTGAGCCCACCATGGATTAAGATACTCTCTAAGGAAGCTCCGTTCAGAATAAGTCCAGCGAGTGATGATGGGTACCAAACAAATAGTAATTTGTACCTATCCAAGATAATTTGTAAACGTGTGTTAAAACTGGAAAAAAATAAATAAACTAAAGAATCAGATCTACTCCTATCTTTCTTTACCCTGTCGTTTCCAAAATTAGCCAAGCAAACTAATTGCAAGCCTTCAAATGTTAATGGTATCAGATATGTCATCAAATAAATGTGTTTGTACGGTA